>JAVJGJ010000032.1:29852609-29881523 GCA_035590215.1 Microhierax caerulescens | reverse complement strand
AGGGACACCTTATGGTGGCCTTTCAGTTTTTAAAAGGCTTATATGAAAGATGGGGACAGACTTTTTAGCAGGGCCGGTTGCAGTAGGGCAAGGGGTATGGTTTTCAACCAAGAAAGGGTAGATTCAGGCTAGGGAGAAGGAAGAAATCTTTTATGATGAGGCAGCAGGTTGCCCAAGAGAGGTGGCAGATGCCCCATCCCTGGAAACATTCAAGGTCAGGTTGGACAGGGCTCTGGGCAACCTGGTCTGGTGTCCCTGCTCATGGCAGGGGGGTTGGACTGGATATGACCTTTAAAGGTACCTTTGAACCCAAACTATTCTGTGGTTCTATGAAAACCACACACAAAATGTGATCAGAGTATGGTGAAGTAAATGTCAAACTAAATAAGGAACGCTGAGGTTAGTACTGCCCACTGTCAGATTAAGTGTTATGTTCAAAATCAACATGATTTCAATATTCCCTCTTGCCTTCACAAGCATACCGCAGAATTTCATTATCCCGCTGTAGGCGTTGGATAGTGCAGGCCATGGATCGCCTGTAACTTGGTTGAATAATAGTCAGTTGCTTGGGGGGGATTGTACTTTTAAAGATGCTGTAGATAAATAGGACCCTCTTCTCTGGTGCTGTGTCGCTGCTGTAATGAAAACCTCACTGTAACAGACTGGATTCCAGAACGCTGCTGAAGAATGAGGTCAGCCAGACCACCCGTGTCCCACGTACTCCGGGACGGTGGTGCCTAGTGCCCTCCCGGTGTTTGTTCCTAGCCTTGCTAGCCAACGCGCTCCTTGCCTGGCGATGGCTAAGTATATGCTAGGCCTGTTCTCTGGCAAGAAGGCCATAATTAGACCTGGTATGTTATATCCATGGATGTTCTTTTAAGTAAATTTGCTGGTAGATCTTTAGTTCCTGAATACTTGTAGAAAATACTCGTCAAATTGCAAGCGGTAAGACACTGATGGCTTTGACTAGCTGAGAAAGACGAGTGCCGGGTCTCGCACTTCTGCAGATCTAGCTTGGGTGTAGACTGGACCTCTGTTTTCTCATTCAAGTTTTTATCTGCTGACCTTTGGGTCCACTGTTCCTTCCATACCCCTCATGGGTATTTCATCGTGCTGTCACCACCCCCCTCCCCTCCCCCCGTTTGGTGTGTTTAGAGATCTAGCTACAGTAGACAGTGATTTTTAACTTAGACTTTTCAATTCTTGCTCCAAGGAAGCTATAGTCCACCACTTTAACCTTATACCTAAATAAAATGTTCATTAATTCAGGTACTAAATTGCTTTAGCTTTCTTACTGAATATCTATATGAGGATTTTCTACAGTGTATTATGTGTAGGGTGACTTGCTAGCTAGGTCTCACATGGCTATTGCATAAAATAATAATCTCTTGTAAGATGACATTTCTTTGGGGAAATACATTTCCATAATTTTGATGAATGATTAATGCAATTATAGCTAATACATAACATAGCAAGCTTTCAGAGGGAAAAAAAAAATGTAGTTTTATCATGCGTAAGAAGAAGAGCAGCAGATAGTTTTGGAGATCACATTATTTTGATCCCTGACTGGGTGGTTTTTGGCTCCCTAGATTTTTTTTTTCCCCTTTGTTAGTATTTCTTCCTTTTTTAAGTATTTTTTCTGTGGCTTCAGTTCTAACCCAGATCTGGTCGGGTTCTGATGAGTGTTGGCAGCCTGGGAACAGTATTAACAGAAAATCCACCGTGGATAGAAACTGGTGAGGCCTTTCTCCTTTCCAGCCGGCTTGCTGGGGACGTGGGATGAAGGAGCAGCGCAGGACTAGTTGTAGCTGTTTGATTTGTGGTTGCCTGGTCTCAGTGGAAGGTAAACATGTCACAGAGTGCTGCTGGTTTTGCTTCTGGCATAAAATCTTGCTAGTGGAAGTCAAACATAGTGGGATTCTCCTCTGTTTAGTCCCTCCTCTCCACTCTTAGGTCCTAAGAAGCATGTTTGTTCTGTGTTGGGCAATATTATAGCGGCCCAGAAGAATGCCCTTCTAGCAGCTTTCTGAAAGATTTCTCTACATCATTTTATATTCTCTAGAGATGTAGTTGTTTGGCCATTTTGCAAAGAGGGGTGGCAAACTGATGTTGTGTCTTTGCTTTGTATTATCTCATTGTTTGGACACTGCCACTGCTTCGTTTAAGCTGTATTAGCATATTATGTAAGCTCTCCTAATCTGCTTCAGTGGGTACATACATGCATACATCCCTCCAAGACTTGAACAGGCTCAGAAACATGTAATGGAGTGATTTCTGCTATAGAAGAGCTGGTAGAGTGCTTCGGTAACTGCTGGCAGGGGGAGATGTCGGTATGTAGGCTTGAGGGTTAATTGGAAGGTCTGGCTGGGAGCTGCTGCCTGTTTAAATCCCGAAGTATAAATATTAAATATATGAGTACTGAAATATTTAAAAAATTTTAAAGCCAGACTGAATTCACTTGATTCATTTTAAATAAAAGTGTATTTCGTCTGTTTTGTTACTGGTGGAATGCCTGTTCCAATGCTCTGATCAGTGTGATATCACAAGCAAAACAGAATAGAAATAATGTTTTCTTTTTGTTTAAAGGAAACGCTAGCACATTAAAGAGAACATGTGAATAATATTTATCTCCGCTGCAAATATTATTGAAATCTTTCTTAGTCATAAACTCCTTTGAAAGATTCCCCTCATCTCAGTCTACTTTTGGCAGCATCCTCTGTTCTGTATCATGCTAGTGATAGAGTTGTTGAAATGACATAATTGGCAATATTTACCTACTCTTTAAGAGACGTGGTATCTTTCAGATACAAATCCTACATAGCTAAACAAATTAATGGATTTTCTATGTTCACTTCTTTTGGTTCTCTTCTGTTATTTTTGGGTGCATATTTTATTTTTTTCCCTTGCTTGTGACTGTGAAGTGGGGTAAGTACATTCCAGTGTTGAATTCCTACCCTACACATTCTTTTCCCGTGGGTTTCTGTGCTGGAGTGCTGGCTCTGAAAGGTTCAAGAGTGCTTTGTTTTTCAGTTTCATACTCTCAGACTGTTCTTTGTGTTTTGATACTTGTAGAAACTTAACCTCTTATTTCTAAACTGGCAATATTCTGACGTTTGCTTTAGTGCTGGTGCCAAATGTTTAACAAGCAGGCATTAAAAATGCAGCATGGCATTGGCAGCGCTCGGTGCCTTATGCTGACCTCTCTTGCCAGTTGCCTGATACAAGTTACCAGACATTTGTCATAAATTGTATTTAGTAGTTGTATGCAAACAACAGAGTAGTTCTGTAAGAATAAGCATGATTTTATAGCTTAAAGCAGAGATCTAGGCATAACAGTTCATTTTTGTTGCTCTCAAAAGAGAAATGTAGCATTATTGCTTGTTTTCTTTACTTTTGATCAAAGAAAAGTATAGTAGCATGTGTTGAAGATGATGGTGCTTAGTTGGCAGCTCAGTCTTAAATACTACAAATCAGATAATTTTGAAGAAGCATGTATATAAACTAAAAAAAAAACCTATTTGAAGCTTATGCCAGTTTCTATACAAACTACATAAAAACTCAATTGACCTTTCGCTACAATAGCAAGTTTTTCCTGTGCACTAAAAGTAAATGGCTTGGTTTATGTCTTGAATGTGGTTTTCTTTATGCTGCATTTGGATTTTTATAAAATCCACCAATTCTCAAATAAAGACCATTCCAGGCTTTGGGAAGCAAATTTTTATAAACAGATTTTTTTATGCTGTCAGTCACACTTAGTATTGCTATTTAATAAAGTTGATACAGAATCAGATACTCTTCAACAGTTTTTTTGTTTATTTCTATCTTGGTCTCCTGGGTTTTTGGTTTGGTTTTTTTTGTGGTTTTTGTTTGTTTTTTTTTATTATTACCCTGTCGGGACTACAAGTGTCAGTAAATATTTAGGAAGTGTTAAAGCTTGCATGGTTGTTTTTTTCTTCTTCTTTAAACACCTGTGTTGTTCAAAGAATAACATGAAATGCCCGTGTTTCTGTAAAGCTGTGATCTTTGAGACAGAGTAAGAAATAAAGCCCTTTTAGAAAGAAAAGGGGAAAAAAAGTCTTAAGAACAGCAGTGAACAAAGTCCCATCAGTTCCAAGTTCAACCCTAATGCATTTCAAGGCAGTATTTACTTTCTGCATTTTTATCTAGTCTAACCATAAAAAAACCAACAAAAAAAAGCAAATTCAATTACTGAGTTAGTCTTAATGTTAAATGTCTTCTGGGCTCATCCAGCTGTGCAGGAGCCCTCCTTTGTCATCACATGAACTTTTTCTGTACACTTACGTAGTGTGTGGAAACATCAGCATTACCATTGCTGCAGTGTGTGTGTGTTGGGGATTACTTTGCTGAGAACTTAGCAGGCTGCAGCGGTGTGTTCGTGCCCCCATTTTCTGTCACTGTAGTTATTTTCTTGTGCCCACAGCTAATGCTTTGCCTGGTGTTTTAAATAAACTTGGTGTACAGAGCTACTTTTTAGTTTTAGGATTTTTCAAGCAGAAAGCTACTGCTAAGGTATTCTGAGTCTCCTTACACCTGGTACTTTTGTGTAATTAACATTGTCGTGTTTTTTTCCATATGCATCCCTTCTTCCTTAATCACAGGGGCCTCTTTTCCTTACTAAGCAATCCTGGCACTGCCAGCTGCTGCGTCCTCCAGATTCTTCTACCGCTAACTGATGAATTATAACCCCAAACCATCACAAAACACAAGGAAAATACCCGGCACACTTGGAAGTCATTCTTAGAGGGAGGTGGAGGCAATATAACACTTGCAATCCCTCTTACGCAGAGGAGGAGTACTGACCTTAAAGTGCTGACCTTAATAGCTGCCTGGCAGGGTCTCCGTAAGGGATCTGGGCTTGAGCTGCCCGACAGCTGGACGGAGCTTAAACGCTGCGGGTCAGGAGCCCCTGCGTGCCCTTAGACAGAAGTGGTGAGAAAGGAGCAGGCTGCTCCTGGTGGTGTTACTGGTTGTACCTGGAGCTGGCGGTAAGCTTCGAGTCCGCAGACAGAGATAACAGATCGTTTAACCCTGTCCTTAGAAACCAGATTTCCTTGTTAGTTCCTTGTACACAAAATATTCGTTAACTTCCCAAGAAGAAAACGTCGCCTGACCCCATACGTGACTTCCTGGGATCCAGAATTTCATCACGTCAGAAACATTAAAGGGAAGACATCTTTGAGAGGATGTAGTTCAAAGGCATAGCAATGCCTTTTGAAGGCTGTGGTGGCTGGAGAAGGTACCAGGGATTGCCTGGGGACATTTTAAGGCCTAGATGGGTTTAGCCCTTCTCCCTAGGGGTGCATGTGGGCCAGAGCAGTTGTTGGTTTCAGCAGAGCGTGGCGTAGGGAATAGGCAGGCTGGGAACGAGGTGGCCGCTCAGGGCTGTAGAGGACCGTGTGTTTCTGACAAACAGCGATTCTGTTGGTTTCAGTTTAATAATTGTGCACACGGGTGGTGGTCAGGCATGGTCTCACGTGCAGAAATAGGCCGGGTTTAACTGCATCAGTTCAAAGCAAGCAGTTCAGCTTCAGGTGATGCTGCCTGAGGTGGGCTGGACTTAGCGCAGTTTCTGTTTATGAATGTTGAATGTTATGGGGTCTTCCCTAGCAGATAGCTTTGACTTTCTGACCCAGCAGTCGCTCTTATAAAGGAATCTGAGGTACAGATTTACTTTTTTTTTTTTTTTTTTTCCCCTTCTCCCCCTTTTGAGGAGCAGTCCTTCAGAGGCTTACAGCAGAGTCTTAAGTCTCATCCGAGTCAGCAGTCCTACTTTCTTGAGCAGGTCGAAGAGCCATCATTTTGAAAACTCCATTTCCTACTTTTTGAAGAACTGATATTTGTACTCTGTTGTCAAGTGACGTTACAGTATCCTAGGGCATAGTGGGCAGAGTACAATTAATCTACAGGTACCTGTTCTGTTCCTCTCTAAAGCTGTATATTATGTAGGTACACTGGGACACAAGCAGAAGTGAAGGAGCCATCTCTTTCACTTCATTTCCAAGCAAATTTAAAAGTTGTGCAGTATATGGTATTGTTTGCAAGAATTAAAAGTATTTGTACCGAAATTTCCTTCCTATTAAATAACAGTGCTTGCTGAAGCTCACGGATGTGTTTCTCGGCACATGATAAAGGCTCTGCTTGTTTGTAACTTCTACGTGGCGTCCAAAATGGCTGTAATGAAATACTTCTTCTTCATCATGCTGCTGTAGTTGCAACATATGGCATTCACAGTGAAGATACTCTGTGAAGTGATTTACAAGATAGCAGACAATGTATAGTAATATTTTACTTGAAATTATGTGTTGCATTAAAAGGATTAAGCTTTACCGTATACCAAGTTGTCACCTTAAGGCTCTCTGGGGGCTTCATTTTAAGTGAAAATGAGGGGAAAAAAGTGGTTCCTCTTGTCCCAAAGGCTGCCTGTTGGCATGAAGGTGTATTTCTGAGATCTTCAGATTCCCCTGTCTGTCAGTGTGTAGCTTCCTTGAGAACTCCAAAAACATCTTGACTCATTCTGAAGACATCTAATCCTAAATCCTTGAAAACAATGTATTCTGAATATTTACAGAAAGTAAGCTTTTTCCGTTTGACCTTTTTTTTTTCATTTGTCACCCAGAGGGGCCTGGGGAGCCAAGCTGTGCGCAGTGATAGTACTTTTTTGGAGACTGTTTAATCAATGCAGTGCCTTTCCTGGCTGCAGCCCTCAAAGAAGGGAGAAGTGTGTGCTGTCTGGATTTCCTCATTGAACGTGTATTTCTGCTTCTTTGTAATCAAAATATGTTTGATAAAGTCCCTTAGCAATTCACAGCACATTAGTACAACAGTCAAACAGTGTTTTCTACTTAGGTTGGCAATAGCTTGAGTAATTTCCATGTGGTAGGTGGTAGAAACTCCGGGATTAAGTGCTCATGGTAGTAGGTCATGTGAGTACAGAACGCTGGAATCCAGTTACACTGAGCAGCAGGAGTTGTGCTTATTTTGTAGTCCGCAAGTAAAACAAGCCCCGCGATTAGCAAGACTAAGTAAGTAACTAAAGTGGCTGCGGTATTTGGACGAGGTGCCTGCGAGGGTGACAAAGATCAGTGAAACTCGGGCCCCTTTCCATATGGATCAGATGTTTTACCTATATACATGTTGCTGTTTCATTAAACAGGTAATCTTTTGCACGGTGAGGGCTGCTACTGCTAAAACTATAACTGGAATCTTATAGATTGTTTTATACTGTGGGTGGCTTTGCGGAGCACAGAGCCGTGTAGATCTAGGAGAGAAGAAAGAGCAAAGATTGGTTCACATTATCTTTCAGCCATGTGTGTTCTCGGTGTGTATTTTTGAGCGCAATTTTGGTTGCCTGTCAGCAGCAGAGTACTGCTCCCAACACCACGCGCTCTGGTTTTAGTCTTGCCGTCCGCAGCTGCCTGCTGGAGATAGCCAGGGTGAGAGCTTTCAAGAGCATCCAAGCCATCCACAGATCAAAACACATCACCCGGTGGTTGTCTGCCATCTCCACTAAGAGATGCTTCCTCTCTTTCAGTTGTTTAGTTTCTGGTCTTTTAGTTGGTCAAAATGGGCGTATAATACCATTCAGGTCCACCTCAAAAGAATAGGTTGAATTTTAGTATCAAAATGTTCTAAAGCCGTGTCAGGAAAACACTGTGAAAGGACTGACACAGTTACTTTGGCCCTGGAATGAACTAGAATTGGAGAAGGCATTGGGCAGAAAACAACCATTTTGCCAGATGAATTTTCAGATGGACCAGTTCATCGTGCTGCTGACATGAGAGTTGGTTGGCACAGTGGGGGAGATCATGCCTGGGAGGGCTTTGTGCACTGGGGTTTTTTGTCGTGGTTTTTTTTTTTTCTTTCCCCCATCACTATGCTGTTTATAAAGGATCACTATGCTGTTTATATATGTTTGTTTAGGTAGTTTTGTTGTAGGCCTACTACTATTGCAGTGTCTAAACAAAAGTGTATAACCTTTAAAAAAAAAAAAAAAAAAAAAAAAAGGTGGGGAATGGGGTAAGGGGGGAGTTTGCCAGTTTTTCAGCCCTGGAAAAATTACTCGTCTCCCACATCCGTATGTATTTATTCTGACCAGTTATTTCAAGGAAAGCTACCGCTTCCTAGATAAATGATATTCTTACCAAATACATATGGTTCTGAGCCTGAAAATGCGTAGCTAGCCCTCTCCGTAGCTCCGTCCGTTTTACATTGGACCTGTGGCTTTATGGCCTTTGGAAGGAGTCTGATCCCTAGATGCTGGTAAGGAAACGTGGTGGTCGGTCCTCTGCGAGGTGCTATATCCAGAATTTTTCTCTGTATTCCATGGGTAGTAATAAACAGCAACACGAACAGTGTCTTCGAAACGCTGTTCTATTGGGGGGCGGGGGGGGAGCAGTGAGATATAGTAGCAGTAGCTATTCTTAATTAGCTATACAAGTACTTAGGTGTTGTCAAATTTGGTACTGTACTGTTTCCTTTTCAATGAGGATTGTATTTAGAGGGGAGGGAGGGTGCGGAATAGCCTTCTTTACTTAAAAAACTTTAAAAGTTTAAAAAAAAAAAACACCTTTAGAAAGTACTTTTACAGGAAACCATGTTTTTCTGTCTGAAGGGTTATTTTGAAAGCTGCAACATACATAGAAACAGGATAGCAGGTTTTGAAGTGAAAGCATACGCCAATCCTACAGTAGTTCGGTGTGAAATCCATCACGGCCAGACCGGCGGAATCTATGTTCACGAAAAAGGAAGAGGACAATTCATAGAGAACAAAATCTATGCAAACAATTTTGCAGGTGTTTGGATTACCTCAAACAGTGACCCAACAATAAGGTATAGTTTTCCTCATTGATATTTTACTGCTTAAAAGAAGAGATTTGATAGGGGTGGGAAAAGTGCAATTTTATTTCTTTTTTTTAGAAAGAACTGTAAATACTCCTGCATATGTAAAAACACAATTGTTGTCTGTATTAGTTGAACTGAATTTTTAATTTGTGTGTATACTTGGAAGTGTGTATTTCTCAAGGTGACAGAACATAGATTCTCTACTTGGGATATTGTACAGTCCTAGACATTACATACATGTGTAGTATTGTACAGTGTATAATTATAATTTCATAACATGGATACTTGTGTTTCTTAGGGGAAATGCAATTTTTAATGGGAATCAAGGTGGTGTTTATATCTTTGGTGATGGAAGAGGCCTTATTGAAGGAAATGACATTTATGGTGAGCTCACTTGCTTATTGCATCTTGAATTTTGAGAAAAATGAGTTTGTAAGTGGTTAACCAAAATGTTATTTAACACAGGTAATGCATTAGCAGGAATACAGATTCGAACAAACAGCTGTCCCATAGTTCGACACAACAAGATTCATGACGGTCAACATGGGGGAATTTATGTAGTAAGTATTACCTACAGACTGGCATACAAACTTGTTTTCTGTTCAAATAAGCATTGGGAAAGGGTATTCTGTGTAAAATATTTGGTTGTACTTACAGTGAATGAATTTCTTATATTAAATATTCTTATATTATATAATAATATTCTTATTATTATAAGAATAATCTTATTAATTCTTATTATTAGAAACTAGGTTAATTGTAATAGACTGAAGCTGGTGCTGATATTTAAAAGATGAAGGCTCTTACGAATGTCACTAGATTATTTCTGTAACAGAGTAAAAACTTTACAGTGGGATAAATGACAGAATTTCACCATTTCTTGGTTAAAAGCTTCTTAAAGGTTTAGTTTTCATAGTAGTTTTTCATTATTTAAAAAAAAAAAGGCAACCTGCTCAACTTCTTTTGGAGTGTAATATGTTTACCAGTAACTTCAGAAAATATTTTTTCTTTTGCCTTCAGGATGCTATACATTGCAATTGCTGCATGGTCATGTACTGTAAAAGTGAGGAATAAAGCGCAGTTTCCAGCGTGTGCAAGGGCTCTGCTAGTTGAACTGAAAGAGCTGTCAGGTTCCCTTAAGCAATGTCAGATTTTGAGAAATATTTGTGTATCTTTCTGCCAAAAGTTACCTAAGGTTCAGCTAACACTGCAAGTGTGCAGCTGCATCTACTCGTTCTGAAAAGCTAACCAGAACAGCTTACCCCGACCAAGACTTACTGTTGCTTTACTTTGAAGCACAGACACTAATGATAATTACCTTCAGAGACATGCCAATTTTTTGTCAGTCTGGTAGACAGGGCTGAGTTTAGGTTTAAAGTGGCAGGTGCCAGAACTTTCAACCGATTGTGTGGCTGGGGGGAGGTAGCCCTCTCCCAACAGCTGGCAGGTTTGCAAATACTACTGCAGAGCCTTGAAATGCAGCGGTTTACATGCAAACTGTTCTTTGTTTCATGGAAAACATTCAAAATCATGATGCACTGTTATTTAACAAAGAAAATGTGCACAAAAATTACATGGCCACGGTAAGGAAGCCATAGTGGGGAGAAAGCCATAGTGGGGAGATAGGGGTACAGCCAGGAGAATAGTATTGGCAGTTAGCAGGTTTTTCTCAACTCTTAAATTGTCTTCTATTTAGCATGAAAAAGGACAAGGTGTGATTGAGGAAAACGAAGTTTACAGCAATACTTTGGCTGGAGTCTGGGTGACAACAGGGAGCACTCCAGTCTTGAGGAGAAACAGAATACACAGTGGGAAACAAGTGAGTTTTGCTCTGTGGTTACAAGGGGGCTGTAGAGCAGAAAGCTGTTCTTATACTTCATTACTTCGGAACTAATAATGTAATTCTCGATGTGTTAGGTTGGAGTTTATTTTTATGACAATGGACACGGCGTGTTAGAAGACAATGACATCTATAATCACATGTACTCAGGGGTTCAGATAAGGTAAAACATTCTGGTTTTGTGTCAAAACAGATGTCTTGTTTTGTGCTCTTTTGTGTCTTTTTAACTGTTCTTGTCAGTTATTTTTAGAAACACATTTTTTTCAAAACCAGTATGTCTGAATAGCCTCTGCTTCAACTTATAAGAAACTTAGCGCTGACGCAGCCTGGATGTTGACTAGGATGTGTGTCCCTTGAAGTCTGTAAAACTGAAATATGTTTGGAAATAATGGTATTTTAGTAACATTTTTAAGCAGTGAGATTCATGGGGCATTTCTTTAGAGGCGTTTTAAACGTTCAGCCTTGGGAGATAGTGAACAGTTTTATATTATTTCTTTGCTTACGTTTCCCTCTAGAACTGGAAGCAACCCCAAAATTAGACGCAACAAGATCTGGGGTGGTCAGAATGGTGGGATTCTTGTCTACAATTCTGGTAGGTTGGTTTGTCAGGTTTATCCAGAATTGTTTATGTTCTGCAATATTATCTCTTCCCATTTATTATCCTTTTTAATTTTATTTTTTTCTACCCTTCCTTCAATTTTAGGGCTTGGATTTATAGAAGACAATGAAATTTTTGATAATGCAATGGCTGGTGTATGGATTAAAACAGACAGTAATCCTACACTAAGAAGAAATAAAATCCATGATGGAAGAGATGGAGGCATCTGTATATTTAATGGAGGAAGAGGTAGCTTTTTCCCTTACTGGCATATACTGAATATTCTGGATCAGAGTTTAATTTCAGATTAAGCAGTGTCCTTTTTAAAGTGCTCTTTAGAAACCTAGCTCTTGTCTTCTGAAGTAATAAAATAATTATAATGAACATACACTGATGCTTTTTAGCCTTAATTACATCAGTAATACTGAAATCTGTGGGAGGCAGAGAGGTAATTAATCTCATCGGAGAAGACTGTTAGATTGCTGCTTAGGACAGTCTTTTTATCCCATCTGCTTTTGTAAGCTTTGCCATTTGACTGAAAGAGTGCTGAATGCAAGTCATGTCGCCAAAACCCTGCGTCTGGACGGTTCAGGTTCTGCCGGTGTCAGAGATGTAGGGGTGGGGGGGTGGGGGGGGAAGGTCTTTAAGGCACCTTCTGTATGCTTGCAAATTTGGAAGTGGTCCTCCTCTGAAACTGTGTGTCCTGGGACCAGCTTCTGGTATGTTGCAGCTAATCGCTTGCTGTAAATGAGATTTAATTTTAAGTTAAGCATTTTAAAGTAATCCTGTCCTGCAATAATGAAAAGGCAAGTTAAGCTTTGCTTTGGCAGGCTGCTCGTTTTAGAAGGCAAGAACAGAAAGGTGTTAGGAAAATTAAAGAAAAATTCAGGAAGTGAAAAAGACTCGGTGGTTCCTCAAAAAGAAAGCGGAGGTTTCTGTAACGGTGCACACAATCCCAAATTCTGTTCCGCACGGTGGAAGAAATACACTTAAGTGATTGTACGCTGAAAATGAAACTTGTCTCAGTAACTTCAGTGCTCTTGGTGGGTATTCCCCACGTGAAAGGAGTTAGCAGGATGGTGATAATACATGGGATCGTAGGAAAATGCTTCACAGAAGGGTTGCAGGGAAGGAGCTGTTAACGAGCCCGGACGGCGTGTCTGTTGGTCTGTCCTAGGTCTTCTGGAAGAGAACGATATCTTCAGGAATGCTCAAGCCGGTGTTCTTATTAGCACCAATAGCCACCCTGTGCTAAGGAAGAATCGGATATTTGATGGATTTGCTGCAGGTTTGTGTTTAAATCAGATTTTGAAGTGTTAGAGCTTCGAGTGAGCTCTTCACAAAGCTAACTCTGAGTGTCTTTGCCCCACAGTCCTTAGGCGTTTGAACAGAGATTGGGATGTCCTTTGGTGTATTCTAGAAGTCACTTGAGAATTCAGAATTGTAGCCAGAATATCTTTACAGCGGTTCTGGGATTAATAGCATGTTAAGTAACAGCACATCATCTGCCTTTGCATTTTTCTGTGAAATGCTTTTTGATTATTTTATTTTACAAGTAATTGATGAAGTTGCCTAGGTCATATTTATAGTTATCTGCTGGACACTGGTTTGAATATTTTGTCACTGTTTAAAAACCTAGGAAACGGAGGAAATAGACTTTAAAGAGATTTGAATTGCATCTCAAGCTCAACTTCCTCACTCCACAAACTTGAAAAATTAATAAAATGAGCATTTCTTACTCCAAAAGAGATGAAGGATGTTTAACAGTGATTTTAGTACAATTTACTGTTTAATGATCACAGTTCCGTACATCTTGCATTCCATTCCATTTCAACTAAAATTGCATTCTTGAGTTTTCTCCCATCTTTCTTTCAGAAGAAGCAAGTTTTCTGAGAAGAGCCTCTAAAGGTGTTGTTTCAGTGTGGTGGGGGGGAAGGATAGGTTGCTGTCAAGAGCAGTCCTGGACAAATGACTTGGAAGACACGGGTTACTGATAAAAGCTAAGATTTAAAGAAATTAATTTTAGGTGCCCATCTTGAGAACTTTTTAAAAAAGCTATTTTAAAAAGGGTAAGGTATGTGCACAAGAACTTTCAATTCTACGTGAAGATGACAGCTTGAAGCACCCAAAAGTCATATCCCCCTTGAAAATACATGATCATAGTATCGTTTTAGTATCAGATAAACTAGTAGTGTATTGTTTCCAACAGGAACCGTGCATGCCAGCTGTAGCGCTTTGAAAGGATTCAACAGAAACGTTTGAACCTCGGTTTTATAGCTAGACATTGCGCTGCCATTTGCTATGGCATTTTCCTTTCCCCCCCTCCCCGAGTTTATGACTGTTTAAAAAAAAAATGAACAAACTAGATCATGAGAGAGGTACAAATGCACAATCAGTAAGGATTTAACTTCCCCCACTTTCTTTTCTCTTCTTTGTTCTCCTGACCCAATAAAGGTATTGAAATAACAAATCACGCAACTGCAACATTAGAAGGCAATCAGATTTTCAACAACCGCTTTGGAGGTTTATTTCTAGCATCTGGTGTCAATGTCACCATGAAAGGTGAGTCTGAGCCCTGGTTCATCATTTATTCGCTTTGCATTTATTTTTTGTTGTGTTTCTGTGCTGGGTTTGGGGTTTATTATGCCGCTTTTTCCAGTTTGGGCTCAGATTTGGTACCACCTTAAGCTGAGTTGTAACTTCAGAGTTGCAGCTGAAGGTAATAAGCCAAGCTAAACCATCTTAGGTTTTTAGACAGCCACTTTCAAAGGGAACTGAAGGTTTTCCTGCCGTATTAGAACACTTGCTATTGGCTCTTCCTTCTCAGAATTGTTTCTGAACTGGTTACTGGTCTGTGGCCCATCTCACATTCCCATTTTCAGTTAGTGTAATGGAAGGTCTTTTGTCACATGTCTGAGAGCGAGTGTCCAGGAAAGAAATATGCCTCCCTGGGCTTTCAGAATCTAAAGCCATGATTATTCACAATCCCAAATCACTTTTTTTTTTTTTTTTTTTTTTTTTTGCCAGAAAAAAGGAAGAGTTTGCATAAATAGAATTACCACATATAGTGGGGAAGCGTGCATGGACAGGATCCTTTTGGGAGAGATAGGAGCAATGGTGTGAATGCCAGAGCCCCAGGGTGTTATTCTAGAAGAACAGGGTTCAGTTTGCAGAATTTTTACCTGCTTGGTTGTACTTGTTAAGCCCTTTCCTGTGTGTTCTTTACACCACTCACAACAGCAGCTCTGGCTCCTGCTTTGCGGCTCCTGCTCACCGAGTGCCTCAGTCAGCGCTGTGACGCGGTGGGGAGCGGGCAGGACTAGTTTGAGGTGCGCTGAGGGCCTTGGCAGAAGATCTGGCAGCTGAGTAAGAGAGGATTCTCGAATTCGCTGTGCCTTGGACTCAGCTTTCAGGTGGTGGTCAGACCTAATTCCCACTTCTGCTGCGCTGGGAAGTGCCTTGTTCTTAAACTCCCCTGAGGAAAAGCCGCGCTTTTCTGCGTAAAAACTAACGGCAGATGAGAGGCTTCCAGACATTTGGGTTTCAGACTTCTCAGCAGAGAACTTCAGCCCGATAGGAAGGCTTGTCCCTCTAACGGTTTATTTACAAGCGAGTATGTAAAGGAAGGCGTATCAGGTGTGTTACGCAGTGCGTGCGAAGAGGAGGGCTCGCTCTGGTCTGAGGCGCGCGCTGCACCGCCCGGCCATCTGCCTTGTAATCTGGCACGGAGGATTTGATGTGCTTAAATGCCAGGACTAAAATGCAGGCACAGAACAAACTGTTCTGGATGCCTTTAGCTCTTAAAGGGGTGGGTGGGGGGCTCTGCTGTAACACATCAAGAAAAAAAAAAAAGTCATTGATCCAGCTGTGCTTAGTTCTTGGGTTTGGTTTTTTATTAGTTCTTGCCTTTTTGTTGTTTTTGTTGTGGTTTGTTTGTTTTTTTAACAACAGATAACAAAATAATGAACAATCAAGATGCCATAGAAAAAGCTGTCAGTAGAGGCCAGTGTTTATACAAGATCTCGAGTTACACCAGCTACCCGATGCATGACTTCTACAGGTAACAGGTTCTTCTCCTGTTTTCGGATAAGGGGTTTCTCTGCTTAGCGTGGCCCCCGAACAGCTGCTGTCAGCCCAGGAGCGCGCGGGCCCTTCCCCAGCTGCAGCAGGAGGGGACTGAACAAGTTCCCGTTGTCTCAAACTTACTGGGGGTTGCGGAGAACATACCCGAGCCGGCGGGCTTGTATGGCAAAAATTTGCAACGGGGAACCACCAGCGTGCTGTGAAATCCAGGTTCACCTGCGCTTCCCAAGTTTTGCAGCCCCACACCCATCCTTACGATGCTGCCCCTGCCCCCTCCCTCAGCGCCTCGGGTTGTGGCTCATGCCTAACACGACGCCTTTTTCCTGCAGATGTCACACCTGCAACACCACCGACCGCAATGCCATATGCGTGAACTGCATTAAGAAGTGCCATCAAGGACATGATGTAGAATTCATTAGACATGATAGGTATGTTTCAAACGAGCCCAGCGCGTGGTTTCGAGGGCACCAGTAGAGTTCGAAGCTAAAGAGCTCTCTCTCTTTGTAGGTTCTTCTGCGACTGTGGTGCTGGAACACTGTCTAATCCCTGTACGCTCGCTGGAGAGCCTACACATGATACAGATACACTATATGACTCTGCTCCACCTATAGAATCTAATACATTGCAGCACAACTGAATTCCTTTCAGAAAGAAAGTCCTGCCATTCTAATATCATAACTATTAAAACTTTTTTTTTGGAGGAAGTTACACTTGCCCATTTCTGCAGAAAGAGACTGTATTAAAGCGGATGTGTGAGGTGTTGACACTATGGAGCTCAACCTACCAAAAAAGAAAGTGGCAATATGTTGACTCAGGATAACAGAACTGGGCGTTTTAGCATTACTGTGTAAACAAAGACTTTGAAGGGACAGAAGTGAAGAAAAATAAGCTGCAATTTTGTACAGATACCAACTTCTGAAAGCTGGTGTTTTTACAAGTAGCATTGAAACGCAGTCCAATTTGCAGTAGTACTATTCTGTAGACAAGCAGCATTCTTTGTTGCTGCCTTTATGGACATGGGTACCAATTGCTTTTGTAACATGGTAAAAAATGTGAGCTAGCACTTCTGCATTTCTTTTGATTTTTTTTTTAACATTTATTCAGATTGAGAAATATGATTTTAATGCTTTAATCTCATGTAGTTTGTTTCTAATTTCAAGCAAAAAAAAAAAATCTTATTGTACTTGAATGTGTCCTGTTTTGTTAGCACACCTAGACTTGCTGTAACTGTACTCATGTCCCAGTATGTACGTTCTTTCTATGAAAGAGAAAACACTAATCTTAAATTATATCCAGCAATTTTTCTGGTGTCCTCTGAAGTTAGAAGAATCTCCTTCCCTGCCCCAGCAATAGTCTGTACTCAAACCACCCTAACAAAAAAAAAAAAAAAAAAAAAAAAAAAGCACCGATTTTTTTAATGAGACTTCCTAGACTATAATGCACTATAAAACAAAGTACCCATGTAACTAAGTTTTGTGAAAGAAATTTTACTATGTTTTAAAGTACACAGTAGAAAGTCTCCTCAAAACAGTCTTGTACTTTATTCTGTTCATAGTTTTTTTTGAACAGTCCGGACATTACTTACATAACCTGCTGGAAATCACAGCAATTTCCTGCTCTAAAGAAGCTGAGACAAGTATATATACAGCCCTATACAGTTTCATAGCTTTTTTCCATTTATGTGTATTGGTGACAGTGGGTAATCAACAGCCTGAAAGTGTATGCATGTACCATAACATCTAGACTTAATATATTGTGGAGTACTCAATAACCATTATGTAGAGGGTAGGTAAGAATTAAAGGGTTTAATTTCCTAGGAAAGACAATGGAAAAATGGTCATTTTTAAAAAATAAAGTTTATTAGATCATAACGTTGTCTGATACCACCTTTTTGAGAAACCGCCAGTACAAAACCACCTGCATCCTTAAAGATGATTGATCATAGCGGTAAGTTTCTGCACAGCATTTGCATCACTTGTTGCACCATCCACCACCAGGCAGAGATACCTACGGGAAATAACACAGTCAGCCTCCCCCGACACGGACAGCAAGGGGCAGCGCGTCAGCTGCCTGGTCCCCGCACGGCCTCAGAGGCCAGAGATGCCATTTTGTGCCTGGCACGGAGGCTGCTGGCTGCCATCTCTGCCTGATGCAGAGGCTACAGCACTGCCGTAGCACCCCCAGCGTGGCATGTAGCACCCCCAGCGTGGCATGGCAGCCAGCAGCACCCAGCATCCCCTCAGGTCAGCTCAGCTCGCAGCCAGCCCAGCACCTCTGCAGATCAGAGCACTTGGAGACCAGCAGTGACTCCAGGCTTCTAACAGGATCGCTGCCCTCGTGCCGTCAGGTTTTGGTACTTCCCTCCCTCCCTCACTGCTTTGGGGAAGTACATTTGGTATTTGCAAAAAATAGGTTTAACTGCCCCCTCTGCTGTGAGGCTGTAAGCAAAAGCCTCTGCCCAGGTTTTAAGATGGAGGCCTACTAAGCGATATGCAACCTAAGAAGGGAAAGCCAAGGCCTTACCTAAATACTCTCAGTGAAATGGTCACTTTCTCAAACTCTTTTGCTTTTCTGTGCCCCTTCTGAATAATTTCCTCTGGAATATCAGCAAGTCTTGCTGCATTGAAGCCATAGCTCTTTGGACATGCCCCTTCAATGAATTTGTACAGGAACGTAATTGTCTCCTGGCTTGGATCTTCACTCTCATTTTCAACCATACATGCCTAGAAAGAGTAAGTTACAAGTCAGTGTACGTAATGCTTACCTACAGACCAATGAATTCATGAAACATCTCTTTTCTCAGGACAGGCAGAACACACAATGCCACACACAGCACCAGATCTGCCAGCTGTGAGGAAAAGTCCCGTACTTCAGTGCTCACAACTCGTGTGTTACACTAAACTTACACATACCATGTGACCGAGCCGCACAGCCACGTTGTGTGAATAATCCTCCACCAGCGAGTGGTAGTGTGTGGAGAAGAGCGTCCGACACTTGATTCTCTCCGCGAGTTCCTTCACAACTGCACTCGCTATAGCTGTTCCGTCAAAAGTAGCTGTGCCTCTGCCTGCAGAAAAAAGCAGAAAAGCTTTGGCGTACTCGGGAACAAAAGCAGCCAAGTAAATTCCATCCAGTTTGCTTGCTACTCAAGACACACCCCCTCAACTGTTAAGATTAACAGAAAAGCATCTTCGCTTCTGTTCAAAGACACCCCCAGTGCCTTCTGTCAGTTTGTATTGGTGGGTTATTCACCCTGGTGGCTGTGGGGAAGACTGGCAAACAGCAGGGAGCAGCACAAGAGCCACCAGCACCAGTGGGAAGTGACCCTGGTATTTGCCCTGTAACAATCACACTCTTCAGCACTGCAGGAGGAGGCATTTCTGCTCTCTTGAGACTTGCTACTGGCTTGCTCAAGGTTTACTGCAAGTAATTATGCAAAGGCAAGCAGGAAAGCTCGGCTAGAAATAGGCTAGTAACGACTGGGGGGTGGGAGGTGGTGTATTAGTACTTCTTGGGTACCCTGCAAACATGTTTCAGAGAGAATTACAGACACTGACCAGTGAAACATTGGGAGCATTATGACAGAACAGCCCATGTGAACTTGGTTTCTATTTAAACAGCCCAACAACCTTTCAGCTAGTCTTTAATCTTAGATTTAGTTTCCATCCATTACAAAATGTACTAATTACCCAGCTCGTCCACAAGAACAAGGGAGTGCTCTGTTGCATGCTGGAGAATGCTGGAAGTCTCACTCAGTTCAACAAAGAAGGTACTTTCACCTTTAAAAAATGACAAAAAAAAAGCGCCATGAAGTAGTCAAAGATCGGACAGCCACAACTAAACCCCTATTTAACCTGCACTAGAATCCTGGTCAAGCTAAAATGAAATTTGACAGCAAGCTGAAGATGAACAAACACATAAAGCTGCTTTTCCAGGGTGAAAATGGTGGATCTGCATTTGCCAGAGAAGGCAGGCCTTGGTTCCTAAGGTACAGGCATGGCCACAAGTACAATTAATTAAGTTCCAGGCCACCTTATCTGTCTACTTTTAATAGCCCTGGTCAGATCTACCAGCTGGACAAGAAGAGGGGTACAAAGGATACAAGACTGGGAGAACCTTTTGCTCCTTCTTGCCCTTAAATGCATGAAGTAGGCCAAGGTGTGCAGCTTCTCAGTGTGCCAAAGCAAGCAGAAAACCTTGAAATACACTACGAGCCTAGACTTACTAATTTGGTTGTTGATGTTATAAGGTAATGAATTATTCAAATAATTAAGGCTGTACTCATATGTACTCCACTTGAGTGGAGTACGACAGAAGTAGTACACTGCTGCCAAGGACCAAACATCTTCCAGGAGTTCCAGCAGCCCAGGTAATAGGAGGCCTGAAAATGTTTTTGCAGAAGTACACAATTAATCAGACCCTTGTACACAATAAATCCACACGTCTGACGTCCAGATTTACTTGTTCTTTGTAGGGTTCATTCCAAATAATCACATGCAGCGACAATGAATGTAATTTCAGAGCAGGCAAGTATTTACTTCCTGTACTTGCACTGCATGAGCACTGCTGTGCTCTAACATGAGGTTTTCAGCATGAATTATTAAGCAGTGTCCAGCAATCCTGATTTCCTGTATTTACTTAAAAGAAATTTTCAGGACTTACTTTTTAACAATGTTTAGGAATAACCATTTGTTCACTGTAGAAAAACCTCTAAAAATCACATAGTCAATTTTAAAATTGTATTACTTAAAATTTACTTCATAAAAGTCCTGTTGACATCCATTACAAAATGACTGCCGTGGAACAACTTTGGCTGTGCTTTCGTCTCTATAGTGTAGAAACTAATGCATCAGGAACAGATTTCAAAGCTAGTTCTGCTGTGCAGCATTCAGCCTCAGGATAGGAGGTGTTTAAACGTTTGTGTGCATATTTGGAAGAGAAAAGAGTAGCTCCCCACTGACAGAAAAAAAAAAAAAGCTGAAAATGCTACATTCTTCTAAACCACCTCTCTTGCAGAACATGGTAGGAATAAAAACTGCCTAAGTGCTTAAGTACTCTTCTATTCCTAAGATTTCCTTTTATACTAAAATTAAACAAAATGGATAATAGCTGGGCAAAGAAAAACTTGATTTGGGGAAGTGTAAATATTTTTTTTAATGAAGAACTCTGAACGATTCGCTTCCAAATTCCTTATGTGCAACCAGTTCAGTAGGCTTAACTCCTTTCACATTCACTGACCCACATTTTTCAGCAGAAAGATCACAGAAAATCCACACCCTCCTTAAATGAGTTGTGATACTCACTACTCTTCTTACCACAAAAAACACTTTTTCTAGCCCCATGACACTTTGCCTACCACCGCAGGCAGACTTTCCCACTCCAGCCATTGTGTCCTCCTCCACTTCTGCTTCCTCTCCATAGAGGAAACAAAATACTCCAAGAATTGTCAACTAGCACGTCCAAGAAGGAAGCCTGCCTCCTTTCACCTCCTGAAGAAACCAGATTTCAGACACAGGGCAGGCACCCTGACTGAAACAGGGGACCTCTAGTCCTTGCGGGAAGGTACAGAACTAACTCTACAACAGCTACCTAAGCATCACTGTCCTACTCAAGAACACTTAGAAAGAGATGATATTGTGCAGTTGATTGTTTTCTACTTATGTAGGTATCTTTCTACCTACCTAAGTAGAAAACAATCAACTGTACAATATCCAAAATGATATTCCTCAGACTTGCATCCAGCTGGAAGGCAGGCTTTTAATGTTAAAATTCATTAAGAAGTAATCTCATGTGTCTGTCAAAAATAACGGAGGACAAGCATATTGAACAAATCAAGCATAACTACCACCCTGTTTCTACTCTGAACAATGAGATACAAAAAATTAGTTGCCCAGCTCTTCCTAAAAAATAATAATAATAATAATAATAAAAAAAAAAAAAAAATCAACAGACTATCCCTTCCCAACCCGCCACTCAAAGCAAGAAAAGGAACTCACTGGGTGGCAAAAGCACTTTGGACAGCTGGGTTTCAAAACTCACCTGACATAATTCTGTCTGAGGCGCCAAGCCTTGTAAATACTCTGTCAATCGGTGTAAGCCTGCAGACTTCAGCAGGTACGTAGCATCCCAGCTGAGCCATTATAACCAGGAGACCAGCCTGCAGAACAAACAATAAAACATTTACATTTTTACTACCTGCTTGGAGCTTCAGTTCCACATAGAGAATGAGGGAATAAAACTGTATTTCCCCTAAAACAAAGACTAGAGTACATAAAGCATCCTACTGTTTTAACAGCTCCAGCCTGCAACATCATAATCTCAAGCAGGACTGAACCACTCGCAAAGCCTTCAAAACACAAGTTGTCACAGCAAGCACTGTTTATACAGCAAACTCCCTGCTGCTTTCCCAGTTGCTGCTGTTCTCTATGCTCATCTTGTTCAACCTGCAGAAGCATCTTTTGCCAGATGATGCAAAGTCCTGGATAAGGCCACTTGAAAAAGGTGAGAGATTCTCACCGCTTTTTCCATCTCGCATAACTGAAGTGAAACTTACTCCTCACTAAAGCAGTGAAAGTAGAAAACCTACTAGCTAAACATGGGCATCTTCTACCAGATTATGCTTTGTCTTTACTGTGTAATTGCTGTACTGTGCCACAAACCCTGAAAAATCACTGCTGGGACCTCCTTTGACATTTTAAACAGTCAAGTCTTGTAATTCCTTTATGCAAAACACAGAGGTACTCTGGAACATTCGATCTTATGTAGATAGTCAATCACCTGTCTCATGAGTGTAGATTTGCCACCCATATTCGGGCCAGTTACTAACACACAGGAAGCTGCACTACTGCCATCTTCATCTTTGCTGCCTATCACAATGTCATTAGGAATAAAATCGTCCCCAAAGAAAGTTTTTGTAATGCATGGATGGCGTGAATTTTTAAGTTCCAGGAAGGGAGGAGCACTAGCTACAGGCAGTAGAATTACAGGTCGGCACAGTGGTCCATCACCATCTTGACTGTAGTTAGCAAGGGACATCAAGACATCTATAAGACAAAGAGAAATTCCAGTTAAGTCATGCTTTCACCTTTCTTTATTCATCCACTGGAATGCACTTACTCACAGAACAGCATTTTTGTAAACACAAGACTCCATTTCCATTCCGTTCTCCTGTTAAGGAAAACACCCAAGAAGTACTCCAAAAGAACAAGTAAAAGGTGGGTATATTCACAATGTCTTTTTCTCATTCCTTCCAGATTTATACTGACATCAGATTAAAAATCCTCCCCTCCAGTTTTCAGTTTAAAGGCCTTTAAAATCCACATAATTTCACTTCAAAAGCCATTTTTTTGAGGTACACGTATAAAATACTATTTGTGTTGGTTTTTATTTTGGAACCAGATATGAAAGAGGAAATCAGCTTCTGTGATGGTGAATTACTTTATTAAAAATCATTAACGCTGCCTGAAATTTACCAGAATAAATTTTATGAATATCAAAATTCTGTTGGCCTCACAGAAAGCAGCAGCACAACCCACCCCGTCCCCCTCAATCAGACTAGCTGTAAGGTTCTACAAGCTGCTGGCTTACAAAGTGAGACCACATTACCTGATTTTTTCAGACTTTTTGTACACATATTACAGCTGAGCCTGAAAGCTGTCTCCCTCCCCACTGAAAATCATCTTGGTACTTGCCCTGGTACTATGGTGTAGCTAATGTGACTGCCTCCCAGCTCTCCCAGCACACTCAGAGGATCTGTTCCCAGACAACACTCACTGCCCACCTGCCGTCCCTTTTCTCCCCCAGTGGCATTCAGAGGTGCTTTCATTTTTCCCTGGAATAAAGACATCCCAGAGTGCCTCATGCTAACAGAAAAATCACAGTATGAGAGTATGCCAGTCCTGAGAAGAGAATACGAGACACCCTTAGATTTTTTTTTTTTATGCCTCCATCTGCATCACCACCTTCATTTACTAAGCAGCTACTAATCCATACACGAGAATCCTAGAGGCAGTGAGACCCCCCAGGCGACGCTGAACTGTGAGAAATCCTCAGCTGCATACCTGCAATCACACAACAGGAATAAAGGAAGCGCTTGCCAACACCAAGACCCAGCAACTGTTCTGCCATTTACCAACAGGATGGAAACAGGTGATCCCCGTTAGTGATGTTACCACAACTGGTTTTTAAACTACAAATCCGAGAGTCTGCAACAAGCCTCTTGCTTATCCAGCTCAGATTTCATACTACGCTGTACAAGACTCGTTTTTACTGTATGTCAAAATGAAGAAAACCTCTTACCTAACACAGCAATGCATTCCACAGCTGTCTGCCAGTCTTTGCTGTTTTTATCAAAGTTGTAAAACAAACGCCTCATACAGTCTTTTAGTGCTGCATCTCTGCGCTCTTCAGCATTAACCATCGCAGCCAGCATCTTCTCAATCTCCTTGGTCCAATAACGTTTATATCCCTTCCTGGTTGACTTCAACTCGTACTCCTCAGGCAAATTACGTGATACAACGCTTTCGGGTATTTCCATTTGGTATCGGTTTTTGCCTGCCCCCCAGTACAGCATGGATTTGAATCCAAGCAGTTTGCGTTGCTTATCCAGGTAATTGTGAAGATCTTCCTCAACAGCTTTAATATCCTGTAGTGCTTTGTCATAATCGGGGTCAAAACCTGCCTTTGGGGTAATCACTCCTGTCTTCCGAGCCTGGTTATGATCAAAAGCGGTATCCCACCTTTTAAGCTCTGCACTCAAGTCTGGAAAGCGGCCACCTGGATTTTTGGCTTTGCGGGTGACTAGCTGCTTAAGGACTCTAGATTTGAAGTTGCTGGCAATGTCTTCCATGACATCAACAATTTCATTCATTACTTTAAACCCCTCCAGTGCAGACAAAAAGTCAGCAATTTTTTTTTTGCTGTATTTGATTTCTTCATAAAAGATGGCCCTGCTGTCAGGATGGTTCTGACTTTTAAGTGGTGATCCAATACTGTGAATTTTGCTGAGCAGCCTTTCAAGGTCAGGAAGTTTCTTCAGGTGCTCGCTAACTTCAGACATTTTATCTGGCACTGCCAGAAGGTCCTCCACAGCATCTAAACGATCATTAATGGATTTAGGATTACAAAGCGGAGCGCAGAGCCACTGTTTCAGGAGTCGCTTCCCAAATGGGGTACAACAAGTATCAATCCTTTCCAACAAAGTACCTTCTGTGGTTCCATTGGTTCCATTCTGCAGGACTTCCAGGTTCATCAGGGTGACTCCATCCAGCACCATCCGCTGGTCAGTTTTGGCAAAGAAACTACTTGAACTTGTAGGTTTTGCAGTATCAATATCCACAGGGATGTACTCCTCAAAGTTCACCAGTGATAACAGCTCCTGATCAATCAGACATTTTTTGAGATAGAAGACACATCCCCCAAGAGCTGACAAAGCTAATTCACTGTTTTCACCAGGAGTTAATCCCAGAGAGTCACTCTCTGAAGTCATAGATTTGATTACAGAGGGCAGAGAACATCCATTTTCAGAGTTCTGCTTCTCCTTGAAATAGCCTTCTTCAAGAAGGACTTTTAGTGTCTTAGATGCATTCCAGAACTGGGAACCAGAGATCAGCCCTTCCTGAATGCAAGAAACAAGAGAGCCCTTCAGTATCTTCTGTGTGTCCACCGACAGGTGCCCCTTCTCATACAGCACCTGCACAGGAGTGTAATGCGCTATTAAAGTCCTAAACCTCGAACAGTGCCGGTCATCGGAGAACTGACCTATGTAAAACTTCCCCACCGACGTGTCAACAAAGCAGACCCCGTAAACACGTTGTCCAGAGGAGTCTTCTTTTTCCTTAACGCACAGAAGGTATTTGCTGTGGTTCTCAGAGGGATCACAATCCAGAACGCTGTACGTCTGAGTTCCTTTGGTGATGATTCTGCATATTTCTCGGCGTACAACCTTGTCAAATTTTGTTGGGTGGGCCATTGACTTGTAGCGCATCTCCATCATTTCGGGAGTTTCCGTCTGCTCAACACGGGCTACCTTGTAGCCTTTCTGCACCAGAACATCTGAGAATCTGCCAAACACAGTTTCGGGAAAACCCGAATGGGCCCAAGTACCTTTCATAAAGATGAGGCCCAACTCGTTTACGCCAGTGACTGCATCCATATGATACAACTCATAGAATTTACCAACTTTGTAGAAAATCACAGCATCAAAGTTTTGACTTTTCAGCTGCCACCACCTCCGCATTCCTGGCGTGCACTTGTTGAGATAATCCTCAGGTACATACAGAGTACACGGGTCATAATCAGGGTCACTCTGCCGTCTCCTATGCGCATCTTTCTTTTTTCCTTCCTGCAGCCAATCAAGCTTTTCATGTTCCCATGCTGCAAAGCCACCGAGGCCTCCTCCACTGCAAGCGTTTGCTTGAGATTCAAAGCTTTCAGGTGCTGCAAATGATGTCAGCTTAGACTTGGCTTCTAAAGAAACTGTTGCTGCTCTTTTGGGCGCTTCAGAGCATTCATTTCCTAAGCTACTCCTTTTAGCAGGCTTGTTTATCTCTCTTTTCTTTCGTTTAGAAGGGACTTTTATGGGACTTTCTGCAACACTCTCTGAGTCTGTCTCTGTGTCAGATTCGTTTTCATCCACCCCACTACTAGCTTCCTCGCTGCTCGCCGTTTCTTTCACATCAGGCTTGAACTCTACATCTGAGCCATCATGATCACTGTCAGAATCCAACACTCTTCTTCTTTTGCTTTTTATGGCACTTTCCCTGCTCATTACTCGCTTATTATTCTTCACATCCTCCTCACTATTGCCGTCATCACTATTGCCTGATGCACTGTCACTCATCTGCTGGAAAAATAAATTATTTTACCTACAGAAAATTCTGGCTACAAAGGAAAGCATCACTGCTGCAAAAGCAGAAAGAAGCACAAAAACGTGCAGTAATGCACTAAGATGTGATATTTCAAGCAAGAGATAGCAGAGCCACAGCCAATTCCATTTACCTTCACATAATTAATTTTTTTTTCTGGGTAGCAAACTGCTGCTGGCCAGTGGCATAATTACTCCTCTTTGTATTCTTTACAGTCTCATTCATTACTTGCAGAAGTGATGCTGATGAACAAAAACTGGACAAAAGACATATGGTATATGAAATACAGCACAAAAGAGAAATGCCTCCATAAGCTAACTCTGGGCTGCAACTTTTTCCTACCAACCTATGTCAGATATGAGACTGGGTTTTGCAGCCTGTCAGTGCCAGCCTGTGTGAGTACTCGTGACTTGGGGGGGGGGGTTGAGTTAACTACCTATTTCCACCTACAAACATCCTACCTCACAGTGACCTTCAAGAAAATCATGCATGTCTAGGAGAAAGAGAAGAAACTCCATTATTTGCCTTTTCAGCCTGAAACTTTAAGAACTCCAGCACCAGTGCTGAAGAAAAACAGCAGTGGAGGGACTGTTACAAATCCTAAGTGCCAGTGCCCACTGCACTGTTGCCACGAACATAACACAATGCCTGGAGTGGCACCTGTCCCTCAGGCCAATGTCACACTGGAGAAAGAGTTGATGGGCCACGCTGACAGGAGGTAAGGAAAACCACTATCCCACTGGCAGTTTTCTCATACCATTCCTTTCCAAAGAACTCTATTCCAACGCATACGGTGGTACTGAAATAACGTTTGAATCATTCGCATTACAATGTGACTACAATACAATTTATAAAAAAAAAACCAAACAACTTTTTAGTTACCCCACCAACAGATTGGCGTTAACAGTACAAGAATTTGTATTTTAGTGCTACTCTATAAAATGAGGGCAGCCTCCAAAAATCCAATTTAACGCCTCAAGATGAATACTCAAAAAGTTAGAATTTTTTACATTATGACAAATTAAAACTTCAGATTGAACTCAGGGGAATTTGGAATATGAATAGCATATAGAGAAGATAAAAAGATGCACCAGGGAAAAAGTACTTTGTGAGTGAGAAAGTGGGTCACCTGGCCTACCCAGGGAGTGATCAATGGAAGATCACCCTTTCAGAGAGTTAGAGAAGTTAAGTAACTTCTGAGACCAGTCCCTACCATACAGAACACCAAAGAGATGTTAGACTCGTCTTTCCAACTAGAAAAGGCAAGAAGCCAGCATATGACCTGACAACACAGAAGCAGTACAAAAGAAGAAAAGACGCATAGGTACATACGGATGCATGATTAAAGAGAAGACAAGCTATGATTACTGTACCAGGGAATCGAGGCTATTCCAACACTTAGTTCCAAAAAACAGCTTCTAAGTTCTAGCACTATTTCTGAAAGTGAGTGCAAGCAAGAAAGATTTTACCTCCATTTCCTCCTCTTCCTCCTCCTCTGTGTCTGAAGGTTCACTGCATACTGCCAGTTCAAGCCGCTTAGTTTTATCTTTACTCATTGCATCGTCCGCTAGCACCATTGCTCTTTTAATTTCAGGCTTTGCACTATAAAACATACCTCCCTTCAGCGTCTCCCCATCTGACGAACCTGTAAAGCCACAAATAATTTGTCAGAAACTGAAGCTAGTCTAGCATTTTGCCAGTCCAGAAAGACTTCACTTTTAAATGTATTCAGACAACTAGTATAATTATCGAAAGTTTTGTGTTGTTACCAGTCATACTCACCACTTCTTAAACATAGCAACCCATCACTCATTCAGCCTGATAAACTACCCCTAGAGAAAGTATAAATACCTGCAAATGGAATGCCTACCTAGTACATGAACGCTTAACGAACTGCTTCGATTTCTGTAACTCATTACCACATCCCAATACTTCTAAGCTAAGCTCAGCTCTGAACACCCTCTAACTAGGGTTGCTACTGAAAAGTAACACTTTAAACTAGCAGACCTGACTGACTGACATGGCTATTTTAGCAATGACAGATAAGTTCAATCATAAAGTTATCTTCAAGTTATGGGCATTGGTCATCTATGACCTAGATCTCTTGGTTAAAGCTCTGCTGGCCATTCAAACTGCTACTGTAAGTAGCAGCAAGATACTGTAAGATGCAGCAAGGCATCCAGACCCAACGCCAACCTGCTAACCAGATTAGCTGATGATCAATCACACTGGCAATTCACCCTGACACTAAGCCTACTATTAATAACTGCACCATTCCCTCACCCTCTTTATTATCCCTTGAGCACCATAGTTCCCCTACCTGTAAATAAACACAAAAATACAGCCAAGCAACTAACAGACTGATTTCTAGAAAGGGTCCCAAATACACTGAGATTCATCTTAATGCCATGCTCAAGAAATGGACGGTATATATAACATATTATATATTCAACTTGGGGAAAGAAAGATGGGGGACATAAGAGCACACTATAGATGGGGAAGGGTGATGCCTTTTTTTGCTCTTCTGTGTTTAGCTGGCTGTACACAACAGCAGGATCTGCTTGACTAGGTCCTTGCACGGGCTCTTGTTAATCCATTCATACTCTGCTACTAACTGAAGCTCCAGCTCTAAGTCAGTGGTAGACAAAAGGCAGCTGACTGGTATG
>JAVJGJ010000032.1:29822194-29849203 GCA_035590215.1 Microhierax caerulescens | reverse complement strand
GGGCGGGGCCGCTCCCGCGCCCCCCGGCCTCCGCGGGCGGGAAGCGCTGTGGGGCCGTGAGGCGGGGTCCGCCCCGCCACTCCCCGTCCGACCCCGGCCCCGGGGTGCTCCTCAGGCCCTCCCAGCCGCGACCCCCGCGTTTGCCCTCTTGTGTGTGGTGGCAGGCGGGCCCGGAGCACCCCCGGGCCTACCGTGTGGCAGCGTCCCGGCCTGCCGCGCCGTGGTGGCCCGGGCGGCCGTTCCCCGGCTCTGGCAGGCCCCGGCAAGGTCTGCCCTCACGAACTACCGCCCTGCCACCCCCGCTGCGTGCCCGCTGTGAGGCCACGGCGGCGATGGCGGGTGCTGCTGAGGTGGGATGGGCTGGGGCCTTCCCACAAGGTCACTGAGCCCCGGGGGGAGAAGCTGTGGCACCTGCGCTGGGATCTACCTGCTGCCCCTGCAGCCAGGGGCAGGGCAGCGGTGTGCTGGGGTGAGAAGCAGCTTGGGCAGCTGCTGGCCCTGCTGCCGGCCTGCAAAGATGGTACTTCTCAGCCGGCCTTACTGGCAGGTGCACAGTAAAGCTAAGAAATGGCAGCTAAAATAAATTTCCCCTTCCCACATGTGGGGTTTTTTTTCATATTCATAGGTGAGGCTATGTCCTTGCAAAGCGATTTTTGGATGCAGCATAATGCAACCCATTCCATGGCTCTGTTGCACTTCAGCAAAGGCATTACAAAGCAAGACCAAGAACTTTTATCAGCATAAATTCGGAGAAAAATTTTTTACCGTCACTAGCTATCCGATAGCAGAGCTTTTTCTTTCAATAAAATGGCCGTTTCATATCGCAAGTTAAAACCTCTCCTACCGTTCAGCACAAACTGTCGCCAAAAATGTCACAGCTGGGCCCCCAGCGCGAGTGGATCAGTGGAACTGCAAGGCGGGGATGTCACCGCAAGAGGTCACGCAAACCCAAACGATACTGAAGGATTTAAAAAGCGTGTTCCTCCTGAGTTATTTCAGTTTAATTTTGAAGTATCATTTCCGTTTAACCTCTCATCTGTTGCTTTCAGAAACAATCTGATGTGTCCTCAGCTACACGCACCTCAAACTGAGCTAGCAAAATAGCTGCATTTTTTAGTCCGGGGGATTTCAAAGCACCTGGACTGTGTAAAGTGCTTGGAAGTGCGATGAGCTGCGCCATAGCCACCTCGGCAGGTATCGCTGTTCCTATCAAAAACACTCACCGGGAATGATACCTGTACACATGTTTGGGTAGCACGTTTTTGTCGATTGTTTGCAGCAAATAGGCAACCCTATTTAAATTTGTAACTGTCTGGAAAATTACATTCTGATCATCAGTCTGGCAGGTAGAAGCAGGGAGATGGGCTGTGGCAGGGAGGGGAAAAACTTGGGAGAATGCTGAAAGCAAGCCCAGTCTTTAAAGATAAAGCCTATTTTGAGCAAACTCCTGATATATCCTGGTTGCTTCTCTCTGGAGATGACTATTGTCAGTTCATATAGAATCATAGAATGGTTTGGGTTGGAAGGGACCTTAAAAACCATCATGTTCCAACCCCTCTGCCATATCCAGGGACACCTCCCACTAGACCAGGTTGCCCCCAGCCCCGTCCAGCCTGGCCTTGAGCACTGCCAGGGATGGGGCACCCACAGCTGCTCTGGGCAACCTGTGCTGGTGTCTCACCGCCCTCATAGTGAAGAATTTCTTCCTTGTAGCTAATCTAAATCTCCCCTCTTTCAGTTTATTTTTCCCCCTTGTCCTATTGCTACATGCCTTTGTAAAAAGTCCCTCTCCAGTTTTCTTGTAGTCCCACTTTATGAGGAATAGAGATGACAGAAAAACATAAAGGGTCATCTGAATTTGGTGGTGTCCTGAGCCAACATGGTATAAGCACCACAGAAGTCACTTTGGTGTTGGGGTTGGTTTTGGTAGCCCTGGGATTCCTCCAGGGCTGACAGGAGCGTGAGAGTCAGTCTGCTGGAAGAAGGCCACATTACTGATTTGGCTCAGCTGTGGAGGTCTTGAGAAGAGACGACTGTGGTCTTTGGAATTGATCGACCACATGGTCCAGAAGCTTGAGTGATGGACCTGGAGTACGTACCTGTGAGAAGATTAATACTTTGTTTTGCAGCTTTTTAATTTGTCCCATCCAATGATACCAGTTGTCCAGGTCTGTGGTATCCCCCCGTCTGATTCTGGGCATTCCTCGATTTATGGTGACAGCCACTTAAGAAATGCCACACTGGAAACATACCTAAGTCTGTATTTTAGAAAGTCTGGATCCAATGTCAGGTGTCCTCCCCAAGGTGGGGTAGCACCGCACATTCATATCCACAAAAATGTAGGAGTTAAATACAATATTTTATCATTGTATATCCCTTTTTCTCTTGTGGGATCAGTCTGGGAGATCACAACAGAATTTATTAGACAACCCTCTATTATTCTGGTGTTAATAGCAAGGAACTCATCGCACACTGTATTCACTTATTCCTTCATGCAGTTCACAAACATGTGCGCTAACAGGTACCCAGGTGGAGCAAGGGTTGGGATACCAACCCCAGCTTTTTACTTAAAAGCAGAGGCATGTATTGATGTACCAGGGGCGTTAAGGTGGGTGTTCAGGAAGTCCCTCCAGATGATTGGTTTCATCTTATATATGTATATCTCCGTGTGTATTTTACATATTTATATGCATAGAGGGATGAATAATTTTGTAGTTTTGCTTATAGCAGCTGCCTTGGATGTAGCCTGGGTTGTATGACCCATGATTGATGCTAGTGGATTTGGACAGATTCAGCAGAGTCTCAGTGTTCAGAGTTTATCAGAGTTTTTTGTAAATTCAGCATCACTGCTAGTCTCTGCAGCTTATCAGTTCTTGGCAGACTTTCACATGCCACTGCTTGGCACATGTTTCCCCTCTCTTCATCCTGCTGTTTTCTCGTACCTGTTTCTCCATCCACACACACAGGCCTGTAGAGCCATTTACGCAAACTCACGCAGAGGGGGCTTTTATGGCACGGTCTTCCATTTGTCTCTAGTAAAATAGAGAATTTGACTTGATTTTCTACCAGTCTCAGCAGGGTAGGTTGTGGAATAATTAAAATGTGAAAGTCTTTGAAGTTTTTTGATAGGAGGCTATGAAAGGTGACATTACTGAAAACATTATAAACAACTCTGTCCTTCCCCTTTTTTTGAATATCCTCTTTTGAAGAGAAAACCATAGGGAATTGTTAAGTTGCTGTAGTGCAGATTTTACACAAAGCTCTGATGAACACCGAAAAGTGCTGTATTCATCTTAGTTCTTTTCCTCTCTCCCCCTGTCAATGCATACGCGAATACTCCCACACAGCCTTCAACTGTGCTTTTTAGCTCCCTAAGTGGTTCTGAACAATTTCCATTCTAGCAACATTGGAAATGGCAAGGATTCGGCTTTTTTCAAGGTAGTATCTCGAAAATTTTGAAGCTGAAACACCTTTGGAAATACCTTGTTTTACTAGACCATACAGTACCTCTCTACAGCTGATAACAGAAAAGGATGATGAGCTTGTTAATGGTGAAGCAGGATCCAAGAGCTAGCTTGCAATGCAGTGACTCTCTGCTACACCCAGGCTTTTATCTTGAGTTTGGAATTAATCATTTCTATCTTGTTGGATGCTGGAATAAGGAAAATGCTAGCCAGGTAATTTTGAGGTCTTTCTGGAAAAATGAAATAATGTAAATCAAGAAGGATGCCTGGAACAATAACTACAACAGAAAAGCAAAGTACATTTGAGGCCAGGTGCCTGGTTGTTAATTTTCTGTAGTGTTTGCTACCTCTGGTATTCTTTGGCAGAAACCTAAGACAGAAAGGAAGAGTCATTCCTCAGGTAAGGGATCTTGTTCTTGAAGTTGCCAGTACAGCCAAGAGCAAACTGGTGAGGCTTAGGGAACAGCAGGAGCAAGGGTTCTCCTGGCACAGGCGGTGCCCACACTGACCGTGATACAGACCCACAGCATCTGAATCATAGAATCCTAGAATCACAGAATGGTTTGTGTTGGAAGGGACCTTCAAAAATCATGCAGTAACCAACCCCATCTTCAACTAGATCAGGTTGCTTAAAGCCTTGTCTTAACCTTGCATGCTTCTAATGACGGAGCATCTGCAACTTCTCAGGGCAATCTGATCCGGTGTCTCACCACCATCACAGTAAAAAGTTTCTTCCTTACATCCAGTCTAAACATGCTGTCTTTCACTTTAAAATTTTTGCCTCTTGTCCTGTCACTACAGGCCCTGGTAAAAAGTTTCTCTCCATATTATAAGCCCCCTTTATATATTGAAAGGCCACAGTAAATTCTCCCTGCAGAATTCAGGCTGAACAACCCCATCTCTCTCAGCCTTTCTTCAGAGGAGAGAGTTCCAGCCCTCTGACCATTTTTGTGGCCTCCTTTGGACCCGCTCCAACAGGTCCGTGTCTTTCCTGTGCTGAGGACCCCAGAGCTGGATGCAGCACTGCAGGGGGGGGTCTCACCAGAGCAGGGTAGAGGGGGAGAATCACCTCGACCTGCTGGCCACTCTTCTTTTTCTGCAGCCCAGGATACAATGGACTTTCTGGGCTGCAAATGCACATCGCTGGCTCGTGTTCCATTTTTTGTCCACCAGCATCCCCAAGTCCTTTCTCCTCAGGGCTGCTCTCAATCCCTGCATCCTCCAGCCTGTATTGATCTGGGGGTTGCCCCAGCCCAGGTGCTGGCATTGTTGAACTTCCTGAAGTTCACATGGGCCCACTCCCCAAGCCTGTCAGGGTCTCTCCAGATGGCATCGCATCCTTCAGGCGTGTCAATGACATCACTCTGCTTGGTGTTGCCTGCCCGTTTGCTGAGGGTGCAATCCATCCCATGTCATTGACTAAGATATTAAATACTATTGGTCTCAGTTCAAACCCTTGCAGGACACCACTCATTGCTGGTTTCCACTTGGACGTTGAGTCTTGTGAGCAGAGCAGGGTACTGAAAACCACAACAGCCCCAGACAGGAGAAGGGATGGATCAGATCCAGGGTCCATCCAGGAGGCAGGGCTGCAGGCAAGCACAACTGCAGCGAGCATCACTCAAGCAGGGGCTGGGCACCGAGGGCAAAAAATTGTTGATAAAATTTTGAAAGCTCGTCAGGCAAAAATTGCTAAACCATTAGCAAAAGAGCTGTATCTATGGTAGTTAATGTCAAGAGTGGTCTAGGAAATTTCACTTTGGTGGGTGTTTGAAGTACAAGATATGTGCACTGCCTCTCTTTACGTATCTGCTGAGCAAAGTAACAAATTTGTCTTCCAGAGCTAACAGAAAGCTCTTAAAGTGAGAAAAAAGAACCCTGGCTATTATAGGTAGGATTTTTTCATTTTGAACAAAACTGTAAGGTTTTCTTATTCCAATATTCTACAGTTGTCCCACTGGGACAAATGTAACACTTTTCACTTTTTCCCTTTAGTATAAACACATTTTCTGAAAAATTGTCATATCGTTTTATTTTCATTTTTTGGCACAAGACAGGATTATGGAGGAAGATTGTGAGTCTTAACTGTTTTTTATAGGGCTGCTGCAAATACCCAGTAACTATATCAAAACCAAATTAAATAACTCTGGCATGCAAATAGCTTAATGGGGAGTGGAAGGAAGAGTCCGCTGCTTCATTTGATTAATATGTGTCTCTTCTCTGAGGTTGACTTGAGCTGCTTTTATACCCATAGAAGTGAGATGATCAGAAGCAACCTTAAAGCACTGCTAAATGCTTTATGGGCCTTACCTTTGTGACAAAGGGTGCCAGAGCGATCTTAGATTGTGAGGTGGAACAATTTACAGAAATATTTACATCATGCTCATATAGATAGGACTGAAGACAATGTTGACCTTTCACAGAAATTGCCCCAAAGGAGAGTTTAAGCATGAGATGTACACTGTAAATAAGGTAACCAGTGAAAGGTGAAGTTTTAAGAAAAATATGACCATGACAAAATGTTAATGTGTTCTGATGTCATTCTGACCTAAATATAATTGATCTGCTAGGCTGGTAAGAATCAAATATCCTTGATATACTAGTTCTGTGCAGGCTTGGAAAAATGAATATGTGAAGATGATGTAAAAATATGTTTAAAGGGCATTTTCCCTCTTTAAATGCTAATAAATTATATTTATTATAACGTAAATGCTAAGTTTACTACTACTCGGTTTCTTTCTCAGCATCCAGCGCACTTAAAGGGCTAAGCATGAGCGTGAAAATAAGTCAGAGACTGTTTATTCAGTAGCTCATTGTTCTGTAATTGGGTTGAGAAACCACCTTTATTTTAGTAACAGCTTGCTTTTTGCATGTCTGCAGATGTGCAGCTTCCTTGTACTACTTTTAGAGAAGCTTGTATAGCAGCAAGAAATGCATATTTATTTAGGGACCCTTTAATTACAGAGTCTATGACTAAAACCTTTTTACATTTTTTCTTACATGAAAAGGCAGCAAAAAGAAGAGATTAAACTATAAGATTTCTGAATAAATAATATCTGAGAATGTTTTGGTTACAGTATGTCTTTTTTTAGATACAGGTCTGAAGCAAGATGAGAGCTGCTGGAATGGCATGTAGCAGACCTAACAGAAACAGAGAGTTCAAAAATCAACAAAAGTCTAAACATAACCCGTGAAAGTGATTCACAACCGAAACTGCAGACAGACTACATCTCCAATTCAGGTGTTTATCATGTGATACAGTATAGATCGGTGCATAGTAATAGAATGTCCTAAAAAATTAGAAAAAAAAAGCAGGAAATAGCAGAAAAATGGGTCAGGGCTGAAGATGATCAAGCTCTTCTCCATGGTTCCATCCTGCTCCCACAGAGCAGGAACATGCATCTGCTGGTTTTGTTGGGTTCAAGATGCTCCTGCTTTTTGAAAGTGTAATAGCCACCCACAGTTACCCTGCTTCCTGCCTTCTGTTTTATTGTGCTTCTATTAATAGTAAGAACCCCTGTGGCTTTTTCAATAGTACAGTTTAATAATTTCAATTTGCAAAGAAAAAAAAACCCCTCATAAATCAAGAAAAAAACAACGGTAATCAAACAGTCTGACCGGCATAGCACAGGGCATTGCATGTCCCTGAATCAATCCCTATTAAAATCAGATAATCTCTTGTGGAAAACAAACAGTTTTGATTTAAAGTTCACAAAGACAGATCATGACAATGGTCTGCTAATTAAGTACCCTGAGATATTTGCAGCTGTCAAGGCAGGGAACATAAATTTGAGCTGGATGGATAGGGTTAAACAAGTTCTGTTTTTTTCCCCAGCACTGAATTAGCAAATCAGTGTTGCAAAAAGAAAGTATTTGTATTTTGCATGACTGATGTTCTCTTACTTCAGAGATGTCACCTGTCAGCACTGATGATGGGTGAGAGAGGCAAAGGGAAAGCAGCCTGGTGCCGAAGAACGAGTACAGTCACTGCTTGGAGAATTCTCCAGTGTTTTGGTTCTGTATCCCTGCCAGATACTGCTTGGAGAGCCAAAGGAAGATTGGTTCCTACTAATTAAAATGCGAGGGGGGGAAAGAAAAGGCTTCTTGATTTCTTGCTTAAATCTATAACTTTGTTCCTTATGGAGAGCTAATCTACAGCTAAGTGACTTTGGCACTAAATCTGGGAAATGTCTTCCAAAAGTTGTGTCGCTGGTGAAGGTGGAGACTGGGACAAGGATGAGGTGCCAATGGGGTGAGCTGGTCTGTTCTGCTATGACACGATTCTCTGAGTTTCATGCTTGGAGGACTGTTGTGCCACTGAGCCTTGCCCACGCTGGATCCATCCCTCGCCTTGGACCTTAGCTGACAACTGGTTTTCCTAGCAAGAGGGATGTAGTTTAACTATGAATGTTTGCTGAATGAGTATGCTTTTATTAGGAAATAATAACCACTAAGCTTACTGGGAATTAATAGCTTATTGGAACTACTAAGCCCATTTTTGCAGACTTCTTCGTGCAGATGTTCTGCAAGGTCTCTTCCATGGAGTTTCTGTTTTGTTAGTAGCTTTATATTTAATGGATTTATTTTTAAAGTATGCATACACTGAGTTTGTGACAGTCAACAGTTCATTGATTGAAGCAAGTCTAGAAATTTATTTTCCCCATAACGGCCAGGTTAGTGCTTGTAAAGAAGCACAAAGGGCAAAAGGTCTGAGGCACTCAGAACATGAATTCGAATGTTTAACAGGAGTGTATTTCCATGAAGGTCACTTGCATGCCTGCATGCTTGTGGCTGCACTAGAGAGCTGGTTCAGTATACGTTTCTCTAACCTAGTAGTTGACTCTGTGAGATGCTTCAGTTTTAGATCACTGCTTTTTTAAAGTAGCTTGGTTTTCCACTATCACTTTATATTTCAGCAGCCAGACTTGGGAGCCACATAACATGAAGCTTCCAGGGAGATGGGGTTTGAGATCTCTGAGATGGCAGTAATGAGCTCTGCTTCAGCTCAGAGAAACAACTCATGCTTCGCCCAAGGCAGGGCAGGGATCAGTCCCTGGTGTGGGTAGTAGAATACAAACCTGGGGAAACATGGAAGTTGAGAGCTCACAATAGAGCAGTTACCAGGGTTCCCATCTTGCTCATCCCTGTGATGGCAAAGACTCTGTACGATGCTGTTCCCCTTCCCATACGTGGCAGTGACTCTCTGTGTCATCTCACTTGCTCCTCTCCATACCATTTTTGCCATCCCTCACAAGCTCAGGTCCCTCTCTGTGGTTATCTCCATTTTTTTTGCTGTGTACACCGTATCTCTCTTCACATGCTGGGGACACAAGGTTTCCCTTTCTTCCTTCTTTTTCTGTAAGCCTTTCTTTTCTCTACAGGCATCTCCAATCCCTGCCAAGAGCTCCGCTTGGTGCTGTTTTTCTTTTCTTTCTCTTAGAGAAGGAAGCCATGCAGAGTGCTAATATTATATGCTCCACCAAGCTGCTGTTCAAAACTGGCATACATAAGGGCAATGTTATGCTGTAAGGTGTCAATCTGTAGGCGGTTATCAATCTGTCCTCATTCCCCTCCTAGTTTTCACAAAGTTTTGACCACCATAACTGAACAGAAACAGCAGAAAACCCTGCAGACATACCACTGCATTTGGTTATAAATTCCAATTCATTATTTTTGATACTGCTTTGAGTTTAGGGTAAACTATTGTCAAATCATCAAATAGTACAACCAGTACCGGTCTTCTAGTGGGCACCTAATAGTTATGACTAAAATCATTTGCTAGTATAATTGTTTTGGTAGACAGTTGATTTGTTGCTAAGTTATATTGTAACCTGCAATCAGTTTATTAATCCCTATTGTAGTTGTTAAAAGAAAATAAAAGTACATTAAATGTATCTGGATGGCGTGCTATTTTGTGACACGACATGGCAGTTAAGCAGGCTGGGGAACCAGTGAGGCAAGGAGTGATACAGGGGCAATTTGCCTGCAGCACAGAATTATTAGATATATTTCTGCAGCTGGCATCTGCGCCTTGGAAAGGCAAGAGATTTAAAATGAAATGCATTTTCAGGTAAGGACAAAGGTATATCTTCACAAATTATAGATAGTGCCAAATACTCTAATTCTTTCCCTGGATCAGGCTCTGAAAATTATTTCCTTTCTCAAGCAAGTTTCTATTTTAATTTTAAACCCCCTAAGATTTATTGCTATCTAAAATAGCAATATATAGAAAAATACTATATAAAGATGTCCTTCTCCACCCCTTCCTTTAATTGCCTGCTAAAGCCAACAATTCAGTCACGATCCGGTGACAGCTGCATGCCATGGCACCACGCAGCCCTGCACTGCTGATCGCAGTGGGACTTGATGCAATCCTGGTGGTCTGCACTGAGCAAGAATGTTATTTGGAGCTTCATTTTTAGAATCACTGCAGTATTTTCTTCCCTTTTCCTGTGGAGAATTTGGAAGAGATGTGCGTAAGGCTTTTTGCCAGGACAGAGCAGGTAGCAGCTACATGGAGTTACGGAAAGGATGCGCAGCCAGCCCTCGCGTGCTCGGCATGAGACTGTCATTCTGTTACCCATTTTGTGTGACCCAAAGTGCATGCGGGCTGGCTGTAGCTGATCCCCCTGCTCAAATACTGGATGATCCCAGCGGTACTCTTCCTTATCCAAGGGCTTCCTAAATTGCCTACAGGCTTCCTACATTGCTCTGCAGAACCAAGTCCAACCTTATGCTGGAACCCTTATGCTGGAACATGGATGGGTGTGAAAAAATGATGGGCACCACCTATATTCATTTTATGGGAAACAAGTATCAAAAACATATAAAGTAAATAGTTCTGATTTTAAAAGGACACTGAAAAAGTGCATGGTTTCAGAGGTTTTTGCCAAACTGTAGTGGGATAATTACCTGTCTTTGAACAGAACTGCTGTAGCCATGAATGAGAAGTATCTTCCCTGTGTGACTCTATAACCTGTGAACTGCAATTTTCATCAGAAATGTGAGTTCATGTGCCTGTACCAGACAGAAAATATCTATATTGCTCACTCTGCACTGGCATTTTCACAAATTTGACACTGAGCAGTTGAGAGGTTAGACTAGCTGCATGGCAAGTCTGCTATCAGTGCTGCCTGACCTTCAGAAGTCAAAGCTTGAATGACATTCATTCACGCATAATTTAAGGTATAATTTCTATCACTAAATTTGACATTTCCACAGGGTTACCGGGAGACGAGGTCTCATTTTACACATTTTACTGTTTTTTTGTTTCACATTTAATGGTCTTCTGTTTGACACATGCTCTTTTCTTCATGGTTTCAGGAAGGTGTCTTCAGCAGGAAGACTTCCACTTCATTGCTTGACTTGTCTATTACCGTGTGTCTGAAATATCCTGTGTTTATGGTAATAATATAGTGCAGCTTTTGTACTAATAGAAGTATACCTAAATAATTTTCACTTGTCTCGGAGCATCTGCTATCTCCTCCCACATTCTTCCTTAAATCTTAACACAGGGTCTCTTAAAGACAACCCTGCTTAGAGATAAATTAGCTCATTGAATTGGTGCACATTTTAAACACATTTATTTTTCTGTGAATGGAGAATGCACTTCATTAGTTTGAAACACTTTTGTATTGGAAGAATGACTAAATAGCTGAAGTATAGTTTGTTAATTTTCTGAATAAAGTTTCTGTCCACTGTCTTTTTCTCTCCCCTCCGCTGGTGGCTGACTTACCTCTCAGCCCATTACAGCTGGGCAGCACTCACAACAGGGATTCATAATTTTAGAAGAAACTCTTGGAAACAGATGGCCCCGTATTTTTTTGGTAAGGACTGCTGAACTCCTTTAGTGTCTAATTTAAGTAAAATCTGTGAGCTGACAGCAGACTTATGCTATATTGCCAGCTTCAGGCATTAAAAAATAACAAGTTTTTAAAATGTAATGAACTTTTAAATTTGCCTTGTCATTTTTCAAGCTCCAAGTGGTCTAATTTTCAAATATTTCTCTGGAAGGATGACAGCTAAGAACCTGCCTCCCTTTCAAATAAAAACTTACATTCTCTTGTAACCCTGGGGATTTGGAAACTGGGCAGGAGTAACTTACACACAGTATTATTCTGCTGCTGAGAGACCAGGCAGTGCCCTCCTGCACAAGCACCACTGTCATTCCAGGTGTCTGCAAAGTAGATGTAAATATACGTCTTGATTTAAAATAAGTGTTCTTATAATAACCACAAATTGCCATTCGACCATGAGTCAAAAAAAAAAAAAAAAAATCGACCATTTTCCACATCAGTTCTAAATGCAGTCCTCAGGAATTTGTTTCTACTTGATTAACTGAGAGCAGACCAGCTTTGTGTAGCACAGGGATGACAGGTCAAACTGATGTCATACCCCGCTGAGGGGGGCACACACAGATGCACAGACCTGCCCCGTGGTCCCCAGCAAACTGCCTCTCATGGGGGGTGGCAGAAGGTGGTTAACACTTCGTTTTCGTGGTATTGGTGCACTGTAATAGCTGTGACATCAGGACACTGAACCAGTTTCTTTTGGGGCTGCCAGTGCATTTTCCTCCACTTTAAGGATTCTGTGACAACGGTTGATGCTATTGTCAGAAAACCCAACTCCTTTTCAAGCATTTTGCCTTATACAGAAGCGGTGAGACAAAGTTCAAAAAAAAGGGAAAATAAGCCCAAAACAACAAGGGGAGAAAAAACCAAAAGGAGGTAACAAGGATCAGTGCATAGGAGAGAAAAAGAAAAGTAGTTGGAAAAAGGAGACTAGCTAATCCATGGAAGCAGGAGGAAAAGGAAGCTTAAGAGATATGAGACTGTATCTGGAGCCCTTCTAGAAGAACATCCCACCACCTTAAGGCACCTCCCTGCTTTAAAAGGAGCTACAAGGCCCCAACTGCACCTGAATGTCTTTTGGTGGAGTGCTCTTCTTTCTGCCAGCTCTACAATCTGAAAGGCAGTATGTCCTCATTACTTACTCTAGAGAACTGCAGAACTATTTCTCACTGGGCCAAATTTATTCGTGTAGTCTTTGGGGTTGATTGGTTTGTTTTTATTTAAGAGGACTGGTTGGTTGGTTGTTTTTTTCCTCATAGCTAAGCCAGAACCCTGACAGGGACCAGTAACACCATCTATGATACTGCAGTAGATGGAGCCACATCATCACCATCCATAATTGATAATGTGAGTACATTCCACTTACCTCCTTCCCCTGTGAACGTTTGTCAGCTAAGTGAACTCTCATTTGTTTGGGTAAAAGATGATCTAGGGAAAGAAATGAAATATGTGCTGAATGCTCAGGCCTCCTCCATCACTACAAAGGACCAATTTATTTAACCAATGCAACATCAGAGCTCTCCCAGTAAGAAACATAATCAAAGAGGAAAGTCAGTGCACAGAACCTCACCCAAAAAGGGTTTATTCTGTTAGGTGATTGCCTCAGCTAACAGGCTAGATACAGTTTGCAACTAGTTTCAGGCAATGTTGTGTTTACCTAAATATGCTTGTCTGCTGCAAGCTCTGAAGAAAAAGGAATAATTACAAGAGTACATAACGTGCTTTGTGTTAGTTTCATGACAGTGATTTTTCTGTTAGTCTCTTATCTTGCAGTAATACAACATTCTGCATGTTAGGACACTGGATACCCTTCATGCAGTAAGATAAATTGAAAGAAATAACCTAATTAGAAAAACAATCCTTAACTCCAGGTGCTAAAGGTTTGGCATCATCACCAGGCGTTATGGTCTTTGAATACAACTGTGACAGGTTCATACAATATTAATCACGGCTTTGTTACAACCAAGTAAATAAAGTTTAACATAGTTACCTGCTGAATCTTGACCCGATAGGATTTTCGGGAAAAAAGGTGGGGTTTGTTTTTTGAGTGTGGGGTTTTTTTTCCCCCAATGTTCAAAAGCCAGACTTCTAAAGGCATTTAAAGATCAAAAAATACAAACAGAAGGATCAAATGCTGCTTTTTGCTCTCTGTCTGTATCTGTTTCTTAAAGAGCTTCTGTGAAGGCTGCCCACTCACTTCTGGAAATAGGCTTAGGCTATGTATCACTCACATGTTTTTAAATTGTACTTGAAGTGGTTTTACTAGAGTTTGTTTTTATTGGCTGAAAATAAGCATCTTTTCAAAACAGGTTGCAGAATGTTATTGCTTCAAGACTTTCTCAATTGTTGTGCTGTTTTTATAACATTTTATGTTGTTGCTGTTCAGTTTTCATTTTGCTTAGTGCACGGATAGACTAATTCGTTTCAATATCAAAGGGATGGAAGAAATATATTTTCCTAACATTAAAAGTACAATTGACTTCATATTACTTCAGCTTTCTGGGTTTAATACTTAAAAATTAAACTGGACCCAGAATGGTTATTTCAAAGGGAAAAGAAAATAAATTGTTTTTCAAAATTAAATGAAACCAACAGATTATAACTGGATCCTAGGTGGTATAACAGACAGGTAAACAAAAAGCTTAAGTCACTGCAGATTTAGGACACAGTTTGTTTATATTCTGATGATGTTGTTATAATTTTAAAAGTTACTAGCTATGTGTTGAACCTAACTTTTACAACAAATTGCCATTAGAAAGATGTTACGATTTTGAGATCCTTTACATAATTTTATAAATGGTATTATCTTATACCCTTACATAATCCATTCATACTACAGAATCTGGTTAGCCCAATTGTTCTTTAGTTCACCACTTCCAGAGCTTTTGTTAAGCTGAAACAAACCAAAAAAGAAATTTAGTAATATTGCAGATTTTATAATTTTTGGGGTCATTTATAAAATTGAACGAAGCTCTAACATGAGATCACTTTTTAGGGGAATTCCAAGTTTACATAGTATTTTAAAGAAATATGTAGGGCGGGCATTATTGTTCTAGTTGGTAGTATTTTCAAATCCTGCCAGTAAGTACAGTCAGTAGCAGGTTCTTATAAATGTTTTTCATTTTTGCTATGCTGAAATTGTCTTTTTCCCTGCTTAGAAATGTTGACGCACTTAACTTTTTGTCCCCACTTTCCCTAGCATTATTGCTCTTGGTGAAAGGCAGGCACGGTCATGTTTGTACTGTTCAATGTATCTGCAAAATTGTGTGTGGTAAGCAAAAGCTCCACTACCAACACTTAAAGTTCTTTTGTTGATGTATTCTTATTAAGTAAAAGTTAGATGATTATTCATTTTGAATTGTTGAGCAAGGTAACAGGAAAAAAATGAAGCTAGGAGAAATTATACCTGACTGATAAATGATATTCCCTAGGTTTGTTAAGTAGCACATTGACGATGCATATGCATTATTAAATTCTGAAGAGTACATCACTGGCATGTAAATTTCCCTGAGGCATGGGGTTAGATCACTAAGTACCTGCATTTTTCTTTTGAAAGAGTGATTCATGCATAGTTGATCTGTGTAAATCCCCCTTCTGACTTTTTGGTCTGAATATTGGTAATAACCTTTCGTTACTTGGACACCTGAGAGCTTGAAAGTAAAAATTATCAAAAGATGGATGTAATATCAGGCATATTCAGAGGTGATGCTCAGCCTTTTCAGATGTAAGGACAGGAAAAAAGTTATGGCACAAAACAATTCTGCTTTTAAGGATTGGCGTCTAAAAGAGAATTACCACAAATTACCAAGTTAGACTCTAGTTTATTTCAGTTTAATTATGTATGTATGGAAACAACATGAGTGATGTGTCAGTACGTGTATGATATGAGCAGTTTGAAAGTGTCTGACTTTATACAGTTTAGACAGGAAGGTAAATTACACTCAAACTAGATTTCTCTGTGCATTAATTACAACATTCTTTTTTGATATTCTGTCAAGTAATAGAACACATGATACTGTAGTACATATAATTTTGTTTGATTGCAAATGGAGAGATTTGTGTATAAAGTTAGCTGACATTTTTCATATAAAAAATTTATTTCCTGATAATGCAGTTTTGGATCAACTGGAATTATTTGCAAATTTACACTAGAATTTGGCCAGTAAGCTTCAGTCAACAAAACCAGAAAACCCCTAAAATAAACTTTTTTTAATACAATATTTTATAATGATGTATGCCACTTTTTAAAATAATGCATTATTTTAAAGTGAAAATTGAGCTATTTAAGATGGCATGAAAGTATATTAAAATCTAATTAAATAATCATAATGAATTTCAAAACTATTTAGTTTGACCTAGCAATCATTGTTACTTTCTATTTTGATCAGGATGAAACCCCAGACTTCGCTTTTGAGTAGACCTGAAACGATTCTTTTAAAAATCACGTATTCGTTCAGCTTCTTTATTTAAATGAAGAATATATTTCTTTCATCAGATTTCATTTTGGAAAATGCTCTGAGTCACCAATATGCAACATGCAGCTTGAGTGAGGCTCTCACTTACCTTCTGCTAGCAGATACATCACATGGGAAGGGAACCAGACCTATACCTTGCACATTGCAACAGAGGAATAAAAGCATACGACTTAAAGATGCTTCTGATTCTGAAACTAAATGATATGTGTGCTTAGTTATCGTGTGGTAACTCTATATGTTGATGATTTGCAAGGACAAGGAGGATTTTGTGAATTATAGGAAAGATTGCTAGTAGACGTAATACTCAGATTTTCAAAAAGCCTTTGACAAGACTCCTCGATAAAAGCTATTAAAAAAAATTAAATTTCCATGGGATAGGAGAAAAGGTCCTTTCCCGGGCTGAAATCTAATTACAGGGTAAGAAGCAAAAGGAAAGGCAAAATTGTCACTTTTTTGGGTGGAGAATGGTCAACATTAGCATCTCTCGGGAACTGGGTGTGAGGCTGGTTTTATTCCACATGTGACCTGGAGAAGGTGGCAGACAGCAAAATCCACGAGTTTATGGAGACACCACTCAACGGATGCACTGGTGATGGGGCAGTAAGTGAGGGCTCGAAAAGGTGGCAAATATGCGTCAGTGCAGATAAAAATAGACTTGGTGTATCTAAGTCATGCCTACACGATGCTAAGCTCAAAAACAGGCAAGTCAGAGCACTGGGGGAAGGGCTCCTGCAGCCATCACTGGCAGGTCACGGAAAAAATCGTTGGCTCAGTGCACAGCAACAGCTGGAAAAGCAACAAAACACCATCAGGGTGCCACCAGACAGGGTCCTGGCAACGAAATAGGTGGCACCTCAGGGCCACTGCAAAGGGCCATGGCAAACCCACAGCTTGCGCACTGCGTGCAGGCAGACCTGGTCCTATGCACCTCTAGATGGGCAGACAGGCATTCCAGATGGCATTGACATTCCCAGAGGATGGAGCCATCACCTTGCACGGAAAGACCAGAAAGGCTGGAACTGTTTTGGTGTGGAGAGAAGGTGGAGCGGGTTATAACCGAGGTTTACAAAGTCACTGTAAGCTGAATGGGGAGCCGTTCGCCAAGACTTGCAGCGTGAGAGCTGAGGGTCGCTCAATGAAACTAGGTAGGAGATGGGTTTAAAGAGGTGAAAGATGCTTTACATTGCAAGGTCTGAACTTCTGGAACTTGCTGCCCTGGGATGTTGCAGTTCTGATGCTCTCAGCCAGTTCAAAAAAGGCACAGGCAAACTTTCTTCAGCTCCATCAGCAGGCACTAAAGGGCCATACCCTCTGACATCCCTAATCCGATCCAAGTTGTGGATACTGAGGGAATGTGCTGGAGAAAGTGGCCAGGATCAGGTGCTCTCCTTACATAGCCTCTCCTATTGCTAGTGCTGGAGAGACAGCATTTGGTCTGGATGGTCCCAGCAGCTGGACCCTGCAAGGATGTTTTTTTCTCTTATATGCCGAATTTTCAGTTAAGTATGGGCTGGTCAGTTCCTACAGTACTGAAAGCAGCGTTACTAGTAGAGCCGTCACCCCAAAAGCAGCGTTACTAGTAGAGCCGTCACCCCAGCACAGGGTGGGTTCGGTACCAACCTAAGGGCTTTCACAAGTAGGGAGGAAATAAAGTTGGTCATTGCTTACCTTCATGGGGTTCCCACATGGAAGCTGGGCACAATCTAAAGATTTTTCATGTCGCCTTTATTTTATAGGGGTGAGAACAAGCTTTTTACTGAGATTGTGCGTGGAAGTCATGGAATGACAGTGAGTAGTTTGATCGTGTCCGTTTTCACTATAAAGTGTGAATCTTCCTGTCGCTTCTCAGGGACAGCGGCAGTCCCTTCTGTGGTGTTTTTTAAAATACAGAATACACTGAGAATTGGGAAAGACATGTTCCTGTCTGAGTGACTAGCCCTGTCCAAGTGGTAGCTCAAATCTGCATTTTTCTGGAAAGGCTCATAATTGTGGAAGCCAATTTGAAAAGTACTGATTCCTTAATAAATAACAATGAGCAACGCTGGTGGAAGGGGATTGGGCTGGCACAAGACGCCTCCCTTCTTGGTGTAAAAGCCATCCCACAATGTCAGAAGCTTTGACTGCCTTTGGGGTGCCAATACTGCCTGTAGGAGATAAAAGCAAGTATGCATTAAGAGCTCAGTAATATGGAAAACTAAGCTGCAGAGTCTTTATGTCAGTAAGACATCCAAAACTAATCCACAAGCCTGTAGAAAAGGACAAAAAATACTAAGGTTTATGATGTGAAATACTTGTCAAAGGCTTAGAGATCTAATATGCCTCGATTTTCAACCGTAAAGCTTTTTGTGAGATTTCTGGAACATGAAGCCAGACCCCACTACCAAATCTATAGCCGCAGGGGGCTCCCAAGTCTTAAAAAAAAAAAAAAGCTCTTTAGTCCATTAACTTCTCTGGGTTTATAGGATTACTGTGCTGAGGTCTGGGCTCTATGTTAAGCATTCTTCCACAATTCAACTGGCTGTTGAGAGAACAGTCACCAGTTGTTTTCCCCACTGAAACAGATAGCTCTGAGAACATCACAACTGTAAGGCTTCCTACTCAAGTGATATCTCAGTGTCTCACCCAGCACCTCCATTCACACTCCTCTGTGCTGAGTGAAATGAGGGATTTCACAGTTTATTGACAAAACTGTGAGATCCACCCTCAGGCAGACAAAGGATTGCTTTGCAGAATCAAGATATCGTCTTAGGGTGGAAATACTGATCTGGCAATGGGAGTAAGGTGTTTCTTATAGCTTTAAAAGTGGGAAAAAACACCCACCAAAACAACAGAAAGCCTACTCCTGAGTTGCACCTGGAGACTTACTAGCAGCCCATGCGGCACAGATCACTGCCAAAGACTCCTCTGGAACAGGTTCTCAGTTACAAGCAAACCACTGCATTTTCCAGTCTCTTCCTCTTCCATGTGGCTTTGAAGCTTGTATTGCTGTAGATTTTTGTCACTCCACTGATACATAGTACAGATGGTTTATACATCTGAGCCAGATTCTGCCTCATTTAGTGTGGTTTTTTTCCTCTTAAATTTTTCTTCTTCATTTCCTATTCCTCCAAACTGATGCACTTTCTCTCCCATTCTGTTTGCTGTTTTTACGTGTCACATTCTGCTCTTAGCTACAGTAGTAAAAAATCTGGTGTTGTTGGATTGACACAGATTTAGCTGATCAGAAATTCTCTCCGGGCAGCTGAGCAGGGTTATTTATTGGGTTTACTGTCACCAGGTAGACCCTTGGATGGATGCCTCTGCCCCTGCAGTAGCACTGACTTTGGAGCTGTTGGCAGGGTTGCCCATTTAATGACTCCCTAAAGTCAGATAGCACAGCTCAGATCTGTATATTCAGTTACGCCTGCAGATCTTGGAAAACCAGTAACAGCGAGGGGGAGGTGGTGCGGAGCAGTTTCAGCATTAACCTCTTACCCAACTGGAGCTAGAACAGCAAATCTGGCTGTGGCCTGCGCTGCTGTTTCCCTTCTTTCTACCGTTATTGTTTGTTAATTTATTTCCCTCGTTACTTAAAGTCCTGAATGTCTTTCTCTTTCTTTCAGCTTCTTTGCTTCAGAAATGTAGCCACAGAAAAACGGGGCTAATGAGAGAGAAGTAAAAATAAGTAGAAATGCATATACATAGAAATATACCTCTGTTCCTATTTGTATTCCAGATGCTTTACCATGACTTCTTCTTCAGCTCTGTTTTCTTTTAAATGTCTGTTAAGGTTTCCTTTATTCTGCAAGCCAATGGTATACCAAAGGTTATATTAAGTTCACTGTGGGATAGAGACCTCAGTCAGTTAAATATCATGGTTATTTCTAGTAAATCAGAAATGTGCATATTTTTAGTCCCTTGAGAATACACTGTTCGATCGCCAATATTCAAACCAACTACTGTTAGCAGCCAAGCAATTAAAACAGCTTTGCCAGAGAGGGGAGGGAAAAAAAAACCCAAACCAAAAACACTTTAAAAAAAACACTTTAAAGCCTTTATTAATTACAAAAATACTTAAAATTATTTAACACATAAAAATAGTAACAAATACCAAAAGGCCAGATGATGCCTCCGGTTATACCACATAAGTGAGTTTAAAATATGGAGATGGGCCAATTCTATAAAGTGAAAGTGAAGTAGGCTGATAACGTTATGGCTCAAAGGGAAGAATGGGCTTCATTAATTCTAGCTTTCTACAGAGTCCCAGATTTTTTCTGCTTCTAGCCGTAACTGCATAATTGTTCAACACAGTTTCCTGACAGATTCAGATTTCCCCTATCCCTATGTGTACTTCCAGGGCCCTTTACACAGAAAAATAATAGTTTACCAGGCTGTGCAGCATTCATGAACTTTCAACATTACTGTGTATTACATGTACATACTGCATCCTCTTATTAAATGACATTCCCAATACGTGGTGGTTGGAATAAGACACTTGGAGGCCCACGTGTATTGCCAACGAGCATTCCGTGCTCTGTACTCGGTAATCTTCTGCCATGGTCCTACTTAACCAGTGAAAGTAGCAGTGGGAAATAGGAACCTTTTCTTTTTGGAAGAAGGGAAGAAAGAGCAGCAGGATAACCTGTAATATCTGCATTTAATTTGCAGGGCACAGTGATTGAGTAAGTAGGCAGGACTCACCACAGCTGCTGTCCCTGCCTTTTCACTGCTGTTTGCAAGGCTGCTTGTCACTAGCTTCGCTGGGGCGGTGGGTTCAGCGATAAATACGAGATGAAGATGCATGCTGGAGTGCATACTCTTCAGAGCACATTTCAGGCTCTCAAGCACATCACATCAGATTCTTAAGAGCTCTTGTTTCAGGCTCTCAGACAGACGACATTGTATCGATTTCATATTTTAAAGGTTTTCTTCTTCCTTTAAAGCTTTCTGTAAGGGCAAGAAACTTGCCATTTCTTTTTTACAAAAATGCAGATTCTGATGTAATCATATGGCACTGTGAGCCAAAGCCCAAAATAACTGTATTATACTGCCTTGGCAGTAAAATTACTGAAGGATTTACAGTATTCCCTAAATGTTCCTACAGAGGAACAGCACTACTAGTACAAGAGCTAACATTATTGTAAGTCACTTAAACAGCACAGAGATTACAAAACAGGGCAAAGTCTCCCCATGTTCACCGCGTCAGCTCAGGTGCTTCGGAAGCATTTCAGTTCAAGGAACCCCAAACTGTGGGATAGTCCCCTCTTCACTGGAGGCAATTCTTAGGGAACCTGGTAGGCCATTGTCCTTTCATGCTCTGCAACAACATTAAGAAGAAAAAATAAAGAGCCCTGCCGTTACAGAAATCCAAGTCTTTCTTTGCAGTTTACCCATGGAGACGTTGGTTGCCTGGGTGGTATTCTGTGCGCACCCACCAGGGTCAGGGGCTCAAGCTGCCTGGCACGTTCAGTGAAGAGAGAGAGCAAAGGTTTCTAGGAAGACAATATTCACTCTCCTTTGTTTTTGCATGATGCTGACAAATACTATCCAATGTCAAGGAAACGCCCACCAAAATTTTGTGGTTGGGTTTTTTTTTTGAGTTGTGTTTTTTGGGTTTGTTTTGGGTTTGGGGTTTGTTGTTTTGTTTTGGTTTTTTGGGGGGGGATGTGTTTAAGTAGAAGTACCCTCTAATTCTTTCAGATTTGGGAACCTTGTATTAATGACAGTATGACTTCGCCAAAACCGGTGTTCAGATTCTTAAACTTATTATCTTTATTTTACACTGCGTTGCACAGTGTAATTTCAGTTTAATTATTTCTGGGATGTGAGTTACAGAACTTGTAAGGTGTAATATATCAAACACAATGTTGATTTTTCATCACCTAAAAAAAGAAATATCAACTATATGGGTGGGAAGAGTGATCTGGTTTAGTATTTCACAGAGCAGATCTAATTCTCTCAATACTTTACATTTATAGAATCAGAAATAATAATTTCCCTCCGTAGTTGTAAATCTCTGACACTTGTGTGTTTTGTTATCGACTAAGAAGGAATTACTGGGTAGGTCTTCTAATAGTTTAATTTATAATATGAACAAGCTATGCTTTTTGCAAAGGTGCTGCGCTACTTTTGCAAAAATAATTTAGAGACAGACTTGGTAGCCAATCTGTAAGTCAGACAAAGCAAATAAATGTAGCTAATACATGAAAACTACTCACCCAATGAGTCCAACCATATTCATTAAGCGTTGCATTTTGTACTCACAGGGAATTTTTGGAGTTAGTATTTTCAGTCTTCAGGTAGCTTCCCCTGGACAGAGCGAATCCCTCTCTGTTTGGATGTGCCAGGCCTGGCTCATGTTCCCTGAACAGCATCATAATTAAGCACAATTTGCCAGCTGGATACAAGACGTATAATGGAAATAAGTCACACACAAAAAAAAAAAAAGTGAGCACCAGCAAATAACAAAGTTGAAAATGCTCTCTGAGAATTATTAATATGGATTTCTAGATAAAGAGAGCATGACTGCATATATCTGATACCTCTTAGTCCTTAATTGTATTTAATCAAATCTGTTGTTTAGGGACTTGCTATCCCTTCTCGGATTCTCAGAACGCTGCTGCATGAGTTCTGATATATCGGAGTTCGTAAGTAACTTCTTAGGATTAGTCTCGCTCTTCCCAAAAGCTTCAAAACTTACAGAAATATTCTGATAGGTAATTTCTAGCAGCGGGAAGGTTTTCACTCTCTGAAACCTATGTGACAGCCATGAATATTTGTTGTAATTTTGTGACCATCAGTGCGACATTTGCTTGTGCTTGTCTTGCCCAGCTGGGTCTTTTTCCAATCTGTAAATAGACAGATTGAGGGCAAAAAAATTACCAGAGGCAGTGGGAAAAGAGCCCCCATTTTCTGAAATATCAAGATCTATGTTACAAAGGCTGAGAAGGGAGCTATAACCATGATTCCCCTCCCTCAGTCTTGGTTTATAACATTTCTGGTGCTAGAGCTGGAACTTGTGTGAGCAGGAGAAAATCATTTCTGAAATACAGTATGAGATAGTGCAATGCCCTCTGGACACAGCACATAAAATAAAAGGCTTTTATTATTTCAGAGACAGTGAAACTTAGATATGCAAATCCTTCACATTCAGCCAGTTTTCTGCTTTCAGGAGGATGGTGGATACCCATGTCATGCCCTAGTGTGGAGTTGGGAGATGGCTGGACCCAAGATCTCACAGTTGCAGATTACACACCTGTAAGGGTTACCATTCTTCTGAAGAATTTTTATCTTGCTGAAATAAATCTTGTGATGTGTAGGGAAATGTAGTTTAACTTCACCCAATTAATTCCTTTCCCTGTAAATAGTCACAGAGTAAAGCTACATTTTTTTTTTTTTCCTGATTTTCAATGTTGTTGCATTTCTCACTGTGATTGTTTCAGGTTTTTTTCAGCACCAAGTGTTTTAAAACCCCAGTAAGTAGTACTGTTGGTCTAAGAGAAACATCAAGGGTGATAAGGAGAAAAGATATGTTTTATCAGATAGCTGTGGGAAAATGGATAATCTTCCAGGCAATTAAAAACTGGCTAAGTGTTTTAAGGAAATACGCTAGGTCTCCCTTGAGAACCTAGGATGACTTGAAACCAGCTGTGTTTTTTCATCTCTCATGAATTTAAGCAGCATAAAGAGGCTTTGAGCAATCCTAAAACATTAGCCCCTATCATCCCAAATGTTCATTTTCCCCTGCGGGATGATTATTATCTTTTTTATTCCTCAAAGTTCACTCATTCATTACCTGGCATTCTTTCCCTGTCATTCCATCACCTTTGCTTGATTTTCTTCCTCCTATAGGCTGAAAATAAGCACAGTCCTTATATAGGACTTGCCTCTGTTTCTTAAAGTTAGTCTGATAAAAGCATACTGAATGTATGCAATAAATAATTTCCAAAAAACATTATTTTAGCTTTATGGTTTTTACATTATGTTCATAAATGTGCTCATTTTTCTGTTTTATTTCTCTTTCCTTTATTCTCTCCTCACCTCTGAGGTCAGTGTGTTTTCTTAGAACAGCTTGGTCTCATTGCTTACACATAACATACCACTGTATTTCAGTGCCTTCAAACCTTTACGTTTAAAAATTGTGAAATCTCAGAGATACAGAAATGTTTTCAGCAAGAGAAATATCACTGGAAACTGAAGAATTTTGTCTACAAAAGACATGCAACACCGATTTCAATGTCTCATGCACTCTCATATCTGCTGTGCCTCAGCCCTGACCTTACAGATTAGAATTTGCAGTTAATGGACCACATGATAACTTTTGATTTTCCCAAGGTATCTAGAGGTGACTATCTCACGGCCCATGCCAGGAACCATCAATCTCTCAACCTTTAGAAGGGCGAATCTCAGAGACACCTGACTTTCAGCTGTAGGAATATGGTATTTTAACCTGCTGCCTTTCCTGTCCATTGAAATTCTTACCCCCTATCAAACGGATGTATGGCCATTAATCCACCAAATACACAGGATGAAAAATGATTATTTTTCCTTCTGCTTCTCTTGTGGAATCAAGTCCATTTGTCTTATGCTTGCAGGCTCTGGACAGTTTAATGAAGTGTTGACATGTACTAATGATAGGCGGAGAACTGCAGCACTTCTGTTCGCAGGGTTACTGTCTCCTCATTTCACGCTGAGATCAACATACCATAGCTAGGCCTTTAAACCACAACAGGCAAAATGCAGGACATTCTGAAGCAGACTCTTAAGAATTTGTGAGCGCTGAGAAAAATGGAATTAATGTAGTACAGGTATTTTGCACATTTTTACAATATAAAATTGACTATCTGTGATGAAAAGCAGCAATGAGTATATGATGCAACAGGTATCTGCAGTACCTTACAGAAGAGCTCAAGAAGGTCCGTTAAAGTCCTGAGGTTTTCTCAGTCTGATTCCACTGTTCCAGCCAGTTTGGAGAGCTTTGCCATCTGTGGTGTCACAACTGCTACAATGAAAACCTGTAATAAACATAAGAGGCGTAATCATCAAAATAAATAGCTAGATGGGCTAAATTACACTGCTTCTGGTAGCTGCAAAGGCAACGTATACCAGTCCTGAACTTGTGTAAACTCCTTGACACACAAAGATCAGGTACAGATTGGTATTTGGATCAATGTCAGTAAAACTAGACTTTGATTATACATAATTTTTTTGACCAAGAAATCATACAATAATTCGTTTATCAGGTGCAATTTTATGTAAGAATTTCAGTTTGCTACTAAATTTTGCTGAAGTGAAGCACTGACTCTCTGGAATTATTTGGATGGCAGGTAACATGGGCTTATATTGAAAAGTGGGGGATCTCTTTTAGTAACCATTTAGGAAGCTCTCCAAGATTTTCTCTGCCTAGAACTGCCCATAGGAAGCAGGTTGCTTTTAGCAGAAGTATGTGCTGCCAGCAAAGTGCTTGTGCTGCAATCGCAACACTTGGATTAAGCAAGAAGACACATTTAAAGTTCCAAGTCATGTGAAGAGGCTTATGTCCCTGCACATTCCTTTCTTGCCGTTGTGTTTGTGAAGAGTAAAAACTACATAGCCTAAAAAGAAAAAGGTTATGTGGCACTTATCCAAGATTGCCAGGTACTTTGCTATTTTTCTTAAATTGGAGAGTGTCTTTGACTCCAGCCAGGCACGTGGCTTGGGAACTATTAGCAGTCACTTATGGACACCCTACACACACTCTTGGAAATACTGTTGACACTTCACAAGGCATGAGACAACATCCTCCTATTCTGCTGCCAAAATTTTGCTTACCACACTGGTTACCAGACCAAGGTGGAGGTTGAGGACTTGGAACAGCCAAGAGAAAAAGAAAGTACTAAGCTGGGTTTGCCTTACCAGGCCTACTACCTGAAAAGTCAAAAGTCAGCTAATTAGACACTGCAAGTGATGCTTTAGAAAGGAGGAAAAGTTCATCCCCATGCATTATTGCACTGGGATGGAGTGACATCTTCCCACACTCCTACGGGAGCTCTGCCCTCATGGAAGCATCCAGGATGCAGAAATCTGGCAAGAAGGTGTGATGACTTAGTAAAAGCCTTTGCAAGAAGCCCTGCTCTGCCTTCCAGACGCTCTTCCCTTACTATCTAAAGGGAATGTCAAAAGGAAGTTAGGTGTTTTACCATACTGATGAAGTTAGTGAGGGGTAACATACACAGACCAGCAGAAGCTCTGCAGGTATCTTTTGTGCACTTTTCCTCTTCTAGCAGACATTCTCCCTGACAGTAAATACAAATGCCTTCTCCCTCAGCTCCTCCTTTGTACCTGCTCTCCTGCTCGGAGTTCTCTTCCTTTCTAGCTTTCCTATTTGTGATGGGTTTTTTCCCTTTCCTCTTAAAACCCAAAAGCCCACGTCTTATACAAGCTGACCTACTTCAGTGCTTTCACAATGAAACTGAAGGCTATGAGGACAGAATTACACCTTTTAGGGAGTTTGAAAAATAACTTTGACAGCTAAAATGCAATTGCAACATAGTACTTAATTGCCTGATATCTTCCCCAGCACTTCTTGACCAGGACATACTTGACAGATGAGATCTAATAGAATCATTTAGGTTGGAAAAGACCTTTAAGATCATCAAGTCCAACTGGAAACCTAACGCTGCCAAGTCCACCACTACACCATGTCCTCAAGTGCCACATCTACATGTCTTTTTAATACCTCCAGGGATGATGACTCAACTACTGCCCTGGGTAGCCTGTTCCAATGCTTGACAACCCTTTTGGTGAATAATTTTTTTCCTAATAGACAATCTAAACCTCCCCTGGTGCAACTTGAGGCCATTTTCTCTTGTACTATCACTTGTTATATGGGAGAAAAGACTGACCCCCCCTGCCTACAGCCTCCTGTCAGGTAGTCGTAGGGAGCAATAAGGTCTCCCCTCAACATCCTTTTCTCCAGGCTGAACCCCCCAGCTCCCCCCACCAGCCTTGTGCCCCAGCCCCTGCCCGGCTCTGGACACGCTCCAGCCCCTCCGTGTCCCTCTGGCCGTGAGGGGCCCAGAACCGAACCCAGGAGCCGAGGTGCAGCCTCACCAGTGCCCAGCACAGGGGGATGGTCACTGCCCCGGCCCTGCTGGTCACACCATTTCTGACACAAGCCAGGACACTGCTGGCCCCCTCGGCCACCCGGGCACACGGGGGGCTCATGCCCAGCCAGCCCCCCCAGGCCCTTTCCCCCGGGCA
>JAVJGJ010000032.1:29808538-29822094 GCA_035590215.1 Microhierax caerulescens | reverse complement strand
GGGCTCATGCCCAGCCAGCCCCCCCAGGCCCTTTCCCCCGGGCAGCTCCCCAGCCTGCAGCGCTGCCGGGGGTTGTGACCCAAGTGCAGGCCCTGACACTTAGCTGGTAAAGCTTTCTGAAGAAAGATATCTTTCCAAAGAAACCTTATGCACCACAGACATTGAGAAAATATTTCAGAAGAGAAAGCAGGGGGAAAAGATGAACTGGAGTGTCATTTCATCAGCGAGTTTCTGGGATAGAAGCTGAGTTCAGTGTGGTGCATCTACTAGTCTTGCTCCTAACCTGCATGTATTTGCTTTAGTGCTTGATCATTTCCTTGAGGGAAAGAGTAGTTATACTCTCTCCTTCCCCAGCTTTTTCCATGACAGAACAGCATTCAGTATCGAATCCATTGATACAGATTTACTACTCGGACCCACAGAGGGTGATTTCAGCGAATGCCTGCTGTGGGGTCTCCCGCTTTTTTAAGGATACGTGGCCAAAGGGTGCTGAGTGAAGCAGATTTTTGTCTTACTTCTCTCCTGCTAACTACCAAATGTATTTTTAGCAATATGTCTCTCTAGCCCTGCCAACTTTGTTCTTAGTGAGATCCTAATAAGTGCTGGCTGGTGCTCTGGGACCGTGGTTTCTGCTTTCAGGCTGATTCTGCGTGTCTGCCAGAGCCTGACTGCAGGGAGTGCATCATGCTGTCTCAATGGCAGGCTGACAGTTTTCCAAGCACTTCTTGAACCCGATTCAGACAGAACTTACCAGTGGGACAGCTTACACTGCTCCTGCCAGCAAGGGGAACCTGACATGTTTCTTGCACCCTTGTCCAGATCCCTCCTGGGCATTCATCTCCTGCACAGTGTAGTCCTCCTGCTTTCCCCTGGGCAGACAAATGGTAGGGTCACAGCCAGGGCAGAGCAAGAAATTCGTGTACCCTGCACCCATGTGAGGGGTACCAAGAGGAGGCAAAATACAACAGAACTTCTGTAATTCCTGCTGCTGCTGCTGCCTACACAGCAGGCTGAGCCGGCACTAATGGCAGCGAAAAGATAGGAAGGCTGGGGGGCAGAAAGAGGAAGGGAGGGACAGAAGAAAGTGAGAGATGTGGAAGCACCACATCTTCTTCCCCACACTCTGGTTCTGTGCCCAAATATCATTCATCCTCCCACGTTTCCACTGCAAGTAAAAGTAAGGTGAATGTGGTACATCCAGGCTGCACAGCCCAAACGTGTCTGATTTTTTCTTCCTTCCACTCAAGCCCATTCTCAGGCTGAGCCGAGGGACACAACTGGCTGGGTCAGGCAGCCTGAGGTGAAGGGGCTGTCCTTGGCAGAGCCCTGTGTTTTCATCCCAGCTCTTTCATGACACCTAGGTGTTGGGTTGAGTTCGAGAAATGCGGCAGGTGGTAAATGATCATTGTTAGACCATGTATACATTGTAAGTATATAGTTTCTATACAGCCTAGTTTAGCTAGTCTGTAGTTTAGAATATAGAAATGACCATTACAGGTAGCTCAGGTCAACCTTGTTTTCATTAGGCCAGTTGGCAGTTATGGGATCAGAAAATTTCAGAGGAACAAGACAGAAAACTGAGGCTTCCATGAGCAGAAGGGTAGAAAACCCAACCTGAATACCAAGCACCTGACAAACACACATTTTACTTAAATTGAGTGTTAAAATCATAATCCAAGTGTATTTTATAGTTTGAGCTATTTCGTAGCCTTGAAGTGGATAATCAAAGAGTGAGCTGGCACTGTGGTTGTACCCCTCTGACCCTGGACAGTGCTCACGCAGAACTTTCTGCCCACAGATTTCCAAACTCTTCTTGAAATACAACCATGAAACTCAGATAGACAAAACAGTGTTGAAATAGGTAGTATCCTCATTAGCATTTCTTTGACATAATCTCTATTCTTGATTTTATGTATCTACCTTTCTTCTTTTACATTTGCTTTTATTTTCTTTCTGTATTCACAGAATTGTAACTTCCATACAGCAGTTATGGAATATACATAAATACTATATATTATAGTATACACACAATTGCCAGTGTCACATCTATATCACATTGTTCTTTATTTACCCATTCTGCTGCGTGATTAGATAGCAGAGTATGATTTTTTTTACATGTTGCCACGTAAACCTTATCTTTGGGGATAATTCTTTGAACTCTTGATTTTCCAACTTGTAGCTGGAATTCCACACCAAGGCTGGGAGAGGGCTCTGATGCTCATGAGCTAATGCAGACAAAGAAGACCAAGTGAAGAGGAACAGATGGGCTTCAGGGGGTGGGAAGGCACCCAACCCATCAGTCTTTTTAACACTTGGACGCTTAGGACAGCATTTGTTTCATTACTTTTTTTATTCTGCTAGGCTTGCAGTGCCTTAGTGCTGCTTTCTTGTGCCCAAGAGACTCTTTCTGTTAGGATGTTTCATATCTTGAATTATAAGACAATTCAGAAGTGCCTTACCGACCTTTCTCCAGCCAGGGCTGCAGTACATTGTCCCCATTTTCTCATCAAATCCACACTAGAGGCAGCTTAAAAGCATTTCAGAGCTGAATTAAATGTATGTGTCCTTTGCAGTCCTTAGCTAATATGTAAATGATGAAATGATAGCTTGTAGTTTCCTGGGACTTGGTGGATCTCACAAAGTCCTCAGCAGCTGTAACTTCCCACTGCTGAGTCAGCAGCTGCCATGAACCTTCCTGGGATTAAAACTCCCTGAGTGGATTTTCCTAATTTTAGATTTGCATACTAAACTAAGACCCAGAAGCGGGCTGCAGTCAAGGTGACCTGCAGAAAAAACACTGAATCCTCTCTAATAATCTATAATCCTTATATTTGTGGATTGGGTTTTCCTTGCCAAAATTTCCACAGCTTTAGTGCTGTGACACTGGCTTCTGGACGGTGTACAGAGATACCTTAACTGCATTTTCTGTAACATCCATCATGTGCTGCTGCGAGCTCTGTTGTTTTTGCCTGCAAGCATAGATGTTCCCTGAGCTTATCAGGAAAGTACTTACTGCTTTTTCATTGCTCTCTGCTTGCTTGTATCAACCCCCTCTTGTATCACATTCTTCTTTTACTCTTATTAGTTGTACTGGGAAGACTGTTTTGGCAATCTGCAAGATTTGGATTTGCTTCCATTTTACAATGCCATGTTTTTCTGGATGACAATTCCTGCAAATCCATGCACAGGTTACTTGCATGGAGAGGTAGGTCCAGGAAGGGTATTCCAGACGTCCCTTGCCTCATGCTGAAGCTATCTGTGTCAAAATACAGTGGTATGCAACACTTGCGCTCTACCCAAAACCCTTCCAGGCAGCATGTTTGTCCCTGGCTTACAGAAGCATACCCCTCAGGTGAAACTGTCTCCACATGGGATCCTAACCCTCCATTCAGAACTTGCATCTTCTGCTTTATTGAGCTCAGCCTTACTGGGAAGCAATGGACCTCTTCCCAATATTAACCTGCTCTTTGCCACAGAGCACAGAGCGTTGAGAAATGGTGCTTTCTGACTGCATGTGCCATCGCCCACTGGAGCTGATCATGGGCTTAGGAGTGGAAAAGGTATTTGCAAGCCATTTGACTCGGTGCTTAGAGCCTCCCATTCGTCAAAGGTAGCTAGCAGCAAGTCCGCACCATACAGCCAGAACAGGTGGTGGCTGAAGGTGCCCTCAGATAATACTTCTTTCTCTATGCCCAAAGCTTTTGTGGAGTTCATTTCCTTCCCCAGCTTTCACTGATTGCTGAAATCTCACCTATTTCACAGTTTGATGTCACATCTGGAGAAAGAGGCAAATCAGAGGAGCAGCAGAGCTGTGGAAAACCTCAGGTGATGAAGTTGGAAGTTTGAATCACTAAATGGTTAGGCAAAATAAGTTAGGGAATCATAGAATCGTAGACCATCTCAAGTTCAAAGGGTCACATATGGATCATCAAATCCAACTCCTGAAAAGGGGACGGATAAGAGGATAAATGCATGTAGTTTGGCATCTGTGACAGATTTCCATATGCAAAAAGCAGGATCCAGACTCACACACATTAGCAGGCTGCTGGGTGCCAGATATTTGTCCCTGAGCACTGACTGAGTGCCCAGGGCTGAAGATTAAAGCTCGGGATGTTTATGGGTGGATGCACATCTTTCTGAGGCACTTGCTGGAACCAGAGGAAGCTGCCTGTGTCAGCAGAGCCTGTGTATCCCTGTGACTGAAGATGCTGTACAAGGTACCTCTCGGCATTTGGCCGAGTTGTGGGGAAGGGTCCTGCTGTAACGACCATTCACTTTGAAGAGTCCTCCCCTGGTGACACCATGCACTGTCCCTTCCTGGCTCGGATGCCAAACTGTCATTTTATTTCCTCTTTTCCTTTCCCTTTGCCTCCAGTCGAGTCCTATCCGTGTTTTTTGGCAGAAACCTTGCAGCAGGCAGGCATGTTTGTTTTGGCAGCACCACGCGGAGTTTGCACAGAGCCTGCCTCCTGCCTGCCTGCTTGTTTTGGGTTTTTTTTAACCAGGTCACGACAAACTGGCTAATCCAAAATCTTTCAAGGGTAAAGTGATGGGGCAGAAGGTTATGATGTGCTGCAATTATTCCACAGCTGAGTGTGGAAAGGTCGCAGAATAACTACAACTTTTGTTCACCAGGCTTCATTTCCATGTTTTTAAACAGAACTCCTGCACTGGTAATGTTTGGAAGATAATGACCTTTAGGGTTTTATTAGAATTTTTCACTTGGATCAGGGAAGGGATTTTTTTCACTTCACTGTTGCTGTGTAAATGTTGTAATGCATGGTGTTTTATAAATACTTCGGTAGGAAAGTTTATAGAAAAAAGGGTCATTTTTACAACTGTTTTTCAGAACAGTAAAGAGTGTATTTCAGCAACAAGCACCAAGTACAGAGAACTGAGTTAGTTAAGAAGTCTCTCCTTGTGTCAAAAAAAAAAAGTGAGTTGTTATCTTTCTAAAAGGTCTCTTGACTGCCAGCAAGTGCTTATTTCAGCTTATTTCAGCTGACAGTAATAGCAATTTTGTAAATGTGACTTAATTCTATCCAAATAGACCAAGTCACAAGGAATGCTGAAAATTTTCTGTGTTCCTATGACAGTCAATAAAATCAAAAGGCATTTATTCCTTTCAAAAACTGGACCTTGAAGTCTCCCACATGCAAATCTGCTTCAGTTTTTCTTTTCATCTTGAGGATGGGTCATCTAGCCAGTAACTCCATTGGCCTGAAGAGTGCCAGCAACAAAGCAGTATAATTTATCAATAGTAAGACTTAAAAGGTCTCTTATAACGAGGCTAATCCTGGACGCATCCTGCTCTGATGGAAGCATGCTACGCTCATCTCCCGTAACAATTTGGAGGTCAGAAGTGGTAGCCTAGGTGCACAGTGCATAATCAGGGGTGGTGGCTTTGATTCCAGGAACACAGAGCTTGGGGCACTTATTCCTCGCAGCTCGCTGGCCTTTGGTGAGGGTCTGCAGCGTGAAGGCTGGCAGGGAGACATCCACTGCTGGCTCATGCTTTCTGTGTCAGAATGGATGGCTGTTGGCCAAGTTATTTTCTCTTGTAGCAGCAGCGCTACATGCATCTCTTCACAAACTATTTCTCTTGGACAGAAGGTTTCAGTGCAAGAAATAGGGGTGCTCCTGCAGTACCCACTCATCTAATTGCTTGTAGGAGTCAGAAATGCTCTGTGTATTTTCTCCTTTATTTTCCAGACCTGTCCTTTTTTGGTGAGCTCCTTCCTATTCCAGGAGGTCATTTCATGTGCTTTAATTACCTCTTGTTCTGCCCTGACATCCTACAGGCGTCATGGCTTGGGGAAATCTCTTAAACTTCTCCTGAGCCTCCTCCCACAGGGTCCAGTTTTCTGTGCTATGGATAGAGGGTGACTAACTCTCACTTTATGCAACTGTAAAATTTAAAACAACACATTCCAGGAGTGCATGGCACAAGGAAAAGGAATTGCAGCCTAAAATGGAGATGTATAACAACAAATTAAACAGGATCGGAACTGGAAGTCTTCTCTGCACGGATTTTCAGTTCCACTGCAAGAGAAGCTACTGGGAAGACATCTGTAATTAAGACAAACTGGCTGGCGGGGGGAGGGGGGGGGGATTTACCAATTGTTTCTGCCTGAATTTAAAAAATTCAAAATTTAATTTATTTAATTTCCAAGTGTTTATGCCTGAATGTAAAAAATTGCCTGAGCAGCACTGATTCCATCCCTTCCTGTCTTCGAGGTTTTGTAAACTGAATATTCTTCTAAATAGATATTTTACGTTTACATTCCTGGAATGCATGTCCTTCTTAAGATGAGATATGTGAGGTGCTGATGATAATACCTTGAGCCACAACCTTGAACCACAACCAAAACAAGTGTTTGATGGTTACTCCCCACCACAGATCTGTGCCCTTGAAAAAAACAGATTAATTAGTAGTGAGGGTGGGTGGCTGCTTAGAGAAGTAAGAGAAAAGGAGTAATACAGAGCAAAGATTCAGGATGAAGGAGTTGTCATGGTTTTTAGTTTGTTGGTGGATTGCTCTGAACAGAAATCCTTCAGTGATACGGTTTTCTCTACACATTGCCTAGGGACTACTTCTCAAAGCAGAAGTGATCTTTGACAGCACCCTGTGATACTGGTGAGGGAGAAAGGAGCCAGCTGGGAGAATGAATTATTTATGCCTGCTTCTGAAGAATCTCCTACTTTTTCGCTTTGACTGGGGATCTCCTAAATTCCTTCGGGCCAAGCTGAGAATTAGGTATGCCGCTTCATGGAAGATGGCACTGACATATGAAATATGGAGCTCTGAAGAGACGCACGTGGTATTTCAAGCATTTTTGATTTGGTTTCTTTGTTTCTTTGCTTGACTGCATTCCTCAGTAAATAGGACGTGGCTATATCCGATCTGTTAGAAGTGGCTCTCGTAACTGTTTTTTTCCATACTGTAGCAGTTACATCATCCTCTCATGCAGCTAGAAGGTGCAGACACACAAGGCAGGCAACTAAGACAAATGCAGCTGTTGCACGAACAAGTTACTTTCATTCAGTGTGCATATTTAGTGGCAGTGTTTCCCCACAGCTGCAATAGACTAACCAGCAAACAACACAGCAAAGAAGTGGATATTTTAATTTTAGGGCCGGAATCAAGTAGATATATACAGCCCCAGGTCCCACCAGGGATGGTAACAGAATTGTGCTCTATCGTTTTGGGGGTTTTTTAGGTTTGCTTATGAATTTGGCATTTACTGAACTCTTCTGAGAAAAACAGTTTTGCAATGTGGGTTTGTGATCATGTTTTGTAACAGACTTTCTGTGTGATGTGGTACAGAAGACAGACTGTTTCATACTCAAAATGGGAAGGTTACTGATCTTCCCTGCAGGTGTTCCCAAGACTTCTTTTTTTAAGTTTCTTAGACATTATTTTGAGGTGGTTCCTACCATGCACAAAACATTGTGAATTCACTGAGATTAGCGTGTATTCAGAAAGAGGTGGTTTTCAAGTTTTGCTGAGAGATGGGGAACACAATAGTTTTAGCCGGACTATATTTAACATATCAACTGATACTCAACTAAACAAAACTGATTCTGGGAAGACTTCATTGATTTCTCTGAATTGTGCAGTGAAGTGACCTAGGATTTCCAAACACTCTTCTTGTTTTGATGCCATGTTTTAGTTATAATTGTCACCATTTAAAAAGCAAAGTCTATTCATTAACCATCAAAAACAAAGGAAGAAGCTTGCATGTGCTGTAGCAAACTACAAATACTGAGATGCTCCTCACCATGAAGAATTTAAAGGCAAAGGAGGTGGACAATGCAGAAAATAGAAGACGCAAAATTATTCAAGTGTGCATTACATCATGATGCCTTGTGTAATTATGGAGATTAACAGTGCTGCTTGCTGGGAATGACTGACAGCTCCCCCAGAAGACCAATGCTAACTGCTCATACATTTGCCAGATGTAACGAAGGGTGTACAAATCATCTGTTCAAGCTGTTTCTTCCAATCCAACACCTGTTGGTGGCACATCCTGAAATCATCAAACATCCCATGTGATAGAAACTATGTTTTATGTTTTCTTTGATTTTAGTCTTCCTTGGTTTATAGGCATGAGTGGGGGGAAGAGACATTTTAAACAGCAAAACCGTATCACAGAAGTAAGACAGGATCAGAGTTCAATGCACCAAGTTCAGTGCAGTTCCTTTGTGTGCATCCTCGCTGCCGCAGCCACCTTCTCTCACAAACTCATTCCCTCTATCCCCTTTTCAACCCCAGACCCTGGATTTATTCTGTGCTCGGTTAAATATCAGTATTTTGTTCATACTCAGTGTCTGATTTTCAAATGAATAGTTTTCTCTCGGTCTTCTCATTGTATTTACATAACTGTATCCAATGCTCTATAAGGAGTTGGTGTGCCTTCATAAAACTGTGAAGTCACAGAAACAGAGCTGGCCTTCCAGTAACAGTGGGTTAATTCAAAATCCAGGGCAAGTAGGAATGTAATGGGTGACCCATGCTACAATCTAGAGGTTTGCCATTTCGGATGTCCAGCCCAGCCTAGACGCTGCAGACAGACCATGGAGCAGTGATGTCAGTGCTAGAGTTAGTTAAAGAGAAGACTCAAACTCTTTACTTTTCCACAATCGGTATCACCAGAAAAAGTGCACACATAAAACAATCAGCAAAACACACCCAGCACACTCCTTTCCTTGTTGACATCCCTGAGTAAAGTGATTTATTTAGGCCACAGTTAAAGAGGTCACGAATTGCATCACATTTACACTGCTACTGTGATACCCTTTGCACTGTCAAGAAGCAAATTCAGAACGTGATTCTTTCCATCAGTGCAAACCTTCCATGTGCTCCCATTTCATCTAGCACAGTGTTTATGCTAAGCCCTTGACCAGAACTCAATTTCTCCTTCTTTCACATAAAAGGAAAACAGAACAGCAAAACAGAGTTACAGTCCTAAATTCCCTAGCTTCCTAAAAGCACCTTCTGGATAACTGCATCGTGTTAGTGGTGTGTAATACCAACATCTGATGCTGCCAAGATATTTTGGGAATTACACCACCAGGACAGGCCAGAGAAGCTGGCAAAAAATCTGCTGTTGAGGGGCATCCTTCACAAAGATTGAACTCCTGATGAATTAATGTGTCTTGCTTGATCTTCCAGGTTTCAACACTGTGCTATTGGATTTTGTTTGAAAAATCTAAACAGAAATATTCTGCTACAGTTTATTCTTTCAAAAAAAGCTATGCCTGTCATAACACTTGTTTTAAACCAAGGTGCTTGCTGCAAGTCCCTTTGCAGCAATTAATATTGCAGTCATATAGACAAGAGCTGATGATCATTCTCCGTGATGGCACATATCTGGTGTCAGTTTTCCTTAATCAATTACTCAAGATTAATGATAGTACAAGTGAAAGCAGGATCTAATGTTTTAGATATTAATTATTACATATTATGAAACAGTCTTTTAAAAAGTAAAGATTTTGTGATACAATTATTTGAAAAGACAGAATCAGGCTTTTAGGCTCCAGAGTTGTCACATGTATGTCCTGCAGTAAAGGAATGAAGTCACCTTGCTCTTACCTACTGCTTTAAATAAAAGATAGGAAATTCTAGCTCTTTTAAAAAAAAAACTTCAAGTATAAGACTTCTGTTCTCCAAATCAGTATGCTCATTTAACATGCAGTGAGCTATACTTGAAAGGTCACAAGGGAGCACTGAATCATTATCTATTTGAGAGAATTAAGGGATAAGGGGAAAAAAAGTCAAGTCTATTTTTAGCTTTGAAATTTATGGCCATGATAGCATCTGGCCAAATGAAAGTGATCTGATCAAAAAGCTGAAAGGCAAGGGTATCTATCCTTCATGCATCTTTAAAAGCAGTACAAGCCAAGATGCTGGAACCACAGGGAAGAAGTTAATCTTACCTTCAACTAAAAGATTTACTAAAGCCTGTGGCAAAGAATTTAAATGTTAACAGATCAATTTCTCTTGCAGAAATACAATTCTACCGATTCTCTTACATTTGTTATTAATTCACAGGCAAGGCTCTAAAGAACAGGCAATTTAGGATGGGAGCAAAGTGATTTATCTTTGTATAATAAGACCATGTGAAACTATACAGCCACTGAGAGCATCTGTGTGGCCTTGGAGTTGTAAGATTAGGTTGCTTTAAGTAGCTAAAGACAGTCAAGTCTTTGAGACTTTCCTGTCCCACTTTGCCCAACTTGTAGGGAAGAAACTGCTTAAGCACTTTTTAAAAAGTTCTGTCTGTGTATAAGGCTGTCTATCAGGATGCATTTTCAAGCAAAAGCTAATTCACAGGAGGTTTGAGCATGGTCAGAACCGGGGTCACTTTGGTATATTGTAAAATAAGTGCTATAATCCAAATTTATTTCCCAGGGCAGTTCTGTCCCCTGCATTTCTGTTCCCTCCCCTGGGTAGACAGTTTCATTATTTTAGTGGAAGTTAATTTTCCCAGGGACCCATGGCCACAAAAGTACATTACCTTCCTGGAAGCTGGAAGACAAGGGTCAACATCTGAACGCAAATGCTGCTCTCAGCTCTGCTCACAGGGAGTTTCTGTGGTTTGTCGATGGTACTGACTTTGAGACCTGCATCGTTAAGCAATAGCTGTGGCACTGTCAACTAGACGGAGCTTTTTGAAAGCTTTGCAAAAGACATTTTTTTCCCTTCATTGGTGCAGACTGTGAACCCCAGATTTGCTCAAAAGCCAGATTCTAAAATAAAATCTCATGTGAAAACATCTTAGTTCTCTAGCAGATGTCTCCATGTTGGCCTGCATCATGGAAACGCCACACGCCGGCAGCAGCAGCGTGGAAGGGTCACCGACCAGTTCCCTGCATTCTTCACAGAAGCAGGGGAAGAAAGTCCTTAATGAGCATGGTCAGAAATAGGACCTGTTAGTCCGAAAAAAATCAATCTGCAATGCTGGTAGTCTTAAAGTCGTGGGACAAAAGGATCCCTTGCTGTCTATTTTGGACCAAAATTATGCAGAATTTCTTTTTTGTTTCTTCTGACATCCTTGCTATAATAATACCATGTTTAGTCTTTCAACAATGAGCACTCCAGCAATCCCAGAAATTGATGATACTGTTTCTCTTGATGTCATAGCAATTTATCTTATGTCTGGCTTGTCTCATCAGATTTCCCTTTTATTGGAAGAATTTGTGCTGACTAGATCCCAACAAACTGAATCCCAGTAGACAAGTTTTCCATACTTATTTTTCTTCCCATCGTAGACAGGGCATAAATCATTCACTTACCTGAGGGACACTTCAATTTTCTTCTTTTTTTTTGACATAATTTTTACACTCGCACAAACCTTCTCCAGTTAATAGGTTCATTTTTATAGCACCACAGTGGTTTACCAGTGTTTTGCCAAATTATTTGAGACTTTACATGTTAGAAGCGCTGGGGCCTCTGAAAGGCATTGGCTGCCCATCAGCTGTTATTTCTGTAATAGATGGGCATAGCTGGCATGGAAACTGCAAGGCATTATTAACTCCTTGTTTGCCGTGCTTCTCGCTAACCTTTGGTCTCCACTGGCAGATGCTGACTGAAACTTTTTAGCCACAGTGTTGTTGTGAAGAAATCTTCTGAGCATGGATCCCATGCTCCCTCCAGAGCGTTTGGCGTTCAAAGCACAGGCAAAACAGGAACAAGGAGGCTAACATACAAGTTTAGCTGAGCCATTCCCATTTCTCGTTCCAGTCTCTGCATCTGAGAGACACCTGGGGAGCTACACCTAAGTGCAGTGTGGATATTGTCCAGTCAGTACAGGCACAAATGTTCTTTCCGCTGTAACTTTGTGCTCATTACGTTCAGCGCTTAACTGTTTCTGCATGGTCTGCAATGCACAATTGTAAAAATATTTTCTGAACACTCTGTTAAAGGAAATTACAGTTAGGTTAACAGAAAACGTTATTGTAAGAGTCAGCGTTGTTACAAAGTGCTCTCTCTGTGGGCAAGTGTATGTATAGAACAAAGATAAGGGCTTGAATGCAACACACTGAGTGCTCCCGTATCTCACACTTTTGCTATAGAAAAAGAAATACATGCCAGATAAATGCATCTCTTTTTTCTGGATCTGTGAAATTATCCTAAACAGATAGCAGGAAGGCCACTTGTGAACAAGCTGGAACACTGTAGCACAAGGACATTCAGTAGGTTAGCATTTGGGGCTTTGTTGAGAGGTTGTAATTATGATATTAATCTGTGATGTAAATTTATATGACACCATTTAAAATCAGTTTCAGGTGGAAATGGAAAATAATTAATTTCTGGTTGCATGGGCATTCAGAAACCCTAAGGCTTTCTAGAGAACCTGAAGGCTGTGGATTTAACATTGGAGAAAAAACAGGTGTAGCATACACCCAAAATAAGGAAAGTAGTTTTTCCCTTTCAGTGTAATGGGTCAACAATAAAACAAGTTGAGCGATGTGATGGTAATAGAGTTTTGGAAAAGTTTCTTTGAAAGGTAAAATTCTTAAATGAAATATCTCGTTATAATGAACCCTTTAATTTAGCTTCTTTACACACATCCTCCCCCTGCACTGATACCACAGAAAATTATTTTTACAATTGGAAAGCTTAAAAGTACCACTTCTACAACTGCTTTCAGGAACACAGAGGGATGCCAACGTATTTTGAATACTGACTTAATGTTACGAGTCTGGAAGTTAGTAATAAGTGGAAGCCATGTAATCCTTGCTTAAAGAAAGAGGCTTTTCCCCCCTCACATCTCTAGAAAATGAAACCTTGCCCTGCTATTGATGCTTTCAACGCTTACCAGGTGTTGAACTGTACCCCATTTGGAGCTGCTGCACCCATTTCAGACAGCCCCTGTTCAGAGCCTGTGTTCACTGCAACTGTGTTACAGCTTTACTAATCCCATGAGTTTAAGCCATTGCAGCTCATGATTCCTGAATTGCCTTTTTTCCTTACTGCAAATTCAACATCGTTTTTTCATCTACTGTCGGCATCATCTCTCAGGGAGAGCCGAAGCAGGTGCCGCTCCAGGGCTCCCTCCTTCCCCATAGCTTTCACCTGAGATGGTGGAAGCTGCTGCCCTAGCCCCATCCCCCTCCATGCTTTCTGTACACACACTGCTGTCCCCATCTGCCTCTATACTCCACTTGCTTCCCTTGCACTACCCTCCTGTCGTATACTATATTTCTGCCATGCCATATGTCCTCACCACATCCTTCTAGTCTGGATTTTGCCATTTCCTTTTTTTTTTTTTTTTTTTTTGGCTCCGTACAGCTCCATGATTGTTCCCTTCACTCAGCACCTCCCTGGTGCTGTTGGTGCCCGCACACTCCCGTATCCCATCTCCCTGTCGCGTTTCACCCTGAGCATTAACTGCACTTGGATCCAGAGGTGCAGATGCAGCCTGCAGAGGCACATTCAGGCTGTGGCAGGTCCCCATAGCATGGGGCACAAGGTTGTCTGGAAGCCAAAGTATCTATCAAGGCTTCTCAAAGGTTTGCAGCTTATGCTAACACCATGAGGCTGTCACAGC
>JAVJGJ010000032.1:29798489-29808521 GCA_035590215.1 Microhierax caerulescens | reverse complement strand
GATGTACCTGCCTGCTCTACAATGCTGCATCCCAGCCCCCATCTAGACGTGCCCCTAAGGGGCACCACCTTTCCCTGGGGCTTGACAGGCTTCACCTCCATTTGAGAGTGATGGCATCTAACCTGCCTCTGAAGGGTACCTCACCTTACACTGGCAGCAGCTACGAGGGTGAGGATGCCTTATGATTTCAGTGCCACAGACAACAAGGAGAGGCAGCAGCCGCTTTGAATAAGAACAAAACAGCTGCCTGAAAAATGTCTGCACCTTCCCTCATTGTTATTTGTAGCTTTTCCAATAGCCCAGGAAGTCAAAGGATATTAGATCTGGGAAAGAAGCAAGACAGTACTTCTAATGGACAATTAGGTGGTCCCTAGTAGTATATAGTAGGAATATATACTATAGTATATATAGTAGGAATTAATTTTAAAACAGGCTATATATAAATATATATTTGGTGTTATTCTGTCCTTCGACTCAAATATCCACTAGCTTATTATTACTGCTTATGATAGTGTGCGGGTGAGCCTTGGCCGCCTACACAACTGCCACATCCACGTGTAAGTCTTTCAAGTGAATGTCACATGTTGGATTTTTTTTGTCTATTACTATGGCAGAGGCTGGGTTTCAATACCTATTTTCTATTTCAAAAGATGTAAATATTTACCCTGACAAACTAGCTTAAGGTAGAGCAAGATCTGGCCATGCATGCTTTGGATCTTAGTTTTGAGCTACAGCAGCATTGTCCACGAGCCTCTTGTGGGGCTGAACTTCAAGGCTCTGCTTTCTCTTTTTTTCAAGGATCCCTCTCCCAGAGCACTTTTGGTTGTTTATGTTATGGGCTTTTGTTTCTGCTACTCCGTAAAGCGTAGTGCTAAGCCTTCCCAGGAAGTGTGAAGATATGCCACCTCCAGAAGCACGGAGTACCAAATGGGTGTTCTTTAAACACATCAACAAGATCAGAAAACAGCTGCAGAGACCGGATCGCAAAACACAGCCAGGCTAAATGAACAGCCACTATCCTGATATAAGTTCTTCATTAGCTGACGAAGCCAACTTAATCCTACTATATCCCGTTTTAACTGCAGATCAGACATGAGAAGTCCAATTCAGGCAAGCTATAAATTGCACCACATGCTCATTCTTTGTCATGATCTCCAATCTGTTCCTCCGGTGAAAACTTGGAAGTGTTTCTTTCACTACTATATTAAGCCAAGAAGATGGTATGGATTTTTGTGCAAGTAATGATCCATTTTACAGGCTTATGAATCTATATAAATGTTGTATTATCAGACTGCAAGGTCTACCTTCTAAAATGCCATTTTCCACAGTATCTGGTGTTCCAGAAGAAAACAATGTGTCTCCTCTGGCCGCATACATTTCCTGAGAAAAATAGGATTTCCTGCTGCAATGCCATCTTTGACATTTTCCTGAGGCTTTAGGATTAAATATAGCCAGCCTTGCAATGAAGCTGTCTCAGTCTTGGCTTTTCCATATTTAAATGTTCCAGAAAGTTAGCTTCAAGATGTAGTAAGCCTATTCACCCACAAGGTCAACTGTATTTTCTAGCATGCATTACAGTTAGGGAAAGCCTTATTAAGCTGTCTTATTATGCTAAGATCAAACCCAGCTGCTGGTGCCTGCTCCCCTAAAAAATATACTGCCTTGTCTGACCTTCTCATTCTCTGTGGCCAATACCAGCCTGGGCAGAGAAGGACCACAGAAGGACTCTGGTCACTGACAGAGAGAGGGAAGCACAGCACGGAGCGGGACATTTGGCAGAGCTATACTACAGATTGCTCCAGCACCGTTCTCCAGGTGCTTTTGCCCTGCAAGAATCTCCTCCAGCTGCTTGTTTCGTACTCTCCCACAGCCCTGTTAGCTTCAAACCCTTTGCCAGTTTACACCAGAGAGAGATTTCTCTGTCAGCTGCGAGGGCAAGCAATTAGTCTGAAATCCTCACGCTTCTGGCCTCCTGCAACTCTGTTCCCGTGTTCCTAAGGCCATACTGCAGATGTAGAAATGGGTCCTCTGCATTGCTGAGCCAAGAGCTCGTGCTTCCTGCTTTTGATTGCCACCATTCCACTGGCTTTTCAGACTTAAAAACGTTATTTTCTTCCAGGCTTCTTCCTCGCTTAGTGGACTCCATACTAGGCACTGACCACCATGTTGACCAGACAGCTAAGAGCTGCAGAGGAGCTCCCTCCCAGTGAGCGTCCACAGGGTGAGTCGCGCTCCACCTGATGCTCATACTCCACCTGAGGGTCCTGTTCAGGGCACCAGCTCCGTCTGATGCTCATACTCCACCTGAGGGTCCTGTTCAGGGCACCACAGCAGCATGCTCTGCGCATCACATTGCCAACCCCATGGACTAAGAGCACAGACATCAGAAAACCTTTGCAGCTCCAAGGGAAACGGGATGTTTCCTACTTGGCTTACCCGTCCCCTCTTGGGGTTTCAACTCCTGCTTTCAAGACTGCTATAGATAAAGCACCTTTCTGAAGCAATTAGCAGAACTGCCCAACTCTGACCTTTCATGCCAGCTATTACTAATCATTTACTTACCTGCAGCCAAGGAACCAATAGGTCTGTCTGTGAACTCCTTTGTAGCTGTTACAGCATCAGGTTTGCACAACCCATCATAAATCAGAACTAAGGTTTAAAAACTGTGTCCCTAAAGTGCTATTTTTTATGCCTGAAGAAAAAAAAAATCCACATAAAGGAGAGGATATATGGCAGCGGACAGTAACAAGGGACAAGAGAGTTTATTTGTAGTCCATGCCAGAAGACAGTTACAGATGTATTTGTTTTCCTCTGGATGAGACTGAGTTTATATTAAACAAAAAATAACTCTTATAAGGTATCAAGAAGGTATCATATATAGCTTTTTTTTTTTTTTATGTATAGATAGATTTTGCATTTGTAAAGTACCTTGCAAAAGAATTTTCTAACCATCACTATTCAGAACAAGTACAGGCCAAGCTTCTATATTTATGTTTTGTACATGTGCCAGTGTTTTATCAGTCAGGCAAAACAAAAGCAACACCCAAAAGCTCCCTGAAAATGGCAGTATTTAAAGAAATGTTCAACTGGGGTTTTCAATCTTCTTGTTATACTGCTAGAAAGGAAAAAAAGAAAAATAAAATTAAATGACCCATGCTGTTCCAAATCCATCGATAGCAAACCCTGTCTCCGCTCCCCAAGAAAAAATTACTCTTGCAGGGCTAGGCTAGGCAGCAGACTATTACAGAAATCATATCCTTCAGAAAACTCATTTTGGAAAGCAGTGTTTGAAGGGAGAGGGTGCTAAGATTTGCCTTGAATTTTTGAGCATCAGGGGGCACACAACAGCAAAGTTTGGACATCTGTCACTGGTATCAATAGCTTTTAAGAGATCCAGGGTATTCCAGAATCCAAAGAACCATGATGCTTAAACCAGTAATTGATAGTGTCTCTCCATTGCTCTCCCTCGAGTGTTCACAAGATGCTGAAGCCCAGGCAGCAATGCAGATTGGAACGTAACTGCTTACCAGGGTAGGCTGCAGTCCTTTTTTAGGCATTTTAGTGCAGGTCAGGTCAGATTTAACTTTAAAAAATGCTTATGCTTCTTTTTAGAGGGCTTATATACAGGTAGTTTCAGAAAGCTAACAAACATCTTCATGAAGGTAACAGGGATGTCTCAAGCCACTTTATGAACTGGAGAGAAACTGAAAAGGATTGCCAAGGAAATGGTGTTTGAAAATGGTGGTGATGTGACTAACTTCTCCTATTTTATGTTCCCACCAGTGTGCAAAGAACCAAAAATAGCTCTTTAAAGATTAACCTTTTGAAAGTAGTTTTCCAGCACATCCAATTTCTGTACAAGTTTATTAACCAAATGAGTCCTTTAAAATTCTAGTCTTGGAAGCAGAAAAAAGGATAAACACAACACTTTTGCTAAAGTTTGTGATGATTACATGCTATGCACTTATATTTCCATGTTTGTGGGGTTGCTACTCATTCTTCCTCATCACACCCTAAAAAAACTATTGAGAGAGTTGGTGTGTATGCTGATATTTAATCCATGGTGGCTAACTGGCTACCTTGAACCCTGTCTCTCCAGTTGTTATGAGTTTGACAAGTGGCACTGGCTTCATCCCCAACCCTTCACAATCCTCTCAGACAGTCTGGCATCCCAACCCATGTCTGCCTGACCTCCCGTCCGCCATCCGGCACTGCTCTGTCCACCCTCTCTGCAGAAGCAAGGACTGTGCCCTGCAGGTGACTTGGTGAAGCACAAATGTTAGAAGGGCCCATAGCACACAGGGCAAAGACATGTGGGACAGCTCATCAGTCCCAGTTCATCTCTGCTGGTATAACAGCAACGTAACTGGAAGGACCCCAGGTGAGTGAAGAAAAACCCTGGTTTGCAACTGACTTAGCTGAGTGGCGTGAGGAACTCCAGCTCCTTTTCAGACCAAACGCACTGTAAAGAAACCTACGGAATGAGAGAGAAATCTGAGAAATGAAATTTTCACCGAGGAAATCAGAATGAGCTTCCAGAATTTCCTGGCAAAATAGAATTTGGGAAACACCAGTGCTGGCAATGAATGAGCTCCTCCAAGTGCAGGTAATTGTTGAGTAAGACAAGAACCCTGTGGGTGATGATGAGAGGTCAAACTTGTGTGCAGACCAGAGAAGCTGATGGGGGGAGCCTGCAGCACTGGCAAGCCTGAGACCCTGAACAGGCCAGCAGGGTACCCTGTCTCCTGAGAACATGCATCACCAGGGCTGCTCCAGAGCTGGCGACCTTACAAGAGGGAGCTCATAACGTTGAGGAGACTTGATTCTTAGGAATTCCAGTCTCCTGATGCAACCCACCTCCCAACTTTCTGAAAGAGAGGTCAAGTTGGCAAAAACAGAGGCATGGTACGTTTTCCCTGAAATTCTGTTGGTATCCTCTTATTTCTGCAGAACATTTTGTTGTGCTGTTATGTTCTATGGGAAGGATATTCCTTGGGAAGTTTCTAGCTGGCTGACCTTGTACACGTGCATACAACCCATTGGTGGCACCACTGGTTGCACTGGCATTGTACCAGATTGCATCTGGGAATGTGATTCATAACTCAAGGAGATGTAGACAGCCTGGAGCTTGGTTCTGGGCAGCTGGATTTGTTTTATTCCCTGCCATTTGTTTAGCCGTGGCTGAACGAGGTGCAGACACGTTCCTTCTCTGTGATCATGCTGCCGTTCTTTGGCTTTTCAAGGTGATGCCTTTATGGCCTTTCATTCAGCGTGAGATTTGACTCTAGGAAGCATATTTTCTTTTTAAAGTTATTGTCTGCTAATTAGCATCTTAAATCCTGCAGTAAAGCACGGCTTTTCCTCATGCTGTATGAAGAAATCTTTGTTTCTCCCTCAGTGTTACTGGCCATGAGTACAAGGATTATCTATTATTTGCAAGCAGCCTTTCCACTCCCTCATTCTTGCATTGCTGCAAAACCTCGAACTGCCTCTTTCCTAAGGAACCTATTAATGAAGGTAGTTAAACATTTACTATATTTATGTGAATGATTTGCATTACTTAAATTAGGCACATGCTGGCATATCTTCTAGAGTGCAGTTACCCACTGGTATAAAGCATGTTCAAAAAAACAGTTTGGGTGAGCAGCTTTGCATCTCGTGCAATTATTGCAGTGAGGGCAAAGCAGGATGCTCCTGAGTTTGAACCACAGCGTTTAAGTCTGTCACACCAGAAAAGGCAGCGGGAAATCTAGCTCGGTGGCCTAAAATTGGAAATATCTTAAGGAAGTTGGGAAGTTTTAACTTACACAGCATGACTAGGCTTCAGTCAAGGCAAGACACATCATTTACTTTGCCCCAACACTAGACGTCTTCACAGTTTGACCAGTTCTTGCCTTATTGATATGTCCTTTCCTTCTGTTACTTTGAAGCCAGCATTGGCAAGGGCAACAAACGGGCTTTCCAAAGAATCTGCCAAAATAACACTATCCAAAGTGAAGTATGTACTTTTTTCCTCAGTCTGGATTCATTTCAGTCTAATGGAATGAGTCCCAGTAATCAAGCAGCGTGTTGGTGTTGTGAAGGTCATCCCGTGTTGCAACATTTAATTAACAGCACATATATATATATATGTGCATGTATAGATAGATAGATAGATCTGTATTTTGATGTGTATGTCTGTGTATATATATATTTCAGAGAATGGAAGATACCAACTGGAACAAATGCTTAGTAGGAATGAATAAATCAACTCGTATAAAATGAAAGGACCTCTTCATTCTCGATTACTTGAAATCTCAGTGGAGTCTGAGAATTAGATCATCATCAGAAATAAGGTCAAGGAGCGTCACGGAGAGAGGCTACAAGGAATTAATTGCAAGCAAGAATGTTCTGATGCAAGAATGACTGCAAATACAAGTCATTAATTTTTTAAATATATTAAAAAGTGTGGCAGGATATTAAGTCTCTCAGCACAGTGGAACCCAAAGGATTTTTGTTTAAATTCCAGCAGCAAATGTTTGCAGAGAAAAAACTGTTTTACTGCTTTGCTGAACAGTTTGTATTTCATGAATTGCACTCTGAAAATGGCATAATTAATCATGTGAAGGGTACAGAACAAGCCAGAGACAAGATTTTCAGCTCAGGAAATTCTGAATGTAAAAGAATTGGAAACCATTGAAAAAGGGGAGGGGAAAAAAATATGTATGTGTATGCCGTAATTATGTGTGCATACATGTGAAAATACACTTCCTAAAGATAAGTCATAAATTAATCGTAAGTGATGCCAAACCATTCATAACCCACAGTTCCCTCTTTGGTCAAACTTCGGTGGGGGTTACATCCAAGAGGGCAGGAGGATGGACTGTGTTTGTAGGCAGTTTTCTCTTTGGGACTGTGACTGTGCCCTTTTCCTCTGGTCTGCCTTCCCTGGGACCTGCCGAGCTGACCGGGGGATCCCCGTGCTGCTCTGCAAGTGTTACCCACTGCCCAGAGCCGGGCTCCTGCCTTATGGGGCAATGTGGCAGCTGAAGTTGCCCCGTAGAAGCTTTGCAAGTCATCTATATCTGAGGATCCAGGTGAGACGGCATCAATTTGCCATCCTCAGCTCCTTCCCCGAGCTGCTCCGTTATGGGTCCCTAGGTACACCGCTCCCTGGTGCAGGCCACAGAGCCACAGCGATGCTCACACGCGCTGGGCGTGATGCAAAGGAGAGACTCAGCGCTTGGCCCTTTGCACAAGCACTTCATCTGCTCCTGGCATGCTGAGCACAGCAAGGACTTTACACTGGCAGATCTCTTCGTACACCATGAAAAAAGTTCTGATAACAGCATCCTAAATTACAGATTAACTGAGTGCTTTGAACGGTCAATATTTTGTGAAAAGCGTTTAATATCTATAAATGAAATAATTTTGATTGCCTAGTGCCTGGCATTGTTTTCACTAATTACATGTATGATAGAAAAAGCATATCAGCTGATTGAGTTTTCAGGTGACATCAAGGTGGGAGAAACTACAACTGAGTAAATGCAGAGTGAGAACTTAAAACACTCTTGACAGAAGTGAATGAAGTGTGATCAGAAGATAACAAGATCTAGCAGGAACAAGTGTACTCAAATCACTTTAATTTTGCATTTTAGTTACTTAACATTGTACGTCCATTTACAGCAGCTTACAAGGGTAAGGATATGCAATAAATATTTTAATATATGGTAGCAAATCACTGCATAAGGTAAAAGAATAAAGCAGGTGACTTCTAATTGTCATTTATGGTCTTCTGTAATACCTTCTAATGTGCTTAAAAAACATACATGGATCATGCCCATAATGTGCTTATGCCATCTATGAATGTCTACTAAATTGTTTGTCATTCTCAATGGTTGGGGAGTGCTTTATGAAGAAATGGAGTGCAAAAGCACACACAAAAAAATTTCTAATGCACAATTCTAATTCAAATTCTAATTAGTAAAACTTGTCCTCAGAGACCCATGTGGAGAGGCATGCAGAAGCCAATTCCTCCATGCCAATGCATTAGGCTTTATCAGCTTTTCCAGGATTTCTCAGGACATTTGCACAGTAACGCACCTGCCTTCATCCTGCTTAGCAGGGGAGCACTGATTTCTAGGATCAGAGCTGTTGCACCTGATCAAAAAGGTTCACATAAGGAGTTCAAATAAAAGGATATGTTGGCTCAGAAAATGACCACACTACAAAACCTCTAGCCCTCAGCTTCTGGATTATCCGATCCTTTAATTCAGTCATCTGGGTGTGAGTATCTGAGAGGCAGGGCAAGTCTTAATTGCAAATAGAGCCATTCAAATTCTAGAATGACAGGCAAACAAAACATAAAGTAAATGTAGGTTACACCTCCGTGAATGTATGTTTAAGTAATTAAACCTCCCCGCTGGGATCAAGCAACCACAAACTGACATCAAAACTGTTCCTTTCCCCGTGCATCTGGCCTGGCCAGCCAGCGCATGATATTCCCAATGTTAGCATCCCTCTTTCCCCACCTGGCATAAATCCCTGGCAGAACTGCTGAACCGTGGACTGGTGGGTGTCTGTTCGCTGCAAGGGGCAGCCACCGTGTGACACCGCTGACCAAAATTTGGGAACAAGTGCCCAGCGAGTGGGGAGAGGCCAGTGATTCAGGCCAAGCACCCCTGGTAGGGTGAGACGTGGATCTTAGTATCAGCCGTGCCTTAAATAGCAGGGGAAACGCATCTGCACATATGAAAGCACCCAGAAAGTTAGAGCCATAGGAATGAGACTAAAGAAGCATAACCAAATTAATTCTGATAGTGTTTGGTTAGTTCTAATAGAAATTATGCATTATTTATCCCCAGAAAGGAAGACTCTTGTGTTTTTCCAAGAATGAAGAAGGCTCCTAAGTGGTGGAAGATACATGACTTCATCTAGGTATGGTACTTTTCTTCCTGGTACTGCACTAAACACATCCACTTGTCCTGAGTAAAATTAAAGCAAATATTTCTGATTCACAAAAAATATTTAAGCAGTACAATTGCCTTCATTATAAGTGGCATTTAAATACACAGCAATTAAAAAACCAGGCATTAAAGTTATGTGAGACAACTGCTCTAAAACCTGTCATTTTCCAAAACAAAGCTGTTTTTGTCTGATGGTGGCTTAGCAATTTGTTATAAAGACAGAACAGAGACTGAATTAACATTGTGTCCCCTTGCAGTGAGAAGTGCTAATCTGAATAATGTACCCCAGGGGAATTCTGCTTAGCATTTATATGAATATGGGGAAAATGATAATAAGATAATTATCACTGGGGTTTTTTTCCCAAGCAAAGATCTTTCACAGAGAAATGCTCAGCACTGTTTATTTTTTCCTGCAGTTCCTTTTTCCTCACAGTGTCATTCCGGACTCAGTCTCGGGATGTGTTAGCCCTGCAGTACTATTTTTCTCCCCGGATCAGTGCCTTTCATCTCCCTGCACTGCCCCTTCAGGTTTCTAGAGACTCCATCTGTTTCTGGGGGATATCCAAACAATGCTCAACAGTGACCAAAATTTTGCCCTTTGAGCCAGTTATCGATGCGGTAGGAATGGTGCTGGATTGATGCTGAGCACTAATTAAAACTCCACCTTTCATCGCCAACACTAGAGCGATCCAGCACGTACAACATACGCTCTTTAGAAGGCTTTTATACAGACTTTGTTCTTTCTTGCCTGCTTTCTCTGTTGTCTAAAAATAAGCCATTTCTACTAGGTGGTGTATCTGTACTAGAGATTGCAGTGAAGTGTGGACAGCCCCGAGCTAATTGCAAGTGAGAGTTGGCCAGGAGGGTGGCAGCAGTCCAGGCGCAGCTGCACGAAGCTCTGAGCTATGACTTTGCCACAATTAAGCTTCATCTGTTCTGTGTACTAGTTCATTTATAATTAAGTAACTAGATCATTTATAATTAATTAGCTGCGATCCACTGAATTATAACATAACCAAAGGTCAAAAGACTGCAGAAAAGGGGGGGGGGGGGACACTACGACGACACACCCCAATAGACACTGGGA
>JAVJGJ010000032.1:29747353-29796279 GCA_035590215.1 Microhierax caerulescens | reverse complement strand
CTGGGAGGGAGAAAGAAGGGCTCAAGTGTGGAAAGAGGAATATGTAGAAACAGAGCTCCACTGAACGTCAAGAATATTGAAAATTGTGTCAGAAGATTGAGCTTGTTACTCGTTATCCCACCCAGCACCGTCCCCAGAAGAGCACTAAAAGCTGTTGTGAAACAGCAAGTACGGCTGGAAACCATGCATCTAGGGCATGGGCAGATCAACAGCAGCAGAAGGGAACAGCTGCAGCTTTAAATCACTGCCACAGCAGCCCCAGCACTCTGCTGTATGGATGAAGGCAGTGTTAGCTCCTGACACACCATCTGGGGAGGAAGGAAAAGCAAAAAGATGCTGAGATATCAGACGAGAAACATGCACGCCATCACTGCCTGGTTTGATGGTTTTATTAAAAAAATGATGTATTAGTTTTTCATGTCACGACTGCTGTCATCTTGAGCCTGTAAGAGGCGAGCGCCCATCATTCATGGGATGAACTTGGCAAGGGGTGAAGGAACACATCCTCCCCTTGGTGTCCTGAGGGGCCACTGGGCTGGATGTGGCTGTGGAGGTCTCACCTCCTACTCCCTGCTCCAGGCAGGGCTGCCTGCCAGGTTGGGGCAGGTTGCTCAGCACTTTGCGCTTTGAAAAGAGTTAGGAAGGAGAGAACCTGGGCATCTGGCGCTGCACCTCTTCGTGAAGAAGTATTTTATTTCCAGTGGGGATGCCCTCATTGCAGCTTGTGTCCATCGCCTCTTGTCCTTTCATTGTGCACCTCCAAGGAAAGCCTGGCTCTGTCTTCTCTATACCCCCCGTTTTACTTGGCCCCAGGACGTAGTATGTGCCAATTCACCTGTCAGTAGAAATGCTGACATTTACTCTTAGGGGTGGTGTTCTCTAGCGATGCTGGGTGATACGGTGATGAGTAAGCCGAAAAGCACCCTCAGCTCAAATCTCACTGGTGTCAACTCTTCAAGGAAAAGACAAAACCAAACAAAAGCCCCAATTGCTCAACTTCTCATCCAGCCCGCCTTTGTGAAGAGGAGGGAGCTGGAGCTCTGGATGGCGCCAGGGAGAGGGGGGGTGAGTGGGGGGCTGAAGAGACCCCAGCACGGCGCAGTGCCCTCACCCCCCAGGCACCATCCAGGACATTCAGGCAGGGCAGGGCTGTGACTGACACTGTCCCCACTCAACAATGCGACTTCTTGGAAGATGATAGATTTGACTGCTGTCAACATGCAAGAGTAAACTGCTCTTCTTTGCATTGCACAATTTTATTTAAGTCTGTTTCTCCAGCCTCCCTTGGGCTGAGGAATAAAACCGCAGTGTGGCCGTTCATTTCAATTAGTCCTAACATCCTCCCTCATTTTTCTCATGCCCTCCAGTGATTTTCAGTCGGTAAATCTCCATGTGCAGGCATTGCTCTGGTAATAGGTACAACTAACTCCCTGTTCGCTGAGTTAGCAAACGAGTTACAGGTAGCACTTGCCAGTCACACATCAGTTTTGAAGGCTGAGGTATCTTGATTCTTACAGTTGAAGTTCTGTTTTCGTTTTCAACAATGCATCTGTAACAGCCCTAAACATCCCCTGTGGGTATGAAGCAAAGCATAAAAAAGTTCCAGAGTGGGAATATTTTAAAATATAGATGCAAATAGAGGATTTTTTTCAAATTGGCTAGCAAAACCATCAAAACCAGTACTTTCTAAGATGTCTCCTATTTTGTACAGCCAAAGCTAATATATGGTCTCATTTTAAAACTGGATACTAGGGTATTTTTTAGCATAAACACAATTTGGAAATGTGATTTGTATTCACTTTCTGATTTATTTCTTGTAATTCTCCATGACTTCCTGTACAGCACAGATTTTTGTTAAGTCAAAAGAAGAACAGCATCGTGCTGCTCAGATACTCCAGATCTCTGACAAGGGAGGCGTGTGAGTCACGGAGCGCATGGGAAGCGTGGGCAGGGGAAGTTTGTGGAAAATGTGCAGAGATGTGAAAGCAAGTGGCCAGCACAAGGGACCATTTGCTCATTCCACCGTAAGCAATCAAGAGCAAAAAAGCCATCGGGAGGCTGCTGGCACCAGGGCCAGATCTCAGCTGGGGAGTCAGGATACGGTCAGGGGAGAAAACGCTTGAGCCCATTGCAGCTATCCTACACCTACATCCCTGCCCTCGAAGGACAGCCTAGGTCGTTTTTTCCCGCGAAGGGAAAGCCATGCCTGTGCAGCTCCTGGGGACTGAGTCGCGATGCACGGTGCGGGATGGCACAGCACGGCCACCGAGAGTGCGCTGATGTGGGAGGCTTGTCAGAGCAAATACACCCATCTCAAGTGGCAGGTGGGGTGAAGCGCTTCGGACCTTGCTGGCTGGGTCACACGTGCACTTGCTTTGATCCACAGTGGGCTGGTAGGGTACTGGTGGGGTAGCAAAGCTGAAAATTAGCACGATTGAATGCTTTTTTTAGCATTCAGTCATTAGCTATTCAATTAGCATCATTGAATTATTTTTTTTATCAGCCACCCCAAGTGCCACATGCCATGTCATCCTTCCCCTTTGAAGACTGCAGGCAAGTTAACCAACACTTTATATTTTCTTGCTACAATTCTGATTAACAATGTGTCCTTCTGAAACTGCGCATTTTGATTGTCCGCAAGGCACTTTCAGGGTTTGGCTACGTATGTGTTTGTTTGTATATCTATATATTCACCCAAATATATATATAAATGAACGCCAGGAAAACATCTTTTACTGCATCACATGCCCAGGCTGACTTGCATTTGAATCAGTGTCAGCTAGGAAAAGAAAAATTTGCTGTTCTATGCAAACTTTCAATTTTTTTAAAATTAAACTGCATTTGCTTCACATTAGGAGAATAAAAAGAGGTTCAGACCCAAATAAAAAACTTTCTATAAATCTGAAGGTAAGAAATACAGGCTTAAGTGATTTTCAGCATTTTGAATTACTTGCTGCCTAAGCTGAGATCTCGTGAACAAAGTCTCAACCTTATCCCATTTGAAATGGATGAAATATTAAAGCTGACAAAGGAGGATTATCTTGAAAGGCCCATGTCACCCTTAATAAATGCCTAAAATGTTGCAGATCAGTGACTTAGTGGCCAAATGGTGTAACGTCTAAGGGAGCTGCTTCCCCATTAAGATTCTGTGTGGCTCTTCAAGAGAACTCTCCAGCCTGGACAGCACTTTGGGGTCAATCAAATCCTCTCTTTACTGCCAAATTAACTGTGTATTTAATATTTAAAACCTCGCCATACATTAGAATTGGGAATCTTTTACAGGCTGTTTCTGGTAGGACCGTACACATCAGTTCTCCCCTGTTACCACTCATTTTAATGGCAAGAAGGAGTTTCTGCAGAACTCGTTCCAGCTCTGACTTGGAAGTTAGATGATTAAATATTGTTAATCGGGCTGCTTTTTGCACGATGAAATCTAGACCTGACAAACTAATTTGCAAACAAGCGCTCTCAGCAAAAAGAATGCAGAATTTAGGGACAAAAGTTAAATAGATTGACCCCAGGCTGTTAGCATTTAAAATTTCCCCCTTGTCTTGTAAGCAAAGCGAACACAGCCAGGAAATCTTTAGAGTAAGATGACTCAGGAACTTCATGTCAGTACACTTATTTTTCAGACTATCATTTTGTGAAGATTTTGGTTCCAGTTGTGTAGTCAAGTTCATCTCCAGAGACCTTCCTAGCTACAGAGTGATGCTATAGATGAGTTTAATCTCCCGCAGGATTTGTGTTATTTGTGTAACAGACTGGTGCTCTCAGTTTATAGCATGATCAGGACTTCATTTTGTTATACTACAACTCAGGGAAAACACGATCCCCATGCTGAGAGCGCTATAATTTACATTCTTGTTTTTTCCCTTTTGCCTACGGAAATATGTGCCAATTATATGCTGAACAGCACTGAATGAAATTGCCACAAAACTGTCATTTGTTATAAAAAGCTTATTTAATTGATATTTTCTTGGGTTTTTTGCGGAAGTGTGAATAAAGCTGCAACATTTTTGAGCACATGGGCAGCGCAGGCGGACTGACGGAGCGGCCAGGATGCAAACCAGTTGGCAAAGAACTTCTTTGGTCGGGTCCTCAGCTTCTGATGCACTCCTGGACTTTTCCTTACAGCACCCTGTGCAAGGCAGCACCGCACAGGAGGGCTACTGCTCTCCAGCTCTCCTCACCTGAGCAATGACCCTTACCCAGCTGGTACCTTCTGGTAATCTTGAGTCCCTCCAGTGGCTGAGTCAGCCCAGCATAGAGCATCGTGAAAATGCTGAAGCGCCGTCAGGCTCTTACCTCCTACCACCATCTCTGCAGGATGCAGCACAGTCTGAAGGAAGGAAGAATCCAGCCCAGCATCTCATATTTAGAAGAGGTTAGGGACTTGTTTTCAACATCAATACCTCCTAGCACTATACCCACCACTTTTCTAGGGTGTTTCAAACACCCCAGCAGCCTCGCAGTGGCTGCTGCAATTTTTTTCAGTAATTCACTTGTATGCAGTCAGCACCTGCTCAGGGTTGATGTGGTAGCACTGCAGCAACTTGTAGGAAACACCACGTGTCCATTTGAACAGTGAATTTAAAGACTAATGATGTCTCTCAAGACACAGGATGTCATGCTACATGAACATTTACCTTTACTACCCCTCATTATGTCGGAAAAACTGTTATTAAGCAGTTGTCTGCCATATGGGAAAAACACTGTGCTGTGTTGAAGCTTACATTAAAAAAATCCATGTTTCTTAATAGGAAGCTGTATGTTCCACTTGGATTTTTAATAAAAATAAGTCATGCTGAGAAAAACTAGAGGCTGTTTATGTATGATAGCAGGTAACAGAATGAAATGGCAGTAGAAAACAAAAGCAAAAGCCCTTAAAACTAAAGTATATTACAGCCAAGCAAGTCACTGGATTGTAGGATGTGGCCCTGCAGATTTCTAGGTCCAGCCTGTAGTGCTACATCTTCCTTGTGACCTAAGGAAAGTAATTTCTCTGCATGTGCCTCTTATCTTTTACGTTTTCTCTGTTGTAAGTACTTACACTGTAAGTCCCCTGAGGCTAGTAAGTGCCATTTAGCCTGTGTTACAGCAAAGCGGCAGCAAACCAACAGCTACGACTGCATCAGAAAACTGTATTTCTTATGGCTTAGGATTGGGACTTCTAGCACTTCTTTCCAAAAATCCAGAAGAACGTGAAAAAAAGGGGTGCAAGGAGTTGCAACTTTCTGTGCTGCTGCGACTCATAGTGGAGAATTATATCTAAAAATGCACAAAAATATAAAAGCAATTTCTTTTAACTGGACTAGTAGGGTCCCGTATTTTATAAAAAAATATTTCACAGAAAGTGTACACACTGCAGAAGAATCCTAAATATCAGTGATAAAAATATAAGTCACAAACCACAAAGTATATTCGTATAAAATTAGGGTGGTACAAATGCACTTGTGTCTTTATAAAACCATTTGGTTTTATTTCATGCTTATGATGTCTGGAGACGAGCCTGAACATCCACTTTAATGACAATAAATCGTTCAGACACGTATGCACACGTCATTGTAATTATAGTAATTTGAGGTGGGGGCCTTCTTTTGCTCTTCTGTGAAAATACTTCAAATCATAAAAGAGAATGTGCTCAGCCGCGGAGTACTCGGATGTTTTTATACAGACTCTAACATGTCTTGCTTTGAATCTTTTAGGCATCATTTGGAAAGTGGGTGCGTGGGGTTACTGCAAGAGGTCTCGAACGGCAGTGGGGCACATCCCACGCCGGCTGTACCTCACGCCTGGCAGCCACCGTTTGGACCAGCACTGAAACGTGGAGAAGTTCACCAGGGCTTCGCGCAGGGCACTCGTGGGGCAACAGCGATGGCCCACACCGGGCACGGCACTGTGGGAGCGAGCTGGGAAGCCTGCCTTGCTCTGTGGGGATCTGGGCCTTTGCATGGTTTATTTAACGTTCAGTTACAAGCTGGAAATATGCCGCTAATGGGAAATTGTCATGCCAGAACCATTTCTGGTTGAACATTTAAAGAACTGACAAAAGCAGCTTCTCAGATGGCAGGACACCTCCTCCACCTGGAAGACGTACAGCCTTAGTGTTGATCTCTAGAAAACAGGAATTGATAAGACAATTGTGCTTTAGAAAGAGATGCAGGTGAAGCTAATAAATGAAAGTCTAATTATGCATTGTTTAGGAGAAGGACCTCGGGGCTAAGCTGATTTATGATCAAGTCTATCCTTCTGTGCAAAACTAGCCCATAACATAAGTGAACCCCAAAAGTGGTACAGTTTTCTTACTGAGCATGTTTTGTTCTCTGAACACTTCTTATTAGCCTTCAAACTTCATGAAATGGCATTAATGGATAAAAAACATTCTCCAGAAAATGCTGATTACTGTAATGTAATACATGTTTCATCAGAAGGCGTAAGTCTTTTGGGGTTGTTTTGAGATACCGAGTTGTAACTTGCTAATACCCTGTCAGGAGGAGTGAGAAGGTTAATGTATGCTCCAGCGATGTCAATTCAGGCTGTGACAGGCAACTAATACAAGTAACCAACACAGAATACTTGTATTAACTGGAAAGTTCATTTTGCAATAGTCCTCCAGCAGCTTCAAATTCAGAATAACTAGAGCCACCTATCTAAGAACTGGTAAGAAAGGGAAAATAACTTCTTAAATGTCTATTTAAGAAATAAATTTAGAAAGATCATGGAAAATGGGCTGAATAAATTGAAAAGACGCTCTGAGAAATCTGACCGCATTAAAAAAGGCAATTGCACATACTCCACAGGTTTATTAAAATGGATTGTACGTTCAAGAGCTGTACACGCCACCGAGATTAGCAATGCAAAGAGCTCTCTTTGAATATACTTGCTCCTGAAGGAGATGTTTTCCTCCTTTCATCACTCACCACGGCACATTCTGTTCCTCTCTGCAGGAAGAAGCAGGCGGACAGCTAAAGAGTAAAAAAGAACAGGAGAAATCAGAACAAATCATGCAGGAGCGCCACTTTGTGCTTCTTGCTGCTTGGCCATGCGCTCACTGCTCCCAGCACGGGAGTTTTCCTGTTCCTGCATCAGTGCTGTTTTCCTTCTTCTCCTTCTCCTTGGAAACCTCTGCTACCTCTGGTTGTTCCCAGTGTTTCTCCTGGGGTGAGGCTGACACCTCAGGTCCCAATGGTGGCTGCCTACACCCCACAAAAACATCCGTCATGTCCTCCCCGCTGGCTCAGAGATACCCAGTAAAAGCATCTACGTCAAAAATTAGGAAAAGGGGCACGCACGGTTCTGCTGGATGCCTGGAAAGCCTTAGGAAATGGTCTGTAGAGAGAGTTTGATCTGTTGCAAGGGGCTACACCCACCCACCCCCCGTCTCACTGCTCCGAGCACCCATCCATGTCACCGGTACGGCTTTCTCTGACAGCCTCAAACGCAGCCCGGCCAGCAGCGCGCTCCTGCAGGCATATTCCAGTATCAAAATGATTCCCTCTCGCAACGCTTTCCACTGATTTTTGAAATTAGGTCCTCAGAGTGGACTTTATTAAAAATACCTTGATGGACACACATTAAAAACAAGGCATGATTAAAAAAACCAAACAAACAAACAAAAAAAACCCCAACAGATTAAAATTATGACTACCCAATTCCTGTTAGTAACCTCAAAGTGAGTTCTGCGCAGGTGGGCACCATGGCGGGCACTGATCAAACTGACACCCGAGTTCCCCCGTTCTGAGCAAGTTATGGATATGCAAAATGTACAGAGCTGTTGATTCTCTATATACATGTGGGGGGGACCTAATCTCCCCTGAAACTAACGTCAAGACCTGACCAACCCCATGGAGAAGGAAAGAGAAGAGTTGGGTCGGCAGGTGGGTGCAAGACCCTACCTCTGCGGCTCCTGCAGAACAAAACAATACAGCAACCCCAAAGTTTCAGACCTACAGAAAGTGACCCTAACCTGCATTCTTCTCAGGAGAATGATGCATCCTGGAAAATAAACCTCAAGACACCAGGCCAAAACCACCACGCTCGTTTCCATAAGTCCAGACAACCTGTGGCCAGAAAATATATCCAGAGTCCCTAAGGCTTCTGCTTTCTAAAATCAGCTGGTGGCTCACGCACACACTCGCCTCAGGCACACGCTGAAAAGGGGCCACATAAAAAAAGATCTTCAAAAATACCCAGACCTCGGCCTTGTGTGTATTTATGTGGAGGCTGCAATCAACCGCCTTCCTTGTGTGCTTCCTTGTGCACAGTCCTCGTGCGCCACCAGGAGAGGGTTTTCTGGGGCCGTTTAAACGTGATGTTTGTAGGTGGAGATAAGCCACAGCACCGGCGCGGTGCTCTGTCTGCATAACCCCGCTCAGGTTTATGGTGGGGACATCTCCCCCTTCTAGAAAGCGTTGAGAAACACCTTCTAGAACGCCCCAGGCTTTGCCTGTTCAACGGGAACAGACGCTGCCCACTGAAGAGCAGGATGGCAGGGTTACCGCTGTAATCCCCACCGTGACGTGCCATCCGTACGCTGACAGTGAAACCAGGAGCAAGGTTAATATATTTATAACTCTGCCGATTTTGCTGGAGGTGGCGCGGGAGGTGAAAGCCACCTTTACGTGTTTGCCCTCTGGTGGAAGATCATTCCGCTCAAGAAACGCATTTGAATTTGATGAGCTTTCCTGGATATGTACCTTGGACCGAAAACAGCTTGCGTTCTCCAGTGTTATTTATAGCACAGTCACAGTAAATAGTGACTGCAAGTAGGATGGAATGGAAGGAAAACATCACTAAAATACCTGGCTCCGCTAACTCCAGGAACAGGTTGGTTGCTCTCCTACTGGCAGAGCATCCTGGCTTGGCTTGTGTCTTCTGCCACCGCATTTTCCTGCTTCCCTTGAAACCTTTTGCCAGCCTGTTAGCAACCGGTAACTACTTCTGGATGGTTTCTTCTCACATTTCTGTGCGATGGCCACCTGTCACCACGCAAATAAAAGCCCTCTAATTCCCTAAACCTGCCAATTAACATTCTTGAGGTTTATTGAGCTGTGAGAGACAAGCTGTACCTGCTTGTGAAACAAAAGCAAGATGGGAAAGTTTTAGCTTGAGTTAGTTGCCTTCAACCCCCCAGCTCAAAGGATTTTCCTCTGGGTTCCCTTGGGATAACAGAGGTGTGAAAGCACACAGGAAAGGAGGAAGATGACATTGACAGGGGAAGATGAAGGAGAGATTCAAAGAGTTCTGCCAGCAGCTAGACCAGCCCCAGACAGAGGTATGCAAAGTGTCAGCCAGGCTGTGACCCACCACTGCCGGTGGCAGGCACAGTCCCTGGCACAGTCCCAGCATGGTCCCTGGCACAGTCCCAGCATGGTCCCTGGCACAGTCCCAGCATGGTCCCTGGCACAGTCCATGATCCAGTAACATGCGAGACCGGCCCAGGTGAGCAGGAGGAGAGCACGGTGGGCTTTCTGCTGGCCCCTGCAGAACTCAGCGTGCATGGACATGTGGGCATGCGTGACCGATGTCTGCAGGAGTTTTTGATGTGTCCAGTCTGTGGCAAATGGCTGAATATTCCTGTCTAGCACCTCTTAAAAATGATCCAGAGAAGGATGCAACTCTTACTTGGCCTTTTCCCTGCAGTCCCTCAGGAGGAACATTTAACCACTCTGCTGTCTTGCGTGGACTCTTGTCCTTCCTCATTTCAGTGTTGTCATTTGAAATGAAGGCCGTTCAGATGGAGGATGTGTCTGCTCTTCACTCACAAAGAAACAAGCAAGGTGCGGTAAAAAAGAAAAAGATCTACTGGCTTCAGAGGGAAAAAAATAACGCATTGGGGGATACAACGGTAAGGCAGAATCCTGGCTGTCTTCTTGCAGCGCTGAGCCCAGCTGATGTTCACAGCACACACTAAGCAGAGCACGAACGATACAGCAGCCTGCAAGCAACGGCAGGTGTGCAAGCTTTTCTCTCCATAGAAGCAGAATAAGGCCCATGGGGTACCATTGCCATGGTCAGTGGGAAGAACTAAAGATAACTCCTTCACTGGTTGTTTTCTCTAAACATTTTGAGCCCACGGTAGGAAAACTGAAATCTCCGCCACCCATTTTTCATCGTAATCACACTAATAAGACGACCTTAGCTATCTTTTTAAAAAACTCACCTGCTATCCATACCCCTGCACTCTTGAGAGGCTTTGGTCCATGTATACATCCAAGACCAAAACCAAGCCACAGCCTTTATCTTCTCTTTCAGAACTGTGAGGGATTTGGCTGTAAAGTTCGTCTCTGCTGTACTCAGGGTTTTCATCATGGACTCACACAGTGTTACTCTGAACAGCCTCTCGGACATCTGTGCCCTGTTTTCTAATGCTCCTGTAAGCAAGCACATCACACAGCCTGTTACTTCAGAGCACAAATCCACCGAAATGCAGCTGACAGCGTGATTTTCAAAGCAAGCCAGTCCTTACCTGTGGACCTCCTGAGGAGGCACATGCAAGTTCTGGGGTTGCCTCCAAATATTCTGTAAAACACTGAAGCTCCTACTCAGTCCAAAGGCTGAACTGGCTTCATCCATCTTAAAAATGGGATAGGATAGAAGGCTTTCTGTTCTGCCTTAAGTTCCCTCTAACCAGCACAAATAGATATATCTGAAACCCCAGAGGTTCTTTTTGGAATACCTGTTCCATGTCTTTAACACGCTTTTCCATTTTCCTTATTCTAATAATCATCAAAACTTTAAAATAACTTAATCTTCTACTGAATAACTCTGAAAAAGCCAGTTATAAAATAGCTATGGATGGAGGGGCTTCTTTGGGGTACTGGGGTAACTTCTCACTCTACCTACGAGGCTGATCCCTCCAGTGCTTGGCTGTTGTCACGTCTGCCTTCTTTTGACTCTCTGAAGCTAAAATATCCACTAAGCCTGAACTTGAATCCCTTGTGTGTTTTTCCTACTCTTCTCCCAAGGGCATCTGTAATTTCTGCCCAGCTTGCTCTTTCCTTCTTTTTCATTAAAGCCAGTGTGGAAAGCGCAGCAGCAGAGTGATCCAGCTGTGGGTTTGAAAGTGGCCCGAGGCAGTGGTGTAATAACACGAGAAAATTCAGCCCTCATTTCGCACCCTTTGCTTTTATAGCAGCAATTAAAACAAGCAAACAAAAAAAGAACTATTATGCATTCAAAATGGATAATGAAACTCTGGGCCACTTTGCATTACGGAGTTGACACAGAGTCAGTTATTAGGCCGTGGATATTATCTGTGGTGGATTTTACTATTAAGATGTAAATCAATAACCTTCACACAGAATAAATCTGATAAATCCACCAAGAAAGAAAACACGGTCCTGAGTGACCTGGGTCTCCCAAGCACCTAAGCACAACAAAGTGAGAGGTTTCCATTCACTCATACACATGCTGCTCGAAATGAGCATCAGGGAATTCAGCCTTTGGGAAACCTTACTTCATAAATAAATGAATAAAATGAATTAAAGAAAATTAAAGTGTGGGAAAAGTCAACACAGGACTTGCTGAGTAGAACTGATAAGATGAAGTGAGAAGCTGATAGTAAAGAGGAGCTGGTTTGTGCAGTGGCTGGTCAGGGCATAACTGACCTTCAAGGAGGGAGAATTTGGGTCTGTCTGGTTGGGGTCACAGTTTGAAAGAAAGCAAAATCCTACTGATGCTAATGTCAAAGGTACCGCTGGTTTAAGGGAAACAAATCTTTATACACTGATGTGCTCGGCGGCATTCTCCACTGTTACATCCATTTTATTTCAGAAGGATTCCCAAGAATGCAAACCCTGTTAGCGTTGCAGAGCATTTGATTTCGGTGTGTTGTATTGTAGGGGTCACATCCAAAAGCAAAGCGACGGACACAGCCAGATTACATGATTCACTTTAGGCTTTGGTTTCATGAGAGCATTGATTTGTTTGGTTAGCCCTGTGCTTATATGCCTTGTAATTTTGCAGCCAATTTTGTGTACAGAAAGTGCATGCTTTTCTCATCTAAATTCCTGAACTATTTCTAAAGTTGCTTGCAAAGTAGCTTTTCCTGCTGAAATACCTCGGCAGGTATTACACACTTCCCTAACCTGATTGTGTCCCATACATTTGGGAGTCGTCTTAAAGAGCTGTATTTGGTGGTGCTTTTTTTAATATCTCTCAGGAGGGAAATGTAACTCTGAGGCTAGGCATATCCACATGGATTTGTCATCAGCTCCCTGATGCGCTCGCTCCAAGCAAGCAGTTCTGTTTGATGCTGACACGAGCAAAGAATAATGTCCCCAGCGAACAGAGATATTATATATAGTTTGTTAGCTCCCTTCTGCGTGTATAGGTCAGCCTAATGCATTGCTTATATTGGCAAGAACAGCAGAACTAATAAAAAAAAGTCTTTTTTAAAATGGCATAAAGATCCATACTTATGGAAATGGTAGAATACAAGGAAAAAGTAACGTGTCCTGCATGATTTCTAAGGAAACAGGACTGCTTTCAATAACCAGGTTATTCAAAAGCAGGTTTTTGCTTTGCAGGAAACCAGGGTGACCACAAGCCTTTCCCTGGAGCAGCAGGGGAGTTGGGCAACCCAAGGAGAAAATGTTTTCACACTCTGCAAAAAGCTCTGGCTGCAATGAATGTGTTTGCCCCACTTACTTAGGTTTCATCAAATCACCGTTTTTTTTCTGTGAAAATCACTCCGAGGGAAATGTTATGCTTTTTCCATTTCATGCCATGCAACGTTGAGGATCTTCACACTCAGGAATTATTTTAGTCCCTCACCATATGAAATGTTTCCTGTTTAAAACAAAGTGGGCTGATAAGAAGAAGGCAGTAGAATATTAATGCAAGTATAAAACAGTTGGTTACATGAGATAGTCACAGAAGATAATTACAGTTATTACACGCCTAGGTTTTATGTAATTCAGAGGTAACGTGAAAGTATGTCTCCAAAGCTAATACAGTAAAGCACACAAGCTCCTTTTCAAACAAAATGTTGCTGCTTTTTACCTTGCATTTGTAAATTGCCATACCCACAAAAAGCTCTGCCAGCCCTGAGACGGGATGAGCATACATCAGAGTCTGCTTTACAAAGCAGAACAATGAAAAGTTGTGGTTCCCATTCATCTCTCACTTCTTATGCCTACAGAAACACGGTAACTCCCCCTTTCTGAAGAGAAATGTCAGATATCTGCATGCTGCTTTGACTGTTAATGTCAGGGCAAGCCCAGAAAGCTGCATCTCTGTCCTTCCCGGGGTTTATTTTTAAGGCAGGACAAATGCAGTGCAGCTCTGGGATAAGCATCCCTAAAAGCTGAGAAATTAAATAGGCACTTTTCCATCAAAAGCATGCCTTCAGAAAAAAAAAAAAAAAAAAAAAGAGTTCCTTATCTTGAAATGCTGTAAAAATGTTATATAGTGTATCACAACTACAACAGTGTAATAGAAGTGTGTTGACTATTGCTGTGAAACCACTTCAAAATGTTCACTGTTCCAATAAAACATCAAAAGCTGTTGCAAAATTATTGCTAGGAAGGCCTGTAAAAGAGAAGAAAAGTCTTCCTGTTCTTCCCTAAACATGCCAGGACTACCATGAGCGACATTTTATGTAGAAAAACAGAGTTCTGCAGGTGCTGGACTGTGTGTAGTGCTCCCACAGCCCAGGAGTTGCTCCTGAGGCTCCGGCTGCCTTAGTCTGGTCCCACTTCCCGGGCTGCACGCTGAGTGTCCGCAGCATCCCTACCCTGGTGGGCAAAAAAAATTAAAGGTGAATCCTCTGTGTACTAAACGCAGTATATCTAATTCACAGAATAAATAAGAGGTGCATCCGAGTGATTCCCTTTTCTACATCTATACAACAGAGGAGTCCTGAGGAGTCAAACGAGGACAGACATGAAGAGTTTGGGTGTCACCCATTCAGGTTTTTATCTTGCTGCCAACAATTACCAGTATCTGAGCCCTTCAACTGTATTGTCACTTGTAGCCATGTTCTTCCTTAAAAACACACACAGTGTTCTTGGTAGCGATGCGCTGCACAGATATATTTTTTGCTTTGATGTACGTTTTTATTAGGAAAAAAAAAAATCACCTTGAAGAACACCTTGCTTCCTGAACGGAGGGTACTGAATTTCAGATGGTGCTCAGTTTGTGCACCGATCTGTTCTGTAGTCAGGGAGCGATCTCCAAGGAACTTGCTTGATTCCGCACCACTGAGGTTTGTGCTTGCCCAAAAGCCATACGCTGTGCCCGAGGGATGGAGTGGTCAAGCACGATGGTCACCCTTCAGGTGATATTTTAGGTCTCCAGAGTTGGATCACTGATGATTTCAGAGATATGGGCGATAATCAAAGATACTCTGTGGTAGACAGCTTAATAAGGAACTCATAGTAGCTTAGACAGCAAAATTCTCCGCTAGCTGCTATTTTCTTAACTCTGGTGGCTCCGTGCCCAGATGTATTTTGGTGCTGCTGGGAGGTGACAAAGGCAAGCATTACCAAGTCCTTTCAAGTCTTGACTAAACCACAAACCCCCAGAACTGAATTGTTATGATTTAATACCAGTATATGATAGCACTTAAGTCATGGGCTCGGTGTTACAGCTATGAATAATGCAAGTTTATTTAAAGGAATGGAAGCAGACCAGATTATTTAAAAGGCACTGACTGCCAGGGCTGAATATAATTTTTTCCAAATGTCTTCATCTGTTAACAGAGCTGTTACCAGAAGCACAAGCAAATACTAGTTTCGTTATGTACTATGAATGATGGACAAGTTGATCAGCATGGGAGCTGACCTCCTACCCCACGAGAAGCAGTAGGAGATGCTGCTGCAGACACCACCACTGGGCAGCTTGGCTGTAAATAAGGAATCCCGTAATTATAAACTGCTGACCAGACTGACCTGTGCAGCTGACACCTTCCACCGAAGGTAGCTGCCTCTGTATGAGCTGCCCCTTCCTCCTTGGCTGTTCATCACTGCTGGGTGCTTGTGGTAAAACGGCAGGAGAAGCAGGAGGCACTGGAGCAAGGGTAGTGCAAGCTCATCCCAGCTGCCTGCCGTCTTCACGTTTTGGGGGTGAAGGCAAAGAGTCCCCATGGCTGCACGAGTGTGGGGTACACCCTGAGAAAGAGCTGGCTCCTGCTGCCTTCTGCCTGGAGAGGTCCCTCTGCAGGGACCTTCACAAGCTTCTCTGTAGGAAGCACCTGCAGTTCCAGGGCATCTCGCCACTGTCCTGCAGCGAGAGCAGCTCTGAAGAGAGGTCAGGAGAGCAAAACCCGTTGCCTTCCCTCCAGTAGCGTGTCAACCCGGGGTGACAGCCGCCATCCCTGTACCACGTCCCGGGGGGGCAGTTCTGTCAGCAGGCTGGGGAGCAGCTCTGGGTTTCTTTACCAAATTGCTGAGGAACACGTTGTTTGATACACTGGGTTTCTTCCCCGGTGTTTGTTTAACCAGAGGGTTTCCCTCTGATCGAAACCGTGGGGGGTTGTGCCTGGAGAGGCACCGACCCATCTCTTACCAAAGGGGTGCACGGGTCAGATCCGGATGCGCTGGATGTTGTGGGATGAGCTGAGCCAAGGGACCCAGGGGGGACAGCTGGCTGGCCACGGGGCGAGCTGCAGCCACCTGGCCCTGGTTTCCTGCATTCGAGAAGACATTTTAAAGTGAGGGATGCTAAAACAGTTTGCTTTTTTAAGAGCAGGATATTTTGGCAATAACATGTTATAGATCTTTGGGGATGTTTTGACATTACTATAGAGACCAAGAAGAATTGTCGTGTGATATGTAACAGAGCATTGGCATGGTTTTGTTCAGTATGTTTTATTTCAGCTGGTCCTTTTGGCCTTTATTCCACTGCTGGTACAAAATCAGTCACTGTATATAAATACTTTCTTTTTACCAAGAAATTTCCTACGGTGAGGAAAACATTCCTATTGCTTCTCTCTCCCTGTTTCTTTGCAGCTCTTCAATATCTTTCCATCCTCTGTTTAGCTTTTTCCTATGGCTTTAAAAAATGCTAGGGGTACTCTCACACTTGTGCACTTTCTACTGATTTTATTTCTTTTTTTTTAATGATTATGTTCCTCTCCTAGACAGAATGGAGAATGAAGAAACATTTCCCTCCCACATCTTCCGCACGTCCTCAGAAGAGCTGCCACGTGCGCTCCTCCTTCGTGCGCTGGGGAAGGAAATACTTGGCCCGCAGGCAGGGGCAGCCAGAGGGAGTGCACCGTGCCCCTCGGTCTGTGAGAGCAAGTGGAGGATTTGCAAAAAGGTAGGACAAGGTGGGAAAAAAAAATCTAACAGCTGCCAAGGCGATACTAGGGAGTTTGAGTGCACCTTGGCGCAGCTGCCACATTTTTTCACGGCAGCGCTGCCAGCGCTGGGGTACCAGTTGCACATCAGCGGTTTGTTATAGGTGTTCCACCGAGGCACAGTTTAACTGCTTGGACCCAGTCGTTCTAATGAAAGATACCGCTGCTAAGTGTGTCATTTGTATCTGTCTACTATAGGTTTAACACAGCAGTGATACTCCACCAGGTAACATCGCTGCCTCAGTGCATCTGCTGTCAGTGGCTGGTGCTGTTATCTCTGCCGAAGGCATTGAGTAACACCTCGTGGCAGGAGAAGGAAGAAGTCCAGGCTTCGTTGACTCAGTTTGCCCCTTGAAAAGCACTGGTACTCCTGGCATTTTCAAGTTACTGCAAAACAAGGTTTACTCATTTTTTATGAAGTTACTGAAAAGCTTTTACTCGTGAATTGCAGAACCCTCCATTAACCAAAACTGTTTTAAACATGGGAGGGAACTGCTGAAGCGTGGACTCCTTTTGGAAGGACATTGCCTTTGAATGGGTAACCACCGTACTTATTCAAGCTGACCATTTACCAAGTTCTTTTGTTCATTCCTGGTGTTTGATTGCCCAAGGTAATTTAAGTATTTTTTTATTATTATTTTGTAATTATATAACTGTGCAATGTAGGCATGTTTAGCACGTTGGTTTGTCAACGTTAAGTCTTATCTCTTCATGTCAAGGCACTCTCAGCATCCTGACACATGATGTATGAATTGATCCTAATCAATTGGACAGTTTCATTTTCAATGTTCTTTTCTTTCTTAGTCATTCCCTGAAACATCTTTTGGGAATGAAGTCCAGCTCAAGGTGACCTAAAATGTGATTTCCTGTTTTCTCCAAGATCCATGTGATCAATCAAAAAGGAGGTAAAAAATTCCATTCCTGCTACTGATTCTTTAGTGCAAGTTCCTGTATTTTTTCTGACGAGGTTATCTAATGCATCTTCCTCTGGGCAATACACTATTTCTGATTCCTAAAATAAGCCACCGCTTTCTCAAGGTTTACCTGGTGCCTGCATTTGCTGGTTTGGAATTTCATTTGCAGCTTCTCAACTGATCCCTTGACAGAGTTTTCCATCTGAAATATCAACTGATTACTTTCTTCCTAAACAGATGGGCGCTTCAATGAAATGGCCCCTTTTGTATGTACTAATTCTGAGTCTGTGTCAAATGCAAATATCAGATCTGAGCTCCAGTTCTGCCTTTGGCTGCATGGCAGTGACATGGAGCTAAACCCAGGTAGAGGGGACAAAATGGGGGCCCTGCTCTTTCAGAAGCACAGGATGGAATTCAAGAGAGGTGAGAGAACTCTGTTGAAACAACGTTCAGATGAGAAGTAGGTTGGACAGAGAGGGGAAGCCTTAGTGAGCGTAGACTCATGTTCTGAAAACAATGAGGGTAGACATTGCCAGTGTATGACAAATAGTCCTGCCGGCTAGGAACTGAGAATGCTGCAGAGAGAAAAACACACTGGTTTTGATCAGTCTACATTTTTACACCTAAAATCCTGCATGCGGTAAAGATGCCAGTGAATTGCAAGCCTACAAACGCTCCTGGAGTTTTGGATGGAGACTTTGCAAACGCCAAGCTTGAGAAGCTGATGTTGGTGGCACCAGCACCGGGCATATTCGCCTGTTGTAGTTTGTCTTATCATTTCTCACCTCTGCGTCATTCCTTGTGCCGGTACTTGCAGCTGGGCCTTGTTGAGGTCAACTCGCAACGGAAAAGTCACGCTGGTGCCAAGGCAGGGGCACAAAGGTCCGTATCTGGTGCCGCTGCCAAGCATCTACGGGTGTATTCACATCTTCACGGGAACACCACCAAAGACCTTTTGGAAATTTTTGAAAAAGAAAAGGGGGGAATATTAGAAGTAGTTTATGCTGTGTCCCATGATTGTGAGCATTCTGAGGAAAGGGGAAATAAAAAAATGGGGAGATTCACTGAACATCAATACTTGGCATCTTGGCTCTAATCCTGTTGTCTCATGGATAATTTAAGCTCTGCTGCTGAGAAGCAGGCTGGTGCTGCCTTGCCTCTGCAGCCAGGGCCACTCGCTTTCCTTCCCAGCCACCTGTCCTCTTCCCCAACCCCTTCGTGTTTGTATTCATGGGTCCCCCAGTGCCCGCAAAGCCCTTGGTGGGCTCAACCCCACCTGGGTCACGTCAAGGCAACAGAGAAAAGTGGCTCTGTTGGGAACACTGACTGTGCTGGCTTGAAATGCATCCCTTACAAAGTTATATAAGAAGAGACATCATGTAGGAGGAATAAAAATAATAAGCTGTTAGGATGCTTTGCTGAAGCAAGTCTTCACCTCAGCTCCCACAGAAACGCAGAAATAAAAGTCCAATTTCCTCCACAGATAGAGATCATCAAGGGCAGAAAAATTACAGAACAAAGAGAAACATTCCCATTGGGTATCTGCTGTCAGCAGAAGTAATGTTAAAAAAGATACGGAGTTATAGCCCAAGGGCGTAAGGTCAAAATTGGGTGACAATGTCAGTCGGTGACGAGACGATATAGCACAAAAGGAATAATCTGTTTGCAGGCTGTGACAAAGGGAAGAGCATGCCTGGCTTGTATGAATAGGTGAAAAGGAAAAAGTTGAGGAGTTTTCTTCTCTTTAGACAACAGTTAAGTACAAGAACTATAAATTCAATAGATTAGAAAGAATTTTAGAAGGTAATAAACAGCTAGTATTCCCATATTATGGATATTCTAGAATATCCATAATCTCTAAATTTAGAGCTTCTAAATAGTCAGTACCCACCAACTGCCCACATCTCTTAGGATGAGCTTAATATTTACATTCACATGCTCAAGTGCGTTAATTTCTTTAGAAAGATGCACTGATCAACCCAGTTTCTACAAAAAGAATGAAGGGCAATAGATAATGTCAAACCACATTTCCTGACCATTCTTGGAGTGATATAGCAAAGAGATACATGCTAAATTTTATTAACTGTAGAAGAAGTGATTTATTTGTTAATGTAATACAATTGTTGGTAATAATGATGCCTTAGAGAAACAATGGCATCGCTGGTATCTCCTGCTGTCATTTCCTTAGTGGAGACAGATTTATTTGTGTAAGACTGCACAGAATCGGAATTTCTTCTGCCCTTGCTCTGATTTAGGAGTTAATTCGGGTAGTAGTGCAAAATGCATTTACTGTAGTATACCCTGGGGAGAGAAAAAAAAAGCAAAGTGAATAGATGAGCTATAGATATTGAAAGGGTAGTGAGCTACGTCTGCCCAGGAACTGAGCTAGGGAATGTCCACGCTCTAGGCTTGAATCTTGCATGAAACACAGCTACAGCATCCCAGCAATCTTCCTGCTTCTTATCAAATTGTGTTTTAACTTCCCATATTTTACCCTTACATACTTCATCCATTAGACAGCCTGGGAAGAATAACACCCCAAAAAAACTTGATATTGCAGCAATTTATTTCAAAATAGTCTTGAACCATCTTAACACGGGGTGGGCATTCTCCCTGCACACCGAGCTCCACGTGAGGTTGCCTCCGTGCCATGTGACCCTACAAGGTCCAGCACCATGCCTCATACTGACTACAGAGTCACTCCAAGCACCACTTACTCCTAGGTGTAGCACTATAATTTTCTAGTAGATTAGCTGCTAAATGGCAGGGCAGCAGTGCTGCTCACCTTAGCAGCTTCAGAAAATTAAGCATGTGACCAAAGTGCTTTATCATCTTCTTGGAAAACAACAGAAGTGCCAGAGCAAACTTGAAACCTCCAGTACCTTCCAGCCAAGCAGCATTGCCACCAAACCATTTTAGCAGGACTTGGAATCGTGCATTAATTTCTGCTCTGTTACCTGCATAATTTGTCTTGAGTCATAAGTTTTTCCCAGCCATCCCGAGCTGATAAACAGTTAGGGAAAGTGTCCCTATCAAATTCACACAGAAGACTCTGCATCAATATTGCTCTGCTGTTAGGACTGTTGCGGTACTTCTGCCAGAGGGCATTTAACGTTCGTGTTACTGCCCCAGCTGCTTCGGGGGGGAGCGGGAGGTGGCTGCAGGAGCGGAGGGGAGCTGGTTATTGGGACTCCTACATCGAACCAGCCAGAATACAGTCACAGCATCACTGTACTTCATCCAAGAACAGCCAGATACCTTGTATGTGACAGGCAGCGCTGTCTTGTTCCACAGACCTGCTTCAGTTCACACATTTACCCTCTTTTTCCTGGCTACCTACCAGGAACGAAGACCATGGTCTTAGATTAATTTTATTTTGGCAGGGGGAGGCAGGGGTTGAAAGTAGAATACTTTTGCTTCATGTTGCAAGGTCCTACAACTTTTCTGATGAATCCCGAGCTTCCTTTCTGTGGAAGTTTTTCTGATTCTCAAGGAATCATTTAAGACATCTTTCGTGGGCACCTTTATTGCCATTGAAGTAATTTTAAAACACAGCAACTTATCCCTTAAAAGCCTTCTGAGCAAGGCTTAGCTGCAGAATTCTTAGCAAAAGGCTTGATTTGTGCGAATATTTCAAGGTTTTGAAAGGTAGCGAGAGATAAAGTATTCCACTCTTCCTCCATCATAATTCACATTTGTTGTCACCTGGGAGTCGCCTGCTGTTTCGGTGGCAGGAATTCGTTCGGCAGCCTGCACGTGGCACGTGGCACGTGGCATTGCAGAGCTCATCCCAGCTGAGCTGGCAGACAAAGATGTGTCTGTCAGGGGTTTTCCTGAGGGATGTTATTTTCCCTTCACACACACCTATCGACACAAGCCACGCAGCAGATCGCCGTTTGCAGTTCCAGCCGAGACATCTCAGCAGCGCCAGCCCATGGTCCATGCCCTGTTCCACCCACGCAGCAGCTCCCCTGGAGATAGTACTTAGGGCAAGAACGTACTTAGGGCAAGGACACACGCACCAAGCTCCTGGTCCTTCCCGGAGGCATCTGGAGGCTGCTCTCTGCTTCAGAAAGATGCGGGGCAGCGTGGTGCCCGCCGGTCAGACTCCACTCCCAGAAGGATGTGCCAGAGGTGGTGGGACTCCACGTGACAAATGCTTCCCAGCAGGAACGTGGCAGGAATGCAGAAAACCCTGCTGCAGTCCTGAGGAGCAAAAGAGCTCCCTGACTTGTCCCTGTGAAAGGTGACGGTGGGTAGTCCCACTCATCTTAGCGGCATCAAACCTCTACTGATAAAATGCACCAAGAGATAAAATCTGCAGCCAGGAGAGCTGGGGCTCGTCCAGCTGATCAGCAAACTATTTTCCCCCGTCTGCTCTTTAGTGAGTGAAAAAAAACAAAGCTATATTTCGTGGAAGGGGCTTGTGTCCTCTCAGCTTTCTCCATCTCTACTGGCTGGTGATGTCTGCGACATATTCTTGGAATTTCTTCTGAATGATGATGTGATTGAAAATTAACACCCTTCGATTACACAGAGATGCAAATATATTTGAGGTGGAGAATGACTGCAAACAACACAAATGTCCAGAAAAAAAAACAGAGAGCTTTGTTTGGATTCTGCATTAAACTCACAGGTCACATTTTCTGGGACCAAGCAGTCCTTGTCGGGTTGGCTGGCAAAGCAGTGACTGGAGATCCTGTGGCAGGGAAGGGGGGGTTGTGTGGCACCTGAGGGCTGAAACGCAGCTGGAGGCACCAGTTCTGCCCTTGACTCTGCCTGAACTTGCTTTAAACTGAAGAGCTCTGCCCGCTCCCAGAGGGTTGTTTACCTGGTTTGTCTATAGACAGCAGTCCCATCTGCCCTCATCCCTGTCCTGCCAGACTAGGCAAACCACGTGGTTTATCTTTTCTTGTGTGGTAGGTTTTTCCCTTCCCTCCTATCATCATCATCATCACCACCATCATCTCAGCAGACCTCCTCCGAACCTGCGCCGGCATCAGTCACCAGTTTTGCAAGCAGCTGAAGAGGATGCCCGAAGCAGTCCAAGGGTGGACCTTGCAAATAGGTTTGCAAAAGTGCTAAAACAGCGATGAGCCCGTCCAGCCCATTACACTGAGGAATCCGGAGAGTGTCGACCTGCCCAGCTGCGTGCACCCAAGGGTGGGCACGTTTTTCCTGAGCTCTGAAGGGATCAGAAAGCATGCAGCCGTATTAGGGGAACAGCAAGCCCCTATAGGTATATACGGTATATATATATATATATATATATGTATAACGGGTGTAGCCCTGCCTCCCAGCACAGAGTCTGAGATGATGCTGAGATGATTTAGCTGAACCCCCTGCTGACGTGGGGTGCTTCTGCCCGCCTGCAGAAGGCTACACAGACTGGCAGTCTCAATGGAGAAACCCTCCATAAATATAGAAGCATATTAGCACTTCACAAAAGCTTTAGCTCTTTGGCATATAAATATCACAAGGCAGATTTGAATATCACAGAAGTGTCACTTTTGCAAACAGGTCTTGGCTAACCCACCAACAGGAGCTAGCACACCAAGGATGTGAACGGCTAAACCCTCCCAGATTACCATTATCCATTAAATTGCACTGACTGGTTTTTAAAAATACTTTTCCATCACACATCCAGCATCTTGCTGAGTTTCCTTGGCACAGGAGAACTTGATGGAGGTTGGACCAGCTTCCCAAATAGTGCTGCTTTACTCTTTACTCAAGCAAAGAAAGCATCTGCTGTGGCTGAGCCCCCTTTTTATTTCCAGGTTCTTACATATGCACCATCCAGAAGTAGCAACGTAACTGAATAATACCCCTAAGCTGCTTGACATGAATTTTTTCACATCAGAATCATATTTAACATTATTAGAGGCAAGCGAATAAATCATGGAAAAGAACAGATTTTGTTGGGATAATTTTTCCGTATTTTTGTTAGCATCATGCCACCATTCAGATGTCAGCCTTCCTGAACCGCTCTGTTGGCTGCTTCGGTTTGTGCGTGTTTGCTGCTGGTGACAGAGCTACTCTGCAAACTTAATAGTCAGTGTTCAAACTCTGAGCTGTGTTGCTTCATTTGGCCTGATCACAAAAGTCACCCTGTGTTTTTTTCAGATGAATGTAATCTTCACAAAGGACACGAACCAAATATGAGCTGCCAGAAATTCTCAAGAATGGACAGAACAACAACAACAACAAACCCAATAAAATTACACCAATGAAACTATTTCTGCAAGTGTGAGCCTATGCCTTTCAGAGCCCCGTTTTTCACACGATGCATGGAAAGCCTGTTGCAGCCTCCAGCCAGCAGACCTGCAAGAGGAAAAGCTCCCCAGCTCTCCCCAGAGTTGAGCAGGATTGCGCAGCCTGCTCCTCCCTGCTCGCTACCAGCATCCATGTGCTGCTTTGCCTGGTGTCCTTCCAAAATGCCAGAGCCTGGCCCAGGTCTGTAACAGGGCTTCAGCCCCAAATCCTGCTTTTTCAGCAACTGCTTCCTTATGTCTTTTTTTCTGTCTTCAGTTGATAAGGAGAGACACCAGAAAACACGTGCACAAGAGACACACTACTGAATGCCAGATTTTGTCGGGGCAGGAAGACGATAGAACTTGAGCCAAATCTTTACGTCTGAAGGAATCCTGAGCCATCCTGAACGCAGTGCCCCGCGCCCAGCAGAGCAGCGGCACCGCACAGCCATAGCTGAGGACAGCCGGAGACACGATAATATTTGGTGCCACCGAACCTTGTTGCAGCATCAGAACTGAAAACAGGAGCTGAGCATCCCTCCCCACTGCCTGCTTTGATTTTACTGGGACAGACACATTGGTCTTCTTTGAATTGCCGCTGAGGTTCTCGTCAGCACTTTAGCACTTGTGACACACCAGTAAATAACATACGAACTGTTCTTCTCTCCTTTTGTAAGCGATGCAGCTATAATAGCATGTATTATGTTCAATTATGCATATGAAAGATCTTTTCATTAAGACAACATCTAGAACATCCTTGTCTCCTGTGCTGCAGCATGCCAACAAGGGACCATCTCTCTCCCCTCTGTAAAAACCCCACGGGTTGTTTTCTTTAACGATGTACCATTGGTTTAACTGGAAAAAAGAATTTAATCCAGCAAGCTGAAGCTGGAGTTACTCCAAAGGGTTAAGTAAACCTGCTCACTACTCACCAGTGTCGCTTCTAGCTCAGCATAGCCACAGCGCCCATCGCACAGGGTCTCCTGAAGCCTGACGGATGCAGGTGACACCAAAGTGACCCCCAGCCTGCAGAGTTTCACATCTCACAAGGCTGCAGGCAGGGCATGGGGGCAGCCCAGGGGGTGGCTCAAGGAAACACACGAGAGGGGTCACCACCACAAGCAAGCTGCGGTCCCTGCTCCTTCCAACTCCCATCCCAGCATCCTTAGGACACCTTCCTCTGGGATAATCCCATTAACAGCTGCAGTTTGCAATGGTATGGAAATGGATTTACTGCCATTTCAGAAGCGGGTAAACACAACCTTTTCGTAGCAGCAATATTTGCTTTTTTCCCAGCAGCTTCCCAAGGGGAGATCTGTGACACTCTTGTTTTCACCTCTGGCATGGAGGAGAGGGCAATCGAGCACCAATTTAAACCAAATTTTTCTAAACTAGCTGCTAAAAAGTTAACTGACTAGGCAGCAAACCATCAACAGAAATAATACAGAGAAAGAAATGGGGAAAAGGAGGTCATAACATACTGTCTGAATCCTGAAAAATTATTAAGGTAATTATGCTGCATCAAAAATGCATCGAATTTCTTCATGAGCCACCAGGCACTATGCAAAGCTGTGCTATGACACATGCTCATAGGTGTCAACGTGCATCTTATTTTGACAAGGAATTCAACAAATTGGTTGCATCATATCGAGCCAGCAAATAAAATTCTGTCTTGTCTTTGCTGCAGGCTCCAGTCTGGCTGGAGCCACGCGGGCTCTGCGCTCCTCCGTGGTACTGAGCAAGGTCTGCTGGAGAGCAGCCAGACGTGGTCTGGATTTCTCTTAGGTACAGGAACTGGCATCCCAATGCATGCCAGCTGCAGCTGGAAGGAATACCAAAAAAAAGGTGTGGCTTTGCTGGAGGGCATCACCCTGTGACAACACATGATCCTAGAGGACAACGCGAGATGATGTTCAAGGTTTCAGAGCTCTTCCTACCTTCCATCAAGGGGTGCATAAGAAAATCTGTATGTAGTGTTAGTAAGGTGAGCAAGCTAACACACCAAAACAAAAAACAAGAAGGAAAGAGATAGCATTTTTCAGCAGCAGACAAAGATGAACATACAGTAACGAAACACACAAAAAAAAAACCACAAAAAAACCCTCAAAATACTCTATATACAATGTCAAAGGCAATCACTTCACTACTGCTGCTTGCTTCACCACCCAGAACTCAGTTGTTTACACACCCGCACACTGAACTTACCACTTAAAAAGGATAAAATGGAGATATATATGACATGGTCTTTTTAGGAAACCATGTCGATCCATGCCATGTTGGCTGATGGGACAGAGAATGAAGGTGCAATTTCTCAGGGGATGCTGGCCATTGCCAGCCTGATGCCTCCACCTTACACTTAACCCTTGTGAAATGTATGGAGCGATCTGAGTTTGTTCCCACTGCTAAAACCCTCGCACGGCTGACACCGACCGGAGCGGCAGAGCACGAGGAACAGCATAGCTGGGAGAAATGAGTCTTCTGCCACCACACCTGCCCATGTGCCAGGGCAGAGCCCTGCTACGGAGGCTCCAGGTATCAGCATAAGAGCAGACCTTCCCAGCCCACTAGTCAGATGTGGCACTGGAGTACTGAACATTAAACATATTAAAATTTGGAAGTGAATAGAAATTCTACATGTGTGCCTTGGGTATATCCGGGAGTATTAATATTTTATCTAGCAAACTGATTACCATATGCAAAGAGAGCGCTTGTGCGAACTGATCTCTTGCGCCTGCAGCGCTGGGAAATGCAGCTGAAGGCACCAAGTCATATTAAACATTTACCAACTCCAGCAATCCTCAATCAGCCAAAGAACTGGGAAATAAAGGGAGATGGGACACAAATGTGCCCAACCTACTGGTAGTAATTCGAGCTCATTTCCTCCAGATTTCACAGCAGATTTCCTCTCACTCGCTATATAGCAGGCATCCTTGACCAAACTCAGGGCTTTAAGGTACGCTGTACGTATTATCACTGCTCTGTAACCCTGCCCCCACGGTGAACCTGCTGCTGGAGCAGCAAATGTAGGGACGTATGTACACGTGTATGAAGATCACATTACCAAATATTAAAACCATGAAGCTTTGAGTCCACCCTGTTGGTTTTCTAGGATAGCACATTACTCTGAGCTTCCTTTTAGGTTCCTGTGATTCACTGCAAACAGCGTTGATAAATGAGTCCTTGTTACCTGCATGCATTATACAGCGCTAACATTTATGGCCTCTTGCCATCTGTTTTAATTAAGAAACTCGTATCTAGATTTGGCCGCCTTGCCCAGTAAAATACTTTCGGAAAGAGAATTTTATAGTCTGATGATGGGCCTGATCTCCAGCTGGCATTAATTCATATACTTCCAGTGGTGTGTTGATTTACAGCAGCCGAGGAGTCAAGCAGGTAGTATCACAATAGTAAATTCAAAATGCTGTACATCTCAGCGAGCCTCTTTATTTGCAGTACCATTGACTGATGCTCACAGCAGATTGCAAAATAATCTTCAACCCTTGTTCATGTTAAAATTCATGGGTTTAGTGAGACATTAGTGCGGCTCGAGCAAATAGTTTGGCTCTAGTGACACAGAACGTGCAGACAGTGGCTCCCATCCATCAAATATACTTTTGCATTTTGCATGGAGGTAAGAGATGTGTCAATCACAGCTTTCTGGTAGCTTAGGGAAGGACTTCCTGGGAGCAGTCTGGTAGCAGTAAAGTATTCACAAAGTTAAAATAAATAAAACTAGAACAAGCTAGTATTTGGCAGCCCCACAGATAATTGCAGACTCCTCCGCCTCGATCAAAAAGCTATCGCTTCAGCCAGGAGGGGACAAACGCAGCTTGAACTCGGTGTCAGCTCCATCGCCAGTGCCACCTACAGCCGCCGGTCCCCAGAAGCCACCCAGGCTAGCAGCGGCTCAGGTCAGCACGCCTTTCTCAACCACGGTTCTTTAGCATCGGGGCAGTCAACAAGGCATTTTAACCGAGACCATCCAAACTGCGCAGCACAAGCACTGGCCTACCCATCTGGAACACGCGGTTGAGGCCTGTCGCTCAAATCCCAGATGCCAACTGCCGGTGGCACGTTGGGGAACCAGGCAACACGTACACTCAGTCATGACGGACTAATAGCTTTTGTTTGTTGCATCTGTTGTGGTTTGGAGAACTTAACCCTGAGAGCTGGAGTCCGCCACTGGACAAGCTTTTTAATGGTACACCTTTTCCTTCTCCTGTTTCTTGAGCTAATCCTGTGGCCCAGGTGGATCAGGGTGGAAGGGCTGAGCTGGCTGGCGGGTGTGATCCACAGCAAACAGGATCAGGTCCTCCATCAGGGATCTCTAGCTGTTGGCTCCCTCAGCTTCGGCGCAGCTCAGGACACTATACCTACAATTCCGAAGTGCCACGCTGATGCGCTGGCCTTTGGCACGAAGCTGCTGGAAACCACGTTTATTACCGACTGGCTAATACCGTGCGGCTGGCACCAGCTCCCACATCTCTGCAAGCATTAACCTTCAGCAAGGGCGTGTCATTGCCGAGAATATTTCTCGTTTGCGCTGCTACATTTTCTGCAGCCTTCATGATGCAACCTGCGACCTGTCTTTTCCATGTCAGTTTTACAAGGATCCCAGGGGAAAAATCGTGACACCTCTTCTCCGTGGATTTGATGCAGTGTCATCATCTGGTGGCTGCATTCACTGCGGGCTTTGCTGTCGGTGCGCCCAAGGGCTGGCTGCGGCTCAAAGTCCTGGTCAGGTGAAGAGGAATGGATTTGCCTGTGCAGCCCTAAGTCTCAGCAAACTGAAATTATCAAAACCAGAAACTTTTTACACCTTTGAAAACTGAACAAGAGCTATTAGACAGGTTCATGTTGATTATTAGGTGATGCAGGAATTAATTTATTTCTCTTTATAAAGAACACTTCTGTCCCTCATGTTTAACCACTTTCTTAAAAAGAGGACCTTGTCTTATTTACTTTTCCCTGACTGTTTCTCTTTTTTTTTTTTTAGCACCTCAGAGGAACGGCCTCAGATTATGATAGGAAAGAGCTCCCTTCCACCCTTACTTTCTTAATACAGAATACTACTGAATTAGCTTGGGCTCTGGCAGGGAAACCAATATTTTAGTCCTCGTATGATTTGAAGCAGGGGAGCAAAGGAAATCTTGGTGGGACTGTGTCCCCAGTTTCCCACCCTTGCCAGAGGAGCACCCCAGCCCGCAGCATCCCAGAGCCAGCTCCTCCTGCACAGGGGTTATCACCCACAGATAGAGCCTGCAGGACTGGCTCTCCCACCCCAAAGTAACAGAGGTGGCTGGCAATTCATTTCAAGAACAGGCTGCTGAAGTGTGTTGTGACAGTACAGGTGGTTGAGCGTGAAATATTTATCACCCTGACAAGTGTTTTCTCCTGCCCGGCTGGAGATCTGATTGCAGCATCGCGGGGAAGTGGATTTGCTGTGAATTATGAGCGGGGGTGGGGGGGCTCGGAAGCAGTTCCATGCCAGGCCACCAGCCACGTGAGCCCCCCTGATGTGTGGAATCAAACTCTACAGCTCTAGGAGAGTTACAAAGCAGGTACGTTTATTGCGGCGCCGGGTGCAAGGGGGGTCGCTCCTCCTAATGTGCACCTTAGTTTTACTCACAGTACATATTTATACAGTGAGGTTGGTTAGTTCTGCCCAAAGTCTGCACCTACTAACTAACTATTGGTTAGTCGCTTTCTCCCTTCAATCCAAAGGTACAGTTCATTTCAAATTTTCTGGGCACGCTCCCCGAGCGGGGGGTTCACTCTCTTCAGGGGGGCCTTCTGAGTCGGAGGTCGTGATCTCCCCCTACCACAATTATTTTACCTGAGTATCCTCGAGTCTTATCTCTTCAGCAGCTTGTTTTCTTTTAGCAATTAGCACCTTCTTGTCAGAAGGCTCCTTATTTATGTTCTCGTTGATCTCATCTACATCTGTACTAACTGTCCCCTTCTTGGACCGTGGAGTGGGCTGAGCCCCAGCCCTCTGGCAGACACTGATGTTTGCGAGTTGATGGTTCCTGTGCGGCTCCTGCCTGCAGCAGAGTTTTGGGTTACTCACTACATTTTCTCGCATCGCTCCGAGGGGCAGGAGGAGGCTTCCCATGGTGGCCGCCCCCGCGTGCTGCACAACCCAGCCTCAGGAGCAGGTTCCTTCCGCAGCCCTCAGCCATTCCGTGGGCTCTCTGCGTGAGCTCGCCCCACGGCTGGCAGAAGCCCTGCTCTCCATCTCCCTCTCTGAAATGGGGTGTAAAACCAACGACTTGCTGCCTTGTTACCTTCCCTCCTCCGTCACTTTTCCGCGTTCCCTTTGCGGTTCCTCCATTTCAGGCAGACACGCTCTCTGAGCGAGTATCATGGCTGGGCACCCTCACACAAGGAACTGCTTCAGCTGGGTGGCACTGGGATTGCTGATTACCTCCTCCTGCTCCCACAGCCAGGGCGATGCACAAGCACAGGGCCAGCCCAGCTCCCGGGAAAGCCCACTGCCAGGGACACCGTGCCACTTCTGCATGTGACACGTGAGGACGGCTTTGGGGTCCTTCTCTGAATTATTTTTAAATTAGGGGGAAATGTCACATCAACTTTCTCTTCCTCTCCCTCCCTAAGCAGTAGAGATAAAACTTCTCTCCGCTTTTGCTGGAAGAATCGCTCATTATTAATGACCTGTGTCAGCATCCTTGCCTATTTCCTGGTGCTGTGCCGTCACCTCAAGGCTGTCTGCTCCTCCCTCCAGAGACAGCTCTCAGGACATTGCCTCCTTGGGTTTTCATCTGAATCTTATTGCCCAAAGGGGAATTTGAGCCTGATGCTCCTTTGCCCTAATTCATGCAAGCTGTCCTTCCCCCGTGCCAGCCACTACCAACCAGGGGACGGCTGCTCCAGCTGTGCCCCGGGTCTCAGCAGCATCCAGCAGATGTGGTGCCGAAGTGATAAGAAACAGCTGGATCCCTTCTAGGCAAACCATCCCTGCCAAGACAATGTGGGGCTGAAGCTAAGAAGCAGAAAGACACAGATGGTTTTCAATCAGCTGAAGACCCCAGCAGACCTCTCCATGGGCAGCATGAGGGGCTTCCAGTGTGCCAGCAGTCCCCTCAAAACCACCCCGGTCAGTAGAGGTGTAGGGTAAGGTTTCAAAGCCTGTCCTTTTCCCATGCCCTTGGCATTTACAGCACTGTTTACTGGCTGGAACCTGCACAGGCAATGCAGATCCATCACGTACCTGTATGGTTTTGTCCCACCTGAGTGTGGGACTTGCTGACATTCATTTATTATCAGAAGCAGCAATGCTTTCCTAAGGCTTTTTAAAGATCCTCTCTGCAGTGTGTGTTCGCTTCCCGTGCACAGCCATGCGTTTTATAGGGTCCTTGGGAGAAGTGGCATGAAAGCTGATAAGATACACACGTTGAGAGAGCAAGCCAAGCAATTTTTCCTTGCTGAGGCTATCCTTAACGCCATTCTGCAATCCAAGCCCGGTGTTAAGTGTGCCAGGGATGGGCAGAGAGACCTTGACCTCCTGGACTCGATACTGTCTGACTTCCTTTTGTACAGCAGCCCATACATGTCCAAACCCTGCCCTGAAAAGTGTCAAAACCTTTCAAACCGTCGAGTAAAAACACTAAACAAGCCCGTGGCGGTGATCTACATTGCATAGTGGTAGCTGGTAACCAGCAGTGGAGCTATTATGCTGTCAAGCTGAAAAATAGTGTCAAAGTCACCAGTATATCTAACTGTAAAGCTGTCTCATGTGATCAGTGTTGAGCATTTGGCTAGCTGACCCATGACATGCCCAAATAATTATTTCTTTTTCCCCCCAATAAATGCGGCAGCACTGCCCCAAGAACATCTCCAGGAACACCTGTGACTCACTGGTAGCCCTCGGAGCTATAATTCCTTGAAAGACTCAGTTTTGCTCTGGGGCAAAGTGCAAATAATAGGAAGCTACTTATAATTTTCTAACTTTAGCACAAAGATTTCTACTGTAGCTGTTGTACCAGCTCTGAGTTTCCGAGACAAATAAGCACTCCACCTCTCCTGAGCACACACTGCTCATAAATATGCAACCTGGTGGCCCACTTATTCTCATTGGGTTTATATTCTCCACACTTCTCTTCAACACAGCTGTGGTCATTTCCATCTAATTCTTCTAATTAAGAAAAAATTGCAAAATTATGTGTGTAGGCTGCGCACATTATTTCATAACTTTTGCTAATTTCACCAGGTCCTCAAAACAAGTACTGAGGGGCACTCCAGTTTGTTCCCAATACAAGATCAAACGGGCTTAACCCAAAAATCAGTTCTGCACATACTTAGAAATGGGATTAAAAAATAAATAAATAAAAAACAACAACCAAAAAACCAAAAACCACACAAAAGCCAGACTTGGCCACAATTAGATACTGGTTTGGGATTCAAAACCAAATGGATGCAAGCTTGAGAGGGCTGGGTAACTGGTGAGTTCTTGAAACCTGGGCTTGGGATTTGGCATGAGTTCTACCTGCAGACGCACCAGCTCCTGGCGCCCCTCGGCCGCCCCGTGCTGGGGCGGGTGGGCTGAGAAGCTCTGCTGTAGCCTCCTGCCTCGAGGGTCGACTCCCCCAGCCTAGAGAGCATGAACAGGAGAATGAGAGGCACAAGGACAGCTGAAGCGGGGCTCATACCAGGTCAACGTTGCACATACAGCTGACCCGGCGGTATGATGACCCTACGGCAGATAAAAGCCACAATGCTGATGGACACCATCAGTAGGGGGGCAGTGAATCTGTGTGGGAAGCCACAAGAGGACCGTAATTAAAACCCCTTCATGCAAATACATGAATTCTAAGTCACCGGTTGGCATGGGGGTGTTCAAAACGTACCTTAGTGTGAGGCAGCACTGGCAGAGGGAAATGGAAAGAGGGGCACGTCTGACATGCTCCGACTGCACCAGGGAACATCTTCTGTGTTGTTCTGTCCCCTAAGTAATTAAAACAATTCTGGGTGCCGGGCTGATGCCTGGCTGACTGTCTCCCCTTATACCTTCCTCTGCCTCTCCTGCTTGTTGAGAAGGTTCAAAACACATCACGCTGCTCCTTCGTTTATCGCAGACCAAAATGTTCCTTTCTTACTAATCAGGGCATGAGCTAGGCTGCTGGCACCTCCCTCAGCCTTCCTCCTCCTCCTCCTCCGCTGCCAGCAAGTTTGCTAGAACCCCCCCCACCCGGAGCACACCTCGGCCCCTCAGCTGCTCCTGAAAGGTTTTTGCTCTCAGAACGATTTTGTAAATTGTAACAATTAGTTCAAATCCCATCACCGCCCCTTAATGGTGACTCTAATGGATGTTGGCAGGTTCAGTGTGAAACCCCAACATATTCAGACGAAGAGCAGAAGGCTCTCAGGCTTGCTGGGAGGTGTTTGCTCCCTTGCAGTTTCAGGAGATTTGCGTGGAGAAGAGGAGCAAGTTCGTGGCAGAGCAGAGCTAATGCAGTCCATAACTGACAGGTCACAACGCTGATTTTAATATGCTAATCACTGTGACTATTTGCAATTAAAAAAAAAAAAAACACAACCAAACAACTACAACTTTCTTTCAGCTGCCTTGGGTCTTATTTAAACCTGCAAAGGCTTCCCAGCCTGACTTGCTGCTGCTTAGCATTTACCAGGAGTTAACTGCACCCAGGGCACAGGGCTCGGGAGCATCACACTGGGGGTTGTGTCCCCACTCAGCTGGGGACCTCAAAGCAGTCAGTGCAGCTCAGGGTGGAGATCCATAAAAAGGAGGAGAGCGAGCGCACATCAACGCAGAAAAGAAGCAGTGCAAAAGCGGGTGGTTGGAGGTGCCGAGGAGCTGCGCAGAGGATGGGGAACGTCCCCGCAGCAGCGGGGCTGGGTACCACCCTGCTCGGGGGTTACGTACCGCTAAGGGGTACGCAGGGGACGAGTGGCAATGCTCAGGGCCAAGGAGCCACATCGGGCAAGCTTCTCCCTTCTGCTGTTAGCCCCAGCTCTGGGTGTGAGTTATAACCCTCTTCATTTTAGTGACCTCACGTTAAGATGAAAGATGTTCGAGGAAATTAACAGCGCTAATGAAAAGGACAAGAGCAAACCACTTAAAAATGAGTAACTATATCTAATTTAAAATACTGTTTGTGTTTCAGTGGACTGGAATGAAGAATATTTATTTCCACTGGAATTGCATGTAATAGGAATAGCCAGAGTGGGTGCACTATATGAATAAATGGATTTAGAAATTCTGAGCAAGGAAGAGCACTTTCACATTCCCCTTGGAGCCGTCAAAATCAGGACATCCATAAGCCACGTGTAGCACCTAGCCAGGTATGTTAAACTAAAAAACAGTAAAAAGCTATTGGAAGGTGTATTCCAGTAATTATTTTTTAATACTGTGGATTTACACACGTCAGTGTGGTATTGTATTTTATCAATTACATACTGAAAGAGTCCTTAAACAAACCCATGGCAGGATGATAGCCCATCGCCCTCTCTCCTCATCACAGATGACTCTTTAATAGATGTGGTAACACAGGTGGCTATCGTGTCCCCCAAAGAGCTAGGAATACCTTGCAAATTTTCACATCAGTGATTTTCAGGTGTTGGTCTCTTCCTAGAATAGGCAGGAGAACAAAGCCAAGAATTACAGTTGTTTTCGCGGAGCCTTTAATAACTGACCCCGCAGGGCTGTGCTACCTTTACATCGAGGTAAGACTGCACCAGTCACAAAAACTTAGAAGAAATAAATTTTAAAATGGCATAATCAGTGCAGCCTGGATCCTACGCTGTTCCTATGAACTGAGGGGATTCTTTATGTTGCTGGAACTTTTTTCCTGCTGAAGTGAGGAATATTTATGGTTCTTCCTTCAAGTTCAAATCAAAAGCTCTAAAGAGCTACTTGTTAATCCTGAATTTCAGCTGTCCCCGTATAGTTGGAAGGAGGGTTTATAGTGGCAGTGCCACGTGATTTTTTAACTCCTGGGCTTGGAAAACAGTAAATCTAAATTAGAAATATTAATGTTGAAAAATAAAAGGGTTTTCCTGACACAAGCAGAAATCCTGCTCCCACTTCTGTGTTTCAGATTCATAGGTTTTCAAGGACAGGAGGGAAGATGAGGCCAACTGGTTGGAAAAATGTTGTTATTTATTCTCTAAAAAATGTATAAAAATCAGATGTTGAGTCAGCAGGACTTGGGCATCATAAGAAAACTTTTTCTGCAGGGGCAAAGAGCAGCTGCAAGTCGTCTTGGCGATGTGTAGTGCTGGTCTGGTTACCAGTTCCACCCAGGACATGGAGAAGAATTGCAGCAGCTCAGTTTATGTGTACCCTTATCCCAGGATTTGCCAATCATATGTAAATCACATAGCCCAGGGGTCTGCCACCCCAAAACCCCCAGTAGGGCCACCAATTTCTTATTAAACCCGAAGACTGCAGTACCTTCAGGGCGACCCAAACACAAACCTCAAAACCACGAGGCTCCACAGACTCTCCAGCTGTTATTTTCCGTAGGGCTTAATAAATGGGGATTGTTTTTCCTGCACACAAGAGAGGTTTCAAAACACAAACGAGCTGTACCTCAGCAGCAAACTGAGAAGCAGCTGAACCCTGCTCTCCCAGCTCCCTGGCTGGAGCTCTCACGGCTACCCTGGTACCCTGGGGCAGACACTGATGCTATCAAACGCAGACCTGGGCGAGACTGCAGAGACACTACCGGCCTGGCATGATTTCCACCACTCAAAAGACTGTTGAAAACCTAAGTGGTTTGGAAACAAATGGACTGTGTGAAACTGAAAAGGCAGGCAGAGTTCACTGTCCTGAATTATGGATGGATAATCGGCCACAAAAAAGTATCGTCTGCAGCTGCACTGGAAGCATAGCTGATCACTCCCTCTCTTCCAAAACATAAAACTCAAGTCCTGTTCAGATTAGAGGGATCCTTATAAATACTGAATACATTTCTATTATTCTTCATTAAAAGTAACTTTTTTTTCCACTCTCTGATTCATAGTTCTTATAAAATTGATTTTCCTGTTCTAGCATCATACAGGTACTTTGCACCAACTCCGTGAGTGACTACGCCATGCAATGTGTAAAACTAGAAAAATTAGGATCCTAATCTGCTGCTTTACAGCCCACACATATACTCAGCAGAAGAGAATTCACATCCCCTCCTTTTGTATGTAGAAGTCTTGCCCAGTGCTCTTACTATGGTGCTCAGGAGAACCATAATGATATTATTTGCATGATAATGATGCAAATGTCTCTTGCAAGGAGGAAGGGTGTTAAAGGCTTTACTGAGGACATTCACACCAAGCCATCCTGCCTTTCTGAAAGGAGGATGCAGCAATGCAAAACACAAGGGAGTAGCTGAGGTTCTGGAAACCTTCCAGCAACCTTGTTCTTCTGTATTTACTTTCAACAGCTGTGGTTGTAATGGGTCCTAAAACACGGTTGTCCATCACAAAAGAGAGCGCCCCATGTCATCTCGAAAGTAATGGGAAGTCATCTGGCTTCTCATCTGAAAACAACTGGTTATCCATCACCAGGTTTGGTGATACGTGCTGATTAAGGAATTTGGTGAGAGCATCAGAAGGATGGATGGCATTGTCCCCAAGATGCCTGCCTGAGGCGTCTACATCTCATCCTGAAAACACCAGACTTCTGGTCTGTTTAGTTTCCCTCTTTGATGAAAGGCTCCACCCTCAACTGTTATTTTAAAAGCCATTTACCACCATCTGAACCCCAAGACAGGCCGTGGAAGACCTTAGTCCGCTCTTTTGCTGATACGGAGTTCTGGGCAGGTTCATTAAGCGCTGTCACTCGGTTTCCATATCCCTGCAACATTAAGCCCTGTTCTGCACCTGTAGTGTACGCTGATTATTTACACATAATATGTGCCACCTTCCTGACTTCCACTGTACTTCTTACACAGTAATAGCTGCGCTGGATCGGACCAAAGATCCCCCTGGTAGTGGTTGGTGGCAAGTGCTTTAGGGGACAGAATAAGAACCAGGATTATGTACAGCAATATTTCCACCAAAACACCAGCTCCGTGGCTCCTGAATACGTCTCTGTGCGTGATGAGGGCTGGCAGACCTCTCCTCCCTGACTGAGCTAATTACCCCTTGAAGTCATTTGAATGATGGGTCTCCAGTGGCTGGCAGCAATTTCTGCAACTGAATTACAAACTATATGAAGTAATACTTCATTATTTTCATTTTAATCCTGCCACTTAGCACTTTCGTGGGGTGCCTCATAACGCTGCTGTACAAGGATCAGCAAATAAACCTTCCCCACCCTACTGACCTTATTGATGCTGAGGAGCCACAGCATGCTTAATCTCTCCTGGCTGGGATGCCATTGCATACCCTCAGCCATACATACATACTGCCTTCTCCATACCTTTTCTAGCTTTATTATTATGCTACTGACAATATTTTAAGTTGTGGTGAAACTTGGAGAACTATGCCTTGGGAAACAACCATTCCTTTTCAAAGGACGTTTAAAACTGAGTAATGCCACCAGAAGTTAATCACCTTCTGCTTCTAATAAACTATGCTTGAAAACTGAATGGGTTGTGACAGCTGAGGCTCAGGATCAGCTGTGCCTGATTTATGCTTTGCCTTCACATCAGCAGAGGCAGGAGCTGGGAGCTACAGCTCCTGTGGGCTCTCTCCGCCCGAAATCACGTTAAGCCATGTGTCATTGTGGGAAAATCACCTTGAGAGGGGCAGAGTTAGACAAACATTGGGTCCTAATAGAAGCGTGGTATCACCAAATCACCATCAGTTTCGTGGCAGGGCAGCTGGGAGGCCGGCAGCGACTTCAGTTTCCCTTTGCCTCCAGATGAGGATTATTGGAGTCTGGAAAACAAATGCACTGAGTGGGACAGCAGCTAACAGTTGGGCAGACTTCTGCCCAAACTGGGATTGGATTCTTCTTCCTTCCCCTTCCCCCAGGGGCACGGGTCCTCCCAGCTTAGTCTCACAAATCTCCAGACGCCCCACCTCGCTCCTGCTTTTTGTGCTTTGCGGGGGTGACGTGGGGCTGTCAGACCAGGCTCAGTGGCAGCTGCGGGGGCGCGACTCTCGTCTGAGACCCCTGAAGATGTGATAAACAGGAATATTGCAGATATAACAGAAATATTGCAATAGCCATGGAGAAGACTGGCACCGGATAAAACTCCTGCTTTCTCTCTTCTTCTGATAGCTTTCATTAAAAACACAAGACGCTGGAGCTTTCGAGGTGCTCAGTGCTGGAAGAACAAAGAGCCTGTGGTTCCTGCTACAGCACCAGGGCAGCGCCGCTGCTGAGGATGCTGCTGGCACAAGTGCAGGGCAAGACCACGCTGTGGTGTGGCTGCTGGACCACCCCAGTGCCAACCCACTGGAAAAGGGGCAGCAGAGGCTGCCAAGGCCTCACTCAGGTTTTGGAGACCCTCCTTCCCTCTGCTCTTTGAGGGACATGGCTCGCACCCGGTAGCGCCGAGCTTTGTGTAGATGTTGCTGTGAAGCCTGCAGGGTGACGAGGGCTTGCAACCTTTCTCACCACAGCTAACTTGCACTGTGTAAACAGCAAATCAGCACCAAATTAGTTTTCTTTCTAATGCTAGGGCTGGGTTAATTTCTGTCATGGCATGCTGTTTGTCAAAGGTACTGCACTACAACTGTATTTGTAGCAGATTGCCAGAGCTGTGAATGGCATAGCATTTTATAAAAGACAGGCCAATAAAATATAAATGGCAGAGCAATTTCCTTCTTGCTAAAAAGAAGGGTCGGTTTTACTTACCAGTGCAAAGAAAATTGATGCTGTCACTTACAAATGCATCCCTCTTTTCATTTCAGATCTCTGGGAATGGCAAAGAGAGAAAAGCTGGAGATGCAAGCGAGACCCCAGTGATCAAAGTAGAAAAATATAGTCATCTCTGATGCATAAAAGCACGATGAAGACAGTCTGCGTGCTACCAAGGATTTTGAATCCTATGAGGCTTGTTGTTTTATCCATCACCGAGGAGGACTGGCCACTGTTCTTCAAGTTAAACAGCTGCTGTGCCGAACAGTGAGTGTGAGAGATTGAGACAGAAACCAAACCTGAGGCTTCCTCTGCTTTTAGCTGTGCATGGCAGGTTCCGCTGAAGGCAAAGGTAATGGTTATTTAATTATTCGTATTCACTGTCAGTAACTGGAACCGTGTATAACCCTTCCGCAGGCAGGTCTGACTGCCACCGCTGCAGAGACTCGCTTAGGAAAGGCGTGAAGACTGCAGAGACAGTAACGCTCCTCCTGTCCTCGTGTCGTGGCTTGCAACAGCGCTTAGACCTTAGATGGGGCCTCTAGACTCCACTATGGAAGCGCAGTCAGGGACAGCCCCCAGGGAGATTTTATTTTAAAAATCCCAAGCAAATTCCACGACATTATCACCTTCAACCTACAAGCGACGCGGCCCCCCCGGCCAGCGGGCTGCCGGCAGCTCGCCTTCTCCCAACCCTTCCACCCAAGGACTACGAGCGAGTGGGAGGGTTTATCCCTCTCTAATGCCCCATTAGACAAGGACGAATGCACCTCCACGAAGAAGTGTTGGCTGCTGTTTGATGAAGCAGCGTACATTAGCGCACACTAAGGCTAGTCAGGAGACTAACCCAGACCCCTCGCTCCACCAGGACAGGTTTCACTCGGCTTCCAAACAGTGAGCATCAACGCACGTTGGTTTTGGCTAGCTAGCACGGAAACAGCACAGCTTAAAAACGGTACTAGAGGAGATCCGTAGGGTGTCAAATAACTGTGTTCTGGTTAATTAGTTAATGTTTGTAAAACATTTTCAGGGGAGGGGGGGGGGAGTGCCAAATACAATATTATTATTATTATCAACGGTCCTTTCTTCAAGTCCCTGCCAATAATGCTTTCAGTTTTGTGTTCAGGGCTACATTAAGCACTTTTGTTAGGCAAACATTAAGCACAGCCAAACAAGCTTGCTTTTCAGCTCAATCCATCCAGGTCTGGTTTGATTTTGTCTGGGCTTTGTTTTACTGCTGGCTCCATCCATTCTGTTTTAAAATAGCGGCTGAAGCCTTCTCTGCAGCTAATGACCTTTCCCGGGATTACCCACATTTATGATAGTGGGAAGAAGCAACTGAGAAGGACGTTTAATTAATTGAACTTTAACAAGATGCAAGGTTGAGAACAAAGCTGGAACGCAAGAATAAGGACAAACCTAGACACAAAGGAAAGAGATACAAAGTCCAGAATAAAATTACTGAAGTTAAATGCTGTCTCTTTCCTAGAGAAGGGACTGCAGTTTTTCCTGAAGCATGATGCACAGCACCTCACCTTTGTGTGTTTGATGAAGAGCTTCAAGAAAAAATATTAGTTAAGGCAGAGAAAAGGAGGCTCAGCATGAGGCGCTAGAGAGGGGACGTACTTAAAGAGTAAATGTTAACAGACTGGGCTAAGGAGGAACTTTGGGGATAGAGAAAGGATCTGCTGAAGTTTCTTACGGCTCAAGCTTAGAAACATTTATTTCACATTTGGGTTTTATGCAGTGCCGTGGCTCCAAAAAGGAAAAATGCTGCTAAGGAATAACTTGCTTCAGTGCCTGAGAAGAATCAGAATATGCTACAGGAAGAAACAGATAATTTGGGTCTAAGAAATCAGTTTAATTGTACAGTGCAGCCCAAAACGGAAGGCAATACACTAGGAACTGCTAACAAAATGTTCTGCTTTAATTAAGGTTATCGTCTGCTGGAACTCATGAAAAGGGCAAGACATGAACATTATGAAAGCATCAGCGAGCAAGCGTAAGCTACCTTTGTGAAGTTTCTTTTAAGTGCATTTCTAGCCTTCAGACTGCTTATGTGTGAAGAAGTGACTCTCCAAGGCTTATAAATCAGAATACCTTTTTTTTTTTTGAATGTCTCATTATCTTTTTGGGGCTTCATTCATGTGTCACAACCTTTATATGTTGGTTGGGTACTTCATAAATCCCTTTGTGAACTTCAATTTGGAAACTGAGATAAATACACTAAGTAACTGAAGGGGGTGAATTAAGAAAAATGCGAAAAGGCAGAAGGAAAAACGAAGAAGAAAAAAGAGTAGCTAGCAGATCAGGTCTGCATTTTCACTCAGCCTATGTGAATCACACAAGAGTGATTCAAAAGAGTGAATAGCTCAAAAAAAGTGCAGAGAGCCGCATTGTAATATTGCCTTCCTATTAGCCCTGAATGTAAAATGCCTTTGGTTGCTGCGAGCTCGGAGAGTTAAAAGCGCCTCTCTGAGTTTTGAATTTTACTTACAGAAGGGATTTCAGTGTATTTGTCACATTCCTCACCAGCTACCTTATTCTGAGTGTTGTAAAAAAGCCGTACTTGCTTTCGGTAAATTAAGTGCACTGGAATTTATTTTTAAAGTTGCCCCCACAGCCAGCCAAGGAGCCGTCCGAGTCGTAATAAATGTGGAGTAACAGGATTGAAGTGGCTGGTACCCTTCTGCCAGATAAATCCTCCAGCTTGATACAAGCCCTTCGTCCCCCTGGTACGGGGTTTGGCAGTTTGTGCGGGAGGCAACCGGGATGCTTCTCTCCAGGTGGGGACCAGTGATGCTGGGCTGCCAGCAGCCGCAAGGGGTGGCAGCAGCACGTTCCCCCAGAGCGGCTGACAGGTGCCCCATGGTTTTGTTCACGTGTGACTCAGAGGAGTGGGAGTGAGAGGCAGACGAGACTCCTTTCGAACCCAGACCCGGTTTAGGCACAGCGAACGCAGCCCTCCTCCCGTAAGCAGTGACAGTCAGGCGGCCACTTCTTGCAAGTCACCGTCTGTTTGACCTACACTCACAGAGGATGCTGCAGTAGGAAACAGAAACAGCCAGAAAGCTAATCAATAGGATGAAATTTAATCTGCACTTATTTTGAGAATTGTTTGGGCTCCCATAAAGCACCAGGTTTTTCTACATCTCTGACAGATAGTTATCAAACTGTCTTCTGCACAGTCAACACCATCACAGAAGCAAACACACAATTTAAGAGCCCTTTATATTTGGCTCGTAACTTTATTTTTGGAACAAAATTAGAACTTTGTCAGCCTGAAGACAGCAGAATAAAAACAAGATCATTACTCTTTCTCTGCTTGGTGAAAGCTTTATGGCTCAAACAGCATTTCCAATCCTTTATGCCCTGTCTCTATGATGCATCTAATGAATAATCTCCCTTTCTCCTCTATAATTCACTTGACAGCAAAATAATGTATTTTAAAAAACACACGATTTTTTAAGCAGTATCTTATCTCCCTCATCCCCATCCTAATTTTGCAGTTAGTGCCTCTTTACCATTTCTTTACCTTCTTTCCCTCCCAAATACCCCTTTGCCCCCTCCAACACCACCTGATCAGCCATCCATCTACCTCCACAAAGCACACTCGCTGGCAGCCTTGCTCCTTGCTCCAGCTGTTGCTCCTGGGGCAGGACATGCCTTCTTCAGAAACGCCGTCTGTGGACAGAGATCTGCAGCCTATGTGCACTGGGAAAAAAATTGTATTAATTCTGGGTCGTCTTCTGCAGCCCGGGTGTTCAGCAGGACTGGCTACCCGCAGGGTGCAGCGGCCAGGAGGGAAGAGCAGTGCGAGGAGTTTAAAAAGAAGATGTTCACGTCTTCTCAGAGAACTGACAGTTTTCTCCTGCTACAGATCCTGGTAACTAAGAAAAAGGAATATGCTTTTTTTTTTTTTTTTTAATGTTTTTATGGGTCTGCTGAAGAGCAAACAGTTTCTGTGAAGATCGTTTTTAATCGGTCACTTGGCAAAGTGTCCCAAGGATAAACCAGATTTATTGCTTTCACCTTGAGGCTGGTGGGTAGCTGGGTTTGGTTACCTACGGCACGCAGATTTGTAACAGTGGGATTCAAAGGTAAAGATCAGCTAGGAAATTCCAAAAGCAAGTAAAGACTGAAATACACTGGGGAGGTGGTGTTGTCCTAAATTCGTTATTGAAATAGAGAGAGAAATTACAGAAATCTGTACCAAAAGCAGCTTCAGGTGTAGGGGAGAAGTAATCCTGCCCACAAACTGTCCGCACAAGAATGTACACACGTCAGGTTAACTGCAGTATAAGGGAGACCGTGGTAACTACTTACAAATCATTCTAAATTGTCTATGATGGAAACTTTAGAAACGCAGAATTATTCAGATAAGCTTTGAGTAGGAAAGGAAAGGAGGTAAAAAATAGAGGGAAATGGATCAGATTTAGAAAAGCAACCTTTGGCTGTTGGGAAGATTCCTTGAAGTTGAAATACCCAGGCCTGAGGCTTTACTCAGTGTGGAGCACATCGAAGTGAGCAGGCACGGAGCGGTTTCGAGCCCTAGCACCCAGTACCGCTTGCAGCTGGAGTAGGCTACCCACTGGGAGCGGAGCTGGAGGGTGGTGGCTCTGGGGCTGTGGGTGCAGCGCTGCAGCTGACCCCCGCTCTCCGTGCGAGCACACCTTCAGCTGCACTAACCAGTACATCTTTAACGTCTCAAACGAATTTTGTTAAATTTTTGTTTCCTCCCCCGCTGGAAAGGCAGTCAGTCTCTCACCACAACAAATCAATAGTTTTCACACCGACTCCTGACAGCACCGAGCCCGTTCCCAGTGCACGCAGCCCCCAAGGCAAGCAGAGGCTCAGCTCCCCGCGGTCCTCGGTCCTCGGCAGGAGCTGCCTGACCCATCACACCCGCCCGAGCCAGCCCTGCTCCAAAGGGGAAGGCACCTGAGAGACCCAGCAAGCCCTCAGCCCCTCCGAACGCCATTCAGCGGCACCACCTCACAAACCCGTTAGACTGGAGCTGAGGGGAAAGAAGGGGGTGGAAGGAAAACACATTAGAAATTAACCGTAACACGTCTACGCTAACTAATAGTATGTGTAATATACAAATACATAGCACCCACTTCCACAATCAGGTCCGTTTCATAAAGCTGTAGAAATTGCTTTTTCAGTTGATGCTCGAAGAGAGAAAGAAATTCCTACCCAGCCATCTGCAGTCCTGGCATTCCGCTGGGAGCCTGGGAAGCTTCACCCCAGCCAGTACAACTGCCGCTGTGCAATTCCCCTGCCTCGGGCTCCAAACCGTACACCTGACTCTCCCAGCACATTTTAATCCTGGCTCATTTAATTGAATGTAGCAGGATTCCCATTCTGCTTTATTTTGCTACATAGCTCACTTCATGCTATTAAGTTTCTGCTCTGGAACACTGTTCAATATATCTTCACATAAAGAGAATAACATATAGAATATAAAAAGACGCAAACTAAACTACGAGTTCCTATTAGAAACGGGAAAGTTACTGTTGTGGGCTAGTCCTGCATTCCCAAATTTCCCCAATCTTTTCTGAAATTTGGAATCATTTACAAGCCTCCATAGGTTTGTCGAGCAGAAACAAGATTTTTTTCATCCTCGTTTGCGCTGGAGGGAACCACGCGGGGGGGTTCACCATCAGCTAAGGGCAGCCGAGTTGCTTTTTACTGCGCCACCCTCCCCGCTCCCTGCCCACCGCTCTGTCATCCGTAACTTGGGGTGACGTATGCAGAATGCTTCAACAAATCCTGCAGCTACACGGTGCCGTTGCAGGGCGAGGAGACCCTGTGTCCTGCTACACACAGGCCAAGGAGAAGACTTCTGTGTGCACGTCCAAAGCAAGCGTTACTGGCGGCTCCTTCCTCCTGACGGACGCATCTATTAAATAACGATGCATTTGCGCCCTTTGCCTTACGCTATACCTAGAAGCTAAATCGTACAGCTTTATCACAAACGTGGTGAGAGCTGATATTCCTCTTAGGATCCTATTTTTTTTTCTAGGTACATTTCAATTTTTTTGAGAAGCATCAGTACGATGCGATCCCCTAAATGTTCAGAAAAAGAAGGCAGAGAAAGGAAACCTTTCTGCTCCCCTTGACAAATCGGGGCTGGGGGTGGGGGGCTGACTTACATTTCTTGAACATCTGAAGATGACAAAGATTAATAAGAAAAGGAAGCCACACCAATCACAAGTCTTGTTTTTTATAAATCGCTGGCAAAGTTTTGAAGAACTTTTCCATTCTTCATCTCAGCAACAAGATTAATTCTCAGCTCCTGCTGCAGGATTGTCCCCCTCGGAGTTGTGTGCTGATTTTTTTTTTTTTTTTCTACAAGGAAGATGGGACAGAAGGAAGAAGAGGTGGAGAGGAGACAGGAGGAGGGGTTGAAATAAGTCGATTCCAAGTTTGATCTCCAAATGATTTTTTTAACCTTGACAAAGAAGCTGCAGGACTGAGAAGGCACTCTCAGAGAACTCCTCTTCTGTCCCCCCGCTCGAGCCGCCTCCCTGCAGCACGAAAAGCCGCTCACCGCTCTGCGGACACAGTATGTCCAACAAGGAGGCACAAGTAGCCCCTACTAGTAGCTCCTCAGAGCTGTGGGTGAGGGACATGCCTCCCCCGCACGGACTGCACCGCAGCGGTGCCCCCCAGCCCCCAACCAGCCTCCCCCAGCCTCCCGGCGCAGGATGGCACAGGCTGAGCCCCCAGGGCGGGGGGTACGTGCCTTGGCCCCACACAACACTCCCGGGGACGGGGAGCAGCTACCCAGAGCGGGGTCCAGGCACCAGCTGGGAGAGGGACCCCGTGCTGCTGCACCGAGGACACCACCACCCTGGGCTGCCAAAGGTGGGTCTGAGATGGGGGTCACAACCGGGCACCTAGGGAAGCAAGCAAGAACAGCCTTACCCCCCGCCATTTCACCTTGCTTCAGGTTTTTCCAACTATGAGAGATGGGAAGACAATTTTGTTGCCGTTTTTAAATTTCAGAGGCTTTGCCTCGTGAGCAGCTCTCCCTTCCCCTGCCCCAATGCCCTGCAGGAGAAATATGGAAACAGGGCACGGAATGGCACCGGGGACAAAAGGCACCTGCTGCGGACCTCGTAGAAACCAGCAGGTTTAGCTCCGTTATTGGCTCCCAAAATGCTGCAGCCAACATGCGTTCGGTCTGAAGGTCCCTTCAAGGTTCATGCAACCCCCCTGGAGCTGCGGTCAGGTTCTCCGCTTAAACAGAGCCACACGGAGCTCCCCCCTCAACAAAACTTGACAGAGAGACAGTTTCCAAGCTGATGAAGGTCCTGCAGGTCTGTGAACAGAGCCACATGTGTAATGGGAAGAGGGTCACCCACCATCCCCCCTGGGAAACCGCTGCAAAGCGATTAATGACTAAAATTAAAAACAACCACCTTTGCTGCTGCACCCCCCAAGATGCTCTTTCTTTAACAACTATTTTCTTTTTCATTTCTGAATGGCTGCGAGTCACCAGTTAAGCTGAGACCAGTTTGCCAGTCTGTGTCCATAGGTCTTCTCTGGCTTTCTCCCTCATTTTGCCACATCTTTTATTCCTTTTTGCAGTTTAAGTATCTTAGATGAAGCAATTTATATATTGGACAACGAGACACAAAACAAGTCCCTTTCTTCTCCACTGTTTCCTTATTTAGAAAACAGGCTTTTCTGTGGTTGCAATGTGATTTATAGCTTTTTTTTTTTTTTTTTTTAAATCCCAGTATTTGATAGAGCCAGAATGCATTACTGTGCTTGCCACTGGTTTCTCCCATAGTTTTATTTCCCATGTTCTGTACAAGCAGGTCAGTTTACAACTCAAGTGAAGCTAATCTAGTTACTTAGTTCCACTTTCCATGTTTATCAAGAAATTCTTTCCTCTAAAACAGGTTTTATTCATTCAGAAGGTATATATTCTGCTTCTGAAAGGTCAACACAAGTCTTTGGTCCTTAAAATATTCCCCAAACTTGGGGGGATTCTTAGATGACCAGGTATCCCCCAGGCAGATAAGAACCTATTCTTTCAGAAAAAATAATAGCGATGCAAGACTCAGTGTCGTGTGCTCAGGTACTGAGAAACCTTAGGTTTTCTGCTAAGCATAAAAGCTTGACCATATTTTAAGACTTGGTGTAGCAGGCAGACCCTCAGCAGCCATCAGTCTTCTGTGAACTACAAGGTTGCCCAGGACAGTCAGATGTGCTCAGTAAAGATGGGGGAGAAAGCTCTGATCATGCTTACTGTCACGTCGTTTCACTGATTTGGTAGATGAATTAAGTGAAAGGAGGCCCTTTAAGGTTCCCACCATAAAATCTCACTTGATTCCTCAAAAATAATGTCTCTAGAGCTCATTCATAGTAGTAAAAATATACAGTGCACTGATTAAAACTGCTGTAATTTATACACCTCAAACCCCCAATTTAAAGATGTATTATGGGGCATGATTCCTTAACCGTGACACTCTAGTTTGCATCACATTACAAACTTAAAATTCAGGAGCTGAGACTGCCATGTAGTGGCAAAGAACAATAGAACTCAATGAAATGATTTCTCTATTCTTCTCTGTTGGGAGCAATCCTTTCCCCAAACAAATGGCAGTTATAATATTTTCCATAGATTTGGAAAGAAGTTGCCAGGGCAAGGTTCAGGAGAGCAAATAATCAGCCTCAATGTCCATGACAATGATTCAGATGGTCACCACAGTTATTTTTAAAACAAAGGCTCAATTTTCTGGTTCAGGTCAAAAGTTGGAAGAGGAAGGAAACTGCCACAAGCATCCCCATGCCCCATCCGACGTCCCATCCTGCCCTGCTAACGATGATGAACACAAGGATGCTCAACACCTTATGAGAGGGTACCCAACGCCTTAGAAGAACAAGCCTTTTGCAACGTGTCTTTCAAAATGATCGCTTTGACTTCATTTGAAGGAGCATGTCGATTTTTTGCCTGCTCTGACAATGCGCAAGTACCACACAACATGCAGAGGTGAAAACCCCACATCTGAGACACAGGTGACATTTCAGGTGCCAGGGCCTGAAGTGGCCAACTTTCTGAATGGCAAAAGCAGCACAAAATTCTGGGACCAGTTTTGTGGCTCACGCTCCCCTGGAATTATTAAGTTTATTTCAGTGACAGACCTTGACCTGCGGCTTTCATGCTTTCCACGCACACGGGTTAAGGATATCCTTTCAGTCCAAATGACTCTGGGTTGGAACAAGCCACACTGAGAAAGAACAGAAGATTTCAAAGCAAGAGCCTGGACAAACACAGGACCCCTGTGTTCGAGCCGGGGGCAAAACGACAGTTGTTTCTGTACACAAGCAGAATCCTCAGAGATGTGAAGATGCTGCACGCAGAAACCCCCATTTTAATGTGTTCAGTAGCTGTAAACAGCATTATCTGTTAAGTTTAATCATTAACTATTTCCTTCCCATTTCTTTTAAACCAAGACAAATGCAGAAACTGAAACTGCAGAGCGCCTGCTCTGTCAGAAAGCACTTCGTACTGCCAGCACTGTACATGCACTCCACGTCGGCCGAAAGCTCCTAAAAGCAGCAGTAAATTCTCATAAACCAAAGCAAACCAAAGCAAAACAAAACAAAACAAAACCCACCGTCTTTTAGATTATTACAGAACGTTCCAGGTCAGCCACATTCTGAGCTCCTGAACATTAACGCTTTCAGCAGCACAAGCTGATTTCCACCGTACAACCCCTTACTGCGTGCCTCCAGCCCGAGGGCATCTGGTGCACACCACCACGTTCACTGGCCTGAAATCACCTCTCCACCTACCTGTGCTCTGTCAGCCACTGCTTTGGTTGCTGTGAGCAAGGTGGTTTCAGCTTGACCTGACTCAATCCCTCTGAGTCAGTCCTCTTCACATCAGTAAGGGTTGGATGAGTGTGTTCGGTATGTGTGTCGTTATCCACAAGGCTATTGGCTGCGTGTTTTATGGTGATACTGAAATGGAATTCTTTCCATGCCAGTAACGGTTCCAGTCAACACAAGGACATATTACCCATCTCCTGCCCACCTGCCCTCATAAACTCTCCTTTTCTACAGAAGAATTGATGCCTACAGGCCATCATCTACCAGGCTTTCCTCCCAAACAGGCATAGAAAGGAAAGAAAGCATCACATGGCCAAAGCAGTAGAGAGAGGGAGTTACTAAAATCCAGTTAGAGTTAAGAACAGAAACATTTCTATTCCAAAAGGATCGATTTTCACTCCTGATGTCAGTCGAGAGCGATACCATTTGAATAAAGACGTCTCCATCAGGTTAACAGCACCCAGTGCAGCAGAACGAGGTCTGGGTTAGGTTTGAGTCTGTGGCAGAGGACCCTCCTTCACCAGCACCCCTCACACCTCTGAGGGCTGAGCAATGCTGTGCCATTCCACCCTCCACCTCTGCAGGTGGGCAGAGGTCTGTAGTGGACCCACCTCTCCCCTGAAACCCAGCAGAAATCCCCAAAGCCCGTGGGAACCTGATGTTGTGTTTGGCCTGAACCCACTCCCAGACCAAGGGAACATTCCAGCTAAGGAGGCCAAATCTTTGGGATGAAGCAGAATAGAAATCCTAGGGCATCGAGACAAACCTCTTTTCCCTGCCAAACACCATTGCCTGCTAGAGGTGGTCCCCCTGCC
>JAVJGJ010000032.1:29714694-29732057 GCA_035590215.1 Microhierax caerulescens | reverse complement strand
CCGGCCGCGCTGCGGCTCCCGCCGGGGCCGTGGGACCGCTGGCTGGCGCGGCAGCCGCTGCCCCGGGCCACCAGCGGCGGGACCCCCGTGTCCCCTCCCCCAGCAAACTTTTGCTGCCGCCTGGGTGGTGGCACGGGTGGGCTTCCGCCGGCCCGAAGGAGCGAACGGGACTGGTCGTGGGCGCCCCCCGCGCTGCCCTCCCTGCCCGCGCTGCCCTCCCTGCCCGCGCTGCCCTCCCTGCCCGCGCTGCCCTGCCTGCCCGCAGCGGGTGCGCCACACGGTCAGCGGCTCCGTACTAGAGGGGCAGCCCCGGGGGCTGGTAGCCAGCGGGCTACTGGAGATGCTGAAGCGGTAGCCAGGCTTTCGCCGTTGCCTGATCGCTGACCTCGATGCCGGTTTTAACTGCTGACACAGTTAAGGTGTATATGTGAATAAAGACATAAGCTACACGCAGCCGCCTGTCTTACAGCTGTACCATAACGTACAGTCTCAGTCCGTCGTTGGCCACAGCTGGCTGCAGGTACCCGTATCAGATGGGTGTTTAGGAAGAGCCTCACTTTATGAGCAAATGGTGAGTTTGGGGGGAAGGATTTTTTTTTTCTCTAAAATTGTCAGGTTTTTACTCTAAAAGCACCGTTAGAAACTGTGGTGTGAGAGATGTACCTGGAAGTAAAGCTGCGGCTGTCTGCTGCGCTCAGGGCATTGCTTGAGAAATCCCGTCCCTGCGGACACAAGGTCTTACCGGTTTTCTCTCTCTGCCGTTTTTTTAAGTTTTGTACCAAGCCAGTTGTTTTGGGGCTTCTGAGCATAAATGCCATGCTTTCCCTTTATTAGAGAGGAAGAAATTATTGCGCTTGCATTCATTAGGTTTGGAAAATGTTTTATCAATAGTGACTAATCTGTATAATAAGAGTCGTGATGGTGAGACTACAGCAGTGTTGTCAAGTATTGTTACTTTTTGCATTGAATAATTCGGTTAACTTTTTCTTTTCAAGTACATCCAATACTACAGTCATTAAAACACCACTTTAATTGTTAGGCCTTCCTCATCACAAAAGCATATATTTTTAAGAGGTTATTATGACTGACCTGAATAGATGGAGAAAAAAAGTCCATGTATTAACAAACCTACTTGTTCCTTACACCTGCTGTAGCAAACAGAGAATCTTCAGGTGGTGTGTGAAGGCAGATCTGTGCACTCCTGCCCCAGCCCTGGTTTCTCCTCTCTGTCCTTATTGAAATGTAAAACACTGCCTCTTCATTTGCAAACATTTGTTTGCATCTCCACTTCCTTGCCTTACCTGGGCTGAGGGGATGAGCAGCTCAGCAGGGGTTTTGGCTATCTTGGCAGGTGTAAATGGCTGGAGCAAGGACTGTGTTTCTCATATTCCTGTAGCACAGCCCAGGGCACCGCTCTCCCTTTATAGTCAACAATGTCAACATCTCTCCCACGCGAGATGGAGGCTGAAGCTTGTTTTTCCCCACTACAACAAAGGCTGGATTCTGCCAAGCGTTCCCCTGAGCAGTACCTTCTCTTGGCATACTACCTGCTTACTCCTGGATTGCTTACAGTACTTAGCGTGAGTTCAGCGAGCCTGCTGCAGAGCAGGGTTTTGCTCTGAGCGAGGAGATGCAGCAGCAGGAGTCGTGCCTTGGGGCGCAGCGAAGGCCGTGGCAGAGCCGCTGTGCCGAGGGTGCATGCCAGCAGGAGTATTTCTCCTGGAGTACCAGCACCCCAAGGCTCCTGCACCCCATCCTGGCACAGCTCTTACTAGCTACATGTGCAGCTCTGGCAGCTGAAGAGCTGCTGCCCCCACCTCAGCGCTTCTCCTCACTTGCCTCTTCAAGCTGCTGCAGCTTGTAGAGAGGCAAAGCCCACGGTGAGCTCAGCTCAGCTGCTTCTCCACGAGCGAGGTTTCTTCTGCTGCACAGTTGTATTCTGTTATTACTGGCGGCTGTGCTTGCCTAGCAAAAGCAAAAAAACCCCAGCAAATTAACTAGTTGTCCCGCTAAACCCCAAAAGCCGTACTCTTAATGAAATGTGGACAAAGCTGTCTTGCTCACAGTCCCAGCATGGGTGAAACCAGCGGTTCCAAAGCTGTTCTTTCGTGGTCCCTTTGTTCCCTCCCTACCAGCTCATTGATGTACCCACCTTCCTGGACTACCTTTGATGCCGCTGTCTGCTCACGTACCATATTAGCCTGGTTCAGAGCGGGTTCACTTGCCTTCATGTCACACCTCATTCACAAGGAGAACGCTGTCTTTACTCAGCCTCACCAAGAACGTCTACAGTCAAAACAGCTTGCCTTCCTCAACAACTTCAGCAGTTACATGTGTCAAAGCAACTTTATTACTCCAGCTAAGCACACTCCTAGTGACGCATCGGAAGGGTTTCTTACTCACTGCTTAGCAAACAGCAAGTAGACACTGTGTCTATCAAGGGTAGATCACCCACAGGTTACTCAGCCTCTGATCTGTAGAGGATTCCAACTCACAAAAACCTCACTGGTCTTTTCGAGTCCTTACTCTGCTCTCCCTGGTTTTAGTAAAGCTACTAAATCATTCATATGTATATATATGAATATATGTGTGTGTGTATATATATATATATATGAAATACTGTCACCTGGGGAACAGGGCTGCAAGTTTTCTGGGTTTGTGTAAGCCGAACAGGGGGAGGGGGCTCCAGTTCTCCATCCCTCCCTGAACACAAGGGTTAGGCACCATCAGGCTTGGAGAAGCTGCTCCATCCACCCTCCTTGAGCAGGGCCTTTGTGGAGCTGGGCAGCTCCCCTTTGTTAGGTGCTTTGTCTCCCCTACTTCCCTGGCTGCAGTTCTGCATCCTCCCTAGTCACACAGGGAGCAAACAAACCCTCTGGGTGGGAAACACGTTAGAGGGGTCTTTAAGAAAGAGAGAGAGGTAAAATGAAATGTTAAGCCTAATCGTAAAGCATATTCCAGAACAGCCCACAAAGCAAGTGGCTTTCAGTCCATAAAGCACTCTTGATAGCACTCTGGGCATTCAGGTTTTTATTTTTGCATTGTTTGGTTGAACACATTTGCATTTGTGGTTGAATAATGAAACACTGAGTCTATTTTTCACTAGACATCTCAATTTTCAGAGCTATTTCAGAAAACTCTTCAGTCCAATTTCTGCTTGCCTGCTGTCAGTCTATACCATTTATTCAGTCATGATTTTGCACTCCAAAATGTATTTTTTTTATAGGCAATTATTATTATTAATTTGTTCTGATTCTTTAAGGAGCAGCTAGGTTAAATGTGTTCTTGATTCATTGGTCTGACTGGCAGTACTTTCTTTTTCAGTTTTTTCCTTCCTTCCCCAAATGCAAATCACAGATAGTTCCCAGCACTTTGTTAAAGACAGAAAGCAAAGCAGCACTCAGACCAGTTCTCTCCATGGTAAAACGCTGCGGAGTGCAGCATCCATCCATCCATCCATCGCATGGATTTGTTCTGCCTAGTGCATAAGGCAGCTCCGGGGTGCCCGAAGCTCTGGAGTTCTGGTTCAGTCCGCGAGTCTAGACTCTGTACCCAGATTATTCTCTCACAAATGTTAGCATAAACGTTAGGTACCTATCTAGTAAAACATATCAAGGCATTGACTTCCTAAATTTGGATTTTAAGCTTTGTATGTGTAAGCATGTGTTTCAAAAATCAAGTGATACAATCGCTTTATAGAAATTCATACCGGGCATTAAAAAATGAGGTCAAAAGAAGTACTCCAACATGTAAAAGTGATTTTTCAACATAATATTTTTAAAAAGCACCCTTACTGTGGGTGGATTTTTTGGGGGATGGAACATGTCTGGGTTACAGGTGCTTAAGAAGGGCCCCAGGGAAGAAAAGGCACAAAGTTCTGCCCCTGTCCGGCTGTGCAAGGGTTACGGGTGTTCAGAACGGGACTGTTCATTGTTCATTGTTCATCCTTCCCTTATCCCTGAGGTATCCTGTGAAATGGCTCAGCATTCACGAAGGGATGGGGCATGCTCTGCTCCTGTCTCACAGAGCTAAGGCACAGCTCCGTGGTGAGATGAGAGGCAGAGCTTTGAAACCACATGAAAAAAAGGCCACATAATGGGAGACGTAACATTTGGTATTTTTTTATTTCCAGCTAACTAGCTCCCAGCAGCTGCCTTGCTTTCCTTGCTCAGGGTGGCGGCTGGGTTCGACCCTCTTCTCTGGGTCCTCTGGAGGGACCCGGCATACCCAGCACATCATTTCTGCTTGTGCTGCACAGCCCAGGCACCATCGCCACGCACTTGTAAAATACCCTCTGGCTCTGTGTCATAGTCTTTTGAGAAAATCTGGAGGTCCAGATGAACCTGAAGGCGATAATGCGATGGCAGCGATGTGCAAAAGACAGTTGGGCAGCTCAGCACGTGCGTGGTCAGGTGTTGGACTGCAGTGCTGGCAGCCAGGGCGTGAGCCTGCCTGAGCACCACTTCACACGGTAATTTGGCAAGAAATTCCACAAATAACCGAGATGGTCTGAAGGCTTTAAGGGGAAAATATATTCATCCTGTCTTCTTCACTGTTGTATTTCAGGATATGAATCTGAGCTGCGGCTGGGGAAGGTTCTGGCTCTCTGCTCTCCATGAGTGCACTTTCAGTGGCTGTATGGCCAACACAAACCAAAAAGTGACAAACCAGCGCGTGCACCTCAGCAGCAGCAGCGTTACGCTCCGTCAGGGCTCTGCAGTTCTCTGAGGCTCGTACAGGCAGCTTTTGCAGATTCGCATTAGGGGGCAGTTGCCTCCAGAGCTGACCTTTTTGAAGTTAAAAAATAACGAAACAAAAAACAAGCGCGCAAGCAGTTGGAAGAGCAAGCAGAATTATTAAGCTGCAGTGTCAGGTTATTTGTCTTTGCCATCCCAGATGCTGTCTGCAGCCAGCAGGAGTTTCAGCTTACTCTGCTGCAGCCGGATCCGATTCCTTCGGTGTGTGTTATTTTTTGATCAATGTGCCGGTGGGTTGGTGGAAGTTATTTTCTCACTTGAGTATTCTTGATAAAGAACAGCAAGAGGCTCAGAGGCCAGCAGGTCAACTGTCAGCATTTTTCTGTGGAGAGAAGTGATCCTACAGTGATTTTCCCTCAGATGAAGACCTGGCACTGTGCAATGTTTTCTGCTTCAGGTGCCACTGATAGGAATTTCCTAATGTGGCCATAGGTTGGGTGCTCCGAGCAGCAAAGTAATCTCAGTCATAGCTTGTCTTCCTGTAGGTGACAGCAATAAGGATGACTTCGAGGTGTCCCTGCTGAAGGGCCACAATGAAATAAGTTTGATCTGAGATTTGCTGGGGTTTATTCTAGAAAGCGGGAGGGAGGAACCCCAGTACTTTAAATAAATCCCTTTTTAAAAGAAAAAAAGTTTCCTGAAAATACTGTTTTAATCAGTCTTGGTACTGCTTAAGGTTTGCTTGCCTCTGTAGGGTTACGTCAGACCTAGAATATAGAGCTATTGCTGTGCTTCAGTCATCTAAACGGAGTGATTTCTACAGAGCACACCAGCTCAGATTACTTAATCTGAAGAGTTCCAGAGGCTTCTTAAATATTAGACCCTTCTTAAATATTAGAATGTTTCAAAACAGTACCGTCAGTACAATGGAGACCGTTGTTTTACAGCTGGAGAAGTTAGTTCAAGGACATCCAAACTGCACTTCTTTCTGCTGTGGCTGTGGAGTTCGGGGTGCTCAGCTGGAGCACTGAAACCTGGGGTCTCCAAACTGAATGTCGAGCACCACAGCATCTCGGAGCGGTCACCCAAAACCAAAGCCCATCTGTAACATCAGGGAGTAAAGAATTTGCTCAGCATCACGTGAGTTATGGTCCCGCATCTCAGAAGTCGGGGACGTTTTATATTGACTTACTGCGTGCTGGCTGTTTGAAACGGACAAACTGGAGTTTGTAATCAAGGGTTCTCAATTTTTGCAGCCTTCAGGGTCCCTCTAGCTCAGGTAATTGAAGGAGCAATGTCTGCTTAGTGGGCATATACCCCTTGCTTAGCAGGACATTCAATTTGGTCTTCAGTGATAGTCCTGCTGGGCAGCAAATACCCCTATTTCGGTTCCCTGTGCATTTACAAGAGCTTGGAGATGTGATTGCAAACCAAACATTGTTAGGCCAAAGTACCACGTTGACAGCTTTCCATCGCAGAGGTGACGTGCGTGGCTCCAGCCAGTCGGTTGCATTACTAAGCGACTTCCCTGTAAACCCAGTTACCGCAATCCCTGGGCTTTACCAGCTGCCCTGTTTGCTGTGGGCTCATAAATCCAAATCCTGCCTGAAACCTTACAGGCTGTGTTCCCGTGGAGCCTGGCCTGTCCCCGCCGCTGCCCTCCCCCTTGGCTCTCTGGGGATATTCCCCCTTTCCTTCTCTCCAGCTTGCCCAGTGCTCCCCGCTCGCCCGCCTTGCCCACGCACTCCTCACCTCTCCAGCTCCTGCCGCTGATTATCCTGTCCGCTAATCCCTCCCGATTAGCACGCCCTCCCCTACCGATGATTTATTTGCTTGATTAAGTTCTGAGTATTTGTTTGATGTCGTCGCAGTCTTTCAAGTTAATAGCTCCCAAAGAAGCCAGAAGTAAAGCTTTACAGTTTCATTCTGTTCCTCGTCACACCTGTCCCTCTTCCTAGTGTTCACCCTGCTGCTGACCCTCATTTCTTGTTCCAGTCTATTTCTTCCTTCTCCGATTGTCTTCACTTTGATGCAGATGATACACACTTGATCATTTTTTTCTCACTTTTACACACTTTATCTGTGCAAGCACACTATTTATTTGCTATTATGTGAGATTTAATTGCCCTTCTATCGTGGAGAGAAGAGGAAAACAAGCATGGGATAGGTCTGTTGGCAGTTAACTTTGTGTAGCGGTATCTGGCGTTGTGCCAGAAAATACAATGTCATCTCTTTATTTTAATATTACCTTATCGTTGCAGCTGTTAAAGTCAAGGAGGATTTTACCTCTTTCCATAGTGAATTCAGGGTTAGAGCAACAGAAAACCAACTTGAAACATTTTTGTCTGCAATTTTTAGCACAAAGATGGCTTGGTATTATTGGAAACTTAGCAGGTACCCGTGATCGGGGTGAGCCTTGCCTACCTGTGCCAAAAGAGACAGTTTTCACCGAGTGCCAGCACCAGGCGCGTACCTGGTGCACGACGGGTGGGTGAGGGCAGAGATAAGGGTTCGTGCTGGTGAACACCTGAAACGTGAAAGTCCTCCTGAGCGCAGTAAACCTTTGAAGTGATAATAAAACCTTTTGTGAATAGAAACACTGAAGTAACCAACAGGATTATGATCTAAGGGGCAATTGCCTAGCAATCCAGACAAATCAAATACAAAATTTTATATCTCCTCAATAGTCTGCTTCTGCTGAAGTCAGTAGTAGACCAGTCTACAGAGCTTCAGGAAATCCTACCTTACTCATTTTATTGGCACGCTAATAAAAAATAAATGTAAACATAAAATGTAACATAAAACAAATGTAGGGCTGATGTTGCCAGAACTTGTCGTTACTGTAAGTAATAGGTCTTCCTGAGCTTGGTGGGTCTGCCGATGGAAATGGGTGCTACACCTAGCTGTAGACTTGGGAAGATTTCAGTGCAGTCTCTCTTGAATTAAATGAGAACTAGAATGAAAATTAAATCTAATTGCGTTAGATGAGGCAAAGCGTTAGCAGCCTTTCCAAGTAATTAAAGCTTTGGAGTGGAATAAGATAAGAAATAGAACGGTTTGATGTTAACATGTGGGATTACTTACATGGGTGAGGCACTGCTATTGCTCATGTTCGAAAATCCATAGTAAGTGCTCCTTACTCAGCGATGAAAAAAGCAGTAATACCTTGGTGACAACTGTATCCCCACAGTGATTCCTCAATTAATTTTAACCTTTCTGAGCTTGTGCTGCTGCAGCTTCTTCCCCTGCAGAAATGATGGGCCAAATGTTCACATTCATTCTCAAGTCTCACGCGGGCAGATTTAATCACGGCACAAACAGCAACTAGGGGATATTTGCCCACGTTAAGAACTGGGGGAGAAGCTAAGTCAGTAAATTTTGGTTGAAAAGAAAAGCAGATTAAATCCTTTTGGTTATTGAATATTCTGGCATCTTTTTGCATGGACTGAGTATCGTGCAAGCAATACATTTATCTCTTGAGGATAAACAAAAAATACAGCATCTTTCGTGCTCGGTGTGTATGGGGTCAAGTCTACTTTTAAGCCCTTTGGGGGTGGAAATGACTGTGGTGTAAAGATCTTAAATCCAAATTGTTATTTTAATGATAGGGGCAGAAAGGAGCTGTTTGATAAGGTCATTTGCCCATTTACAAAAACTGCTACTGGAAGAGCTGTGAGGACATGGCAAGTCTTAAGCTCAAAACTGTCTTGATAATGTGGCAAAGTTGTTCGGTATCATTAAATTTAAAAGTAGTCAAGGGAGATACATACTAAGGAAGGAAGATTAATGCAGAAGTAGAAAATGAGAAGTAACTGGTTATTGGCAGTCCTGTCACCCTGTGTTTCTATTACAGTTACTTAGAATTAGATCTTTGTGCCTTTGTGAATGAATTTTAGAAGAGCTGCCCAGGCAAAAAGATACTTGAGAATTTGCTGCTTTGCTTTCAGCTGGAACTTTTTGAAATAAGGGACTCATGAAGATGTATTTAAACCATTAAGAAGTCAAGGCAGATGTCTCAGTTATTGTCATTAAATCGTAACTGTAGAAGTTTGTACAGAGCTTTGGGAAAAAAACGGCCTGTAAGTGGGAAAGATGTTTGTGTGTTCAGGGTCTTCTTATCCTACAGGTCCACCTTTATAGGCTAGCTCTTTGTAACGCCGACGAGCTGAGGCAGCTATCAAGAAATAGATGTTCTCTGAATACCTGCCTACGTACACAGACACCAGGGCAGAAGAAAAATACGGTGCAAGTCTGTTGTTTAATCCAGTCAAAAGAGAAGCCAGTGATTTAACCATTTGACAGCCTTCCCCACCCATAAGGCTTAGAAAGCCCAGGAGTGACATCTTGCTTTAGCAAATTTCTCACATGGGGAGATACGACAGACACTCAAGATCACTTGTGAAATTTAGAGAATGTGATTTCTTAGCCTGAAAAGAGGAGTAGTATGGGACGTACTGCGCTGGAGTGGCAGTACATGTGCAAGTATTCTTCCAAAGCCCAAAATGTCTCAAGATTATACCAACATGGGGGTGCCATTTTTCTTGTTTTCTTGTTTTCAGTTCAGAAAAAACAATTTTGCACAACTTTGGGTCTTCTCAGGCAGACTTGCAACTGCAAGTTTCAGTTAGCAGCAAAAGCAGGTATGAATATAATGTTTGAAACGTTCCATTTGAAATGAGAGGGCATAAGTTTTTTCTGTTAGGGTGTTGCTTAGATACACAATTATTCACACACACACAAAAAAAAACATTTTCAAAAACATAGGAAAATAAGAGCGGAAGCAGCTTTAAAGGATGACAAAGTAAGACTGCAGCAGAAATCAACTGTGGAAACCTTGTTCACCTGGAATCGTATTATCAGCTACATGAAGACTGTGGGAAGGTCAGAGGAGGTGGCAGCGTGTGGGTCCAGATATTGGACACGGCTCCAGAGAGGGAAGGAATTGGCCACGCTTGGGTCAATGAGCTGTACCTTCACGTACATCTGTGGTTACTGAGACGGGCTTTGCGTATTTTGTGGTTATCATGCTTTTGGTTTTGCAGATTTTTTTTAAATAGTTACTCTGCATTCAGGGATGTTTCCTTTGTCTGACAGTGTCTCAGGGACCGCTGTGTTTTAGCTGAGGCTCAGCAGTGCTTAGGTAAGCCAAGGCTGGTGCTTCTGCACACAACAGGAGTGTGAGCAGGGCTTTGCTGTGGCCCCAACAACTGTTGGTGCCAGATTTTGAGGACACTTAGCCTCTAGTGCAAGGCAGATTTTTTCTGCAGTCATGTAACTGATTCAAGCAAGCAAGGAGCGTGCGGGCTGTATTTTTCCATTATTAACACCTCCATCATTTCAGAAAAGACTAAAGCACAATGTTTTCCCCCAGCTGTTAGGAAAAGGAAAGAAAACAAACCAGAGGTAGGACCCTGTGATGGTCAGGTGCGGAGGCAGCCACCAGGAGCAGCTCTGGGCTAGCTGAGGTCAATTGTAGGGAGTCAGGCTGCAACCAAAAGAAGGAGCATCCTACTTTCGTCCCCTTTTTCTGGAAGTCTTCCTCTGTGAGGCACTTTTGCACTAATTTAGCCAACACTAACCCATATCCTTTCAGTTTTAATGAGCCATTAGAGCACCCCAGCTGTGCCAAGGGGCAGGGTGACTGACCAAACAAGCAGGAGTTCAGTATCATCTTGCTGAAGATTTGTCCAAGAAAGGGAGCATCAAAGGAAGGAAATAGTTTCAGTCTTGATTTTTAGAACTGTAAACCAGAGTCTGGCCCCAAGAGTTTAGCAGGGAAGATTATATTATTTACAAGAGCCATAAAAACTGAAGCATTGGAAGAAAGTTTGTTTATGAACAGTATGTTGACAGAGAAAGAAGATGGTCAGGCCACAGGTCGCCTCAGTCCCTTTACAGTTGAGAGTCAGCAAGAGTAACGCCACCTTGTAGGTCCTGACTTTCTTCTTCTCTGTGCAGTTTGAATTCATACTCTTCTGATTTTCATCCTCGGAGCTTCATTCCCCCTTCTTTTAGGAGACAGCCCCTGTCCCTCATTAGAAACTCTGCTGTGCTGCAATAGAATTAACCAGAAAAACCCAACATAAGCTTGGCAAAGGTTTGGAGCCTCAAGCCCGCGACCCTCCCCATGTATTCCCTCTTCGGGGGGGCTGCTTAGCAAGACCTCTGGCCGGAGCTGCTGCTCAGTTGGCAACGCTGGTGGCTTGGCACAAGCCCCATCCCCATTTGCTTGTACGAGTTGCATAGAGGAGCAGCCAGCCCCAGCCAGGGAACTGTAAAACTGATTTAGAGACACTTCTGCGTCTCCCTTGGCTTGGTTCTGTGCCAGAGCAGCTTGGCCAGACCAGATGATCAGCCTCCTTCTGTATTTATTGGGCTACATCTTTATGGTAATGACACGTAGTGGTGAGCAAGGGTGGACTTGTTTAGTCTTTGGCACACGCTTTCTTCTCACGCTGTACACAGAAAGGGCGGCGTGCGGTACAACTGAGAGTAAAAGCTCTCCTACTTGTGGTAAGTAACAAGGCAAGGGTACTGCTGCTGCTGGCGAAGCTGAAGGCTCAGCGTTTCTCTTTTTAAGGATCATTTATCACTCAAATTTACAAAAGTTAGGCCACTTGAGATGATAAATGTGCCTGCTGAGTACTCGTTGAAAACTGAAGATCTTTCCTGGAAAGCTCAGCTGGAAGGTGTTAGCGTAGAAAAACACACTTGGGAAACCTGCCGGGAGGAGGAGGAGAAGGCAAATGTACGTGAGCAGCCAGATTTTGAGGAGCATATTCCTCTCCCCTTTCCTAGGGGACCTTGGGGGGCACCCCAATGCCTTAGACCCCATCAAGGTGGTAACACTTGAGGTTTCTGAGAAGAAACCACCCTTGCTCCTCTCGGGTCTGGCATATCCTTCACCCTAAATATGTTGCTCCAGCTCTGTCAGGCATGATGATATTTCCGTAGGGCATGGGGTCCCCTCCTCACCTGCCTGCTGACACAGCCGGGTGTCAGCCACACACGGCAGCACCTCCGTGTGCAAGCACCCTGCGCCTGGAGTCAGGCTCCATGTTCCCATCTGCAGGGGTTTTCACAAGACAGTGGTTTCCTTGCAGCTTCTTAGCCTCCAGCTGCCCTCCCCCCGTCACCTTTCTAGCAGAGGAGATCCTTCACCACCTTCTCCCCTCCAAATTTCCTCTCCAGAGCACCCGAGTCCCCTCTTCAGTGCCAGGCTTACAGCCACCGGCACCTCTGGTTACCTCCACAGCCCCCTCCCATCACATCCCTCCTGCCCTCCTGGCATCCTACTGCTCCCCAGGGATGCCCACGGGAGCACCGACCACAAGCAGAAATCACGGGTTGCTGGGCAGGCTGGCGAGTCCCAGCATCCCTGGCCTGTCGGAGCTGCCCCACCGCCTCCCAGCCCTGGGGACGAGGCACCACTGCCCAGCCCTGGGGACAAGGCACTGCTCTCCAGCCCTGGGGACAAGGCATCACTGCCCAGCCCTGGGGACGAGGCACCGCTGCCCAGCCCTGGGGACAAGGCACCGCTGCCCAGCCCTGTCTCTCATCCTCACCCAAGTCACTGGTGGCATAATTTTAGGCTCATTTTTGTCATTCCCCTCTATGGAAAAATATTGTTACATCTCAGGCTCTTGTTATACCCTTCACATGCACCTGGTAGCCAACAACCATTTATTAGTTTTACCTTTTAGTTATTTAATGTCATGGCTGCCAATTTAATCACTTCCCCCCACCCCCCCGGGAAACTTAGATTATTTTAGGCTGACAATTCTATTAAGTCTTTCAAGAAACAATGTATTTTAAAGAGGAATGAAGATGTTGCCATGGCCTTTTAGGCTGTGGTTTAAATCACAGCCAGCAGAGAAATGCTGAGGGTGATTGATTCTGGATGAGGTGTTCCATTGTTTGATTCTGGGGATTGATTCTGGATGATGATTCTGATGCTGAGGTGTTCCCTGGTGCTCCACGTAGTAGCGCTTAGGATAACCAGTAACCCGATCACAGTTGTGTTTAAATAGAATAAAAGTGGTGCTGTGGAAAGCCTTTAATAATCCAAGCAGCTCCTTGAAACTCCTTAATGTTCAATTAATCACCTCCGGGCTCTGTTCTGCCAGCGTGGCTCTTTTGAGTAGCAGTTGTCTCCAACACCTGACTAATATTTCACCGGTGGAGATATAACAAGGAGCAACAGCAGTGACCTGGGTGGTTTTTAACTACATCCATTGCATTTATTGCGGTGCTCTTTCAGGTCACAGAATAGACTGGTGGGCACCTTTCCCCGCAGTCTCTGTTGGATTGGTTGCATGCATGAACGTTTTTGTGTACTGAACAGTCTGAGGAGTTCAGGGAAAAAAAAGACCTGGTTTAGTCCACCCTGGTTTACAGAGCAAATTTACCAGACCTCTGACCACCTATTTACTGTAGGCTTTGGGGAGAATAATCCATATTAAAAGAATGTTATTAAAATTACGGTTAGGAAATTAAAGTTGGGAAATGCCAGAAACAGCCTGCTCATTCAACTTGAAGTGGTATATGTATTACCAGGGATGGGTACATTGAGAGATTAGATTGATGGATTGATTGATTGATTGACTGATTACGGCAGCCAGTCCTTAGCTGCATAGTCACTCGGTATTTTCTCCATGAAATATCTGCTCCAGTACACGGATTACCAAGGACTGCCAGCTTGTGTATGATACCTGTGAGAGCAGCCCCAAAACCTGCAGCGCTATCTCATGTCTTCAGGCATAACATGGGTCTAATTTAAAGGGTCTTAATGCACACAGTGCTGGACAGATGGCTACTGTTGAGGAGCTCTGTCTCCAGATCATAATCTAAATAAGATCATAAGTGATTGTACAGCATCATTGATATTAAAGGCTCCGGCAATGGAAAAGCTCTAAATAAATGTACTGTTTCAGCCCAAAGTGGGGCGGTATTTTAATAGAGCAGGCTGGCAAAGATGTTAAAGGCAAAGTAAGTTTTTCATTTGTAGTCTGAAAATGCAAAGCCAGGTGGAAGAACAGCCTTGTAGTATTCTCACTCCTTGGGCAAAAGCACTGGATGCAGCAGAAGGTTTCCATCTGCGGCCGTTTTGTCGGCTCTGAGCTGTGACCCTGTATCCAAGGCAACTGTTTCTGGATGTTGGGTGGTAAGGAGCTGCAGAATAAATGAGAGGTAGTTGTGAAATCACAGGTATGACTGGACCAGGGGCAATAATGACAAAATACTGGGAGGCGGAGAAGAGATTGAAGGGAGTGCCAGAACACGAATGCGGGATTCAGAATAGGATGTCTTGTTCCTTGGTACCGTATGGTATATGTGTTAGTCAGTAAAGACCAACCAAGACTATTGGAAAGCCATGAAGTAAAGCAAGTGTGGAACAGACATGAAACAGGATTAGTTGTTCTTAGTTTATCTGTGTTCTGTAACGCCCATCTCTTGGGACCAGTCCTGTAAGAGCTTAATCTTTGTGCTGCAAGAACTTCATTCCCTCTAGAAGCAGCGTTCTGGTTGTAGAGAGGGGGTTTTGTTTATTTCTGAGCAACCACATTTTTAAAAGTTAGGTTCAACCATTTTAGTTTCTTTTCGTTCCTTTAAATACCCCTGTGTTACAGTTACGTAGTGATACAGAGGTGATGCTGCTTTCGTGACCTAGGTGCTGTCACACTCCGGGTGGAATGATGGCCAGCCTGTGCTGAGCTGCTGTGCGAGCCGTGTCCCCTGGCACTACGCCTGCATGGGAAGAGAAGAGGGGCTGGCTGAAAGAGGCAGGGACACACTGTGCCATGGTAAAAGGCTGGAAGACTTCCTTGTGTTCAGTTTTTGAGGTGACCAAAACTTTCCTCCATCTCTGGGTAAATACATCCTCATTGTTCCTTGTTACGGTATTGGTATATGTGTTAGTCCATAATAGACCAACCAAGACTATTGGAAAGCCATGATAGTGAAACAAGTGTGGAACAGACATGAAACAGAATTAGTTGCTCTTAGTTTATCTGTGTTCTGTCTGCCACCCCCTTTAATCTCAAAATATGGTGAGACAAGGTAGTAGCCAAGCCCAGCTGATATTCCTTTTTGCCTTCTGGCATCACCCATCTCTTTTCCCTGTAAGAAAATGGGTAAAAGAAAAGAAAGCAAGAGTGACAGGCAGCATATCACAGGTTTGTCCAGTTGCACTACCTCTTGAATCTGTCGCCAGCTAAAGTAAATTAAAAATCCAGGTGAGCAGAGTGGCAACCACACAGCCTGTTGTGCAAGTTGGGATGAGGGACTCATTAATTGCCAGCACTTACCTGTGAGAGGCTGCCGAGGGATAAATGTTATTTTAGAGGGCTTATCAACTCATCTGTACTAATTCTGTTCGTTTGGGGAGAATTATCAGCTGAAATTAATTGCTGCCACAGAGCTGGTATCTGAAGCGGTGGCTCAGAGTGGGTCAGAATCAGCATGAGGGGGGTGGAAATACTTGTGTCTGAGCCACACAGGACCAACCCCAAGGTACCTGTACGATACGTGTCGGGGCCGTGAAAAATGCAAAGCACTGCTGTGCTGCTTTCCTTTTGTTGTCTCAAAAGCACAGGCAGTTCTGGATGAATTTGTTCCATCCAGGCGTCACGACTTAGCCTTGAGCAAGGGCTGAGCTCAGCGGCGTGGTACAGAACATACCAGGGATAACCCCCTCGTGGTCCGTGTGATGCCGAAGGGACAAACGCGGCTCACAAAGGAAGACCCTGGACGACGAGTACGTGAGCGCACTCCTGCCCGCCAGCTGTTGGCCTGAAGTTACTGTTTGCATATTTCACAGCACTCGCAGTGCCGTGCCGGGTTCTTTCACCTTGCATGGCGACACACTGAATTTTGGTAACGTGATGCTTCAGAAAATCCTGCTTAAAACATGACGCATCAAAATTATAGAACTTCCCTGCCTCTTGTGAATGATCATCAGAAAATACTAAAAAGCATGATCCAGACTGTTACTCTCTCTCTCTTTTTTTCTTGGGTTTGGTTTTTTTGGTTGTTTGTTGTTTTTTTTTTAATTAATAAAAGCGTCTAGCCATATGTGTGACAATAAACCCATTTATTTTGAGGGTGATGTTCACATGCTTGCTGTGAAGCACATGTTGAAATGCTTTGCTGACAAGGCATGGGCGAACAGATGCCTTCTCCGTAACTAGCTGGCAGCGGCAGCAGGCTCCCCGGCTCCTCCCGAGGACGAGGCACTAGTGGATGGATATTTGTCATCAAACGAGGAGGCTGCTGCCAGCAGCCAGCCCAGCCCAGCGAACAGCTTCACCCCCACAGAGGAGGCGCTGGGAAGAGCTGCCCAGCCACCCACGCTAAGGCCAGGACCCCAAGGCAGGTCTCGTGAGGTCTGCTCAAAGGTGGCCTTTTAGCACGACAAAATGGAGAGACCGTGGGTCCAGAAAGCAAAATCTCATGACCTCTTTGGCAATTTTTTATTTTCTGATAATACTGTGCACATTTTTCACTGTCTTTTACAGAAAAACACTGTTTCTGCTGTAGAGGTGCTGCTGATGCAGTGTAGTCCAAATTGCTAGCACATGGCTGCTCCAAGCGTGCCAGGTCAGTTCTGAAAGCAGGATCACCTCTTCCCTTTGCACCTGCATGTCGTTGAAAAGCTATTTCCAAGTTTACTTGTCACCAGCGTTTACACTCTTTTATCAACAAATGCAAAATTCTGTATCAATGAAGCACAAAGGGAGCACAAATAAATTACCCAGAAAAATACAGCTGTCACAAAAATAAATCAATAGATTTCCAGCCGCTGTCTCAACTCATTTTACACAGGGAATATTTTCCTGTTGGTGCTTAACGGTGCATCATGATAATAAACTGGATTTAATGATTTCATTATGCTCTATGCTAGAAGTAGCTCCTTTTGCTTTGCAAACTTCTGTGATGTGGTCTGATGTTTATATTTACCTCCCTGGATGTGTTACTTGCTCAGCATTTTTGTGGGACAATAAGGTAAAGAAATTCCAGCGTGTGGATTTTTCACAAGCCATTAATTTAGAGTAGAGGTGATTATTTATTTACGGGGTACGAGCAGGCACCTCAATCCCATCAGTATGCTTTTTGACTGAACCGCTAAGCGTTTTTACAGGGAAGAATAGCAGAACAAAGGCAATACCTACAGAACGGAGTTTTAGCAGAATCTTCCCGAGATAGTATGTGAAATGTACGTGATTCCTTCTGATAAAATCACTGGTATCAGCAAATAATGTGGAGCAAACTTACTGCATTTATTTGCATGCAAATTTAAGGTTGCTTTTGCTGTTATTTAAGTATCCGTAGGCATTACTGCTTACCTCTAAAATTATACGTATCAGCAATGTCAAAACACAATTAATTGTAAAGAAGGGGTGAATTAATAGTGCTGCTGGATCCTTCCAGGGTTTGTATACTCTGCTTCTGCTACTGAACGGCGCAGCAGGGTTTTTCCCTGCTGTAGTTACCAGGCTGCCAGGTCCCAGTGCTGCAGCCTGCCAGGCGGCTCTGCGGCGCGGCTGTCCTGCCGGTGGCTCTGCCTTCCTCCTTGTGATGATGCCAGGTGGGCTCGGCGCAGCTGGCATTTGGGTAACACTTTAAAAGTCCTGTCATTTTTGAGCTATTTTTCTTTAGAGAGGGAGA
>JAVJGJ010000032.1:29651744-29696129 GCA_035590215.1 Microhierax caerulescens | reverse complement strand
GCAGGGCTGCTCCCACACAGCCCCAGCAGAGAGGGACAGGGGAGCTGGGGGGGGGGGGGTGTCTCCGCGCATCGGCGGGTGTTTCAGCCACCTCTCCCCTTCCTGCCCCCCCACTTTGACCAAGCTGCAGGCCACCTCAGGACCCAAACCCTGAGCAGGGGAGCAGGTGCCACCGCAATAGCCAGGTCTCCCGCGCAAGCTGGCTCCTGCCACCTGCGCCACCGCAGGGCCCCCAGCACGGCTCGGCTCGCAGCAGCCCAAGCGCTTTGCAGAGCAGCCGCAGCACCGCTCAGCTCCAGCACCAGCCCTGGGGCTGCGTCCAGAGCACCAGCAGCATCCAGCCCATTTGCAAGCAGAAAACGGTTTGGCACTGGTGCCCAAAGAAGCGCTCCTGGATGCCCTTCAAGCAAATAAATACCTCCAGCAGAGGAGACTCGGGAGCCATTTTTTAAGAACGTAATTTGATTAAAGGGTTTTAAAGAAATTGTCTTTGCCCGCCGAGAAGGGCTGGTGTGCTGGCAGGACCCTGGTGCTCAGGGTGACACTGCTGCTCGCAGCAGCTCTTTGCCCACCAGCCCTTTGGCTCGGCAGCGGGCACCGTCCCCACATCTCCCACTGCTGATGAAAAGCTGGTGCCATGACACGGAGGGTCTCCATGACCTGCTGGGAGGAAAACAACCTCCACCACAAAGCAAACCATCCCAAGCCACTGCTTGGTACCCACACATGCCCAGGGCCGGGAGGGAAGGTTTCCCAGTGCTGGAGCTGGTTTTGATATGCCCAAGGCAGCACCAGTAGCACCCCCCATAGTCAGGAGAGGATGTACCCACCGCACCATTCAGCGCTCTCAGCCCTTTTTGCTGACTAACGACTTGTAGAACTCCAGACACTGCAGCTGAGCATGATTAGCATCAGCCCTACACCCTCCAGTATCTTTCTAGTACCCCATTAATGTTTAATACCCCACATCTGCAGCTCTGAGAGTCTGGGGGCTACCAGTCAGCAGCACCCTTCAGAGAGCTTGTCCACGCCTGGTTCAGTGCTTTCTCACGTGGGCAGGGAACTTGTTGTGCACATTATTAAAGCACCTGCAAGGCAGATGCCGAGGATGTGAGGAGAGACTCTGAGTACGCAATATTTGCCTTTGGAGCGGTGCAGTGGTCAACTCAAACCACCAAGGTTTTCCCCGCTGCAGTGAAACGGCACGGCCCACAGAGCTGCCCGGGGAGGGCGAAATGACGGCTCCCCACGCGGATTTTCTTCCCCTGCTGCTCCACAGATGTAGTCATTCAGATCCCAGTGTGTTAGTGATGGGCACTTTTATCTGGAGAGTGCACAGAGACGGGAGCTACTAAAAATACAGGTTAGAGTAACTGCTGCTCCCCCAGAGAGGGGGTGAGGGTGATGCCCAGATGGTTTCATTTCAGGTGCTGTTACCCACAGCCGTGACTGGTCCTGCCTCACGGGGAAGCGAAGAGCCCATCTCCCTTCAGGACATCAACGAGGATGCCTGTCCAGAGCAGTCCTGTACTTTTTCACTATGAGCTGGATGAAGACCAACATCTTCCTAAAGATGTTTTTCCAGCATCCAGTTCTGGCTGCTCGGTCCATTTTAAAATGGGACCCGCTGACTTTCGGGGTGTGCCGACGCTGGGAGCTGTCATGTCTGCTAGGCTGGTGTCTGCTGGTCCCTCTGAGCCGCTACAAGCAGAGCCAGGTTTACCCAGCTGAGCTCCCGCTCTGCCACAAGGGCTCACGTCCTCATTCGTCACAGCTCGTCTGCTCCCGTGCACGTTTAACACGGCCTGACAGAGGACACAGGACGGTGGGAAAAAACATTATTTTCAGAAAGCTGTCCCTAGAACCATGAATTTAATATATTTTATAAATATATATTATTTTTTCCAAGCGTTTCCTAACTCCTGGTCAAGTGTGTCAACATAAACTAAACATGACGAGGCATTTATACCAAGCTTACATAAATACCCAATGTACTGCCATAGTTATATTACTATTACGTCTTAATGGGTAATTAATAGCGATTTTAACAGACCACACAAGTCTCCTAAAATACCAAAGGTTTCCTGCCGGCTTTCCTTTCTAACCACCCCCCACCCCACCCCACCCCCCGAAGGAACATGAAGGCATCCGAGGAATGGGCTCACCTCTGTGTATCAACACAGCCTTCAAGGTCGCCTACTCCAACCACTACCTCAAGCCTTAATTTCCCGATTGCTTTTCTAGAAAGGGGAAATTTTCAGCGAGCACAACCCAACCCGATCATATCAAGCTTTTTTCCATCCAGGTCCCGGAGGTGTCCTGGCTGCACACGTTCAGGAGCATTGATCTTTGCAGCCACTTTCCTAGTTAGCTGGAATTGAAAGACTTTGCTAGCGTAGACATTTTTTAAAAAGCAGAAATTGGGCTATTTCCAAGTGCAAACAGCCTTTGTTTTATCACTACTTGTTTGGTCTTTTTAGAACAACAGGTAAAGGGCATCCAAAAATCACAGCCTGTCCCTCTGCCACCCCCCTGGAGCTCAGCTGCAGCCTGCACCTCCCTCCCACCCAACACCTACGCTACTGCCACACAGGGAAAGGGACAGGAACGAGAGACAGGTAATGAGACGGAGAAGACAGGCAATAGCCACAAAGTCAGGGAGAAACAGGGAGATGAGCGTACAGCATATAAAGGGGTCTGGTATACAGCAGCTCTCCTGGTGCCTAATTAAAGACTGATGTCTAATTGAGATGCTTTCAAGGGTGGTCTCTGTGCTGACCACCCGCCACTGCTCTGCAGCAAGAGCCTAGGCAGGGGTGCTGCAGCCCCACACCTCAGACTTTGGATTTAGGTGCCCACTCAGCCTCAAAGGCTTCAGGGCTTGTGTTGCCAGTGCACGAGGAAGCGCGAATTAAAACATCACAGGGGCGCGCAGTGACCTCATCCTGCTCTATTCAAATTGATGCAAGTTTTGTCACTAACTCCCGTGACAGCAAAACTGAGCAGGCAGTGGCCTACAAAGTGAAAACCCTGTGGTTTTCCATCCATAGCATCACAGTTTAAGCACATGCTCCTCTTGGATGAGCTCCTCCTCTCTTCCCTGTTTCTCTATCCAATTCCATGGTGCTAAAACCAGGAATTTAAGTTGTCTGTTGGCACACGTGCTTGATACAGTGCAAAGCAGCACCCTGTGTTTGGGGATATGCTTAACTGCAGGAGCAGCAGAGAAGAGCATCCCTTGCTCCGGCAACCAGAGGCAGCAAGTACCATCTCAAAGGCAGAAAAAGCACTTGACTGCTACAATCATGGGAAGGTTTCCCAAAAAAATCCTGACTGATAGTTACGGACATTTCTTTTAGCTCCCTATCAAATGCATTCATGGTCGCCAGTTCCCTATAGACCAGATGTATTGCTGGTTCCATTTTCCAAACAAAATGTCCCCATCTGGATAAAGATCACAGGCAGATCTCATAATGGGAGACCACTGTCTTTTAGGAGAGGTGGGGGGTGACGAACCACAGGAAGAGCCAACCCAGCTGACAAACTGAACATCACAAGCCCTGAAGACCACTCAAACATTTTTACTACTTGTTTAAAAGATTAGGAGCCACCTCTTGGACTAAGGTGTGTGTCACTCTGCAGGCAGAGGCACAAGCAGCTGATCTCTATTTCTACCCCCTCAGCAGTGAGCCCCAGCTGTTTGCTGTCGGCCACCCTGAAGTCACACAGGTTAACAGCTGTGCTAGACCCAACCTCCCTTTTGCAGAGGGCAAAAGCTACTTTTAGCATTATCTATCTCTATTTTTGCAGTGTGCATCACTCTAGGACCTGATCAGCAGGCGAGCCATCAGAAACGGGGAATGCTGTTATCCTTGGCTCGGTGGTAGGGGGAGAGAGATGTTCAGAGGTAAGGAAATACACCTTTCTGAGAGCATCCAGGGCTGGTCTGAAGGGGCATGAGGAGCCTGTGCTGAGCCCAGGGGCTCGAGCTGGACTGGCAGCTGAAACCTCCTTTTCCCCTGGGCAGCTCAGTCCCAGCACAGCAACCCTGTGCCAGCAGATGAAGCCAAGCTGGAAATTTGTGGAACTACTCAGCAGAAAACACGGCCAGCAGTGGCAAACTCCTTGGCCAGCGAGCTCTGCTGCAGCAGAGCCTCCTGGATGTGGAGGGAAGAGCAGAGCCTGGGCAGCAGAAAACCACGCTCGTCATCCCTCACCAGCAATGCAGCCCACCACAGGTGGTAGATGGGTGAAAATCAGCTCCTACCAGCCTGGGGAAACAAATGCAAAAAGAGGGGGTTTCTGTGCATCTTGCAGCGTGTGTAGCTGGTCTGTTCCTCTTGCACGACATGTCTAGATGAAGCATCACAGCCCCAGGACACACAGGGTTATTCATCTCCACGTAACCGAGCATTCAATTATGTGACTGCTGCACCAGCCGCCGCCTCTGACTCTGGGAAAAGCAGGAAGCGGCAGGCAATGGATCATCCATACATTTGTCAGAGCCACTGATGTGGTGTTCACTTCTTACAGCTCTGAAGTAGTAGAATTTGTTATATGCTGATAGGAGATCAATATGTAATTTAATTAAGATAGATGGTTTCAGGTTCTCTGTGCCAGCATTGCCTCTGTGCAGGAGCTTCTAAGACCCTGCTGCCCATGCACATCTGCTGCCCATGCACATCTGCTGCCCATGCACATCTGCTTCCCATGCACCGCACCAGGAGCTCCCTCCTGTTCTCTACCCCGCTTAGTCATACTGCCACATTTACAGGATATTACAATGAGGATTTTTTTTAGAAGGCAAGAGGCCCATGGCTGTGCATGCTTCACATGTTCACTTAATTACTGCTTTCCTTCTTTCTTCTTCTCAATTAACCAAGAAGGCCCTGTCTAATGAACTGAGCAAGAACAAAGCAGGAGCAAACAGCAGTTCCCATTACGGGTCCTCCGAGGCGCAGCCAGGAGCCAGGCTCCTGCGTGTTCACAGCAGTTCGGCGTCGTGGGGTGATGACTGTGAAGGCTGAAATTAAGCTGTTTCCGCACACAGCCCTGGAGCACCCCACTTGTTTGCCCACACGGTCCAGGCTGAAGCCTCCGAGCTGCCCTGATGTGGACATCTCTGCTCTCCCACAGCTGAACCTAGAGCCTTGCCCAAACCTCCGTCAGGTTGAAGACCAGCTCCGTGCCCAGCCAGCCGACTCCCAGGAGAGTACCACACGCTGCCTCCGAGCGCTGAATTTAAAAAAATAAAAGCAAGAGAGCTCCCTGCTCCCCAAGGCAGCAGCTGCACCAGTGACTCTGGGGTTTACTGGGGGGATGGGTTTGCTCCTTCCCTGTGATGCACTGGGCACCCACAGTCCCTACCGCACCCACTGTGCCAAATCTTGGTGGCCAAAACCTTCCCTGCAGGGCAGCTGGCTGGGTGCTGTGCCCTCAGCACCCGGGGCAGGCCCAGCAGCTCCGGGGTTCAGAGCAGGCACCTCTCACATACCACCGTGTCCTCCTGGAAGGGCCAAAGAGCAAGTTTTTAGGCATTATTGCAAATGCCAGATTACTGCGTTGGTTACTGTACTCCCCCCAAAAACCTCCCGTTCACATAAAACATTTGCAAGCAGCCTGATCCTTACCTGCTTTGCTCCAACAGGGGAAACAGGAAAAGCAAGATCCCAAGAAGTGCATTCCTCAGGATGCACGGGAGGCGCAGCAAAGTCTTGGGTGGTTTTTATTTTCTCTCATGCACTCAGAGTAAACGAGCACCTAGTCACTGGTAAAGGCCAGTTCTCACCACATGGCTGGAATTCCTTAAAAAAATAAAACGAGAAAAAAAAAAAAACCAGTAAAACTGAACTTTACAATACTAATGGGTAAGATGTTCATCAGCCCCTGAAGTTTTCCTGTAAGACAACTATGCTTTTCTCTACACAGTACACCTCAGAGATAGATACGAAACCATTGAGAACTCCTAAGAGCACAACAGCGTTAGCAGGGATCCACGGGCCAAATCAAGAGCCAGTCCCATCTCAGGGAAAAAGCCCATTCACTCACTCCATGCGGCCCCTCTGATTCACCCTGGACGAGCACGACTCTTAGCAGAGAGATTACGGAGAGCTAATCCTGTGTCTGTCCGCAGCAGAAAGACAAACAGCACCGCGCTTTTCTCGTAACCAGTGTTGCACCACGATAGATGGTGCTTGAAATCCAGCCCCGGTGGCACCGAAAGAAGGGCTTCTGTGGGATCTTCCTTCTGCAAATTGACTTCTTTCCTGAGGGAAAAAAATACTAACCAAATATTAAAACACTACTATAGGGGAGAGCATACGTCAGATGACTTGGAACCAGACTCAGGACCGCTCGCACCAGTTGAGCTCTGCGGTAGCTGTGCGGGGCAGGCAGGTCCAAGCTGGGGTCCCACGGGCGATGCAGAGCACCGCTCGCCCAGTGCCTTCAGCATCAGCAGCGTTTTGGGGAGGTCATGCTGCCCCCTCGGAAGAGGGAATACCTTCAGCAAGCCACCCAGCCACGCAAGTGGTTTATAGTGCTGGCAGTCCACCACCTGCTTGGTAAGTGCTACCCGTTTTCTGGGGAAACCTCAAACAGGTGTTTTTTGGTCTCAGGTGACTGTTTAAATTGAAAGTAGTAACTAGAACAAAACATCAGTAGCTGAGGGACCACCGAAATAGCATCTTCAAGAGCCCTTGCAGAGAAAGGACAACTAGGGACCAGGGCTGCTGCAGTGACTGGAGTGCATTTGGACTTGGAATTGGAGGCAACGTCAGGGAGTCAGCAGCACCGGAGCTACCCTGGGCAGCTGCTCCCGCTGCTGCAGTCAGTTCTGCAGGCTCAGGCTTTCTGCAGCAGCCCAGAGATGCGTGCAGCTGCCGGCCAGCCGAGCCCTGCGAGCGATGCGTTCCAGTTGTTCGGGTTTGCTGCGCTCAGGGTACCGTCACAGCAACCGACATGACATCCAGTGACCACGCTGGCACCTCCTCTGCTTTCTGCACGGAGGGAGGTGGAACTAAGTGCTTTGGTTCCTGGTTGGAGGTAGAGTAACAAGGTACCTACTGCAAAAACACACACACACACAACCCGCAACCCCTCTCACCCTTGCTGATGTGTGCAACATCTGGGAGACAGGCAGCCCTCATGGTAAAGCCTCAGAGCCACCACCGGTAGGTCTTGTGTGGAAACGGTACCTTCAGCAGGTTCACGCACAGCTGGGGGGTGAGGAAGCTGCTTTGGTTTTGTTTTTAAACCTAGGGAGCTGCCTGGGTTTCGGTGTGGACGTACAGCCACAGAAAGGAGCATCTCACACAGCTCACAGGCACCTCCTTGTTCTCCCACACCTGGATTACCAGCCGTTTGCACTTTAATACACACCTTTTTACACAGCACACAGGCACAAAGCAACCAAGCCTTTTTTTTTTTTTCTTTTCTTTTAAACATGCAAGTGAATTGTTACACTGCATCCTGCTGTCCCGCACCTGAACAATAAACGCCACAGCAGAACGAAGATAGGAGGGATGACCTACTGAAGGCAGAAAGCGAGCAGGAGCTTGAAAAATCTCTTACTGCCCAAAGTGAAGAGAGAAGCAATCAGCAGGTATAGAAACCGAAATGCCTATGCTGCCTTCCCAGGTCACGGCGAAAAAAAGGCTTTGTACACCCAGAGCACCTGCACTGGAAGTCAGCACCAGAATCATCTTGCTGGTAATTTTGGTGTTGGGCATTGATACAAAGCTTGATTTTTATTTTTACCTTCTTGATTAGCACATGGAAGTGTCACACTCACCATCACGTTGTGGGACCCTGAAAACCAAGGAAGGGATGTTTAAGTCAGCACCAACCTAAAGTGGAAGGACACAAGGAAGAGTTACTAAAAACATCCAGGGAGACGGGAATTGCTTCTAAAGGGCATTTCCAACAAACGCTTAAAACCTGCAAGGCTTGCACTATGGCAACACACCTTGCTGTTGTTGTTTGCAAAGCTGGGGACCGTGTTGTGACATTTTTGATGCTTTGGAGAGTGTTGCTCACAGCCCGAGCCCTGGGGAGGTGGTTTAGCATGCAGCCAGGGCTGCCGTGCTGCTCAGCTGCCTGCGTCAGGACTGCAGTGGGTCCCCACGCTGCTCTGCCTGGCGCCGGGTGGGTGCACAGAGGTGCCCCAGCCTGGGCTACCTGCTCTCAGAGGTGTCACAGCGGTGCAGGAACACAAGGGGAACCAGCAGGCGTGCTGAAAGGACCAACAGTCTCCGATCTGAAGCCCACCGTGGTGGATATTTTCCTGAAGTTTTATACCGCTTCCACGCACACACAGAAAGATGCAGCATAGAAGACAAGCCGTTATTTCAAAATTTCAGTATGAAAAAAAAAATATCCACGTCCATCAGGGTGCAAAGCAGCAAATTCAGGCAGGCTGGCACACTCTTTAGGAGTGCTGCCCGGGTTCCTGCCCACCCCGCTGCACAGCCCAGCAGTGGGCTGGAGACAGGACCAAGCCACCCACGGGCTCTGCTGCAGCACTCCCAGCTCAGGCTAAAGGTCTGCAGCCTGCCAGAGCATCAGGCCCACAGTGACCCACACAGATACAGTCATCTCCTTTTGGGAAAAAAAACACACCAAAAAAAACACAAACCTCCCCAAAACCCAGCACATTGAAGCCACCTCCTGCACGAGCGCATTGCCCTGAGAAGCAATGACTTTGCAATATGCAGCAGGACCAACGGATCAGCAGGGGTAATGTTCTCATAAGCGCAGGCTATTTACTTGCAGCTTTTCCCCGGGCTGGTGTTGTTCAGCACAGCTGGTTCCAGCTTTCCAACCATCCCTACAAGGACAGGACGATTACAGCCTCGTGGAAACTGCCACAGGCGGCCAGCAGCTCAACCCAGGTTTTCTGTGACAGTGAAAAAGCAAATTTCTCACCTCTAGAAAAGTGCTACTCGCTCCAGCTGCTGGAGCAAACACAATCGACCGGCTGCTTTATAGTATCCCTCCCTTTAGCTACACCAGTGCTGCGCTGGGCTGGGCGGCAGGGGACACTGGGCCAGTCCTGCCTGCCACTGGGAATGATTAGGAACTGTCACTCTCCCTTTAACAGCGGACATCGCTCCCTCTCAATGTGGCAAAGCAGCACATGCAGGGATGCAATTCTCCCCATCCCACCCCAGGCACGGGATAAAAAGCATTGCCCGTAGCTAAGAGACAGGCATAGGTTAGCCATGCCAGGCGCTCCCCTGCGTACAGCAGCAGTGCAGGCATCTGGCAGTAGGGAAGGGAAAGGCAATGGGCTGCGCAAGGTGGCTGCAGGGCTGGGGCAGGAAAAACAACATCCGACACAGCTGCAAACAAGGTTTTTTCAGCAAACAGGCAGCATCACGAGGCAACTTCTACCCACAACACTTGCAGCCACCTCACAGAGATGACAGCACCTCTCCCACTGTCTTCAAGGCTTTGGGCTCCTACGGCCACTTGTCTTGTTGCCAGGCCGGCGAGATGCAGAGCATTCGATGCGTGAGCTCATGCTGCTTCGGCTGCAGAGCAGCAGCTGCTCTCCCTTCATTTTTTTCCAATAAACCTGTCACACTGCAGAATAGCAAGGCTAATTGTCACACCATTTAGTAGCCACAGAAATCTCTCAGCCTCCAGACTAATGGTATATTTGAAAACCAGTTTAACATGTTACCTGAACCTTGCACCAAATCACATCAATCTGCTCGCACGGCAGCATCTCCTGCAGCAAAGCCATGAGCTCTTGCACAAGCTTCCCCAAACCTGGAAAAATCAGACCATGAGCACTCCCAGTCACTTAGAGCCAGTATCAGGCCAGAAGACCTACAGCCACCGACAGCTCACGCAGTCATTACATCCAACAAAGCCAGGGCCGTAGCTGACGTGCTTCTCACCAGCAGCTACCTGGAGTGCTCTTGGAGGCTTGGAAGCCTCCTCAGGCCAGTGGGCAAGGACTCAGTCGTGTTCCTGCCACTTCTGATTCCAATACAGCGGCTCCAGCACAGGGAAAGACACAGAACCACTTCGCAATTGCATTATAAAGCAAGAGGAACCTGCACAGCCGCAAGCAGAAGAGGCAGAGCCGAGTCCCAAGGCTAGCAGGATGCCTTCCCTGGATTTGTGAGCTCAATCCCCAAGTCCCCCAGTCCTAACTGGAGCCTGCTGATCGCCAAGCACCTCACCTGCTCTTGGCCATAACCCAAGAGGCAAACCAGGCAGTTTCTCATCAAGCTGGCTACCAGGTGCTCCTGCACACAAACAGGCTGAACTCCTGATGGCCAAGACGTGGGCAGTGAAGAGATCAATGGAAAAGAATTCCTTCAGTGTTCAATTGCATTCACTCTTTTCTTTTACCCCCATCTAATGCAGTTTTCAGATGTTCATCTTCCAGGTGAACAGTAACAGCAAGGACTGAGGTGACCGCTCCTGCCGTAAGCATTCAGTGCCAAGCCTGCGGGACAGAGAAACCTGCATCTTTATTGAAGGCTGGCCTCGCTGCTCCTCCATAGCCACATTATTTTGTTCTGAAGCTTTGATAATCTTTGCATCCTTGGCACTGCTCTGTAATAACCAAACAAGTTCTGGAACTGCTCCCGTCTCATAGGTACCTTTCTGAACGAAAGGCGAAATTGGAACTAACAAAAATAGCCCTCCTCCTGCTCACATGAAATCACACTACCTGTAACCCAGTTTGCAAGCAGCACTGACATATGGAGACTAAACTCTGCCTGATCCTCTCCAGCCTATCTCCGGCAGCAGCAGTGCCCTCGGGGGCGGGGGGGAAGCGTAGCATAGAAGAGAAAATAGTTGAAAAGACGAGTCCTAAAATCCCATTAACTTGCACCTTTCTTCCTTGAGAGTGCTGAAGGCCATCCTTTTTGTGGCAGATGCATAACTCCCTTTCTGAAGGGCAGAGGAGCTGCCTGGAGCTGGCCCAGTCGGAGCACCCCATCACTCCCAGTAACACAGACAAGTACTACGTTCACCCTGAGATGGGCAAATCTGGTTACAGGGGAGCGCCATCAGCAACAGGAAAATAAAACGCAGCCTTTCCTCAGCACCCTGCAGACATGCTGTACTGTGGCACCACATCCAGAGCAGAAAGAGTGGATGCTTCAAGGATAAAAAAAACCCCAAGAGGCACCAAATAAAACTAGGAATCGGGTTCAAAGCAAAGAAGTGATCCCTCTTGCAGGCAGCTGCTCATCGAGGCCCTGGCTATGTGCACCGCAGACACTGGAAGTTCACACAGGCTCAAGGGGAAAACAGAGAAGTTCCTGGAAGAGAAAACCACTGATGGTTTTATGCCTGTTCCCATGGTTAGGGACAGGGGACCAGAGTAAGGGGCATCTCTGATCAGACCAGAAATATCTCAGCATACACAGGAAGAGGCTGCAGGCACCAGCCATTCCAGTCCCTTCGAAGAACTGCCTGCTTCTAGCAACAGCCAAAGCAGTTTGATACAACACAAATTGTGTCACTGCAGTATTCAATCCTCTAAACTGATTCTCATTGTCTATTTTATGTATAAGTCTCTATTTTTGGAAAGCTTGTGCTCGAACCCGTTGAATTTGCAAAAAACCAGCTATCTTTTCCATTAAGTAACAGGTTTTCCATTCACACTTTTCCAGACACAGCTACTGAACGCAGGCATCAACTGTGCTGTTTGTAAATGCAAGTCTATTTTTGTCTTTTTAAGTAGAATGCATTTAATTTAAAGACCAAAAAGCTGTTATGCAGAACCTAAACCTCTCAAGCCTTTATTATTGTCTGTTGAGAAGTATATCTAGTTTGTCCAACTTCTAGCCTAACTACAAAACGTTGCCCAACAGCAAGTTGAACACACCTTTTTTATGACTATTGTTGAAACACTTAAACACAGGCCACAGCAAAATGTTAATCCCCGATGCAGACCTATGTAGCACAGCTTTAGCAGCAGCAATGCTGTCCTCAGCACACACCCACTGATGCAATCTCTGCACACAGCAAGTTTGCAGGGCATCTTCAGCATTCCACCTCTGCAATAACCACCTTTTCCCACTGATCTTTCAGCAGTGACAGTTTTAAATATAGGTGAAGTGTTCTTGAGCTACTATTTAAAATGCTGAATTCCAAGAATATAAACTTTTATCTGCATGCTTTCAAACTCAGTGCCAGAAGCTCATTAGATCAAAATTAATGCATCCTTTCTTCGTACACAGACCTTATAAACGATGACCAACTTGGAAGTTCCAGTTAAAATTGTAACTTCACCCCAGCCCCTGCTCACATTACAAAACCACCAAGACATGCAAGAGTTATCACCAGCCACGCTTGAAGAGCAGGCCCACAGCATATTTGACTCAAGCATTACCATCCACACAGCAAACAAATAAATCCTCCCCCTCCCAAGCCCCATGCAGGTACACATGCAAAAATATTACAACACATAACTTAAGATTAGATGCTTTTTTTCTAACAGAGCGCTAATATAGTGTAACTAAAACTTGGCTGAATTAATGTAACTGCATCATACAAAAAAGTATCATGGTATAGGACAAAGACCTTGTGTATGCCCTGTTGCTTTTCAAGGCTGTGGTAGTTGTATGCCATCTCAATTGTTAACACTTTCTAGCACACTTTTCTGGTAAAATATTACACGTTTTGTTTTGTCAATAATTCTCCCAATACTGAAAAACCATTTTATTGAACACTTCTATAAGGAGACAATGATCACAACAAAATCAGGAGTCTGGCACAGAAACGTGCTCAGATTTTTTTACAAAATAATTACAATCCAAGGAAAAATGCCTACATAAATCAGTACAAGTATCAAAGTATAAAAGCTACGACAAGAAAATGAAAGCTCTTCCAATGCAAGACATGCTTCAAGAGCTGTATCTTGTTCTCACACATTTCATGATGTAACTTTTGTTCGGGAAATTATTTCATTCACAAAACTGTTGTTCTTTGCCAGCACATCATTTCTCAGCTGTTTCAGCTTGACTTTGATGTCTTCTTCTGACATATCTGTCAGGGGCAATGCTTTCACTTGACAAAGAAAATCCTGAATTATCTTTTCACCTTCCTGAAAGGGAGAGGACAAGGAAAAGACCACAGAAAGGTTGTTTAGACTGCAAGCAGGATTCTTCCAAGTTCCCTAAAGATACAAACTATTATTCAACACTAGAAACTTTTTGCAAGCAAAACCCATGGTTGTTTTTGGACTTGCTAGCACGTTCTCAATACCAGAACAATCCAGTTATACCGTTATCAGTTCTTTCTCCTTTCAATCCATGAGCAAAACGTAGCAGCCAATCAGCAGAAATACAACATTTAACACTGAGAGGTCCTGTACGTGTTCCACATTTAATTCCCACGTGCAACACATTAGGTGAGGATCACCAGCAATAATAGCATCTATGTGTTAATATTACCCAAACTAGTTACTTTTTGAAGGAACTGTAAATCAAAGCCAATGTTTCAATATGCAAAAAGAAGGAACAAATTGTAACCAAGCAACTGGAGAGTGGCCGTCACCACGGAGAACAGATGATAATTAAGCTCTACGCATATGCTTTTACACAAACAGGCAAAGTGGAACTTCTAAACAATCTGAATTGAATAGCAAGAACAAACATTTCAATGAAGAGTATTCCAAATTCCCTGTATTAGAAACAATTTGCCCAGAAAACAGAATTTTGTCTAGTCCTCTGTCTCTTGCATTTTACAACTCTTCTTCACAGTTTTCTTATTTTATCATTTAAGACTCATGCAGTATGCTTTCAGTGCAGAAGTCTCCAAAGGACTTGGAAAAGCAATAGCACGCTTTTCCCTCTAAACATGATGTTAACAAAGGCAGACAAATTGCCCAGGCGAGACATCTAAAGCTCTGCCATTCTATTGCCTCGAGAGTTTATGAAATATCCAAGAATAAAAGATGATGCTGTATTTGTCAGAAGTGTTTGCCAAATCAATTTAATTTCAACCAACTTCAGACTACAGAGCCAGATTCAACTAATCTGAAAAATACTTTACCATAAAGGAAAAGTAATAGCGGAGCAACTGAGGCAGTTGGAGGGGGAACCTCCTGACACTAAAAGGTAGGACAAGTCAGAGATCACTCATCCACAACATCAGATCCATGTACTAAGCCAGGAGCAAATGCAGTAAGCCTCCGAAACTGAAAATAACGTAACAGGTAACGGCCTCTGTCTAAAGCAAAGGCTTTTTAAATGTAGGAAGTGCTTAGGATACAGACCAACACTTCAAGGCTTCTCTATGGGCAATATGGAGTATTACCAAGATTGCCACGGATGTACAGGAGAAGACGGACAAGCTACAAGGCCAGGAAGTTTCAGGACAACTGCTGGGACACAGAACTAAGATCTGTAAGCTGATTTATATGCATGAAGCAAGGAGGACCTGACTACTGGCAAAAAACAATGCAAGTCATACAGCACGTGGATTTCCCAGGAGGCTGCAACAGATGTCACTGTAAGAATTCTTAATCCAGCAACAGGATGACACGGGCTAGTCTCGGAAAGCTTCCTGCAAGCTATTGCTTTCCTTTACACTAACCGCTAATGAAGCTTCTTTTAAGAGAAAATGAAGGGAAAAGAGAAAAAAAAAAAGAGTTCACTCAAATGACTTTACACAAGTGTATTATGCAATGCAGACACGATCAGATCTATGCTGAGATGTGGGTTTCCTCAGCTTCTGCTTGAAGCCTGTGCAAAGTCAAGGGCATTTTTTACCTCTCAGCTGAGTAGAGAGCACCAAGCTAAAATTCTCATGTGTGAAGTGGGAAGAACTTTATGACATCTATAAATCAGACATTCCAGGTCCAGAATGCCGTGTCCTTCAACAGGAGCACTGCTTGTGAGGTGTGTTAGTACTGATGGGACATGGAAGGGCTGTGTACTCAGCTTTTCTCTAATGGGAACCAATCTGAACATGTTCATACTGATCTTTAAGAAACGAGCACAAATGTGCCCTCAAATAAGGGAGGGCAAAACCAGATGCAACCCACCTGCAGAGCCATAACAATCTAAACAAGAATTAAAAACTGTAACTTATGTCCCAAGAAACACTTCATACAAACTAAGTAGCCAACAAAAGTGACAAACAAAAAATTCTGACTCAGTTCACAGATAAAGAAAACCCCACAGGACAGCTAGGGACATGGTCCTTTGTAGGACTCCAGTTGTATGCCAATCATACTAACTGCCAATAATTATTCTTTAAGAGAAAAATTAGTTTCATTCTCATGCTATGTTCTTTGATAAAATTCTTGCCTATGTTAACTTGAAATCAATCTAAACCAAACCCCACTGTCCTTGAACGTATTTTCAACTCCTAATGAACTTCATAGCTAAAACACCTTGCTATGGAAAAATGAGATCATAGTCACTGATCCCCAAGCTTCGGGTGAACCTGAATCCTCGAACTATTCTGCTTGGTCTATTCCAGCTAAACAAATTTTTAAAAGCATTCCTGATAGCAAACCTCTCTTTCTTTGCAGAATTTCTTGGCTGGTGGTTCTCCTTCAGATTCCTTGGACTTGCCAATGTTTTGAAACTCCTCCAGCTCCAATGCTTTCTCTCTTGCACTTTCTATCACATGTTTTGGGAAGGCTGCCAGCTCTGCTACATGTATTCCAAAACTCTGGTCACAAACACCTGGATGGCGAGGGGAAAAAAAAAAAACCAACACAACAACGGTAAAGAATTCTCAAGGAATAATGTGCCTACACAGAGATGATATAAACAAAGTTGTAATAGTTCTCTGTTTTGAAGAATTAAGTGCATGACATTATTTGGCTCTCCCAACATTTTCCAATTCACCTTTTGGATACGCACAGTAACACAGGCTAAAGAATATGCTCTTAATTAAGTTTTCTTAGAGCAGTAATTGCATAGCTCCAAAAGTGCTTCAGGAAGACAACTCTTCAGGCAGAAAGAATTTCCCTCTAGTACTTGAATGAAATTGAGTAATGTTTTTTATTAAAGTACTTCAGCACAGTCTTTAGAATACAGTAATTCCCATAATTATTTTTAGTGTATATCTCACTTTTTCTGTACTTATATGAATACATATGTAAGTGTGTGTGTATATATAGTATAATATTGAGTGTTGCATTCTCAGTTCTCCTTCTCCTTTGCCTCAGTACCACGTAACTTCCCAGACTCCAGGAGCCATCTTTAGTTATATCAAAACCTTCCAACTTTAACTTTACATTTACTTCAATTAATACACTGTTTATAGCATTTGGTTTAGAAAGGAAAGATCTCATAATTGATCAAAATACGTCAATTATACACATTTACATAACATAATTTTTGCTTCAATATTAAAAGCTCTCTGATACAATCTGTCAACTCCATGCATTTACATCACCATAATTCCAGCTGGCCACCCACAAATATTACTACATCCTTTTAATTCTGGTCTCCAGAAAGGAGTTATGAATAAATAAATTACCCATATAAAATGATACCTAACTAATCATCTCTTAAATACTGAGTTACTGAAGAATAGGTAAAGGAAAACTTAGCATTTAATACTTTTTGGTTTATTAACCTTGTAATCTCTCACGTTTCTTAAAGGAAATTAACATTTTTAAGCAAAAATTAGGCTTCTTGTTTTACATTAAAAACACACCTCCCCAGACACAAAGCTAACTCAGGTCTCTGCTGAGAACAGCCCTTTCCGTGTCTCCTCCTCCTGCTATTTTGTCACACTCCTGAAGCACGAAAACAAGGATGAAAATACCACATAAAAGTTCCCTGTCATGCAATTCAGATCAAGTTACACATTTCCAACGACTTGAAACCTTTTACTTGTTTCAAAACACAGGTGTATCTGAGCTGCCTATACTCACATTCTTGCCTGAACAATGTAACCCTTCCAAGAGGGAAAGAGCACAACACTAAATGCAACAACTTAAATGAAAGACATCAAATTCAAGACCAGGTATTTTAACATGAGGATTTCATAATATTTTACCTCATCTGACAGAAGTTTAAGTAGATAGATACAAACTATTGTGCCTCTAAGCTCAATAGCACTTCCAAGAAAATGGATTGAATGAAAAGATGCTGCATGTACAAAGAAAAGATGTGTACAACTAAAAATAGCAACACTGATTGAAGAAAAATATGAAACTGAGCTGCTAGTTTTCACCAGGACCAGAATGAGTGAGTTAATACAAGTTAATAAAAAAATAAAGGGAGGGTGAGGGTTGGTTTGGGGGCTGTGAAGAAAGATAATTCACCCAACCATCTGGGGAATATTAGGGCGGTTTATCACAAGATTTCCTTTTCCAGGGGATTTATAGAGTAGAAGGTTTAGAATTAGCCCATATTACTTCCTGTCCAACCTAAGTACTCAAAATAAGGCACCTAAATAACGATGGCTTGTTTGAAGACACTGTACCTCACCAGCTCCCAACTGCACTGAAAACACTCACAGTTCCACTGTATGCTCACAGCAATTTATGACTATACTTATCTTCAGCTCCCCAGCCACACTAAGCCACATTTTAAGCACTGATTTCTGCCAGGCATTCAGAGGGCTCTGAACATTCACTTGGTGGAAGGAGCTCGATAAGTGCTGGAGAAGATGGGAAACAGCAAACTATGAAAGAACCAGAGGCACTGCCCCTGCACTGGAAGCAAAGCTTACACATTGCCTAGGAAAAGTGCATGAACAGAAAGAAGAGAGGCCATTTCTAAGGAATAAAGATCTCAAAAGGCAAGGAAGCAAAAGAAACCAGACTGTGGCAGCCAGAGATACTCTAACCAGCTTTAAGCAGACTCTCAGCAAAGCCAGAGGAGAGCAGTGCTTCTGCTCATGCTTTGATCCCCTTTGTGCAGAGCAGTCTCCTAGCTTTACAAAAAAAAAGTACCCAAAATCTAATTGCAAGACTATAGCCACAGGGGAATACAAAACTAGAAGTGGTTATGCAAGTAATCAAAAGGCAAGAAATGAAGTCATTTGATGGACTTAAAACCAGAAGACATGAGCAATAAACAGTCAATTAATAACGTCACAGGAGTTAAACTAGCATGGTACCACTGGAGTGAGGCTCAGATCAGGATATAATAAAAACCACATTTACCAATTATCTAAAGACACTTAGTAGTATGGTGATAGCCTGTGAAGATTATAAAAATTATCTTTAAAAGCATAACTGTAAAATTTTATAACTGTACAGCATATCAAATACATTTTGGAACAATATATGCCAGAAGGAATGAACTGAAAAGTCCTAAATTGGCTGAAGAAATCGGGAAATACTGGAGAGAGTTCCAGCTGAATATGCACTGATCATGAAAAGAAGAGTTATTAGGATGGACTAGGCAAGTAAAAGCAAGTATTTGGAATTGTGTCAACATGACAAAACAGTTTTCAAAATGAGGAATGAAGTTCAGCAATTGCACCTGTAAGATTGAATCCTAAACTAGAAAAGTAAGTAAACATCAGTCTCCAGGACTTGGGATAACGAGACAAGGATGGATGATGCTTGCTAATTGTTTCAGTAAAGATAATAGCCTAACTCCTCAAATAGTTATTCCTTATTTGAGACAAAACCACTCCACAAGTTAAGTTGTTGATCAGATCCAGTGTAGCCACAGTCTTCTATAGTAACCATGTCCTATCCATCTGAGTATCACTTAACTCACTCCAAGGAAAAACGAGGTATTTTTAAGTGGAAACGTAGCATAACAGTACTCTGCCCACATTTTAAATCAAAATCTCAGTTCAGAGGTTGACAACCTGACTGAAATGCTCTTAAGGGAACAACAAAATCACTGTAGAGTTTACAACTGAATTAGATCACCATAAATGGCCACACCTTACAAGCCACAGTTACACAGCCCTGCTTTATTTAGTATAAATAAATATAAATAGAGGAGGAACAAATGATTGGGGATATAGAGAAGCAGGTGGAACTGCTTATTGCAGTTAACAGATTAAATTTATGCCCAATTAAAAACTGTCTAATTTAATACTAAACGAAATAACTGGATCCACTGAAAGATTTTTATTAAATATAGCTGGGCTTATTTTACACTAACAAAACAGGCTACTTGTTGTTTCACTATGATGCCATTTGCTAAAAACTAAACATACGATTTTTCCTATCTCAAACTACTGCATAAATTGGGCAACGTTCTTCCAGGAATTATAAGGAATCTTACAAGGCTTATAACAACGAAATAGATATTATTGAAAACTGTCAGCACATAAAGGTCACGCTCCTTTTAAAAGAACACTTTAAGGAATGTTAAGTCTTTTCCTTCAGCAAGTTAAAATGGCTGATTTAGGAAAACAGAAAATAACCTTTTGGAACTCTTCCCTCTGCTCTTTAATAAAAGAGAAAGGGACCAACCTCAAAAGCACCAACTTGAGTGGCAGAAATAACCCAGAAGTCTTAACAAATAATCATCAACATCACCACCAACTGTGTTCACACATGGACAGAGCTCCTGCTGTACACTCTCCTTATGGACAGAGAAGAACATGTCTGTTATAAACACTAAGCCTGGAATAGGACATGAAAACTTTTATTGTATTTTCCATTAAGATTTCTCCCTCTCTCACTAAATAGTTTACCTTGTTCACCGTTTACACAGCCTTACCTTCCTTGACACGATAAAGCATTGTCAGTGTGTCATCAGTGGTCAGAGCAGTAACATGTAGGTTATTTACTGTTGGCACTTGGTCAGCAAGAGCTGTCAGTTCATGAAAATGTGTAGCAAACATACAGAAAGCACAGATTTTGCTAGCAATGTATTCTGAAATAGCCCACGCTAAGCCAAAGCCATCGTAGGTAGAAGTTCCTCTTCCCAGCTCATCAATGATTATCAGGGAGTTTTCAGATGCTGTCCTATAAAAAACAAGAGCATTTTATAACATTTAAGAACAGCATGAATCTGGACATTGGGAGTACCACAGTTATGTTGCAGAGACAGAGCACAAGAGGCAAAAGACCTTTTCTATCTACATAACAGCATACGAATAAAGTGCCTACACAGCATCACATAGATCACTCAAAATTAGTTTCTCTATCCCATTTTGACTTTGGTCTCCTGGTAGCAGCTCTATATGACCACTGAAATAAAGAAAGGGCTACTTCAAGAAGCTATGAGACTGCTAAACAGGACCTGAGATCCTCCCCTGAGATCCTATATAAAAGGAAATCTTAAACGCATCTTTCTTAGCTCCTCCTTTCCCATCAACCCAACCAACAAAACCAAATAAGCACAGGACTCACCTAAGGATTGAAGCAGTTTCTAACATTTCAGCCATGAAAGTAGACACGCCTTTCAGCTGACTGTCCCCAGCTCCCACCCGAGCCAGGATACAATCCACGATGGTTATTTCTGCAGAGTCACATGGTACAAAACACCCAATTTGGGCCATAAGAACAATCACTCCTGTCTGTCGGATGTAGGTCGATTTTCCCCCCATATTAGGGCCTAAAGAAAAAATGTTGCAAATGAATTAAAAACGAACCAACCATCATCTTTGACAATTCAACAATTCTTTAAAGGAGAGCAGGCTCTAAATTAAAACAAAGAACATTTACACTTACTACTGTCTTGCCAGAAAAAAGCAGCAGACTTGTCTAACAGGTGTAACCAGCAGCTCCACCACTAAGGCGGTTTGCTTGTACTGAACGCTGCTTTTTCAAAGGGTAATCGGAGAGCATATGGGGCCCTTCCTAACTTTTAGGACTTTTCAGAAGTATAAGCAATTGTCTAAAACACATGTCCGTACCTAAAATTAATAAAGCTTTAATTGAAAAGTCATCAGTATTGCTGCTTAAGCATGAAAATAATTTGCTTTCACTTCAAACAAGTTTCTCTGTAAAAGTGCAAAAGCTTAGTTACAGACTGAGTACAAGCTAATAGTGATTTAAATTACAATCTAAAGTGATTCTGAATCAGCAAAAATGGATATTAATAAGATCGTTTCAACTGAAGCACAAACGCAGTAAGAAGCACTTTCCAGAAAACTGGTCATTAAAACAGATTTTATGCTTTTGCTAACCAGAAAGACAAGCATTACCATGCATTTATTCAGATCTTTAGTTTTTCTTTTTGATTATATTAGAAGTGCTCATTAATCGTTCTCTAATTTCAGGCCTTTTCTACTCAGAATGTATGTCAAGGACATCTGGATGGAAATTAAAATTCAATTAAACCTATAAACACTAAAAATGTTTTCCTGTGTAGGAAAATTATCTTAATTACACCAGAGAATAGGGGGAGGGGTAGAGACATTGAAACATGTTTTGCATTTAAAATCAACTTTAATACTAAAGAAAACATTAACAAAGAAGCTGCTTGACTTCTTGCCTACAGAAGGTGCCTACGTGGCTACAGTACAACTGATGTCTAGTGGAATTTTCCGCATCACTTAAGCAGGTTCAGGTTCGCCAGCTCTGAGGTCACCTGGCTTGTGGAGTTACATTCACCAAGGCAAAGAACACGTATAGTAAGGAAGGACTTGTTTCTTATTTCCTACTGTCCTAGCAGCCTGCCTCTCCTTTCCAAATACCTATTGCTAAATCTGTGACCAGCTTCCCCAAACAGTTCACTGTAACTACAACATAACAACTAATTCCATGAATATTACTTTGGACAATGAGAAATACATCTGTCTGTGCATAAACATGTAAAATACCCACTATAAAAAGCAACATTTCACAAAAATATTGTGACCTTTTTTTAATATAATAAACAACAGCTTACCAATACCCTCCCTTCTTTTCCAGATCTAAATCTTATCCCCCATAAAGAAAGATTAACAACTTGCTAGCTGGTCCAGAGAATTTGTTTTGACAGAGTTTTATTGGGTTGTTTTTAAAAGGCGTAATTACTGGAAATACTAGAGACATTTAAAACGTAAATAACAAATGAAAAAGAGAACAGAAGCATTTACCGGTGATAATGTGGAACATCTGCTTGCCCTTCTCAAATGTAACATCATTGGGGATGAAGGCCACTTCATCTTGCACTTCAATGCAAGGATGCCTGGCACCTTTCAGCACAATCCTTCCTTGTCCCTTTTCCAGGATGACAGGACGGACATACGGCACTGGTGCTCCATTTGACACGTGAGCAAAACTGACAATTGCATCTAATTGAGCTATCACGTCATTCATCGTCTGTATAGGTTCTGCATAACCTGTTTTTGATTAGACACAAATTCAATACCATTAGAATTTTTTTCTGCTCTTGCTGAAAAGGTATCTTTAAAGCCTATGTTGAGCCCATAAAATGAATTCATCTGCATTAAGTCAGTTCTGTTCAAGATAGCAGTGACTAAAGTGAGAAAGTTCCTGTGCTTTGACTACAAAGGGGACTTCTTCAGACTAAGAAAAGGACGAGGTGAGGCCACGCTGATTGTTTTGCCTTAACACTAGACAACAAGAAACAGCTTATTTTGGTGTGGGAAGAAAATGCTCATGGGTGGCAAGATGGCTGGAACTCCAGTTAAGTTTCCTTCCTCAGTAACACACTGCATTTGATCCTCGTGCAAGCAATGACAACAGAGACACAGCACAGACAATTCAGACACTGCAACCATTTCTGTTTATGTGAAAGATGGCATGGCCAGGTCTGGAAGATACGGTGCCTGTGACAGCGGACAACTAGACTAGATGGCCCAGCAACCCCAGTACCAGTTTTTAAGTTTCGGTGTTTGGGTGGTTTGGGGTTGATTTTTTTTCAGTGAAAGGGATGAAGGACAGAAGTCTACAGAGGTGAACTGTCTAACACCTGGCAAATGGGATACACGTGTCAGAAGAGGCGAGCAGTGACCTGCAGAAAGAGCCCTACCTGTACAAAGTATATTGACTGTTCTAACGTCATCTCTTGAACTGGCTAGGTATAGGTCATTAAGAGAACTTTAAGTCACTTTCATTCAAGAATTACCCGCATAATCCAGGCTTTTTTGTTAAATTATCTCCATTTGGAGAAGAAAAATGCTTTTTAAATACACACACATACTTTTAAGTCTATGACTGCACACACAGAAAATTTAAGCAGCGGCAAAAGACTTTATTAATCATCCTAGGTATTTATAGATGTTATATTGAAGTTAATCCTGCTATACAATACCCAGTTGACTTTCCACATAAGTATAAAAGCCTTAGTATACTACACACAGAAAAACACCACTTAAAAATTACAAGATACAAAAAAAAAAAAAAAAATCTAACAAGCTACTGATTTTGCAATACACTAGCAAATTCCTTATCACAACAGGTCAAAGCTTATGAAGATTTCCACTGTAACTAAATACACACTCAAATATTTTAACGTGTCAGCTTAAAACATAGGCTTGTATCTTTAATGTATTTACCCTTAGCTTAATATTCATTAGTGCTTTCACTTTCAACTTCTCTCTTTCAAAGAACTAAGACTTGTTCTGCTGTAACTAATGCCAATGGGAGAGGCAATATTTACAGAGTCCTCCAGCTCAAATTCCCCTGTCTCTTCTCCTTCTGGTGAAGGACAGTAAATGCCCCATAAGCAGGCAATAGTGGAGCAAAATATATGGAAATCAATTAGGAAAACAATGTTTATTGTAACATATAAACCACAACTAACCTGACCTTATATTACATACCAACATTCTTTCTTCACCATCTTTCATGGACTTCAGGCCCCACTCTCTCAGTTCTCTGTTGTCTTTTACATTTTCTGCCTTCTCCTTATTCTGCTGTTTGGGTGGAGATACCCAGAGCCTGGGAGGTAGGTGGAGGATAGATGCCCTTTATGGGCATATTTTTGTTCCTTTTATGGGATTAGCATGTGCACACACTCCCTCACTGCACACTCGTAGCAAAGCCAGGAAAGGGTCTGATCACACGAGACAATGTATTTCAAACTTTGAAGAACTGTCAAAAAGCCCAACCTAATTTTTCACACTAACTGACTGGGGAACATTACGGTTCTTCTCTATAGAAAGTAACTGTAAGTCATCCCAGCATTCCAGACTGTGACACACATCAACACTGACATATTCACCTGAAGCAATGTTAATTATTTCCTTAACAATCGCATCCTGAGCCTCTTCATACTCTTCTCTGTTCTTTATATATTCATCATTGACGGAGCTCAGTTTGCTGTGAAGAAAACCACAATATTTAAAAGCTGCAACATTCTGTCTTCACTGCTGCAATGCCAAACTTCTGGCCTCCTCGTCTACAAGTCAATACCAGTTGCCCCCATCTGTTTTAACAACGTTCAGCACGAGGACCACAAAGCAACTAATCTATAATTCATCCACACCAGGGTATCGAGTATCACCCACAAAGGCCAAACCAGCAATTCTAGCATCTTTGAACAGATCACTCTTAAAAATCTTACAGTAGTTATTTGTTACAGACATGCTATGTGATAAGAACTTAAAGCTGCATTTCTGGCCACTTTGCAACAAGATGTGGCAAGTTCTACAACTTGCAGAGGAGAACTGCTGCTAAGCAACTGTTTAATTAGCCCAGAGTCCTACACTAGGCTGGCTTATCAGAGCTGAAGGCACTGGCTTCTTTCATTGAGTAAAAACCTCAGTAAACTGCTGTCAAGAAGAACAGGTTCTAGTCTTCAAGATAAGGTAAGCTGAAATGAAGAGAGAGTTTGAACAGGTGTTCGTTCTCAGTCTCATCTCTAAACCCAGAGTCTGCAGGACTGAATGAGACACACACAAGTGCACCCACACTATAAGCAGAATTCAGTCTTGTGCTTCTAATACCATCTACAGAAGCAACCTAACTAAGCAAAGAAAATTCTGTTTTGTTAGTGGCCCATGGACTTTTTTCCCTAAGGGAAACCGATGACACTTACAGTAGAGGTTCTAAGTGCCCTCTTCTCAGTTACAGAAAAGCTTAACTTACAGATTCATAAGATATTTAGAATCAAAAAAAGCTGTTTTAGATGTCAGGGATGTTTTGAAAAAATATCCTCTGATTCAATGTTAAAACAAAATGCAATTAAGGTTTACACTTTGTTCATTTAAGGAAACTGGTGCAAAACATACCAACATATTGGTTGGCATGAACCAGTATGTTTGCCCTCCTTTTCAAAGCAAAGGAATTATTACTATGAGAGTGAGTGATTAACAGTAACAGCTGCTATTAGTAATAGCACTGGCTTGAAAACAGCCTTGCCCTGTAGGCAGTGCTCCTCACACGTCTGTCAGTCAAGACACCTCTCCCAATAAACTCACTTCTCTGATGCTAACACCAGCAGGAACTGTTACACATGAAGCAACAGCAGCATGGTTTGTCTGAAACAGGCTGTACAATGTAATAATGTCTGCTATTTTTACCTTTCCATATATAATGCATACAGGAGACTTAAAGAAGAGTTTTCTCCTGGACCTGCTGCTGACAGGCAAAGAGGAACTTGTCAGCAGGTTGAAGTCCAATTAGTGACTGATTATTAGTGGCATTTCTTAAGGTTGACACCAAGGCTGATCCTATTTATGCCTCCATTAATGATGTGAATGATGGGACTGAATGCACTCTCAAACGCACTCTCAGCAAGGCTGTGAACAATGCCACACCAAGGGGAGCACGCTGGAGGACAGGGCTGCCATTCATTGGGCTGTCTACAGACTAGAGAAACAGGCGGATGAGGATTTCAAACAGGAAAAGCCCTGCACCTAGGATGAAATAACTATGCAACAGCACAGAATGGGGTCCAAATGGCTATAAAAACAGCTATTCCTAAGAGTTGGACCCAGTGGGCAAGACGCTGAACATGAGCCAGCAGCATGTCCCTGAGCCAGAGAACGTCAACCTCACGCTGTCTGCACTAGCAAAAGCATATCTAGCCTGTTGGAGGAAGTGATTCTTTCCTTCTTTTCAGTGCTCGTGAGACCACATCTGCAGTGATGTCTCCAGTTTTGTCTTCCCCGTGTACGACAGACATCAAACCTGGAGCAGATGGCCACCACGAAGATTTGGAGCCAAAGCACATGGCATACAAGGACAGGCTGAGAGAGATGCTTGCTCAGGCTGAGAGAATCTAAAGCCAGCCTGGAGAGGCACAAGACTCTTTTTGGAGGTGCACACCAAGAGTGAGATACTAAAAACCTAAGCTTCTGCAAGGAAAATTCTCATTAGATCTGATTAGACAAGCTTAATACAAAAAAAGAGTGGTTCAGCACTGAAACTTGTGCCCCACCAAGTTGTGAAGGATGCCTGGAGGATGGGCACCTAAGGCAAGACCCTGAGCTACCTCACCTAACTTTGAGACAGGACCTATTTTCCAAGGTGGCTCCGCTTTGAGCAAGGGGTTAGACCAGTTAACCTCAAGCGATCTTCTTCAACATAAGTTATTCCGCATATGGAACTTGCGGCTTTGTTCTCTGTAAAAATAATGAAGCACAGAAAGAGAGACATCTGATGACTGAGGTAGCCCCTGCTCCTTCTAAAATGCTCTAGAAGAGCTAAATACTCAGCAAGAAGTATAGATTTCGTGCTTGGCTGTCCTGTGACAGAACTGCTGTCCAGACAAGGAGACGCTGAAACAGCATCAATGCAATTAGCATGAAGACTGAAATTTTTAAAATAGCTTAATCTATAGACAGAATCAAAGTCCGATACACAGGACTAACAGAAATTACAGCATGACTTGCAACACACAAAAAAAAAAGTAATCACTAACAAGACTGCAGCACGTCCTATTTGGTGATAAACATAAATAGCTCTCTTCCTATTGCAGCTTGTGAAAGTGTCTGTATAAACACTCACAGTGAATGCAATTATGCTACTAGCTGCAGCTAAAACAGAGAAATTAGCCCAAGTCAAAGGACCAAAAATAGCTGGCACAAAAAACAGTTGGCAAAGTAAATGCAGCTTTTAACAGAATATGTATGACCACTCCTCCTTCATGCCAGTCTCACTCAATAGCTCTATCTGTGAGTCAAAAAGGTGAAAATTCAGCCATTCAAGATGTAGGGAAACCAGTTTATCAGCATAATTGTAAAGAAAGAAACAATTCTGCTCTTTCACAATAGGCTTGGAAGACTACCAAGATGATTTCATACCTGTTAGTAAATTTCACACCATTCTTCTGTGTATCAACTATTCCATATTTTGAATTGTTACGGAGAACTTTTTCCTCCTTGCAAGTTATTCGAAAGTGATGTCCAAACTGTGAATTTGTCTCCAGTTTGATACTTTTTCCAGCTTCCAAACCTTTTAGACAGAAGGAAGGTAAAAAAGAAAAAAACTGTATTATCAAAAATCCTACAGCCTGTGCTATTTCTGCTGACTAATCCCTAGTCCATAGGATGTAGCCTCTTAGATACACTATTCCACACAATTGCTTTGATTCTGTACAGGTATGAGAAATACCCAGATCTAGCATACATTTACTAACCTGTTCTCTGCCCTTACTGTGGTATGCTCTCAAACTGCATATTCAAATCAGGTTCACAATTATTGTATAACTACATAGTCTCCAGAATTGTGAAAAATGTTCATAGCACACTCCAAGGACATTCTACATTGCTGCTGTAAGCACAGAATCACAGTCTTATGATCTTTTTACTAACACATACTTCTGCTGATGGGATCCCTGTACAATCTTGATTTTCTTTCTTTTTATCTAAGTATCTTGTTTACACTAAAAAAAAATAAAAATAAAGACTAAAATATATGCAAGCCCTTGAAGGTGTAACCTAAAAAACCCTATTGTGTTGCCACTTTTCCTTGCCATATTTGAATTAAAAATTGATTATTTTTTTTAAGTTGCTCTTTGAATGCCCAACTTATCACCTGCACATGGAATTTTTTGCACAGGATAATAAATTCATTAAGTGTCTCATTTGCCGACACATTACATTTTGCAAAGAACGTCAAAAGAAAACTTGCATATCCTGAATGCACACTCAGGAGGAACGCAAAAAAAAAAAAAACAAGGGGAAAAAAACCCTAAACAGAAAAAAACCTCCACATTTCAACGCATGTCCTCAAAGGATGTAAAATAGAACTAGGCTGAGCCAAAAGTTGAGTTACAGTTCTACAAAACTAATTCGGCAGTATCTTGCAATATACATGATAATTTCTGAAATATTCTCGAATGTTATCCTTTAAAAAAAAAACAAACAAACCAAGTTATAAACCAAAAATCACTCAGTTTTCAACAGATTTTACTGTGACAACTACAGTCACCCCAAACAATAATAAAATAACACAAACATCCCTTAACTCCTCTACAACAGTTTTTATCACTTGATCTGAAAACATTTTATAAAGAAGGTAAAAATCAAAGGCAGTTTCATACCCTACCTAGTTCTTTGGCTGCACTCTTTAAAAAGGACTGCATTTTTTCTTCCAGTTCATTCATCTTCTCTCTTAATTCTGTCAAATTAGGATCAAAAGAAGCCTTGACAAGGAATTCATGGTTCTCCACCTGAAAAAAAGTAATCATATGAACATAGGCAGTAACAAAAAAAAAAATCACCTCCCTGATCATACACAGTAGAATTATTTTACTTAGTAATTTATTCAATTTATATGTTATTTTGTAATTATGCTGTCTGTGATAATCGCTGCCTGATTCAACTAGAAAACAAATACATCTCAAACACCTCCTTTCCCAAATAATATACTTTATACAAACAAAATATACCAATTTAATAGACTCCTTTGAAATAGGAGTCATCTGTATATTTATTTGCATACATATAACCGAGCAATAGGCAGGAAAAAAAGTAAAGTCAGAGGAAATGAAATAGTTATGTACATAATCTGTATGTTAGCCTGGGTTAGCTGCATCTAATCAAGACGGAGCATAAAAGGATGGGGTGTTTCAAAACAACTTTTTGGAAACAGAAGTTTCTGAAACAGTAATTCTTGCCCAACACACGCTCAAGAGGTTATCGAAGGAGCCTACACAGTATCACCAAAAATCTTATCCCATTTCAATCCAGTTATTTTGAGTTGAAAAGCATACACATTTCCTTCCAAGCCAGAGGCACAGGTGAACTAAGTTGTATTTCATCTCTCTTCCCCATGCTTCTACAGCCAAGTGCATGTTTCTGATGACCTTACAAGCCTAAAGTATAATCCACAAGCAAAACATAAAACTGCTAAATAAAAGAAACTTAATTTTTAATACATAAACTTTTACAATCAACAAAATATTAGCACTGTCATCCAACATGGAAACCAAGCACTGGCTTTCATATTAGTAATATATTTAATCAAATTATGTTAAAACCAAGCCAATGCTTTCACGAAGCTTCCTCTGGCTGCGAATTGCCTGCAAAGTTGTACACAAAGCAGCTGCAAGTACTTTGCAAAAGACCCTGAAACAAGGTGGTGGTTTACATACAATTTGACTTTTCCTCACAAGTATATGTTAGCAAGAGGAGGAAGGAGAAGAAAGGGAGGTTCACAGTTCCTTTACTCCTTCCCAGACAATAAAAGTATCACTCCAGAAAGCACCGAGCAACAGGAACTGTAACTGCCAGAACCACCACCTACATCTTGTTCTGCTAAGCACAAGAAGTGCTTCAAATCCACTGTGCATCAAAACAACTGTAAAAGCATCAGCCTGAAGTCTCCCAGATTTTGCAGCAACTTGGAACAAAGAGGTGAGAATGCAATCTGGAGATGAAAGCCACAGGGCTTATACATTTTGACTTTGGAATGGGGGAACAAGTAAATTATCACCTGAAGAGACTGCACAGCATACTGTCTATTTATAGTATTGTTACTTCATTCTGAGAATGACCTTCTCCCAACAGATCATTTGCTCTTATAAGTTGCATCATGGAAAAACTGAACTGTTGATGCTTATTTTCTCTGTGCAATTACCAGCACCACAAGGTGTTACAGGCAGCCTGTCGTTCTGGTTCCAGTTGTGTTGTGTGCGAACACGCTGCAGTGGCAAAGTTCTCCAGTTGCTTAATCAGAGATATGGACTCCACAAAATAACAGATTACGAGATTTTTAGAGGACCATCTTGAAACTTGGAGGCGTTAAGGGGTATGAACAACTACATTCCCTGTGATGTACCTGTTGATAGGCCTGCTCCTCCTGTTCCTTTAATAACTCCGCTAAAAGAACAGCAACAAACATTTATGACAGAGAATACAGTAGAAAAGACAATTCCTGGTTTTGTAGGGCAGATCCTGGATCTGAAACTGACTCTGGGACTATGCCGAGCTAGCGAGCTCATCTGAAAACCAAGTCCTTCTGTAAAGGGCTGTACTCTTATAACTCAAACCAAAATACTACATACAAAAAGCACCAGCAAACTCTGAAGTTGCCCTGACTTGAGGAGGAGGTTGGAGTAGATGGTTTTTCAAAGGTCCCTTAGGATTTTGTGAAAGACAGGAATGGAAGTAACAGTTTCTCAACTTCTATTACAGCTAGGTAAATGAATAACCGTATCCCACGCTTTTTGAACTTACATGTTTCTTTTTATGTTAGAATGGATTATTGACATAGTTTAGTTGCTATGACAACCTGTCCTTCGATCACACTCAGAGCAGAGCTAGTTATTTTGTTTGAACTCCCTAAAAATCTAAGGGGGATTTCAAGTCAAAGTTCAAGTCTTAACATTCATAAGGACAAGGTTTATTCTTCTGGTGAAACCAGTGTTGGCTCATCTGTAGCCATTTCCCAGCATCCTGGAAGGGGAAAAAACCCAAATCCAACACACCCCGTTTCTATGGGACTTGATTAAAAATAACTGACTTGTTATTCTGTTTAGAAGGACAACAAAACATTTTTAAAGTAGAAGCTGAAAAGAAATTTGAAGAGCTGGACTATGAAGGGTGAAGGCTTAGAACAGCTGTTAGTTTTAAAGAAAACAGAGTCCCAGAGCATACAAACTGCATCAACAGATGGTCTGTAGCTAGTATAAAGCTATAAATTTCTTCATTAGCATGTATCACGAATTACAGCAACATGTCAATCAAACAGCTTTTCTTTAAACAAAGTGAAACACAGTTGATGAATGCATACACAGTAGAAAGAGATAAAATGCAGTGCTTCTGCCTTTGGAGAACAACATGCATCTTTTAAAGCCATTGCAGTTTTCAGGAGCTCAACACCTTGTTCTTGCTGCCATGCCTGGAACATGGTTAGGTAGATCTCTTATTTCAACAGTCAGCTGAGTCTGACACAACAATCCTAAAAAACTCCCAAGTTTTCCAAAATGACTGAAGCATCTTATTGAGAAAGGAGCATTAAGTGTGTTTCTCGAAAGCACATACATGTTGAAATGCATCTCATCAATTCTCTAAAAAATGCAATGGGGAAAATAGATGTGCAAAACTCACCAGAACCCTGGTGTTCAACTCATTAAGCAACAGTTCACGTTTTCGCCTGTCCCATAAGTGTTCAGTGTTAAACAGCAATAAATTTATAGTCATTTATACCCAGGGGTCCTCAAACTTTTTAACCAGGGAGCCGGCGCACAGATTAAGTGGCAGGCAGTCATCTGCAGCTTCTTGATTTCCCCCCCCCCAACCCCCGGCGGGATGGAGGGGGAGGGAGCAGGGGGGTTCTGTAATTACGGGGGGGTGGATTGAGGACCCTGGGGGTTGTATCCGGCCCGTGGGCCGTAGTTTGAGGACTCCTGTTATACCCAACCCTTTTTTCTGTTACAAATTTAAGGAACACCAATGTTCCTTCCAGCTTTTTTTGGCCAATTTTTCCTCTGAAAAAAATGCTAGTTTTCCCATGCAAGCATAGTCCTATCTATCATCAGGAATATTTTATAAGCAAGTGTAGGTGCAAGGCTAAGATAATTGTAGCAGCTTTCTCTGTAGTGAGAAATGTAACTGTAAAATCAAGTCAGTCTTTATACCCAAGTCAGTAATTTCTCAGAGGCAAACTGTTAGTTATGAAGACTTAATTCCACCAAACAGAACTAAATCTAATGAACTCTACAGAAGCAGAGAAGCATCTTCTGGCTACATCTAGATTTGAGACATATCACAGTTACCTTGAAAATATGAAGCAGCAGAAAAGTGACAAAACTTTCTCACTTTTAGTACTGATCAGTTTTTTTAAAAACTGTTTCAGATCCACAGCATCCGCATATCCAAAGCATTTTTTCATTGGCTAGATAATTTTAGACAGGGGATGAATAGCCTCTTGATATTCAACTGCTATACTAATAAGAGTCTTCATACATTCCACAGCTGAACTATCACTAACTACTTAATATAGATGACCAATTAAATTTAGCGAGTGTGGAGCAGATTGCAAAGTTCAATAAGAAACTTTAATTGCTAAGCAAACCCCCTCCCACACACCATCTCATACCTTATCCATGTCCAATGTTGTTTCTATCATCTCCAGAAACTTTGAGAAGTCAGAGTAGATATCATTAAGAGGTGTTATAAACACTGCCAACAACAACATCTGGTGAGCTCCTGTTATGAACAAACAAGAAAAATTATCATTTGCAAAACCCCACAATTTTACCAGAATTCACTTATGCAAGATAAACAGCACAACTATATAACTGATTCATTTTTGTTAAGATTGGTTGTGATTACTTCACTGACACACATGTATCTTTTTCTAAAACTGGCATTATCCAGTTTATATTCTGATTAAGCTTGTACTTTATATCTGGTAGTATTAAGTCCCTTCTACTATGAGTAAAACTACAAACACCGGTTTGAAAGCAGACCCACTACCTGAACATTACCGATTCTTGCACATAAAAAGCTGAAATGGCTTTAGTAAAAAGTCTGTTCTACAGCAAACAATTTTAAAGATACGAAGTACAAGTCTCATGATGCACACTCAGAGTTTTTAATTTTTCTTAATTCAAAATTACAAAAAATTTGGGATATTCGGTAGGTATCAACATGAACATAAATCAAAACTGAGGTCTATGGGGTTTGGGTTTTGTTTTTCTTAAAGAAAGACCACCTACTCTTAACCAGATCTTTATAGTCACTGATCAGCAAGTCAAAAATAGATTAGTCTTTTCCAACATATTTTGTTAGCACAGATACTCTGTAGCACCAAGTAGAACTGCGTAACACACATACTGGTGGAAATCCATAGAACATTGAAACCATCGAATGAAAAAACAGAGTTCACCATTAACTCGGCATACACAGCTATTACCAAATTTGTGAAAGAAGTATTTTCTTCAGGCCTGCAAAAATAAGCACCTACCCAGCAGCCAGCTACGAAAACGTTCCGTCAGTAAGCGAGTGTTTATATCTTTGCAGCCACTTCAAGTTATGATTTAATCACAGAAAGGTTAGCATTACTGACTATACAATTTACACAAAATGCCACAAAAAGAATCCAATACTATGAGCTTATAAATCGTTGGATTATGCACAGAATTACAGTATCTGCCTCTGATGGCAAGGCTTTGCACATTAACATAGAAACACAGAATGAAGTCTGGCCATTCCAGAGCCTCCCAGCTTCTTACCAGACTAGGGAAAGAGTCCTAATCTTTTGTAAGAAAAATTTCCATGCAAATTTATAGAAGTCACACAGTGAGGACATGATTACTACTCAAGGGAATCTCTCAGCACTGTAACTTAAGTAGAAAGAAGGTTTTTCCCTTTTCTCCTGTGCCCTTTTGTTTCCTCACTCCCCCAAGCTTTTAAAGTTAAAGGTCTTAAATTATTAGTATCTATCAACAGAGAAAAAAATTACACATCGTTGGAGAGATTATTGAACTTTTAAAAATGGAGTCTTCTGCTGACTAAAAATTTTCAAAACTAAGAAAGATCTGAAATAAAGTGCAGTTTGCTTTTTATTCCAAATCTCCTGATGGCTCTTTTTTCCCCCTCCTGTAAGAAGACACATCTAAATCAACATAGAAAATAAAAGGAGGCAGTAAAGAAAGAAGAGATTGAAAAGCAAAACAGAAGTTTCACCTTCATTCACCAGAGTAAACTTAGCAGCTCCCAGTGCACCACCTGACAGTGGTGCACACACAATGAAATGATCTTCAGTATGCATGAATTAAAAAATTATTGTGCTTGAACTTAAAAGTGGCAATTGCAATTTATTTTCGTGAAAGTAGTCAGTAGGAAAGTTTCATTATACCATTTCATTGTTTCAGTTTGAAGAGTATATCTTCAGACACCACAGGAAGATGTCACATTCAAAAATTAGAAAAAATATTAATTTATTCTGTAAATAAAGTACTAATGTACTTACACATATTCGTGATACAGTTCAAAGTGATACATTGCAAAATAAATTTATGCTTTCAATCCAATTTCATATTCAGAATCCAACACTTGAAGTAAGTAAAACAGCGGAGTCAGTACTAAGGATTTAGGAAAGTTGTATGTGTATGCTTTTCTTAAAAACCTAACAGTTGGCATTAAGAGACTACGGGCAAAGAACACCGCTGAGAAATTCTAAATTAAACTCCAGCTTGTCTTGCACCTGCATTCATAAACTCACATAAAAGATGCACGGTAAAAAAGAAAACACATTTGCACCTACTCAACATTATTAGCATGTAAGCTAACCATTGAGAGAAAGAATAATAGACCTTTATCCTGTCAAAAGCAGAGATGCACACTGATCACAAAGCTTGTCTCTTCCCAGGTACAGTTTTTAACTTGAATCATAATTTACTTACTGAAGCACAGACAAGTGTTTATTACATGCATTAAAGACTACTATCGATATGGTTTATAGCGCTGTATAGAAATTAAAATCAAGCACCGATCTTCAAACTTGAGACATTTATAGTTTGGCAGCGAAGTATGAGAACTGACACTATTCTATCAAGGGAAAGCAGTGAAATCTCAATGACTAAATGCACTTAAACCAGCTGTTTTGATGATATAAGAGGTCTTAGAAAAAAATGAGGAGGAAAGAACAAGGAACAAAATGGAAACTGGGATAAACTATAGTACAGATTTAGTAGAGGTGGATCGTACATAGCACAACATCTGCCCGAGATAACTGACTGCCTAAGAGGAAGAGATATCTGTAGACCTAATCTGGGCTCTTCTAAAGCATTCAGTCGTGTCACATGGGATGCTAAGACACAAGATTGATGACTAATGCAATGATCAGAAGGCAGATAAAGGGGACATCACCAACTTGCAGAAGATGAATGAGCTGGAAGGGCATCAGCAATACAATTCCTCCAGGGCTCATACAAGCATTTATCTTTTTAAGATGTGTGAATTAATAATATTAATGCACAAAAGGTGGCTGCTTATAAAACCCACTAATATATACAATGTGGAAGATACCAATAGCTGAAATTGAAGCAAAATTAATCAGGAACATAACTAACTGACCTTGAAAACTAGGCTAATAGAAACAAAGTAAAATTTAAAAGTAAGATGACACATTTATAAAAATTTCCACTATGAGCAAGGAAATAATCATTGGAAATGAAAAGAATGGGTAACAGCTAAGTTTGGTCACAACATGGTTATAATACGCCAGTGCAACAATCATGGAAAGACCAGTACTGGAACATGAAATAAGAGGTGTTTCCAAAAGCATTAAGCATATAGTATACAGAAGAGTAAAAATATGCTGGAACCCAGCATACAATTCCTGTATCCTGCACATTTACAGGCTTAAAATAAAGAGTGTCAGTCTGAGATGGAAAGGAAGATGCTTCAGCAGCTTCCTGAAGAAAGACATCTTGTAAGTACCTAGATTTTATGGCCCAGCAATTTGAGTAATGAACAAATGCTTGCTTTTGCCAGCAATAGCAAAATGATTTGATGACTCAGAGTCTTTCCCATCTTATGCAGGTTCCTTAGGTCTAAAAACCGATAAAGTCATCTTCACCCATTACCCCTAATCCTCAGCTTTCACCATCCATAAAAACAAGCATCTCAACAAAGCAGCGCTTTATACTGAGGCAACGGCAATCACTACTGATCACTTCATGGTGTAGTTGCTCTATCTCCCCATAGCCATTCACAAAAAAAAAAAAAGTTCTAAGACTGGCAGATACTCAGAATTGTCAAAAAAGTTTCTGACTTTCCACCACTTGATGAGTTAAAAGATTTTGTACAGTCTCGAAACAGGAAAACTATTAGATCCAGCCTGAATCAGTCATATAACACAAAATTAACAGACTGTTCTTGTACTTACTTTAAACAAAGGTGTACAAGTACAAAGAAAAAGAAAAATAACACGTTTCATCCATTTAAAATTATCCTAGATATACTGCTGATGAATGCCCTACTAAGGGCGACTGATCCATGTGTAAAACAGCAAGAACCTTTTGTAGTCTATTATTTTTTCCATATGGTGAGCTTAGCAGTTTGCCCGACACAGCTTGCTCCTCAAAACTTTTAAAAATGGAATTGTTTTCTACTCCAACATTATGATAGAGAAATTCTGTTGATCCAAATGACAACTAATAGAAAAAGAAGTAAAGAAAGGAAGCAAGCATTTTGAACTAATACACCTCAGTGTAAGATGGAGATCCAAGAGCTCAATGCCAAGGAAAAACCAAGCAGTCAGTCTGTAAAACCAAAGGGACATGACCAAGGTCTTAAAAAAAAAATTATCTGCCAGTTCCTTCCCAGTTTTGGATCTTAACTGCTTTTGGAAATAATACAGCCAGCAACCAAAAATTAATGTATTTTAAGATTAATATTTTAGAAGTTTCATTCCTTGAAGTCATAAAACTACAGTACAGAAGAGTATAACATACTGGGTAACATTACTGCCTGCTCAAATACAGTAACGAAAGTTCTGTAACTACCGTTTCAAAAAATATTTTTCTCTAAGGTTTTGGTGCTTGTTTTATGCAAAGAGATTTTCAAACAAATGTATGGGCTTTTACAAAAATATGCTTTCTGACAGGCTAGGACTGCTCTTGCTGTATTGAATCACCCCCATTACACTGACACAATCTTATCCTGCATTTTCTTAGTAACACATAGAAAAGGAAAAGAAAAAGAAATAGCAACCTTTGTATTTTCTAGACTTGCTTGTCATAGCATTGACCTTCCTACTAATGAAGATCAGAAGCAACCCAGCCACGTTACTCTTATCAAATGCAGGAACATCAACATAAAAAAAAACCCAAAAAAAAAAAACAAAACCAAAAAAACCAACAAAAAGCCATTCAAATTATACTTACGATGCTTATACTGGGTTTTTGTGTTTAATTACAACCCAAATTGCAAAGTGCCTTCAAAAGGAACACAACAATATTGTATGAATGGTATCTTGTTTGTAATATCATAATACACACACAATTGTTTAAGAAATCTGAGACAAGTCGATGTCAAAGATTACTAGACCACCAACCAACAGTTCAAGTATTTCAGCTAATTGGAAAGCTTTTTCATGTGAAGATTTGGCTATGTTAATTTTTAAGTATCTGATTGGCATTTCAGAATTTCTGCTCACTTCAAATTCAAACATCTTTAAGCTTTATTTCTGCAACAGAAGTACACAGGAAAAAAGTAATCTTTGGAAATCTACATACTATTTATTTGCATCATCGGTGTATTATAAAACATTGAAATAGAAGGGGGTAGCATTACCGTCATGTTTTTCTAGTGCTTGTATAACATTAGGCAGTTGCTTAATAGCCTGGTACATTCGGTAACAGTCCTGTAAGTTTGCTGCTTGTCTCTGAAATTTTTTTGCCAGCCGGTTAAGATCTGGGAAGCGACGTAAGAGATCTTCTTGAAGGCACTGACGTAGTTCTGGATCCACCACAAAAGCTTCAACCAAATTTAACCTAAATAAGGAGTTCATCACAATGATTAGTATGGCATTGTCTGCAATTCTTTTATGTCACCAATTAGAATGAAAACATTTATCTGGCAGTTTTTATCTGTCCTTTCTCTATGGCTGTATCCATTGGCCAAGTTTCCTGATCAAAGAAGGAATGAAACTAGAACAAGAACAGCATTGGAGTGAAACTGTTTCAAGTACAAATGCCAATATTTATTCTGCAGGTATGTCAAAGCTCAGAATCTACTTTGCGATTAATACTTTCCCTGCACCATAAAAAAAACCAAACCATCCAGTAGTCTAGGAAAGAACAGATATTAAGTAGGAAAAACCTACACTGTTGGAAAAATCCCACTCTTGGCAGAGTTTAGTTGCCTGTGGTCAAGACAACATTGTGACTGTGCAGCTGTGCTACCCTGCATTATAGAATCAGAATCCTTGAGGTTGGAAAGCACCTCTGGACGTTGAGTACTCCAACTCTTTTGCTCAAAGTAGGGTCAGCTAGAGCCAGCTCCCCAGGATGGTGCCCAGTCACATTTTAGGCATCTCTAAGGATGGCCCCAGCATCAGCCCCTGGCATACACCATGACAGATGGGCACCCAGCTGGACTTCATGCCTCTCCCTGATCACAATCCTCTGAGCCTGGCAGTTCAGCCAGTTTTTAGTCCACTAGTGTCTACTTATCTAGTCCATACTTCATCAGATGCAATGGGAGGCAGTGACAAAAACCTGCTGAGGTGCTGAAGTCAAGATAAACAATGTTCACTGTCCTCCCCTTATCCAACAACCTAGTCAATTTGTTGTAGAATGCTATTGGGTTGGTCAGGTATGATTTTCCCTGCCAACTACTTCCAATCACCATCCTACCCTTTGTATATTTAGCAACACTTACAGGATTATTTGTTCAATCACCTTCCCAAGGATGAAGATAAGGTTGACCAACCCATCATTCCCTGGATAGTCCTTTTTGCCCTTCTTGAGGACTGAAAGAAAGCAAGCGTCACTCCTATCTTCGGAAGCCTCCTCAAACAATCATGACAACCAAGACAGGTCACCTAGTGATTCTGGCCAGCTACCTCAGCACTTGTGGGTGTATTCCTTGGGTCCCACGGACTTGCACATGTCAGATTGGTTTATATGCCTGGCAACCTAACCCTCCTCTAATGAGGTTGTGTCTTCTTTGCTCCAGACTTTGCCACTGATTTCAGATGCCTGGGATCCCTGAAGGCAGATTGTGCCAGCAAAGACCATTGTGAAGAGCTGTGTAAGGAAGAGGTGTGGGAAGCCTTGTCTGGGGCCTCCTCACCCCCAACTCAAGAGCTGCATTCAAACTAAAGCACTTGTCCTTGGTTCTAACCCAAGCAATGCTGCAGCCATGCCTGTGCTGCCCATACACCCCACTGCTCCAGACCGTGACCCGCTGACTTGACCTCCTTGCTTCATGTCTGACCATCACTACAGACTTGTCTGGAGACCAACTGTTGGCTGAACCTGTCACCAGATAAACCATTTGTCTCACACAGGTTTTGAGGAACTGCATCCTTATCTGTGAGGGTACTGTCCCTACCTGCCTTGTCACCATTGACTCCCAGCTCGCTTTTCCTTCAGCCTGTCTTTGCTGCTGCTCCCTAACATTTTGGATTTTTTTTTAAACAGTGAAATAAATATTCTTTAAGTGCTGAAAGCAAGCATAAATCTCAACGAGAAGTGACAGAGCATTAAATTATATTTTCCCCACTAGAATGTAAGTGAACTTTCATACATTTCTCGCTTTATTTTTTGTATCAGTTAACACTGTCATCTTTACATATTTTACATTACTTTGCAGTTGCAGTTAAACAAGAAGTCAGATATTGTTCTTCTGGAATGCCAGAAAGGTCAATGTTCTTTGGTCACACTAAGAATAAGGACAAACTCCACCCCTTCAGAGACCTCCTCACATGATATACTGCATTGATTTCTGGTTAATCACATTAACATGCCATCTATCAGCATCTTGGCTTCAGCAGGGATGTTAATTTCATTTAGAGACATGCCAGCAAAGGACAGCTTTCACCATATTATTTCTGCTGTTTTGCTTACTGGCAAAAAACGCATCAGTTTCAATAACAAGATCATTTGCATTTGCAAACTGCATCGGAAAGGACAAATTTTTTTTGTCATTTTGAAAGCAGTAATCTCTACATCACGCCATGCAGTGTTCTGCAAAGCATGCTAAATGCTGGAAACAGTACACAGCAGCTAACATGATACACTGCCGCAGCTAATTAGTAAAGACAGCCACTCAAGAAACAAAGGCTTTCTCTAGGTAACAAAGAGACAGAGAGCTCTGGACAGGTAGCAGTACATTTCTGCATATAAAAAATTAAAAGGGAATGTCCTTCTGTTGCTGAAAGTGTTCTACCCACACCACTCCAGTGAACCTTCTGTCTTATACTGAACAAAATCAATGAAAGAGAAGAATCCTAGCTCTGTGTTTATCCTTTCAACTACTGCCTTGATAAGTAAGTTTAAAGATTGACATTACTGACCTATAATGGTGCTTTATTTCCAAAGAGGACAGAAAACATGGGGAATCTCTACAAGATCTATTAAAGTTTCAGCATCTGTACAGAGCTGGTGAGTAGTAGACAGGAATATACTTAAGGCAGCTGCTGCAAGAACACACAACAAGATTTGTATAAGAAACGTCAAAATAGCCAAATAATTTCCAATTCTGATCCCTGTCGAGGTTTCTGAGCACAATTTCTAGATTTCACGCTTCTGTCAAACACTTTGGAGAAATAACAAGAATTACATGATCTGGTCAAAGCAGATACATTGCCACGTTTATTAAAAATCCCTACAATTTACCTAGCAGATGTGACTTAAGACTCACATCAAACACTCTTCTCTCAGAAGCACCACCAGCAACTGGTGACCAAAAACACTTTGTTTTTTTTAATATTAAGAAAAAAAATCTAAACAAAATAACCACCCACACCAAAACTAAAGACACCTGATACCACTGCTTAACAGCCTAAATACAAGCCCACTAACCAGATGTCTGCCTAGCTTCCCCAGGGGATTACAGAAGGAAGAAATCCCATCTGCAGGTCTTCCCTTCAAAGTATCTTCTGCCTCTGTCAGAGCTTACTGAAACTAGGGGCAGTATCTGCCATCCTGTTCCTCTTCACAGGAACCAAGTAACTTGATCAGTTTTAGTCCTGTAATATGAAACAATTCCTCTGGCAAAACCAAGACAGGATTCACTGAAAACTTCTCCATAAAGCATACATGAGTTCCTACTATTACTTTGCTTGGTCTTTAGCAGTTACGGTCAAGGCAGACACAGGAGGAATTGTACTATTCTGATATTATGTCCCCTCACATTGTAGGTGATACCCAAGATTTGTAAATCCATTTATTACATCTCAAGTATCAAAAAATCGCCACACATCAATCCAGAGAGAGGCAGTAGTCGCAAATTCCTTCAAGTTTTATTCCCTGCAAAACTGCATGAAGTTCTGGTTTAAAACACCCTTTCTTCACCTAAAAAAGGTACTACGAAGAAAGCAAGACACATTTGGAGCGTTTATCCAATTATGAAAGTTAATTTTAATGTAGAAAAATTCTACTCTTGCCTGTGCTAGGAAACCAGAGTGTGGTGGTTTCATCCATCCTGCTTAAGCTACAGACTCCATGATTTCCACATTCAAATTTCCGGTATGAAAAGTATTTTCCTGATTTTGATGACCAATCTCTGAATGTGAAAAATTCAAGTTTTTCCTCTACATTAAATACCATCTTGCTGTCTGATATAAATGCAGAGTATTTAGTTTCTCTTCCAAGAGGTCCTTACAGAATCAATACTCCTGGCACATGGATATATATACATGGAATTACCTCCTGAAACTTATTAAATTTTGCACTTGGAACAATCCAGCAGCAATAGTTTATATAAAGTCACCAGACCCTAACTTCAAAATCCATCTGCAGAGACTTGCTTTCAACCTGACACACAGATGCCTAACACCCTTTCTGAATACATGTAAAGCTCTGTAAGACACAGGCAGATTACATTCTTCCTTTCTAAACATACTGCTTTATACTTATTGAAATCCAAACCCATCCTTGTTCTGCCCAGTCTGCCTGTTTTGGTTTTGATTAAAAGTTTGGTCCTTACTTGTGTCACCTATAAAAGCATCGGTAGTTTATTAGCTAGCTACTATCCTGATCATTACAGAATACCTCAAGTGCTCTTAGCTCTTGAGCTTACCTTTGCCAAAATTAAAACTTTTTTTTTCCTTGTTCATTTTACACAAACAAACCTTTCACTTTCACCCCACGACTCCCTCAGCTTGTTCAACAATCTCTTGGATAAAATCTCGTCAAAAGTCTTTTAAAAACTATTTTATTCTTTTTTTTTTTTTTCCTCCTTTGTATACAACAATTACAAGTTCAAAGAGTTCTCAGATCAGCATGACACAATTTTCCTCTGCCGAGGCCATGCTAGACTAACATCTCAGGACCTTCCTAGCACTGTTCTATTTTCTTTTTCCCCTGCCCCGTATTTGCCAACCACAAATATAAAGCTGACAGGTTTGCATTCAGGACAGGTTTATTCAGGACATTCGTAACAGTTTCCTGTTGGTATGGTAAGGGTGTGATGGTATGGTAAGAATACACAGGGGTACACTGACATTATGCAACTATAAGCCATGCCTAATGCTCACAAGTAATAATTAAATCAAGTGACACATCGGTTTTTATATAAAGCTCAACTAAGGAAACAAAAAAGGAAAATGCAAAAAGAAACAAATTAAATAAATCTGAGAAAGTGAAATCAAACAATAACTGACCACATTGGATAACTTGTTTCTGCCACAAGACCAAAAGGGAAAGGAAAACAAGGCAACACTTTCCACCACAGATCTAATGCAGCAGTCAAAAGAACAGAAACAATAACTAGCGAAACCACACTAGAGCATAAAATACGTCTTTGTTTCAAGACAGTTATTTAAATTTGCAAATTAAACCACAAGAACAGCAAACAATTTCAGCTAATAGAACTGAAAACCAACACAAGTGCTTTTCTTCAACTTGAAAATTACGCTCTCCCCTTTTTTCCCCTGCTATTCAAAACCATGGTTATTTATTGGCTTTGAATTCTGTGCAGTAAGAAGTAACATCAGGTTTAGCGTGCTCCAAGAGAGACAGAAGGAGGGAGAAGGAAAAAACCTCACCTATCTCCAAGTTTCTGTTGAATATTCTGGAAGCTAAGTGAAAGCATTTCATCTCTTCCCATATTTTACTGTTGATAAGAGCTGTCTCTCAGACCTACCATTAACACACAAAAGACCAAAGCTCCACACCAAAAAAAGACAACAAAAATGTGTTACTGATCTAATGAATGGCACACACTTCCCCAAGTCTTGTCACAATGCTTCCATTCCACTGATGCGTACATCTCATTTGACATCAGAAAAGACTGCTTCTTCCTCTGCTACACCTATACAGCATTTTTCACCACAATTTTAAGGTTACTGCACTCTATCCTGCCACTACACAGATGTTGTCAGAAGGGTTTGTTATATTTCTAGGCTTTTATGGAGCTAGATGGAGAAGTTTAAGTTAATGGGAAGACATTAAATCAAGCCTGATTTGTATACAGATTTCATAGAAGGATGAAAACAATTCTGTCTGTAGAAATAATAGCTAAACTAACAGATTAAAATAAAAGACCAGAGTTAGCACGAATAGAGTATTTTTAATGCCTAAGCAGGGTCAGCCAGCACACAAAAAACTAACAAAACAGCAAGAGGTACAAGCTGAGTTATAAAGCACCCAGGTTTTAATCTCTCCTCCACCAACATCCTGCAAAACCCTGCGCAGTTCTGTGTCTGTCCATGCATGCAGGAAAGCACTGCTCCTCCAAGCACTGCTGCTCAGAAAAAGCACTGTGTTTTTTTATTAATATTATGAAATGTGGATCTACATATAATCAGTAACATATATATTTAGTTATCAGTAATACATATATTTAGTCACTACTACAGAGTAGTAACTTGAAATCCTGAATTCTGGTAGACAATTTCATAGGGACAAATTATACTAACTAAAAATTCCACAGGACGCAAGGAAAAAAAGTGTTAAGACTGGAATCAAATTAAGAATGCACTCTTTTACAAGAGAAACTAGCTGACTTTTAAGATTATCTTAAAGGCTGTAACTCCCCTGGCTATAAAACAGCTGAGTCTTCTGAAGAGCATGCATTTGTATTCTTTGCCTGCTAAAGGTTCTCTATGACTGCAGACTAAGATCAACTTTCCTGTCCAATTCTTCATAGAGAATTTTATTAGAGAAACCTCACTTTACAAAAGCAGCATATTAAGGACTGCTTTAAGACAGCTAAGACTTCAATCTCACCACAAAAGTTTCAGAATATGCACAGTTGTAACAGTTTAATTTCGTATTTCCTTTATACAAAGGAAAGTGGAAAACACTCATGTATCATTAATTTTAGTTTCCCTCAGGTTTCTTTCAAACTCAGATCCCTTCTTAATCCAATCTAGCTGAGGTAAACCCTCCCTGGACACACTTAACATAAATAAAACTGACAAATTCTTCTTTTCTAATCCTATAGAAATTACAAGAATAGTATCATTAACTACAACCTCAGGTACCGCCTCTTCAA
>JAVJGJ010000032.1:29631767-29651725 GCA_035590215.1 Microhierax caerulescens | reverse complement strand
GCCAAGCTACCATCTTACTTGTTCTGATCAAGTATTCTTTTCTATACAAAGCACCTGGGATTTTAACACCCTGAAGGAAGCCTACTACAGTAAGTTGCTGTAGTCAATTAATACCAGCATTTGTGTTTTCCAGCCAGAAATAAGCAAGGCACTGTCCTAAGCTCCCTTTAGAAACTCCTGGGTGACCCAAACAGTCCCCAGACAAACATCTCTCTCACAAACATCAGCCAAAGTCCAGTTGTCACCGCCTCATGTAAGCAGTAACTATCACCTTAAATTTGCAAAGCTCTTTTCATGATAAAGAATCCAGAAATTGGATATCTGAAGCCTAATACTAAGAATTACCTTACTCCAGCACACATTTTAGCATCATAAAGATCACACTGACTATCCCTGGTCATTTTGCCCAATACAATCAGAGTTGTTACATGCATTTATAAAAATAATATTCCAAATTTAGTGCACAGGCAAAAGCTGCCCCAGTCTCTGGCAGCGAGCCTCCAGCTGGTGGCAATATTTACCCAAGCAGCAGGAGCAGCCTTGCAGGGTACCAGTTCTTCCAGTACTTTAAGACACAAAGATTTGAATCCAGGGTTTTGTTTCATCAACAACTCAAACCACTGTGAGTTGTATATATACGCCTCTTGCACACCTTACATATAAGAGAGAATACGCCCAACCAAGGGGTCAAAATTTTTCTGTTGTTTTAATGAAATGGGTACAATTTGGTCCTACAATATCATTAGGGTGCAAAATCTTATGTCTGAATGACCATCACAAGTTGTTCATTTGAGCTCTCTTTCAGCTTTCCCAAATACACACACAAGCACCTGTAGTTTAGCAGCAGGCAACCCAACAAATTCCAACAGGTCCGTGCGAGAGGCTCACGCCCAGGTAAGAAAGGCTTCTTCCAAAAAAGCACCCTGCACCTTCACATGTATTCCCCTCCACACTAACAGCTCAAGTTCTTCTGTCTCCTGACTGCTCCTCCCCAAACCCTGTGATCATTTCTTCTTAGCATGCTAGCACAAAGTTGGGTTTGTTTCCTCAGTTGAGAACATGCTATAAATGCTTCTGTAGCATCAAATGACTTGACAGTTTCCCTTCCTGAAAATCACCATTACAACCTAAAAGGGAAAAAAAAAAAAAAGGAAAAAAAGAGCTAAACTAAAAGACACAGCTTGCCTAAACAACAAAACCTTTCAAGACAGCAGTGATGGAATACAACAGTACATACATCCTCAAATCAGGATTTTCAGAATTTAAAGTGCATTAGTGTTTTATCTGGGGAATGTGAAATTCCAGGCTTCTAGCAAGGAAAAGATGTGTAATAGAGTAATCACAGAAACAGCAAACCAGGAGCAAAAAGCCCCACAGTGATGCATCTTAGTTTACCTGTACTGTGTGCGTTCTTACAAAGACGATGGAGTCATCCCAGTAAGATCACAGCGATCCCTGTACTCTGATTATCTTCCTACCTTCCTAAAAGACAATGATTCACAGGTCTAGACCCAAACAGAGAGTTTCAAAACTCCTCTGCAGAAACAAAGAAGTCACAGAGACCAAGCATGACCTGGCTCAGTGGTCCTGCTGTTTACACAGGCAAACCACATAGCACAGATGAAGAAAAACTGGTAGTCTGGTAAAGCAGCTGCAGACAACTCGGGCTGACACTGAAGGTGATGCTCCCCTCACTAAACACACATTTTTGGTTGCTGTGGCTGTGTTAGCTTTCCACTGGTGAGGCTCCCCTGAACTACCTCAACACTGGGGTGGCCCTACCAGCTGCGGACAAGCCCAGTTGTATCCTGACGCTGGTTTAAGCTGGCTAGGGAATTATGCCCTCAAGCTACAGTCCTACAAATATTTCCAAATTGGCAGAAGCCAGCACTGTCACCACAACAAGTGTGAGGTAGTATTGCTGCCTGCTGCTCCCATACCTTCTCCCTCAAGACAGAAGTGAACTAAATCAAGGTATCTCCAGGCAAGTATCCAAAACCCTCAAGATGGATTTAGAAATCGGCCTTCATTCCACTACTACAGGACAGGTCTTTGGATTGAAGTTGCTACTATTGGCTTTTAATCTCAAATGTATAACTCGAAGCAACCATGAATATGCTGACTATTTTTTGCAGCTCTGTTGAAGTAGTACCTTGTATTATAGAGTCCAAGGTTTGGAGGGCAGCTTTGGACCCTAGCAGAGACACAGAAATCACACCGCACACACTTCCAGGGGTCTGGGTACACAAAATGCTACTAAGCAGCTGGACAAAAGTGTTCCACATCAGGCTCCCTGCTATTTAAACTGAAACATTAAGCAACGTAAGAGAAAACTGCATCAAAACATCAGTCTCCTGCCTAATTTTCCTAACCAGCCCCCAAACCATGCTACCATGAAGACAATACTGGGTATTTTGTAACCTCAGTACAGCCCACTTACAGATATTAAATTGAATAAATGCATTCTTCCAAATAATCGAAGTTCACTCCTTTACATCAGTTTTATACAACATAAACCTACTACATATCAGGGAAGCAAGATTCTTTTCCCACCCTAATTCCTACATATACTGTGTGAGTATTCTGTCAAAGCCTAAGGATAGTAAATTAAACCCCTGAGATTATATCAGGGGTACCAGGCAAAAATAACTATTTTCTGTAACAATCAAGCAAAGCTTTGGAAGCTGTATGTATTGACTGTGAGACTGCAAGCTAATGAGCTCAGAAATAAAAAAAACAAGCAGGATTATCAGAAAAAGATTGTTAACTCCAACATAATGGGGTTTTCCTCCAAAGATACTTACTGCAGTCTTACGTATTCTGAAATAGGTTACCAATGATTCATTATTTTTGCATAAGTGTTTGAACATTTTCCAACCGCAGCAGATAAAGTAAGGTAAAGAAGAAAACAATTCTTCAGCAGAAAAATAAAATCTTGGTTCTTATCCTTGCCAGCAAGGTACCAATTGATGCAATTAAGATCTTGCTCCTGAAGCAGACTGCTGCAACAGCAGTATTTTTAGACCCTGAGGGAAGGGAATGTTTGGCATCACTCTGAAGCATATGCAAATAAAGCAGAAGCACACAAGCAGAACTCCGCTTTGCCTCCTCTAGCCAGAAAGCGTGTCAAAGCGATGAACTGCAGGGCTCTGAGGCATGCGCACAAATTCCTACAACGAAAAGAAAGAAAAGCAGAAAGGAAACAGTTTTTTCTTCATTTATAAGGCAAGGCTGGCAGCACTCCTGATGGTACTGTCACGCGCCTCTCTCTTCACATGGCCAAGAGCTGTGTTTCAGAGCAACAGAATGAGGGATCTTCAGAAACGTTTCCACAGGCAGGCAGTGACCAGAGCCTGTCAAGGGTCCCACGGTTTCTCTCCAGAGGCCAGAAGGCCACCTATGCCCTGCAGCAGGGACCCAGAAAGGCCTTGCCAGCATCTCCCCTTCACCAGCTCCTGCTGATGGTTCACTCTGCAGCTGGGGTACTCCATGCCCCCACAACAGACCAGCCCTGCTCTGTGAGACCTGGGTCCTGAAAATACTAGAACAAAAGAACTAGAAAAAAGTATTGTTCCTGTTTATATTCTAAAGAAACTTTCATATACCTGGGCATCCAACCTACATGATCACCCCCATCACAATTAAAACCAAAACCAAGTGTCTTTTCTTTCCCATTCCACAGCCCAGGTATATTATTTAAAGTAACAGTCAGTATCCAAGTTACAGAAAAGGGAAATGAACTTTCACTTATGTTTCTCAAAAGTTGTTGCCCAAATATGAGTAAAGTTTATTTTTTAGTTATTACTGAGAACTGGCATTCAGACTAGAGTTTTATGTAACAGCACTATTTAGATTTCATTCACTACTCCTCCTCATTCTCAGTTAAGAAATAACAAAATTATTACCCTTAACGAATTAAACAGCTCCACAGAAGAGGAGCTGGGATAAAAAGGGAAAATTCTCACCTTATATCAACCTGCTCCTTCACAAAATAATAAATGCCATTCCCAACTTTTAAACATGCATGCTTATGTAAGAAAAAACACACACAAGATTCATCAGCAAAGTTGAATTTTGCACATTAGCAAATCCTCTCCCACCTCAAAAACACAGCACAATCTTGCTGGACTAAACAGTCTCTTACCCTCAAGGAACTGTACAGACAAGAGTGGTAAGAGGGTATTTCATAAAACAAGATTCTCCAAGTACCTCCAAACACTCTGTCAGAGACGTCTTCTGTCTTCCTAATGTTACAGAAGACTCACTAATTTCCATGCATACATTACCTTTCATATTATTATTGTAGTCTTCCACACGAGTTAAAATATTCAAGTATAATCTTTAAAGTGAATTTGTCAGAAAGGCAGCAGGTTTATGGAGCAGTGATGGTAGTGAACAGCTCCACTACAGATTCAGACACTTTTCCCACTCAAGGATAGGCAAATATTCAACTCATCCTCCTGTAGCAAGTTTGGTAATCCAACGTGCAACATACATTAATTAGCATAAGCTGTAAAAAAGTCAAGATGGCAGGAGAAAGTGAACACAAGCCAGATTATTATATCTGAAGACCAGGCTTTTGATATCGCTTGATCTGCATTTAAGATGATGTTAATCTTGTCTTATTTATGATGACAGCAGGTTATGGACCAGCTGCAGAAGAGCGAATGGATTAATTTTAGATTAGTCCATGAAAAAGTGAGGAAACTTGTAGTTTTCGTCAGGTGAACAAACCAAACCAAATTATTCTGTAGCTACAAGACCAAAGAAAGGGAGCAACAGGAGCTGAAGGCCAGAAAGGGGAACTGGGATTGCCACTTTTTTTTTTTCCATTTTACTACATGACATTATACCTTTGATTATTTCAGCATGCTAAATTCCCCATCAAAAGATGAACTGAGCAGCTACATGAACACTACTGCCAGCACCAATAACACGGGAACTGGTGACAATCCACAATCAGGGAAGCACAGCACTGTCAGCCAACTATGAAACAACTCAATGCCACAGGTCGCTGTATGACGTTTAAGAGTCAAAACCAAACAAAACAGCTTCACACTGAATTCTGACCACTGAAGACCAAGGAAATCCTACATATAGAACAGCTAGTATGAGCAAGTGTCAAGGACATGAAGGCAAAAATACCTTAATTTTAATAAAGACAAAAACAAGTTTCACAATACCTTTGTTGAACATTGCCACTTCATCAACATAGTACTTAAGCTTCCAGAAAATAAATGCCCATCTTTTAAGAATTACTAGTAAACCCCCATTTCTTACATAGTAACAAAGAACAATGAAGATGACAGAGCAGAACTCACCAAGTACTATACAGTCATGGGCAAGTTGGTAAACTCCAAATAGTGAAACTGCCCCACCCAAAACCTGCCAGAGAAACCACAGATGGAAAGCAGCTACAGCTGCCTCTCGTGATAATGCCTTTCGCTTCTGAGGTTTTGTGCCAGTCTTCCTTTTTAATTAAATACAGCAGTTTGAGATCCAGTGGTAGAACAGTATTACTGCATGGTCTTCAAAGACTAGAGACAGCCAAGGAAAGGTATTTCCATTATTATTTTTTTCTAAGTGTTTCGTTCCTTGCAAGTTTTGATACATTATTAAAATTAAGAGGTTGAGTTTATTACACTACTCCATCAACACTAATGCTCTTTTAAATTGCTAACCTGTGCATTTCCTTAAAACTTGTGTAGACTAAGGACATACTTTGTCGGTAAAAACAAGTATTTCCTCATTTGCATTCATTCTGTACAGAAGAGAAACTCAAAACTCTGTGTAAACAAAACATGAAAGACTTTTACAACCCTTATACATGATAAATTAAATTACAAGTCAAGACAAAAGTCTCTTGCCAAGAGTTTCTGTGGCAGTTTCCTAACATGCCACCTTTCCAATGTTTGTGGATATAAATTAAACAGAGCAGAAACAATACTATGTTCACTGTTCTTGCATGGAGAATTTACCCTGGATTACAATGTTCAAAATAGTGACCACCAAGGATAACATGACAAACCAGAGAGCTTTGCACAAGTTTTCTTTGTAAAAATTTTCGTATGGTCACACTCTTCAACTGGAAATTTCATTAACTTATGGTTGTGATTTTAGGAAAAAAACCCAAAAACTGAAAAATTAAACACTAAGATACTAAGTAAAATTTAACTATTGCAGTAATTACCATCCACCTCCTTTTGGCAGGCTGAGAGCAAAAGAACAGGATGGCAGTTACAGATCCACATTTCCCTAAATAAATAGCAATTTGATTATTTCTTAAAATCTGAAAGCCAATTTGATGTTTTATCCGAATTTTAGCCTAATTTTCATATCCCTTGAGCCTCAAAATTCAGATGCAGAAGAAACTGAACAAAAGCTTAATCCTTCTATTTATTTTGCACCAAGTGAGGACTTGTCAGGATGAAGTGGGTGAGCTGGAAGTATTAACTAGGAGATACTATGACTACTTGCTCCAGTGCTGCACCACTGAATGCCACCCATAATTTACAGATTTGCAACGCTGATTGCTGATCCTTGACCTAGAACACAAATGACTGGGATAACATGCAGAATACAAACAGCTTTTAGGCACATCTCCAGCTCAAAGCAACACAGTCTTTCCCACACCTGAAGGTGTTATGAAGTCTTTTCAGCTCTTATTTAGATCCTCTTCTTCCCCCCTCAAACAAGAAAACTAAAAATATGTCTCTTGCAACACAAGAATCTAAGTTTTTTAATGTGTTTCAAGTGTCTGGGATTTTGATAGAAATTCCTTCCTAGAGGCATGGCCTGACATGTGCTTGACTCTACAGAGTAGAGCTTTTGTTCAATGCTTCTAGGCCGCACTAACTAACAACCTGTTTTACAAGCAAACCAAAATTAATATACAGGTGATCTAGTAGTTTTTGTAACAGTAAACATAGGTGAAGGGAGGTGAGAGAGTTAAAGAAGCAGCATTGAGAGCTTTCAAGCTCCAAATATTGCTCTAGGACACTTAAAAGATGATGACTTCTGGAATGACAAAGGTGACATTTATCTAACATTTCTAGAGGCTTGCTGGGAAGCCCAGACCATTTTCATGTCACTGGAATAACAACTTCTATCACGTGAAATATTTATTGCATCACGGTCTACATGACAATAAAAAAAAAAATAAATAAATCACATTTCTGTCTTCCAATCGATCAGATTCAGCCTGTATGTCTGAAGCTTCTTTACCAGCATTCAGGGGCACTACCAGTATTTAAAGCCCATCTTAATTAAGGTATTTAGACAAAGCTTCAAGTTGGTCACATTCTCTCCCCTCCCTAACTGAGGACACAGGCTACTGTCTACTAATTTAACTGCCTGAAATCAGTCTGTTGCTATGCAGAAGTACTGACCTGTAGTCAGAAAAGTACTGAAGGTCTTTCCAGAGCTGCTAGCCACAATGGCAGAAGCAACAAAGCCTATCTACAATACCTTGCAGGGACAGCTGCACGTTATAAAAGAACACAGAAGTAGTGAAAACCTAATGCAGAGCAATTTACATTAGAAGGAAACTCAAGGCCTCTAGTTCCAGCCCCTGCTCAAAACAAGGCTAATTTCGGTGAACAAGTACAGAGATCCCTCCATCTCTCTGAGCACACATTCCAGAGCCTGGCCATCCTCACAGCAAAGATTTTTTTCCTTCTATCTAGGCTGGAGGGTCCTTTGGTGAAGTTGGTGTCTGTTTTGTCTTCTACTTTTGCTGTGCCCTTGCACAAAGCACCGGGCTTCACCTTCTCTACAACTCCCACCCACTAGGCAGGTGAAAGCAGCAGCAAGCTCTGCCCCTTAGCCTTCTCTTCTCCAGGCTACAAACAGCTCCCTCAGCATCGCCTCAAACACCACATGCTGCAGCCTACGATCCTCATCCTCACCGGTGGCCTCCAGCTGGACTGGGTCCTGCTTGTCCTTGTACCAGGACTGCAAAGCCCCACACTGGATACTGCACTCTAGGTGCAGCCTCTGAACAACCACGTTCCTCAACCTGCCCTTACTAGTGGGGCAGTGCCCAGTCACCCTTCACCACTGCACAGGCACGCTGCTGACTCCCCTGTACTCATCTGCCAGCGCGTGCAAAGATGCAAGCATCACACTTCGCTCCAGCAGGTGCCAGGGCAGCTCGAGACCTCCAAGAGAGCCAGGGCCTATGATTATGTTTCTTCTTGTTGTCTCAAGGCAGCTTTGTCCACTTCCTCACCTTGATGGGGCAGGTGTGCTGCAGATGCTCACTGTAACACCCCCCGCCTTGCTGTCCCCCTCTAATCCTGACCCATACACTTGTGAAAGGCCCGCTGCCCGCTCTGCAGCAGAGCTCGGTGCATTCACATTCCAGCCATACCTTTGCAGAAACACAACCCTTCCCATCTTCCCTGCCTGGCCTTCGTGAAAAGCGTGCACTCCAGCACCCCAGCTGCATGAGCACAGTCCTGTGACCCAAGGGAGATCACAGCCTGCAATGCACAGACTTCTCACTTCACCTGGCCCTTCCCATCCGTGCTCTATATTCCTGTGCACCTGAGACAAGCCCCCAACCACACGGCTTCTGAGCTATCCCATATGCATTACCCACTCTGTCGCTCCACTTATCTGCTAGAAAAAGCATATGTTAGTTAACTTACTGCTAAATGAAGCACTGTAAAGGCATTCAAGCCTACCCACACTACTAGCAACAAGTTGGGATTTTTTTTCATTTTTAAACAAGCTGCTACTTTAATTGTCATTCAAAATTGATTCATAAGAATGTTCTACAAACTTGGAAATTTTACCATGCTAGCCACTTATTCACCTCAAGCTGCCTAAATCTCTTACTTTCTCACTCTGCTAGAGATAGGACTCGTTTCTACAACGCAGCCCCCATGCAGCATGACATTTAGGCACACAGGAAAAAAAAGCTCAAAACAGGCTTGAATCAAAACAAGTGATGTTTGAGGACAGCCTTTAACTTCTCCAAGATCCCTACATCTCTTCTATCGCGTTACACAGATATCTAAGAAGTTCACCCACAGTATGTATAGAGGGCTAAAAAGGTAAGCTGGAATCTTATGATTGTGCTGTGTATAGATGTCAGATAGAGCTTCCCCCAAAGACAGAAAAAAATTAAATATATTCAGCATGAGCTCTCTTCTAAGAGCATAACAGAAGCACTGTTTTACACTGTGACATATTTCTCAGACTTTCCCATATCTGAACAATAAAGGTTACACACTGAAGATGCTTACTGTATTACTATCAATCATGTTACGCAATTAAAATATTTATTTGCACTTCCTGTCTCTGCAACTACATTTTAATTTCAGAAACATGCTGACTATAAGGCAAGGCGCAAGAACCTCACACACTTGCCTTCTGAACACACCGTGTGTGTGAGAAGCAGGGCTGTACCTTGTATCCTTACGACTGCTAATTATTTTTCTAATAACGGAAAATCAGCCAGACATGGGCAGGATCCCAAGCCTTTCAAGACGGGCAAGTATCGGGAACCCCTGTTTTCTTAGTTCTCACTAGGAGCTGTTCCAGCAGATAAACATTTTATCTGAAGCATGTGCACTATGTACATTAATTTGCATTCTTACTTATCAATCGTTAATATAGCCTAGTGATGTAATTTGATGATGTATTTATCCATAAAGGTTAACACCACATTGTAGGTTACAAACTACTGAAAGAAATTGATCCATTTAGATCCAAAAGATTACTTGCACCACCTACAGGTCTTAGCAGAGGGTTACAAGAGTCTCACTTTTTTAAATAAACTTTCACACATCCAATTCTACCCTACTAAAATAAATGTTAAGTCAAAATAGCTCCTGTATAAGCAAAGCAACAGGCTTACTTCAAAACACATGTCACCTAACATCAGCCTAGTCTGCACTGATCTAGTTTTGCATTGGTTAGGTTAGTGTTAAATGGGGTCCTTTAAAGGTGGCACACTTCAAGCAATAAATAATCAGTAACTCCCCTTGACAACAAAGGACATGTAAAGGAACAGCAGTCCAGATATTTCCTTCTCAAACCACCTATGTGTTCTCAATTATAGTTTGTAATTCTTAAAACAGCCACAATATACTGTAAAGCATATAGAAAACAACTTAGCAACTCTGTATCTTCCAAAAGTTACTTGAATCTGTCAATACATCTCATCAGTCTCACTAACAGCTTCTCTTACTATGATTGTTCCTTTGGACTAAAAAAAACCCAGACCTACACACTTTGAAAAGCATTAAGACTGTGAGGATGGCATACCAACAGCTTATGAGTAAAATACATTGCTTTTATCCCAAAGAACTAAATTCATTAAAGCAGTATTTGAAGACAAGATGCATTCAGACAGGCTTGGCTATGTTGCAGAATAACCTGAAAAGAGTATGACTAGTTATTTCAGTGTCTATAGGTACAAACTACTTCTAACAAATTGCAGCCCCAATGATTCTGTGATTGGGCAAGATAAAGGAGGTTATCAGTGGACCCCTTTCAACCTTGTAACACTTGGATTCGCCAACCTTCACAACGAGCTTAACTCCATTTAATTACTCCTTCTTTAAATATAGCTTTCCATAAATGCAGTCAACATTAGCCACACAGAATCACAACACAAAATGCAAAGATGATCACAACTCTACAAAACAGGCCAAGTTACATTTTCTGCCTCTATTTTAACCACAGTTTTACAAAGAAAACACCGTCTCTCTCCCAAACTTGCAGGACTTATGATGTACAGTAATGAGCAAACTAGTCTGACAAAGAAGTTTCCCATGTTTACTTTGACATAAGAAAACTACCAACGGGAGTAGTAACTTTCAAAATCTTTAAACCAACATAACTGTAAAATTAAACTTGGCTCAGATTTTAGGATCCAAAACTGACCTAAGATCCTGGGCAGGTAATCAAGAACTAATGGCAAAAGCTCTTATAACACACACAAGCGTAAGATACAGCATGCAATAAACCTGGGGACAAAAATTTCAGTGTCACATTAATAACATTTCTAAGTGGGCTCTGATCAAGTTACTACACACCATTCTGCAAATTATTACAAAAAGCAGAAAAAATTATTGCAAGAAGCAGAGTAACAATCTCCAGAAAACTACTCTTTGCATAACTTACTTAAATATCAGCATGCCAAGCCAGAATTTCTTTTTTGGTAATAATGATTTGTGCTAAAGCCCAACAGCATATACAGACACATCTGTAATGCCTCATCTGAAATACAAGCCTTAGAGAAGGTACCAAAGTTAAATTCAGTTTTCTTCTGCTTAGTCATGATACACATTAATATACATCTTACAATGCATTAACCTGATAATCACTTGACTTGCATGAAGTTTGGTTTTAGATTATAAGAATACAGCTATATTTAGCACAAGTTTTTTAAAAAAAGTGTAACATCTGTTTGCATGGGGAACACGAGATAAATACACACAGCAGGAATATGGCCTTTGCAGTTTTCCTTTCTAAACGACTGAGATCTGTACATTCTCAGCAGAGATTTGCCGGATCCTCTTAACATTTCACACTGACAGATACTGCTATCTGCATGGTGACAGGCAGCAGTATGAAAGCACAAGGAAGAAAAAGAACACTCGTGTTAGGGCCACAGTCTCTAGACAAGATATGATAATAGTGACCCACTGCACGTTTTTTTTCTGGAAATAGGAAGAGGTCACTACTGCTTAATTGTTCTGTGGATATTTTTTTTTTTTAATGGGTGAAATGGAAGTGACATCAAAATATTATTATACAGACTGAGCATCTGCAGTACTACCAATAGTTAGGAAGTGGTTGCTACACTGGTTTAGCCTGTAGTATGAATCATTTGACCATCTAAACATACCATACCTCCTGTTTCAAATGTTGTAACTGTAAAAAACATTTAATCTAATAGTAACCTGTCAATCTGCACCTAGGGAAAAACATCTTCTGCTCTGTTTAACTACAATGTGTTACAAGATAGCACACAAAAACCTCCAACCCCATTATTTCTTGGTTGCAGTATTTTGCACTTAAAACAAAAGTGCCTTCTGTAAAATAGTGACTAACTTGTGCAAGTCTATCAAACGCGTAATACTGTTACCTTTCTTCAATTCTGTTCTTGTCCATAAGTGGTTGTTTGATCCACTGATTAACTAGTCTTTGTCCTTGGGGGGTTCTGCATTTATTTAGTAAACCAGCTAGCGACTGTGCAGTATTAGCATTTTCCACAGAACTCTGGAAAGGAAGCAAAATTAAAAAAAAAAATGTTAGTGAAGTTTATTGACACTGAATGGCACTCAACTTTGCTACCTAGGAACAGTTTAGTTTGTTTTTTTTTATTCAACTTGACACCCATCAAAAAAGGCAAATGAAACAGCATGGCATCAAAGCACTTACACTCTGGTCCCTGGAACATGGCAAGCAAGAAATAGGTTTGTCTATTTTGAAATTCAGCCTGACTGCACAGGAAAGTTAGAAACATACCTAGTCACTGGGCAGTTTGTCCTTTGAATAGGAAAAGTGGAAATATACCTAGATATTCGCTAGTTTGCCCTTTATAAGGTCAAAAAATAGAGGTCCTGTCCATCCAAAAAAAAAAAAAAAAAGCAGCAAGAAACAGGACTTGGGTTCAAGGGTTTTGCTTGGAGATCTTTGGGGGGTGGGGCAGGGACACAACAGAATGAGGCAATGGGAAAAAACAGTTATCCAAACTCTCTCAAGCTTCCCCAGATCACCTCTGGAGTGCTATAAACATCTCTAAGCTTACCCTGTCCAGATTATAGTTTATTATCTATAATTTATGCTTAATATCAACTGGACTCAAGACAGCCTTTTGGGCATTCTTCTTGGTGTTTTGTTTGTTCTTTGCATAAACAGCTAAGAAGCAAAAATTTTGCTTAACACTGAAAAACAGCAAATAAGCTTGTCTCAGCTCTTAGCTTTGAAATTAAAATCTCAACCCTCTCTACCCTAGAACACCTACAATTAAAACAGCAGGCAAGCATTCACCTAGGAGCAGGTCTGGATGCCTGTCAACAACTGGGATGCAGAACTAGCATCACCACAAGAGGAAAAGAATGCAGCAAGAAGGTATACTGACACATTTAAACCCTAGAAAATGTAGTATCTAAAGCGGATGTGCCTATTTTCAGTGTTCTGGACAGTATTACATATGAAAAACTTCCAAATCCAAAGAAGTGTCACAGAGTACATAGATACATATAAATAACCTACTTCAGCACATCCAAGTTGGAAGGCTGCAGTTTCATATAATCAACCGCAACTGCTGTGCCATAAGAACTTTATCAGCCTACCACAAAGAGCAACTCAAATTACAAAATATTTTGCCTTCACTTTAGTACCTGCCCAAAAACCTCCCCACAGCTTGCTACATAGGCAACACCACAGCTTTCTGCTACATGGCAAACTCCTTGTTCCAAAGCTCACAACAGACATGACAGTGTTTCCTATCATAACACACATAACACCTGCAAGGATTTATAAAGGGATGTAGCTAAGACAGTACTGAACTTCCTAGAACACCTTCATAAAGCTTGAGAAGAGATAAAATTTTTGCTACAGTGGCACAGAATCAAGAAATAAAAAAATATCAGAACATCTCTCTCCAAGGTAATCAGCTCAGATGTCAAATACATGCTCTTTTTTCCTTCAGAAATCCCTCCGAGGTAAACAGGGGACCCTATTTGTGATTTCCTCCTATAATTCAAAGCTCAAGCAGATTGGCTCCAAGCAAAGATCACTAAGCAGGGTTTACTAACATGAAAACAGAAGAGAAACACCACTCTGAGTCCACATTTTCCTACAACTACATAAAGGGGTGAAGCAGAAAAACAGACATGGCAGGAGGTATGGAGAAGACATGCAATCTCCCTGGATTTGTAGAAAACATGTAAAAAGTAAAATTGACACTGGCCAGTTAGCATGCCATGGTGCTTTCAGAACATTCTTAAGCACTGTCCTGTTCATTGCCCTGCCTGCTGCAGCCACCTCTCCCTTTCCATCACCAAAAGCAGTGCTCCTGCCTGCCACATGCTTCCTGTTTCCCCTAATACTATCTAATTCACACTTCTATTCTCTTTCCCCAAAACAGTACTACTGTATAAAGCAACTATTCTTTGGAGACCCCTATTATACCACAAAACTACAGAACCCTCCTCCCCTCCCACAACCCAAGTCTGGTCCTGACACTGGAGATGAGAACTTCTCCAACTAAAACCAAGGAAACCAAAAACATCCCCCCCACTGCTTAGCCAGACCCTTCAGCAGCTACAACCATAAGGCTCTTCCCGTATCTGCATTCTACACAGACACTTGTTTGTAGCCAGTTTCTACCTCCTTACTGATCTTCTCTTCATTCAAAGTAAGCTAACGAAAAAAAAAAAAGGTAGCAACAGCAGCTGTTTAAAACGCACACTGCACAGGAGTAGCTGAACACAAAGCTAAAATGTGTAAGTTGACATTAATCAGTATCTGGGTAGTTGCAAATTCAGCAGTTGGGCTACTTATGAAGCAGCTACGTAAGTATATTGCAAACCACTTACTAATTCAAGCGCGTATTTCTTACCTGAAAAAGGTTGAGGGCTTGAACAGCTGCATTATCTAGAACCATATACTGACTAAGATCAAAAGTAGTCAGTTCAAATTGTCCAAAATTAGACTCATCTGACAGCAACTCCAAAAACTTGATAATAGCCGACAAAGAAGAAACAGCAACCTGAAGTTTTTAAAAAACAAACAAACATATAAAAGACACCACATTCTAGCTAGAAACACTCCTGAACTGGAGAGTATTGATTGATAAACGCCCCTAGAAAATTACAATCAGGGAAGACTGAGCCATGTCAGTTCCAGCATGGCTATGGGAGTCGTCCTGTTTGACAAGACTTCATTTTCATAGGGACATTCTATGGCACTGCAGCGTGTTTCTAGGTAGGTGCAAGAACAACTAGGTATTAACCTGATAAACAAAGTATGAAGTGCCTATCTTGCCAGCTTTCCAAAGCTGTTATCAGGATGTTTCTAGCTCAGGAAAACAAACAAGTTATTGCAGATAAATGAGATGTCATGGATCATCTTAGGACATGGTTTCAGGGTTAGTTTTCAGCCAGAACAAGGATCTGATCTGACTCAATGCACGGCATTACAAACACTAGTGCGAGCACAAAAGAGAGGTGGCAGCGTGACTGACTTGTTCAGCTGCAACACACTTCAAACAATTTTAACCTGTTAGGAAATCACACATTAGGGGAGACTAACTCTGTACTTTATACCTGTGGTGAGCATCAGCAGCAAAGGGCATTTAAACACGTTTATCTCAAGCAAATTACCTCTTCTTTGCAGCTAAGAACAAACATGTTCAGTTCACAGGCATGCATTAAATCATATGCTTGAGCCATAAGACGTTATAAAACACAGAAATATTATCATAAACATTACTTTGTTTTCAAATTCCAATTTTCCAACCAAAGTATTCTATTTTGGTCCTTAGGCTAGATGGGCTATGAACAGGAAGCACCTCTTATGCACAGACTATTTCCTTACCAGAATTTACTGCTTTAAAAAGATAAGTGAAGGGTTTTCCCATTTTATTCCAGGACCCCTGGAATTCAACTTTAAAAAAGACTCAAGCTGAGCAGAACTGTCAAACACTTCAGCAAGAAAGCAGAGATCAGTTCACAACAGGCGCACAGACCACTCTGCTTCTAAAAACCAGGGGCGCATTAAACATCGCTCCGTGCTCACCTGTTTTTCCATCTCTGGCAGTGCTGCACTATTCATTTGTTCTTCTTTTCTTGATTTTAACAAGCGGTTGAGATCCTGAACGATATCTTTTGTTGTGAAATCCGCCTTTTTCCTGTCTGTAATCAGGATTCCTCCCCTCTGGATGACCTGTTGTCCATAAACACATGGAGTTATCAATTACTTTGAATATGCACGGGACAGATGTTAATCACAGAAACAAACCCTGAAGAGGTATTTCTTTCCTGCTAGGTTGCAGAGAGAAGAATGACAGAAAGATTTTACCCTTAGTACAATTTTTGTTGATTAAAATGCCAATGGTCAACAAATAAATTTTGGGTGCATAAATCAAGACTTCTTTGACTTAACACATTCCTCCTTAGTTTGTACATAAATCATGGAGCCTAGCTAATAAGCTAGAATACAGCTTTTTAAATAAAAGTTTTGTCTAACTGTAATCCATAATGGTTCCCTTACTTGTCGTAGTTTTCCCATCTCTCCTGTAGTCTCTCCTCCTGGTAGCACACACTCCTTCGGTCCCAGTTGAACCAGCAGAGCTTCAAGGTTTGAGAACTGATCATTATCTGGAAACTCACAGACACTCAATTTTCTCAGCGTAGTGTCGACATACCCCACTCCTACTACTCTTTGTCCATCAGTAGTTGACAGCTTAACCCCCACAACCCCAATGGCCGTTGACATATCATTGTTGGCAAAGAGAACTTCCTCAAACTGGGCGAGATTTCCTGGAGAACCCTATTCAGAAAAGAAATACACTTTTTAAAAACTGTGCATATACACACTTTTTTTTTCTTTAAAAAGGACAACAACTGATAAAAACTAAGTACCGATCAGTCCACTATAAGGAATACAGCTGTTCTATTTTTTTAACCATTAAAATTTTACATATCACCTACAAAAAGTGAACTACTTCAGGCTTCCTTTATTTCCCAACCTATGGCAAAGATACAGAACAAGCTCTTCCAACCTTACAGCAGTAGAAAATACACCGACATGTAACAGTCCACATGATTTGCCATCATACCACCAACATCAGACCCTGAAAATCCCAAAATTCTAAGCTGAGGGGCTCAAGAAACAGTTACAGGTTTGTTTTATTTTTCTTTCATCTTACAATTATAAAGAAAGGTTGAAAATTGTACCTTGTATGCTAAATACCAGTCATTTTCTTTAACAGATTTACTGCCTGCTTTGTTCTTGTAAACTTCAACTCTGTAATGACGAACCAGAAGCAGATCTCTCACAAAAGATTCAAAGTTCATTTTACTAAGCACTACACTCTCAAGCTTCTGAGTTCCTACAAAAAGAGTAAAAAAAGGAAATCATGAGATACCTGAATTTGTTCATGTTTATTTTCTGTAATCAAAATCCCCAAAAACAACCTTCAGGAAGGATATTATTCTAATATCAAAGAAGCAAACATGTAAAATCCATGAAACAACACAAAACCACAAGATTCAACTGGTTAATATTAAGAATGAGGAAAACATACTCCATATCCAAATAAAATCTATGTTCATTTCCAAATGTCTCAAAATTTAAGCATATATACAAAGAGATCTGTTTCTTCTCACCCTTCCTCTCTCCTAGCAATATTCTTGATTTGGTTTGCTAGTTAATGCTTCACACATTTTAATCTAATGAGTGGTGAAAACTTGCTACAGGTTTTCCTTCTTGGGTAACATCTCCTTCCCAGATAAACCACCTTTGTTGACAGAACAGACTGTCACCCTATTCACGCCCAAAAGATGGTAAGGCACAAGTGCCAAGAATTTCCTTTTTATCACAATATATACTGTAAAAACAAAACATTCTCATAAAAAGTATAATAGTTGACATTAAAACCTGACTTAGAAGGTGCCTAATTGACAAAATTCTTGCTTCTGTCCTGTAAGGGTACAAGCAGAAAATACAATTCAACAAATTTTATTCTGTACAGCTGCCACTTCTTCTTCCTCCTCCACCTCCCACACCACCTCTGGCACCAGCCTACTCAGAGTAAGGTAATTCCACTACTAAACAAACTGGGGGTTTGGATGCATATACTAAATTTTCTGCCAGTTTAACAAGTGGAATTAACTCAGACTGGTGTCAGACAAATGACAGCTAGGTGATATATAAGTAAGCACAAGCAAGATCGAGATGATCACATCCTTCTTTTCAGTAGCATGCCTTCATCACATCTGAGGCTCTTCCTTTAAGTGAAAGATGATAAAACAGTAAATTTCCACACCTGTAAGAACTTATGGGTTTATTTTACATAGGATTTTTTTTTTATTTTCTTTCCTCAAGTGTCTATTAAGACTTTTATTGGAAGCAGGTAAAAAACTGCTCTTTTTGGAAGCAAGTAAAAGAATTGCACATAATTATGTTCTCTCTCCCAGTACAGAACTGTCCAACAGCACATAATTTTCCTTTTTTTCAGCTGAGACTACATAACATGCTAGCAGGGAGCAGCTGAAGCTGATGTGTGCTTTGTAATTATCCTGAAAGAAAAAAAAAAAAAAGAAAGAAAAAAAATAGTTTTATGCTGACATTTAGTTGGATATGCTAGATAAGGCTTTAAATGTTTTAAAACTGGAGTCAACAGTCACAGGTTGACATCTGTGAAATATTCACTTTTAAATGGAATACAAAAATAATACTGATGCATGTCTTTCTAGTCTGGAAGACACACTAAATTCTACATTTGAAACTATCAAGCTCTACGACTTCACCATAGTTAGGTTTTTTTTTGTGGTTCTGGGGAAGGGTTGGGTTTTTTTTTCTGGTTTTACATATTAGCTCATCACTTGCAATAGAAAGTGAAAAACATATGGGAATGTCATTCTGGTTTTAATGCCATTGTGCGCACACACACACAAAAAATCCCCAATAACTAACAGGTTTATTTTGTGGAGTATGAGCCAATAACTTCTCAACATTCTGTTCCCTGAGATTAAGGGTAATAGTAAGGTTTGACTCTTCTGATGAGATAAAGACATCTCAATGCTCTTCCACCCAACATCTGCAAGCCCCACTGTCTTATACCAAGAAATAAAAAGCAACCAGGGGTAGATGGAAGAGAAAAATCTTATGCAATATGTAATTAAACATTTGTTAGTTCTGCAGGTCATAGTTGGTCAAGCGTGACATTAAAAACATTTACCCATCACCTGTGCTACAGAACTGTATGAGCCCCATCGGTTATCACAGAAAATGTCACACAATCATTTTCACAAATGGCAGAAAATCCGTTATTAACAGCTGCGGGGCTACACAACCTGCTGCGCTCAGCTCGCTACGTGTGACACCTGCAGCACGGCAAGGAGCACCCGTCGTGTGTCCCCCGTCCCCTGTGTCCCCCCCCGTAGGCCTACCCCTGCCGCGCATCCCCCTCACGGTGACCCTAACTACTACGGTGACCCTACTACTAACCCTACTACCTACTGCTCTGCCGCGCAGCCTACTCACAGTAACCCTACTAACTACTGCAAAGCTGCAGGAGGCCGAAAGAGATTCACCCCCCCGTCACGCCGCTTGCAGGCCGCAGTGAATCCCTGACGGTATTAAACCCCGGGGCCTCTTGGCACCTCGGCTCCCACCGGGCCACGGCACCCCCCCAGCGGGCACGCGGCCGCGCCCCCGCCCCCACAAGGTCCCTCTCCCTGACAAATGACGCCACACACGACGGCAGCCCACGGCAGCCGCGACATACCGCGACACCACGCAGCACCCCAGTGACCCCCCGCCACCTGTGGCTGCCCCTGCCGCCCCGCACCCCTCCGGCCGCCCCAGCCGCCCCCGCCCCGGGCCCGCGCCGCACCCACCCGGGGCCCCGGCCAGCTGGCGGATAACGGCTCGGGTGCGGAAGAGCTCGCGGGCGGCCAGCCGCGCGTCCGCGCCGTGCGCCGTGTAGTAATCGCCGCGCTCGAAGAAGCGTACGGTGGTGTCAGGCTTCTCGGGCAGCGAGAGCACGGCGCGCACGAAGCCCGCCTCGACCCCCGCGCCCTCCGGCCACCCGACTTCCCGCGGTGGCTCCGCCGCCATGTTGCTGCCTCCCGCCAACGAGCCGCCGCGCGCGCCCGCGCTCATCGGCGCCCCAATCAGCGCGGGCCCCGCGCGCAAGGACGTCACGTCCGCCCCACCCCGCCGCGGCGCCCGGCCGCCGGCGGGGTGGGAGCGGGGAGGGGCGG
>JAVJGJ010000032.1:29619195-29631572 GCA_035590215.1 Microhierax caerulescens | reverse complement strand
CGGCCTCACTGGCGCAGGCGCGCCGCCATCAAAGGTCTTCCCAGAGGCGGGAGGGAGCCGCAGGCAGCCGCGCTGAGGTGGTGGCTCCGCTTACTCCGTGAGGAAAAGTGTCTTGTGGACCAGGAGCATGGAGGCCCGCAGGGCTCAGCGTGCCGTGGAGCTTCATAGGCTGCCAGGAGGCAGATGCTGTTAACAGCCAGCATACAGGCCTTGCTCAGGCTGCCAGGAGGCAGAAGGCTGGGCCCTCATCTGTGTGCTGGGGGAATGGTGTCCAGAGGCCCCACGTTCCCCCTCAGGCAAAGAGAAAGCAACTCCCCCATCCTACAGAGCAGGGGTCACTCCTCCCAGGCAGCACGGGGAACAACGTGGCAAATGGCCACAAAAACCAAGACCTGGCTTCATTTACACACAAGTCACCCAGCTCTGGGATAGAAAGGGCTGCCCTGCAGTGTTAGAGGGATCTAGAGCCCTGGCTACAGCGTGCTCCCCATGCCCATAGTGCTTCAGTTTTACTGTTTTTTCTGATCTTTTCCTTGCACTGTCCTAAGCATTTTTCAGGTTTTTTGTTTTCCTTCTGCTGTAAAGACACAAAGAAATAGAAACAGTATAGCTGACAAATCTTTGTTTTAGTGATTAAGAATAATGGAAAATCCCAGGTTTCATCAGCTAAATCAAGTCTTCTTGGACACTTCTCTTGTCTCACGCTGCTTTTCTTTTTTCCAGTCAGTTCTAAATCATGATTCTTGTATCCTAATTCAGCTGCCTGCGTCCTATTACCTACAGACAGAACACCTTAGATTTTAGATGCCTCTGCATTTATTGCATAAGTGCTTACCCCTTTTTCTGGTCTGTGCACCTTGCTGCTTCAGAACATCCCCTCGTCTGTGTCCAATTGCTTTCTCCTTTCTACCACATGTAGGCTCAACTTCTCCAGCCTCATCTCCCACCCTTCCTTTCTTCGTCCCAGCCCACTCCTGGTCCCAGCTACGGAATGCTTTTGGGACTTCTTTCACTAGATTTCTCCCCTGACTTCTCTTTCCACATGGTGAATTATTTCTTTCATATTTCTTGGTGTCAATAGGTGCTTTCCAAAAGGCCCTCAGATGCTCACACAAGGACTACTTCAGGTTTTCACACTAAACTATCCTTTTACCACTGGGGCCACCCACCCTCATACATCAGTCTGAAGGTGTTGCCATGTGCTAGCTGTCCCTCCACAGGGAACACTTTGGTGTCTCCACCTCTGCTCTGTTCCTGCCCTGTGTCACCCTGGGCTGCCTGTCTCTGCCTCAGCCTTCCAATCCCAGCCCTGTACCCCTGAGGTAACACAGCTCTCCCAGAAAAGGCATTCAAAGCCCTTTTGCACACACACTTGCTGAAGGACCACAGGCGATTCTTGTGGAGAAGAGCAAGTCCAATCTGCCTTCATTTGACTTACGAAGGAAGAAGCAAAGCACAAGTTCACTAGAGCTTTGACAGCTTTGTAGCTGCCCAAAATCTTCCTCTTATTTCCATAACAGTTGCAAAAACTACATTGCTCTAGCCAGAGAAGTTGAATTTGTTTTCAGTACAAGTGTACTTTTCCTAACCTTATTTTCAGAAGCAGCTAAACTATTTAGCTAAACTGACACTTCCCTCCAGCAAAAGTGTCTGCTTGCAGCAGTACTCACGTAGGAAAATTCAGTCTAAATAATTGTCATTTAGCAAATACATAACCTTCTGAAGGCACTCATAATGTCAGGCAACTTTGCCGAGAGGTGATAATACCAGGTCAGCCCAAAATACATATTATGAATAGCTGGGAGTGCTTGTCTTTGTACATACCGATGGCTACAGATAAGGCAGAACACACAAGAAGGAAAAAAGTATCCTGTACAAACATCTGGACAGGAGGTGGGCTCCAGGGATCTCATTACCACCTTCAGAAGAGATAGAATGATGTCTGCTAAGCTGTAATTGCTGTGTGTTGCAGTGCTTCCTTCTCTCTCCCCTGGGCTGGTTACACCTCTTCATACAACAGTTTGCTCAGGGCAGCTCTCCTGAGCTGCTGGCTCCCATGTACAGAAAGCCACCACCCAAATCGGCTGCTAACGCTCTTTGTGTGGTGACCAGGTCTGTGAAAAACGTTTGTGTTGTGACATATTCTGCATAAAATATCACTGGATTGATCACCTTTTCTCTGAGCTTCTGTCATTTTCTTTGCCCTGTCTGTTCTTCCAGGGTGGCTTGGTGCCCCAGCAGAACTGGACAGGTATAACTGAACGGTGGACACCTCCCTCTTGCCAGCCTTGGTTGCTTCACTGTGCTGTTGCTAACAGAGCTCTTCCTGTGTTCTCCCTTGCTACCAGCAGAAACAGGAATGAGAAGATGGCTGTAATTGTTAGCACACGGCAGATGGAAAATGGATGCTAATCCAGACCTTAATTTTATTGCCTTCTTATGCATAACTAGCATAAAAAAGTTGCAATGGCTTTTCAGATAGGAAAATGGATGTCATTTAACCACTGTACAGAAAAAAAATATATCTTTTTCACCAATGGTTATTTCACCAAAGGTATATTCATTATTATTACTGCTGAGCAAAATCAAATATTTATGCAAAGACAATGAGAGACTTTTTAGAAGAGAATATGCAAATAACATATTTGGGAAAGCACAACCACCAATAAAGTCTATAGAACTTTCTTCTATACAACTGATAACACTATACAAAAGTGTGATCAGTGGCAGAACACTATACAAAAGTGTGATCGGTGGCATCTCTAATGCTTTCAAGCTGGTGGGAATGTCACCAGAAAATTTTGTATTAGACTGATGTGTATTTATGTGTGCACAAGTATAACGTAGCAGAGACTTAAGATAATAGTAACAAGATAATGATAGTGAGTTAACATAAGTTTGAAAACAGAAAATGTGGCTGTTGCCTTGTAAAGAACCTTTTAACTTTCTTGTATGCATTTTTCTCACTCAGACCAATTTGGCACAGCCATGATCTGCTTCCCAGGCACCTGAATGTCTAAGAATTCTGCAGTGCATTTAGGGGTTAATAGAAAGAAAAAAATATTTTTCACATGTATTAAGTTTTTACATGTTGTAACCTGTTAAGTGTTGCTTCTAATGTTGCACACCACTCCTTTATATCTACCACCCTCTCCCTTGTACTACTACTTGTACCACTAAGACAAAAAGGACAGATTTTAGCAAAGTTCATAAAACTCCCAACATAGGAGGCACCCATACAGTCTGCCTGCCTGTATGCCCAGCGATGGACCTTTGTAATACCAGACTGCAGCCTCTCCCGGGAGCTGCTAGAATTCAGTAACTAGCAGTTACAAAGTTGGGGCAGCAGAGCTGCTAGCATTTTTAGTTTCCTATAATATTTTTGGGGCTATTTTCAGCCGTCTGTAGTCCCAAGTCACTGCATATTATAGCAATCAAAGTCCAGCAGGTGAGGATATAAATAAACATGGTTCACAAACATTGTTATTTCCCTTACCAAATTTACTGTGATTGTTCAGGAGGGTAATGAACATGCTACTGTCAACAGACCTACACACACAACACTGACCTTTCATTTTGTAGTTGTGGAAAATACGCTTAGGGATGACTTAGGTCTTTGGAAGAAAGTTGTCGCCTTTATTGGTCATGTTTTCTCAAACACATTATTCTAAATGTGTTCTTCTAAAAAGTCTCTCATTGTGTTTGCAGAAACATTTATTTTATTTTGCTCAGCAGTAGTAATAAAATTATGTACTAGTGTAACAATTCATAAGTAACAGATTTGCACTTGCCTATACAAACGCTCCTTTCCCACATTGTACATAGGCACTAAGATTAATATTATTACCAAGATTTCTTGTACAGTTTGTGTCATCCCCTCTGTGTAACAAAAGATCTCATTTATTCAGTTTCAAATTATTTAATAACTCTTTAGTCTGCCCTTCGCAACCTTTATCACAAATGATATTACATTAAAAGAGGGGGAACATGGTATCACAACTTTGCATAGAACTTTAGATTTAAAAAACATGCTTCTTCACAGAAGTTAATGGATTAGGCAAATGAAGCATCAAAATATTTACCTTGTAAAAAATTGATGCAGTGACTAATACACTTTTATTAAGTTCTATTGGTTTGTTTCTTTACAGGAAACTTGCATTTTATCTTAGCAGAGTACTTTCCAAGTATTAAATTGGAGAACACTTAGTATTTTGCTATTTAATACCTTATTATTTTTCAACAGCAATCAATCATTTCTGCCAGCAGTTCAAAACTTCTCTATATATGAGAAGAAACATCACATGCATATGTGGAGAGTTGACAGTTAGTGCCTTGCTTTTTTTTTTTTTTTTTAATTTCAGCACATTAGTCTCATCTAGCTATAAAAAACTATAAAACACAATAAAGCTGCAGGTGACGATACATTAGTTTCTCTTTTCTCCTCATCCTTTTCCATTCCCCTATAGGAACACACTTATGCAGCTGGACTGTTGCACAAGTGCAAGCATTTAGTAAACAAAACAGAACAAAACAAAAGGCAATATAAAAGTAAGTAAAACTATTTAGAAAGGGAAAAACCTATTACTGACCACCATTCTGAGGGCTGAGCAGCAGCATGTTTCTACCATAATCACTGAGTTTAGAAAGATATAGTGTAATCCCTTCGGTTGTGGATTCAGCTAAACTGTCTTCTATTTTTAAATTGATTTCTGTACACTTTGTGGTTTTCTAACCCTTTCGCTATTTCATTCAAACATGACAAAGAAGATCATACTAGAGACAGTGAGCTTGTGCACATACCTAACGTGAAGAGCTCCATTAGGTAAAAAAAATTTGGAAAGTATCTAAATGGCTCCTCTACTGTGGGAAAAGTAAGGAGAAAACGATGTTCAAACAAACCGATTGGGAAAAGGTCCAGGCCACACAGCAGGCACATACCACCAGTCAAGTCAGCACATGTGTAGCTGCAGCCCTGCCACAGCCTACACCACTTCTTTCCATCCCACAGGCCAAAAATAAGGTACAAAATGGGGATGAGGAGGGGAGGAAGAGGAGCAAACAATAGCATTATGATCTTGGAGAGAAGAAAGGCATGGCCAGGATACCATATAGTAGGCATTTTTAAAAGTACAGGATATGGAGACCGAAGAATTGGGGAAGGCAATAACACACGACTCAGCATACTTACTGAAAACTAGGCTTCATTTAACAGCTTACAGAATTGTATGAAATCCACCATCCCTCAGCATACCTGGGGAGAAAGGGAGTGGCATGCATTGGCAGAGGGAGAGACTGCCTTACAGAAGTGGTAAGGAAAAGGCTGCCCGAGAAGGCTGCAAAGCACTTTTTTTTCCAGATAATTCCTTTGATGAGAATTTTTGTACTTAGCGGGAGCAACAATGCGACAGAGCAAATGAGCTTGCCTTCTCCTCTTCCCAGAACATACTGTAGGCTGAAGAGAAATTTGGTACCACCTGGGGGCCGGAGCAGCTCAGTGCACATACCCAAGTTCACAGCACCAGGTGGCAGAAGACCCAAGGAAGGGTCGCCGCCATTTCAACATCCAACAGCAACTCATGCGTGTCAGCTACTGCCTTGTTCAACGGCAAGAACGTATAGTGGTGACCTGTGACATCAGAAGTACGTTCAATGCAGCCCAGTAACTCCCCTCTGTATTTTGCAGACACACACCAGCTCTCTAACGGGGCATGTTTCACATTTAGTGTTATGAACACATAGAGCATACACTATGTAGCTTTCCCCAATTTTCCCCGTTTAGGCAGGGTGTGTGTGCGTCAAAACAAACATCACATTAGTAATAGATTTGTCATTCAGTTCCTTATCTTGTATCTCATTATTTATTTGGCAACAGGAGTTGCAGCATTTCCTTTATAAATCAGATATGCTGGATAGACTATAGGTGTTTACTTGCTAGCCAATATACATACATCACCTAGATTACTGACTGCCAAGGCAAGCTCTTTTACTCAAAGCTCTGAGAGGTAGGTATCCTGTGTTAAGTCTGAACAGTCTCCATGACAGCAAACAGTAGTAAGAGTAGAATCAAATTCTAGCTGTGTAATGGATAGCTATGCAAATCACATTAATGGTATAATAGCTCTTCCCCAGCTCCACTGTCAGCTGCCAAGGCTACCCACCCCCAACCCTACACCAGAGATCTTCTAGATTAGAGGCCTGTTTTATTATAAATACTTACATGGCATTTGAAAGAGCAGTCTATGCATTCCTGAAATTGCTACATTCACAGCACCTTTATTTTTTTGTACGAACAATCCATGCCTTATCATTTTACTCCTGTTGCACATTGAGTGGAAAATAAAAGCACACTTTTCACAGCTTTAAGAAAAAAAATCATGCTACTGACTGTTAATACAAACTTTGTTAATTGGAGTTCGAGTATTTTGACCTATGCTGAGCTTACTTGCTTTAAGGAAGTATTACACTGCTAAATTTGTGAGCATGGTAACTTCGCAGATCATCATTTCAACATGTAAGAATTAGAAGCCTGTTTCAAAGTTTTATTAATTCAAGTCATAAAAAAGTTTCAGCAACTTCAAATATGTACACATAGCCATAAAAATATCATGTTCAGTTATACAGGAAACCAGTCTTGCTAAAACGTGGCTACAAAACCCACTATTTTCAATAAATCTCCCACAAGGGTAAAATAACCATTTAAGCATGTATGCTCCAACATCCTAGTAACAGCAGTTGTCAACTCATTTCAACATCATAAAAAAAATAAAATCAGGGAGCAAAACTTAAGTTTCACTTGAGTAAGATGGGGCGTTTAAGATTTAACTCTCAACAAACAGTAAAAGCAGTAGCGCGGTTACCAGTCTTGGCTGTTAAAACAATCATTAAGTGAGCACAATTGCCTCTTTTTCGGGAGGAATCTTTTAAGAGTTAAGATCCATGCCTCCAATTTTTCTGTTGTCTTCTTGCTTGAATCTTACTCAGTCTTCAGCTGATTTAGTTACGCGTTCAGTCCTCTATGCATTTCATTCATTTCCTTTATCTGGAAGGGAGGAGGTAGAGGGAGATCAACATTTGGGCTCCTTCTCAATCTAAGACCCAAGTTTTCATGAGCAAAGGGATTTGAGATAACACTAACAGAATCAAACGTGCCAAGACCACTGTAACTTTTAAGCTTTTTTTTTTTTTTTTTTTTTTTTTAAAAAAAACCCAGCACAATTTAAGGTGCAACCAGGGAGCAAACTTTACTATTTAGCTATAATATCCTCTGGATGCCTTTACAAAAGGCCCCACACCTGGTGTGAAGCACCTCGAACTGGTACCTTTTGTTTCTAGCCCATTGTCAAGTAGCTCTTCAATAGAAGCTGAAAGCTCAATGCAAAACCTAAAGTGAAGGTCTTCCAGACAGAACAAGACTATCAGTATTTCCTGTGGATTGTATAACCCTTACTATAGATATGTAAAAATAGTACTTGTCAGCACCACCCACCACCCCTCAGAAGGGCAGCAGATCACCATTGCCTTTTAAACTGGTGCAGAACAACCAATATAGATATGAAAACTTGTTACAGAATTTGAATACTTTCAGTCTCCTTGAAAGCTCTGAAGCACCCAAAGCAAGCTTTTAACCAACTTAAAAAGAGTTTTTGGATTCTGGCCAGCCTCCTCCCCTCACATACACCATAAACAGAAAGTCATTACCTCTGCTTTCACGTACTTCCCTTTCCTCCTCCTTGTGAAGACCTGTAAGAGGACAGAAGAATTTTGAAGTTTTCTTTAAGTCTTGACTTACATGTATGTAAACTTAATTTATCTGGTTGTGACTTTGTAACTCCAAACTTGAAGCTTCCCTTTCCCATCCTTCCAAACTGAGGTATGTGAGAGGCTGGCTGTCACTTTCAACTACTTTAAACCAGGAAGCAGAACAAGTACTTTCTTCACCTCAGACTTTCCCCAATACTTTTATTTTCCATGCAACACCCTTCAGTCATAACCTGAAACAGTGATGGTACGTCTATCATCTCTTTCCCACCTCGCATATCCCCCAAAAAGATGCCAATTTATAGAGAAAGTTTCTCTCAACAGTCCAATTATCATGGCATGTTGTTATTTCCCAAATTACACTGTCACCTGTTCTGCTTGGCAGCTTTGCTAGAACTTACCAGAACAACAATTCCAGCAACTATTGCTATTATTACTACTACAATGACAGCAATGAGGCCAGGAGTCAGAGACTTCATGGAAAACTCTGGTGCCATTTCATCAACGTAGTAGACCACCGTCTTCTCAAACTGCAGCATTTCATTATCAATGCTGAAGTTTACTCTGTTACTATGAAAGATGGAGTCACCTTTTACCTAAGGACAGATAGGAAAAAAGAGACTGGCTAGTTCACATTGTAATAGGCATTCATCTAGGCACTCCAACAACACATCTTGCTTTAGCCAATACACAGTAAGACTACTGAATGCAATACAATATACACACCCAGTCTTTGGCAGACTTTATCCATGACATACTTACATCTTTTTCCAAGTAGTAGGCCACATCAGCTATATCCACATCTCTGGAAGATTTGTCTGAGGCATTTTGCTTCAAATCAATAGTTATGTAAGGTTTTTCATACTGTAAAAAAATATTGTATGATATTAACAATGTGCTAATTTAAATCCAACTATCAAATACGCAGTAAAATATTACAATACAACTTGTGAATTCACACCCTGAACCAAGTTTATGGTACTTGTTCTCAAGACAACTGTTTAGAGTACGATTCAAATCCCACTTCTTAATGAAGCAAAGTAAGAATTTATCTACAGAGGAGAACAATATGTAATTTCTCTGTATTTCAGTTTAGCTACAGCTATTTGCTAGCTCCTCAGTGGCACTATTTTGAGGGCTTCTAGTAAGTCAAGCTGTACTGCATTAGTCAAAAAAAGTTTTCAAAGTTACTTACAGCAAAATAAAATTCTGATATTTTAGTAATAATTATGTGCCTCTTACCAGAACGCTTATATAGCGTCCATCCAGCAGATAACGATTGGTAATTGTTTCCTTGAAGAACCTGTAAGGATATTAAAAGCCATAGCTGTAAAAGACAGTACTATTTTACACATGTTATTTTCAGAAGCCGGGAAGACTAGTATAATTGTTCTGTTTTTTTTTCCCTGCAGTCTCTCTGTGGTAGGCTGACCCCAGCTGGCAGGCAAACCCTCACCTAGTCTCTCACTCCCCCCAGCACGGTTGGGAAGAGAATCAGAATACCAAAATCAAGAAAAAAACCCTCACAGGTCAACATAAAGACAGTCTAGTAAGTGAAAGGGCTGGGTGGCAGAAATAAAAATCTCTAAACAATGCAAAAGCAATCACTTGCCATTAGCACATCGATGCCCAGGCAATCCCCAAGCAACAGCTACTTGGGAAAAACTCCACCCTAGATTTATTGCTGAGCATTGTACAGTATGCGATGTCTTTGGTCAGTTCCGGTCAGCTGTCTCTACTGCGTCCCTCTTCCAAAACTCCTCTTGCCCTACTACAACCTACTCACTGGGGCAGCAGAGTGAGCATCTAAGGCAGCCTCAACACTATGTAAGCACTGCTCACCAACCATTTTGGTCACCAGTCTAAAACACAGCACCATACCAACTACTACCAAGAAAATTAGCCCCGTCCCAACTAAACCCCATACACTCTCCTTTTAGCCAAAAAATAACTAAACTGTTGTTTTTCTCCTGCTGCTCCTATGCAGTCCCTCCACCATCTTTATCAGTTTATTTTTTGGGCAGTTTCACTGTATTACCTGCCATTTCCCTCAGTATATTGACTTGATAAAATTTTAAGATACTTTACAAATAAGTTCACAGGTTTGACAATACTTCTAAACAATTGTTTAGAAATACACTAGGTATCTAGGCAATGTCTGCATGCACTAACTACATAACACATTACTAAGCATCACTTACTTCTTCAAAGATTCAGTGTTCAGAGGAGCATTTCTCTCAGCATGTTTCATTTCAACGATGATCCACCTGAAGTAATAGGCAAGTACAATGAATATACTTAGAGCACATACATATGCGCACATATTAAAAAACTAACCCCAGGGAAAAACCCAGCAATGAATGAAATAAACGAAGCAAGCCCCCTCCAAAACACTTTGATGTCTCCTTGTTTCTGAAGAAAAAAACAAGTTATTAAGTGTTTATTGCTCCATCTTCATTCAGCCCCAGCACACCACTCATACAGATAAACCCTTTACAATAGGTAACCTAAGACAGGAATATTTTCATGTCACAACACACCATGTTGAAAGACTTACGTTGTTCTGACTAATTTATTGCACTTCAAATCGGCATCATGTTTGTCAGTTCTTCTAACACCGGCTGTATTCACACACCAACAGGTGTTTCCACTGCACTGCTTCGCCTTGAAACCACCACCACTTTCACACTCGGGATCATAAAGGCCATCAGTATCTTCAAACGCATCTTTTGGTTTCTCACGACGACCCGATTTTGAGCCTGTCATTTCCGCTTTCATCAACAGGCATTTTGAAGTCACTAAAAATAACCAGAAAGTCATGTTATGCAGCATCAGACCATGCACGTTCAAAGAAGAGCTCTTATTCTGTAAAAACACAAGTTACATCAGACACAACCAGATCTGAAACCATTAGAAGGAAGAGTGGGTTAAGACACCCGCATGTGTAGGTGGTGCATAAAGTCGACGCCACTGGGGCACGTCACCCTCTCAAAGTAAAGGCACAGAAAGCCCTGCCACCTTTCCTTTTTTACAGCAAGAGGCTCGTTTACAGCTTAGCTGAGCTCAAACAAAGAGGAGGGTCCCGAGACAAAGCTCTTTCACCTCTAGGGCTGGAGGAGAAGTTATGATACGTGCTCACTCACATGAAAGCTAAAAATAAATCTTTGAGAAATCCTTGCCACTAGAGCCCGAACACAAAGGAGGATGGGGACAGCCTGCCTTAGCATAGGTGTATGCACATCCACGCAAGTTACACGGGAGAAGTCCTAAACGCTTATCTTCCATCACCAGTAGACCTAGAAGACCAGGAAACAGCTTTCTTTCCTTGCTAACACTATCTGCTGGGAACTCAAAGGCCATTTTCACGTATTCCCTCGAGTCCAGCTGGCACTCTCCCCCGCCGCCCCATCCCACAGCCGCGCAGCCGACACGCGTGCCTCACTCACGCGTGTCGCAGTTCACAGGCGTGCCGGAGCCCACCGACTCGCACCAGCAGACGCCGCTGGACAGCTTGCAGTTGGTGACACGCTTGTTCTTCTCGCAGATACAGGCTGGAAGAGAAGCGGGGCTGTGAGCGCGGGTCCCCCGGGGAGGCAGCCGGGCATCGTCACCGCCCCTCGGCGGCCGGGGATGAGCTACCCGCGCCCACCGCTTCCCTCCCTCTCCTAGAGAAAGGCGAAAGCTTCCCTCGCAGCACTCCCCGCGGGCTGCCGAGCCCCTCCGGCCACCGACAAAGGGGCGCGGAGGCCGTCCGTCCCTGCCCCTCCTCACCCCCCCGCCCGCCCGCCCGCAGCCCCAGCGGAGAGGGGGCGCCATTTTGTGGCGCCGCACAGCGCCGGGCACCCGGCGCGGTGGCCCTAGGGGTCACAGCGGGGCCGCAGGAGAGGGATCCCAGAGCGGCGGAGCCCGATTAACAGCGGGGGTACGGGCTGGGCAGAGGGGCGCGGGTACTTACAGTCCTGCTGGGCACAGGTAGCGGCGCAGAGCAGCAGCAGGAGCGCAGCCCCATAGAACGGCTTCATGGCTCAAGGCCGGCAGCGGGGTGCAGAGACTGGGGGAAAAAATCCTGCAAGGCGCGGGCGAAGGAGAGAGAGCGCAGCGTGCGCGGCGGCGAGGCGATGTGAGCGGCCCGACAGGTTCTGCAGGTGGTGGTGGCTGCGCCGCGCCCTCCCGGCTCCGGTTACACCTGGGACGCGCAGGAGGCGGCGGCGGCTCCTCCTCCGGGCGCGCTGTTAAGCCTCTACCCCCACACCTGGGCGAAACTGGCTGGGGCAGGGCAGGTCCCCGCTTTCTGGCGCTTCCGTAGGGCTGGTCTGGGGAGGGGGGTAGTAGCGGCCTAGGAAAGGGCGGGGGGTGAGGTGTGGTCGGTCCCGGTGAAGGGGCTGTGAAGCCGCTCTGCAGTCGCGGAGAATGAGGGGGCGTTGTTAAGGAGTGGGGGACCGGCCGCCTCTGCCGTCGAGGAGAAACTGTTAAGTCATCGGGGGAAGCTCCCGGGCGTGTTTGCTTCCCCACCCCGCACAGTGACACACGGGCCGAGCCGGTTCCGCTCCTGGCTCGGGGCTCCCCGCCCCCGCTGCTGACCTTTGGTGGGCCGGGGGCGCGGAAAGGCCCCTGGGGGC
>JAVJGJ010000032.1:29597891-29610838 GCA_035590215.1 Microhierax caerulescens | reverse complement strand
GGGAGAGAGGGTTCCCCCCCCCCCCCCGCCTTCTGTTTCATACCCATTGCACTAAGTAGAAGTCTATAATTGAAAAACAGATCCTTTATTATGAACAATGACCTGTATTTAAAAGCACCGGTGGTGGTTCTTTATGACTTTGTTTGAAAAGAAATACCAGGTGTTCTTCCTATGGTACTTTGTTGCCTTTAACAAAAAAAAAAAAAAATGTTCACTGGAAAGGATTTCAGAGACCAAAGGTATTTGCTTTGCTACCTCACAAATATTAAAAGATTTCTACAAAATATATATCCTAAATGTAATTTATTAAAATACTAACTCTGTGTTTTTCTTCAGTGATGCTTCTTAATCTATCTGTAAAGAACTCAGTCACTGAAAAATTGTAAAGTGTGTTTTTCATTTAAAGGAAGTAAACTGCTCTGCAGCTGCCTCTTTGGACCAGCTACTGGATAGCTATGTAACTACGCGTCTCATATAATTGAGTACCAGTGCATTTATAGAATTTTTTTTTCAAAAAAACCCAAAACAATTTTGTAAGAATCCCATGTCTTTCAGAACCAGGTTGTATTCATAATCTCTCTCTAAGAGAGAATCTGTTCAAACTGTGGTAACTTATAAAGATGAAAAGTAGCTAAAATGATTTCATGTTGTTGTTGTGGTAGTAACCTGAACTGAGCTGGCTTTGGTGCCCAATAAATCCAAAACACAACACTATACCGGCTACTAGGAAGAAAATTAACTCTATTCCAGCTGAAACCAGGACAAATGTTCACCTATAGGAATTAAATACAATGTGAAATCCAGTGTGCTACACTAGACAAATGTTGCATTAGCCCAGTTTAAATTGCTGGTGGTGAAACACTGCCCTCTGATGTCCGGCAAGCTGAATTGGAAATCAGGAAGCTCAATTCCATATTCTTGGATGAAATGATCAACAGCCTTCCATAAACTATAGTTAATAATAAGCAAAGTTGAGAGCCAATTAAGTCTGCTATATCATGCAGACAATTTAGAGTCAAGTAAGCTTCTATTTCCTTATTGTCACTGGGTTCAGGCACCATGTTGACGTTTTTCCATGACATTTCCAAGTTGAATCCTTAGTCACTCCCATCTCAACCATCCTACCTCAGGCTGCAGAGTCCTGCAAGGAAGGAAAGGTGAAGTTTCAGACTTCCTCGCAGCTTTTCCTCCCAGCTGCAGTTCCCCTAGCCTGAGCCAGGGTGAGGCAGCTGGTCCGTATTAGAGCAGAGCTCTGGGTTCTGTGAGGTGAGGGAATGTACCGCAGGGGTTAACAGTCACGGTACCTGTTGAATAACTTGATTGCAACAAGATTTTTGGGAGTGAAAATGAATGAAAATTAAAAAAGTTCTAGTATTTTGTTGCAGAACCACCAGCTCAAAAAAAGTATTGTAGAAAGGGGAGAGCTACAGGAAAAACACACGTACAAACCCTGGAAAGCTCTGTGCGGGTGAAGATCTGCATTGTAAGCCACTTTTTATTAATGAGCCAAGGAATACAAATGTGAAAGTGTGAAGAACAAGAAAGCATATGCTTCACAATTATCATTGCAGTTTTATGTTTTGCAGTAGGGCAAAAAAATGACAGAAGCTTATTCCCTAGTCTGAGTGGTTGAGGTGGTTATGGGGAAGTTTCTTTAACTTACCCTTTGTTTTCCACAGTTATCAAATTAATGGTAACTAATTGAAGAGTGCTTTGTGTTCCTTAGACAAAAATATTATGCAAAAATAGAGACCAATTTAATGCAGGGTAATTCCACCTGAACATGTGTGTATGGAGAAGGACCTTCAAAAACCAGACTTTTGCCCTGCTGATGTGCTTGCTATTATCTCTGCTCTGCTGTTTCCCAATTTCAGCCCATTCCATGCAGAGATGGAATTTACTGCCTGGTAGGTTTTTCCTCTTGGGTATGACCTTTCCCTGAACACGCTCCCTAACCCTGCGCGCCTAAATAAAAACATCTAGCAAATTATTAATGAAAGATGAGGAAGGAGTAAAAAGGCCTCTGCTCTCATAGCAAATGAGGGTAGTTACACTTTAATTGACCTGTACAGGAGGAACAATGAAATTGGATGCATTTCTTGCCATCTTCCTAGAATTCTTCTTTAGCTCTTGTAACAAAAGACAGTAAGATTTTATACTGAATCTCACTAGCGAAGGAAGTTTCTCAATCTTACTACATTCCAGTAGACTGCCTTAGTGTAACTGCATACTACTACGCGTATTAGTTGCTACTGTGGAAAGCAGTAGCGGGGTATGGCGTGCCTATGTTTGTCATGGTTGTTGAAGGTAGGGATGCCTTCTCCCTCACGTCCTGTGGCTCTGGGGAGCCGCTTAGCCGCCTAAGGAAGCTGCTCGTTGGGCAGCTGAGAGGTTCCAGACAAGCGGGAGCAGGAGGGCAGGGCGGCCTGGCCGCGGCAGCCGCCTCCCCCGGGCCGCGAGGGGAAGCGCCGTCCTCTGCGCTGGCTGCGGGGCTCGTCTCGCCTAGTGTAGCGCGGGGACAGGGGACAAGGCCACAGGGGCGCACAACCCCCCAAGAGAACATGACGCTGCTCCCGCCGCAGCGCCGCCTCCAGCCCACCTAGCAACAGCCCCGACCGCCTCTGATTGGCCGCCCGGCGCCCTCAGGCGGCAGGAGGAGAGTAGGGAAGGTAAGAGCGTCCCACCGCCTGATTGGCTGGGGTGGCTCCTCGCGTTCTGATTGGCTGCGAGAGGCTCCATGTCGCGCTGCGCGGCAAGGCTGAGGCGTGAGGGAGAGGCTGCTGAGGGGAGCGCGGGGCAGTGCTGCGCCGTGCTGGGCCACCGCGGCGGGCCGCCGCGGCCCTGCCGGCTCACCTGCGGGGGGCCAACACAGCGGAATCGTACCTATCCGCGAGGGGCTCTTTTGTTGTTTGTATGGCAGCAGGCTAAAAGCTGGAGAGCCAGGGAGGCTGCGGCGCCGTGCTCTGTGGAGGGACCCACCGGTGAAGTGAGTGCATTTGTTCCTGTCTAAAAATACTTTTCCTCGTGCTCCATTTGGTATCTCTTGATTTTTACAGTTACAGACACCTCAGGTTTATTTCCTTGGATATGCCTCCAGGGTGTGTCCTACTTGAGGGATAAGTTTTATTCCCAATGGTTATAACCAAGCATTAGAAAAATTAAGAGCTCAAAGACTTTAATTTTCACGTTATGTGGCTTAATTATGGTTCTGTGCTTCTTAATGTTATTTTTAAAAATATACAATCACAAATTGGAGGGGAGGAATGAAGATTTTTTGGTAGATCTAAGTAAAGTATGTAGGACTATGAGGATCTGACAAACAGCAGCTTTTTCTGGAGAGGATTTTTTCCCCATTTTTCAAAATTCTGAATGGAAAAAGGAGGGCTGAAGGCTCCTTCCACTGAAAACAAGAGCTTTATCAAATGAGAACTAAATTTAGTTTACATAGTTGGCTTAGAACACAAGACTTAGGACATTGGTACTGATACAATTATTTTTTTTACCACCTGACATACAAGCTCTACTGAAATGCTTCATTTGAACAAAAGAAATACAGAGAACTACTGCTGAAATTGACTATTTTTGTAATTGATTTCTTTTTTTTTAACAGGAACCTTTACTTACCAAAATGAGACACAATCTGGTGTGTCAGACACCTGCCACTGTCACTGTTCACGTAAAATCCAGTGCATCCAGATCATATCAGCAAAAAAAGCTAATTAGACTAAAGCGGCCTACTTTTAAAGACCATGAAGAAAATTGTGAAAACAAGACTTCTAGACATAAATATAAATGTCCAAAGGGACCATGTCTAGTTATTCAGCGTCAGGAAATGACAGCTTTCTTTAAATTATTTGGTAGGTTAATAATGACAGACATCAATGTATTGACCGAACAGCAGAAAACTATTTAAGCAAGTATATTTTCTAAACTCAGTAATTTTGGGAGTGCTTTTTATATTGATACTGATGGCCATGTCTTTGTCTAAATGTATTTTGTTGCTTTGTTTTAGTGTATAAATGTTTAATGGATAAGCTAAAAATACAAGAAGGGCTACCAAACTGATGAAAAGTGTATTTTTAAATTACAAATGAAACCAAGGTGGTATGATAATTCCTTTTATGATCATTTCCCTTTCCTTTCTATTTGCTCTTACATTTCAACAGATACTTGTAGAACAATGTACATCTTTTTACATAAAGCTTAAAAAAGGCTGTAATCCCAGTCTTATAAACACGTTATTTATTGTGGGAATAAACATTTAGGGTGAGAAGTGGAATGCGAAGAGAATCTGAGGAGTTGTAGCTATCTTTTGCATTTGCATCTCTTTCGTATAAAGTTTTGTATTTATTTTAGTGAAGAGAGTAAGTAATACTAGATTACACTTTGTTTTTATTTGAACCTTGAATACAGAAGTGAATCAGAGTCTTCAGTAATCCTATTGTAGTACATGTTCACAGAGACTGAAATGCCAAACACAAATAATCAAGTAATTGCCTTATAAAGGCTGTCAGGTAATCAAGGTGCAGAGATCTTAACATTCTACAGTTCACCAGAAATAATGGTGTGCTATTAGATGGAACCACTTAACGCAGGGAGAAGTTACATAAATAGAAAAATATAGTGGTGATTTTTCACCTTCACTTGTTATTACTGAGAGTGAAATGCAGTCATCAGATTTTCCACCTTGCCTTTCTGGTAGTTTGTCTTCTTTTGCCACTTTTCACACCTAATCTCTTTCTCCCCTCAGTTTCTCTGTTCTCTACTGGTGGGTCTCATTTCTTTCCTTCTATTTGGTTTAATAAAAGGACCACTTGTTATTTATTTACAGATACTTTCTAACAAAACCAATTTTGGCCTTTGAAATGCTATAGCTTGCTTTTGTTGCAGATGATGATCTAATCCAAGACTTCCTTTGGATGGACAGTTGTTGTAAAATCGCAGACAAGGTAAGTACATTTCCATCTTAGTTAACCGAGTATCTGTTGAGTGGAAAATCTGCCCATAATCACTTGATACTGTAATGCAAATACAGACCATAATTTCTTTTTAATGTGTTTATGTTAGAAGCTTCAAGAAACCCAATTTATGCTTTGTTCATTGATAAAAGTGATCCAAATATCTTGATACAAGATTAATGTGCATTTTTTGAAAATATATATTGAGACAATACATTGATACTTCATTTTACATTTTAAAACAGTATCTCTTGGCAATGACTTTCGTTTATTTCAAGAGGGCTAACTTCACAATAAATGAGCATACCAGAATCAATTTCTTTGTCGCTCTGTAAGTACTTTTAAATTATCTGGTTTTATTAGCATAAACTTGTATTATTTTATTCCTTGGTTCATGCCACTGATGATGATATATGATGAGACTTTTTTTACTGAGTGTGTAGTGGTTTGGGTTCTACCTGAAGTATAGAAACATAATCTACCTACTACATACAAATAGTGCAAATTCGGCATTCCTCCCCTGATGACCGCTTGTGCGGAACAAGCTTGAGCAGCAGTGAGGGTACATTTGTATTGGTGTAGTGATCCATAGTGTGGCATTCTGGCTACCCAACTAAATCTGAACTTTGTTAAGCATTACAAGAAATATGTGCAGGACAATACATGGCAACATATACGTGGCTCATGCTTCTTGTTTTAAGGCCCTATTTTATATCTTTGTCGGCATTTAAGTCATTTGTACTGAAATGTTTCATCATGATACGTACCTCGGGAGTAACTTTTTATTAAAAGTTTCTGTCAATGCGAATTAAGTAAACTGTAAAAATGTTGCTAGAGAATTTTTGAGAACTTTTTTGAAGAGTTTTAAGATTTCTATACTTGGAAACAGAGGTGCAATCAGTAATCTGTTTTTACCAAGCCTGTATACTCTCTCAATATTTGGCTATAAAACCAGAGTGTTTTCTTTCATAGTGTTACGGTGCCCAGCTCACCCTTTTCCATAATAGCACTTCTGAGATACTCTGATTTGCCCACTGGTGCGGGGAGAAAGATGGCTACTTCTTCTGCTCTAAATGGTATTCTGGGTAGAATCCATACAGCGCAGAGGAGGAAGCCGTCTGACTCCCTTGAAGGGAGAAAAGCCAGGCCCAAGAACAAGAGGATTAGAAAGGGACAAAGGGTCTGGTGAGACTGGGACTAGAGGGAATACTGGTGAGTTAAGAGCAAGTGAGAAAACTGGGGAGGAGACTTAAAAGCCATAGTTTTTTCAGGTATGATTTACAGGAGTTTAGGTGGATCCAGAGGAAGTACTTTCCCACTGTGTGAAAAGACAACCCAGAAGCAAAAGTAGCACATGGTGAAGGAAGGGAGAAATACGGACATTAAAAAATTCAGTTAAGGTTTTCATTTATATATGAAGGTAGACATGTATTTAGTTGTTTGCTGCTAATTTAATGTGAGCAACATAATTTTCCAAGAATAGCTAAAATCCATAAAGTAGAAAATGTGAAGTTAAGTTTCATAAGATGGGTTTTAACCATTGTTTAGAGATGCCACTCAGAAACTGTTCATTTTAGTGCAAGTATATCTTGCCAGTTTGGAGAAGGCTATCAGGATATGTTACTTCTGGTGTATCAACTAATTTGGGAGACTCTAGGGTAAAGCAGTTCTTTTAAAAGAGCTTAAGTTAAATTTTTTTTTTACCCAAAGGGTGCATATGGAAGTTTCTGATTAAGAAAAAACTGTGCTCCAGACTGTATTTGGTTAGTTTTTCTCACAATACTGGGAAAAAACCCTACTTCAATATTATGCCATTTAACATTAGAAATAATACTAATACAGTGATTTAAGTTTGAATAGTATTTATGAACACAAGCATATGTATGTTTGAAGGTATCTGGCAAATACAGTGGAAGAAGATGATGAAGAATCAAAGTATGACATTTTCCCATGGGCTTTGGGAAAAGCCTGGAGAAAGCTCTTCCCTGATTTCTTAAAATTAAGAGATCAACTGTGGAGTAGAATTGACTACAGGGCTGTTGTAAGCAGGCGCTGCTGTGAAGAGGTAGGGAGGGTTTTATTATTGTAGATGCTGAAACTAGCTGCAAACAGCAATTAATACCAGCTAACAATTTCTTCCCTAAAGTACATAGGCAAGCCATAGCAAAGAAAAGATGCAGCTAAAATTTAATGGTCCATTCGCCCTCCATGAATATTTTTTGTCTGCATTCAAAATACATTCTTTGAATCTATGCTTTTAAGGTAGACTAGAGTATTTTACATTGTACTACTGTTAAAAGTGATTTTTATTGACAGAAATCTTTCTCCTTTATGCAGATATTTTTCTTTAAAATTTACCACATTGGTTGTTGCACTTCATTCACCTTAGAAATAATTTTTTGTGTTTGCTTTACAAATTATAAGTTTCTACACAAGAAAAACTTTTAAATAAAATTTCGAGCACCTCAGGTGAAATTTTAATCCCTTCAAAATTAATAATATAACTTCAGTTGACTTTTTCAGTTAAGGGTTTCTCACTGCATTTAAAAAAAAAAATCTCCAAAGGACACACTTTTAACATTCTCTACTATTAATGCAGTGTTACAACCTACATTTTTCAAACATTCCAGGATGGAAGACAGACATTCCTCACTTTTCAGGTGGAATGTATCTGGAAAAGCCCTGTCATGTTCTAAGAATATGTTTACTACAGTTGGTGGAAAAGAAAATCTCATTTACTCTAGAATTCCATCTGTGGGGATGGGATTAGATACTTATGGGAAAAGTACAAGGAACAAGGCAAGTATATACTGCTTTTCCTGGCATACCCTCCCATCTTCCAACAGTCATTAGTTCAGTCATGTTGTGAACCAGAAGATCCATCTGGTTGATCTTTCGTAGTTGGTAAAAGTCCCAACATACGAAGCATAAGCTGGTATTTGTGACGACTGACATGAATATACTAAGCTGTAAACTGTTGTTTCCACATCTGATTAATAACTGATTTACTTACTCATGCCTAAGGCAGCAAACTTCCAAGTGAGACAGCAGCAGATGGATCATAGGTGGTGCCCGTTCCACCTACATAGTACTAATTCTCTGCCGTACATGAACTGGATCCCTTGTTTTCAGCTGTATGTCTTCCCGTTATTTTTACGGTTTCTGATCTAATGGCTGTTTGACAGGTGATGGCTATTGCTCCAACACATTACATATGGCAGCGAGAACGTTCGCCACACCACAGTGGAGCTTTGAGAAGCTACAATGATGATGAAGTACAGCTGCCCCGAGGACCTAATGCTACTCCTACAGACTGCCTGCTTTGTGGTAAGAAAGGAAGATCTGTACGACTAGGATTGTCATCATCATCTTCCTCATCTACCAGCACTTTGGAGATGATGGAATTATATTCATCCCAGAATCTGAAGGACAGCTTTCCAACTGAAGAAATGCTCGTAGACTCTCCTTTTTATGATGCCCAAGGTATGGTTTAATATTGCAAATAATTTTCAGTTAGTTTAGGCAACTGAGGCCATACTTGCCCTTTGGACTGCTGTGGGGACTACTGTGTCCTTAGTCTGGCAAGAGACAACCTCTCTGTGTGGGCAGACATCCCCACTACAAACACAGAACTTGGCAGAACTCTGCTTCCAGTGTGAAAATGAACCATGGTTTCATTTTCATTTTCCCATCTTGTCTCTTGACTTCTTGGAAGGACCAACTGCTCTATATTTGGAGTCTCTTCAAATGACTACTACAGTAGATTTTGGGTTGCGTACAAGTCTACTTAGGCATTTATTACTATTCTGGCATTATAAATTAAATTGAGAATCCTATTTTAAACACTTAGGATTGGCTAGAAGAAACAGTAAAAATACTGGTGTGTGTCATGTCAGTTAAAAGAGTGTGTGTTACACTAAAAGCGTTTTAAGAGTTAAAGTGTTCCTGTTGAGAGCACTGTTTTTAGAAAGGTCAGACTGCTCAGCTGCCGTCATCAGTTTGGGCATACATTAAATCACAATTCACATTTTCCTTTAAGTGTATCTCAATTGTTGACAGAACTTATACAAAATTTCCTTTGTGATACAAGTAGAAAACAATACGTGAGTCTACTGTGAAAATTGTTTTATGTAATTGAACCTTTGCACAATGATCTACTCAAAACAGTGTCTTGAGCCTTTGTACGAGAAGCCTGCGTTACAGCAGTTACGGGGCAAAGGCTCGTCGTTTAATGTATTGAGTCGAACACACTTGAGATGTAAACTGCCTGGGGGAGCTGTATAAGGCCTGTTCCACAAAGACACCTTCATGTGCTCAACCACTGCAGTTTTTAGTATACTTATTTAAGACAGACTTAGTTATGTGTAGCTCTATTTTTTACTTGCATGTGTTCTCACTAATATCCAAACTTTCACTATTATAGTAGGATTGTGTTACTCCTTTTGACAACTTCAGTACAACTGTGATTGTCAAAGGATCCTATAACTTTGAAAAATTTGGCAATTGAATCTTCCCTGAGATACAGAACAAATCAGGTGTCTACAGTATGTCATTTATTAAAACTAGTTTTTTTATTAAACATCACCACATGCTTATGTGGAAACCTTACATGAGACCCAAAAAGACTTAATTCTAAATCTCTTTTTACATGAGAGGTCTTGCTTTTCATATCTGACAGTCAGATCGGACAGGTCAGAAAAAACTGGTTATTTTGACCATTTGAGAATGCTTTATATATAGTAAACTGCACAGGCAACTTTCAGCATGGGTGCTAAAAATGAACATAAGCTATACATGTCAGCAATATAAAATAATAAATAATAAAATAATAAAAAATACTGGTCTTTTTCTTTATCAAGAGAACAAATTCAGTGAATTTCAGTTTCTTTAAGCACAACTGTAAGAGAAAGTGATAGCCACCTGTTGGTAGTTGGTGAAGTCAGAAGCTGCTGCACTTGCATTTGGAAGGGCAGACTTTAATCCATTATTTTCTTACTGTATTTTTTTCCTCTTTATTTCTGGTAGACTGTCAGAGCCTGTCCAGCAAAAGGAGACCAGATGGCACCTTGAACCAAGACAAATCCATGGACTGGTTTACCAGCAATGAAGAATGAAATACACCCCATGAAAAAGAAACAGGTACTGTGCTTTGCGGACCAATCTGTGTTGCATTGCACCACCACACCCGATGATTCTGTTAAGGATTTTGCCTTCAAATAGTAGGTGGGATTTCAGATTTTATATGCAGTAGAAATCAAAGCAGTCCTTACTTAAAAGTTACACAACTTGGAAAATGTGGCAGCTACTTTGTAACATTTTATTTTATTGTGACACCATACTCAAATTAGTAGCTAACACCTCAGTAGCATCAAGAAATCAGTGGTCGAAACTTTCTCAGCTTGGTAAGGAATGCTAATTAAAAAAAACAAAACAAGGTATTACTTCAGTATTTCAATATACAATAATTATTTTATTATTACAAGTTGTATGATTTCACGATATAGTAACATGCCAATGCTAGTAAAAAAATAGTATTTTTGAAAATAAAACACCACTAAACATTTAAGGTAAAAGAACATTTTCCAAGTGTCTTACCTGAATGAGCATCCTGCCAATAAGACGGTCTAGCAACATAAGGCACCGAGCAGTATGTTTCAGCATCGTCAGAAAGTGATTCTGTGAGAATTAATTTTTTTTTAATTCTTTCCCACAAGTTTAAGACATACACACAGACCAGAGTTGCCAATGCACATGGATTATTTTTCCCTGACATTTTCATTTTCTTTTTGCTTCTGTTAAAGTGCTCTGTTGTCACCTATCAATATATTCAGACCTCTTTGCTCTACTATGGATTTTGCAAATCTATACCAGCATGAGGCATCTTTTTTGGATTTGCCAGAACAGCATGACTGAAAAACAGAACACGCTGGTAACGTTTCTTCTACAGAATCCTTAAGCCCATGAGGGTCATCTGAAGTAGCTACAGGACTAGTATAGAGGACTGAATTTTTTTAAAAATAAAAACTTGAAAACAGTAGTACAAGGGCAGTCATTCTTTATGTTTGAAGACTGCAATTTATTTTCTAGTTAGTCTAGATTTTTAAAAAGATACTTAAGCTTAAATCTTTAATATATCCTTTTTCTAGGTCTATCCTTGCCAAGGTCTAGGCTGCCCAACAGCTTGTCTGTTCTTTGCAACTATCTCAGCTGATCTAAGAAAAAAAAAAAAGTGCCTCTTCCTACAAACTTTGCCTTCATTATATCCTTGGATTATCAAATTGCAGTAACAGGATAACTCATCAGCAATAATTCTTACCATAGTCTTCACATTCTTTAAGAACTACTTGATCCCAAGTGTGCTTGTCTTCATGTTCCTTTTGAGGTGGTTCTTCAGTATTTTCCTGTGTTTCAACCGTTTGGCTTGATTTGCAATTCTTGATTTTAGCAGGGAGTACCAACCAATTTCTATGAGTTACCTCAATGATCCTTTCACACAAAAAAGGGAGTTTGCAGGTCCGTATTCTGTCTAAAAGGTCAATAACCTGTGTGATGCTTTTGAAGAAACGCAAAGGATAAAGTAGTATTTTGAAAACTCAAATCATACACTGTTAGTCTCAATTCTACTGCTTTTGTCACATTCTTTACCTTTGAGGTCCTTCAGGTTTAGGGTAAATGAGCTAGCAGCCTGACTACTGAATTGGGAAACAGTACAGTTACTCTGAGGATGTCATTAAGTGCAAACTTCTGCTGTGCATTATGAGAATATTCCCAAAGTAAAGGCCAAGGTATTTGGCCAACTGTAATTTATACTGAGTGCAACTCCCCCCAAAAAATTACATGAGGGGAAAAAAAAATATCATTAAATATTTCATTAATGGTGGATGGGTATTTTAAAAGATGTTTGGTTTCGTAATGATATTGGTGATGCCTGAATAAATGCCTAAGTGCTGGAAGTAAATACTTACTTTGCTAAATACACAGCACACACCCCACCCTGTTTCAGTCTTGGGTGTACAACAGGCAGAGCAGACTGAGGGTTAAGCATATCCAGAACTATCTGCAAGATAAAGATAGATACATACGTTCTCCCAGTAAATATTAATATATATAATTTTTTTCCATAGCAACAATGCTTGAAAAAACAAGGTTTATCTATGGAAAACGAATGCATAAAACAGCAGTTTGTAATCACAAGCCAGTTTTGTTACTGCCTCTTAAAGCCTTACCAAGGTCCACACATTTACAAAACCCAGTCCTTGCTACTTCCAGATGAATTTCTATTAAAACAGCGAGTAGCGTTTCACAAATAAAGTAGTCCTGTGTTAACATTAAACCTCCCATTAATTAAATTCCATAATGTTGACGTTAAAAACTTTAGACAACTACTTTTACTAACACCTTTGGGTATCTAGTTTTCAAATGTAAAAAACCCCACAAATGTTCAAGTGCATCTTTATAATGAAAAGATCCTACTACAGTCTCAATGTCTTAGCTTGCTGTTTGTTACAAGATTTAGAAAACTGTTTAAAGCGTTAATGCAAGTAGTTCGCTTTATGTGGAAGAGTGATTACCATCTAGCTCTCTTCCCAAGCACAGCTCCCTTTACAAAATACGGCTATAAAAAGCAGGCCAGGAGAGCAAGCAATAGCATTCCTTACTATAACTTAGGCCTTAGTTACATGGTGCATTCTGTATAGCTGATAGCAAAGTGTTTATATCTATTTGTATTTTCAATAAGCTTACATATTTTTCTTAAGTTTAATGTTTGAAATACATGCCTTAGATGCAAATATATCCTTTTCCAAACTACAAGAAAGCAAGTTTGCCTTTCCTGCAAGACAGCAGTGCTTAAGTGTAACGTTCCTGTACTACAGTGTATCACCTTTCATTTGGGAACCTGTAATGGAAACCTTGAAAATACTTGTAATCTGATCCAAAAAATCACAACGTTTCTGTCACTGATGACGGTCTCGTTGGGGGGGGGCGGCG
>JAVJGJ010000032.1:29548137-29593807 GCA_035590215.1 Microhierax caerulescens | reverse complement strand
AAGATAAGCAAGTGGTGTTCTAGTCATTGTGTGCCTTGCAGGGTTCAAGATGTCTCCTTCCTGTCCCTTGTGCTGGCCCTCGCCTAGGGGTGATGGAGTGGCTTGCTCCTGGCAGGCTGTCTGTCTCTCAGAGCCCTTGGGTCTTGTGCTTACTGCCACTGAGGTGCTGGTCTGGGACTGGGCTATAGAGTGCTCCTTCTCCCTTCTGGTGTCTCACGAGGTTACCGCTGTCTTGGTGCCAGGTAGTGTAGTTTACAAGGAGCAGTACCATCTCTTGTCACAGTAGTGTGATCACCCACCGAAACCTTCTTAGGAGGGATTTCCTGTGTCCCCCCCAAATCAGTGTCTGAACAGAAACAGTGGGGAAGAGATTCCACCCTCCTTCATTCCCATAATGGGAACATGGAAAACATGCTTGAAAGGGTCATGTTCCTGCAGCATTTTTAGCTCATACTGTCCCTGGATAGTCAAGAGACCAGGAGAGGTGACAGAGGCCATGTAGAAGATGAAGTATTTTAAGATTAAAAACTATACCCAGCCTCTAGTGGGGAGGTCTCTTCTGTACTGTCTTACATGATTCACTTCCTGTTTCTGCTCTGACGCTGCGCTTTCTGTGCTTCTTTTCTCAGCACGACTGAACCATGGAGCTTCGAGTGGGGAACAAATACCGTCTGGGCAGAAAGATTGGCAGCGGTTCATTTGGAGACATTTACCTAGGTGAGCATGAGTCTCTGTCCTTCCACCTGTAAGGTTGTTGTTCTCACTTGCGTCATTGTTTTGGGGCTGTTTTTCTTGCCTGTTGATATTTGTGTGTGCCATGTAAGGTTGGAAGTGGTAGAGAGAAAAAGAGCTTCAAGGGATGCTGCTAGCTGCTGCCAGTCTTCTGATGACAGAGAAAGTGGGATGAGCTCAGCTTTGCCTTGCAGATATGGGAGACACAGTGGTGGTTGATTAGACTGGTTTAGATTTGGACTGTTCGGGGCATATTTGTCATACATCCTTATTGCAGCTCTCTTGCTTCCTTTTCTTGAGCTTGGGTGTGTTGGGTATAAACTGTTTACAGAGTAGATGGTGGAAAGGGAGGAGATAGCTGTTCCTTCAGGGTAGAAATAAAGTTTTGGGAAGATTGGTAGTGGAAGAGTTGGTCCAGCACCTGTGAGAGAGAGAGGTCTGAGACCAGGAGGTCTAAAACAGGTCAGAGAGGGTAGCCCAGTTAAAAGTCCTGGGGCCCAGAACTAGTAGATCTGTAATGGGATTTAGAGTTAGTATCTGGAAAGACCTGAGCTGGGAGCTCAATGGACAGAGCTCGTAAGGCACTGGGCTTCCTGTTACCATGGCAGGTCACTTGGGGAGAAGTTCTTCCAAGCCAGCATGCTGATGTGTAGATACCTTCCCTAATGCTTTGCCTGATGATGTTTTTATTGGTTCAAACTGTGTGGGGCCAGAGTGGCGAGACTACTCGGTAGCCTGATTGATCCCTCCATGGGAGCTGACGTGGCTTTACCTGTTGTCAAGTTCTCACCACTGCCTGTTTTGCTGTGGTCTTGCAGGCCAGTAGAATGATTGCCCTCTCTCTTCTTGGTGTTTGCACCCTTTGGGTATTTACAGATGGTCGTCATGTGCTCCTTGACTCTTAATTTGCTCAGTTGAGTTGTATTTTGCTTCCCAGTACATCCACCACTCCTCACTCTTGCTGCTCCTTCAGTTCTTCCCATTTTGTCCATCTGCTGAGCAGCTTGAAGCCTACACAGCATTAGAGGTCCAGTGCCTGGCAGTGAAGGGGCTACCCTTGAGTGATCTGTAATGTGATGCCTCTGCATAGACTGCTTTGGGTCTCCTTGGCTTCCCCCATCAACACTGTATCGGGTAGCAAAATTGGCCTTAGTGCACTGTCAGCTGTATTGTGGGAGATCTCTTCTAGGATGTGCAACATCTTCTCGTCCCTCCCTGGGTTCCTTTTGTTGAATACCTCTAATTCACATTATGTTTCCCTGTGTTTGTAAGTCACTTTCTGTTTTCTACCTCTTGCTTTTATTTCCAGTTCCCTCTTGCTTTATTACTCTCTCTTGATTGGTGTTGGCAGCCTCTCTTGATTAAGTATCCTGTGGGAATAATCAGTAAGAAGTTTTGTTGCCACCTTTATCCAGAGCATGAATAAAGATGATAAATAATGGATCTGGGATCCCCGTCCCACTGCGTGCTGCCTTTACAGCAGCCTACTCCTGTATGCCACTCCTCTGTGGCCCTCCAGTCTTAAATATCTCTGACAGTGCTTTTAATTCCCAGGTGCAAGAGGTTGAGAGGTGTTAGCCCAGACACAGCATTCTCCACCTATGCTGGGGCTTGAAGCCTTCCATACCCTCTCTAGTACAGTACAAATTGCCATGATATTGCAAAACATTGGGGTACATGTCAAGAAAGAGCAAAATGTTGGTGTGCATGTGGAGAAAGAAGGGAGGTACTGAATGGAAAGGCCTGATGCTGTATTTCTCTGTACCATGTAAGAGATCGATCACCTGTGCAAAGGGGACATGGCAAACAGGCTGTGGTGAAAGGGTTGTCTGCCTTGCCTGTAACCAAACAACATGAGAGGCAGAGGAAGCCCCAGTGCCCTAGTGTGGTGAGCGCAGCAGAATGCCTCCAACTGCCGAGTTCAGCCAAGTTACTTGCATGCAGTATCAAAGCCCTTGTGATGTTCATTGAGGTGCAAGCCAGTGTTTTGAAGCAGTGATAGCGAGACTTCTTGGAGCCTGGGTGACTCCCCAGCCTGGAGGGATCAGGCATGTAGTCTCTGATGCTGCGTCTGGAGGATGCTTGTGCTCATCCTGTCTTCTTATGGTCTGCTCTGCAGACAGAGAGACTCATTCATGAGGACTTCTCCCCTGCACCAGATTCACTTCACAGTTCTCTCTCAATGATGGTGTGGAGACAGAGCAGGGACAGAAAAGCCTTTTCTGTCTCTGTAGGTGACCATGGGCTCTATGGTTTATCCCTAGTTTCTCTTCAGGATGTTAGTATGTTCACCTGCTCTGTAACCAGCAGGTACTGCACGCTGTGCTCCTTGGAATTTGTTTTGGGGTTTTAAGAAGAAAACTTGAATTTCTACATGGACAAACACAAAGGATGGATACCTGTTAATCCCTGGCTGGGGCTTGAAGCACAATGCCGTGCTTCCATGCCCTGCCTTGAGGGATAGATGTGCTGAGGGGGGATATTCTCCCCATGTTGGCTTGGGAAGGTGAGAAATGAGCTCATGCTCTCCACGGTCCTTGGCTAGCCCATTTGCCTTTAAAAATGCTCACTCAGAAGAGCAAACCCCAGTTTGCAGAGGAACTGCAGAGACCTTTGGGCTGCCGGAGGAGAGGTGCTTTGTCAGAGGTGTTGGCCAAGAGGCAAGGCAGGGTTGCTGGATGTGGTAGGAATCTCCGGGCTGGGATACCCACTGGTGGTGGAGAGGAGCTGGGCAGACAAAGCATGCTGGGACCTGGGCTGGCTGGGGACAGTTCCTGGTGGCAGGCTCCTCCCTTGCTGGGAGGGGAGTGCCTTCCCTTTGTTTCCTGGCTTGTTAACTCTCTCTCGCCCTGTCTGACTTCTTCCATCTGTTCCCAGCCCTCCATTCTTCCCGCGCCAAGCTGTTGAGAGGGGAGCCAGCGGTGGGGAGAGCGAAGGGCTGTGCCTTTGGCTTGCCCGATGCGCCAGGAGGGCGGTGTTTATTGTATCAGACATGCAGCAAGGCTGCCACGCTGAAAAGATCCTGTTTAGCCGGTGACATCCTCTGTCCCCGGGGCCTGTTTCAAACAGCTCGTGATGAATGAGTTGAATTCGTGCAGCCCCCACAGCAGAGCGAGACTGGAGGTGGATGTTAGAAATTATCCCCAATCCTACATACGTCTCTCAAGTGGCTGAAGCTAGGCAGGCTCTGCTGCATTTGTCTGAAACGTGATGCTTTCCAGTGTGGAAAGGGAGCAGAGAACTGTTGCGTTTGTACTTGTATCTTTAAAAAAGGTGGTGGTTGAAGTGTGGAACAAAGGATCAGAAAGACTCCTGCCCTTGAATTCCTTCCTCGCTTGCGGTAGTCGCAGTCTGGGTAGATCTCTAGCCAAGAAATGGTAGAGGGAGCAACTTGAAGGCATAGTGGGTTTTGGGGAGGGGGTGAGCCTCAAGTGTTCAGTCAGAGACACCCTCAGCAAAGACTATCTCACCATTAGGTCTGATTGGTCCTACTTTTGCTGTTCCAGGCCACAGGGTTTTGTTTCTTCTTTTTCTAAGAGACTGACACCTGTGTTTGGGCAGTGTGGAGTGTGGGGCTGAAGATCGTGTTGACCATTTGAATGGCATATTCACATTTTGCAGAATCTAAGTTTTCTTGTTGCTTATTACACCTCCTTTCCCTTTTCCAGCTTTATATGCTCACAGATAACACTCCCCATCTGCAGACAGCTTAGTGGATGGATGCATCATCATCTTCCTAAACATGCAGGGTAATGTGGGGATGAGAACTCATTCATCATCTTTCCACTGTTCAGCTTCTGGGGGTAGGGTTCATTCGAAATGCTAATACTGCCAGAAGTCTCATGAGTGCTCCTCAGTGTTTGTGGGTCAGCAGGTAGATTAGGAGAGGTAAAAATTCCCCCAGGGAACAGACAAGAGCTGCTGCAGAGGATTTGGAGGAAACTCTTGTCAAAGGCAGGGGTAAGAAAGAAGGGGAGGAAGTACTCATCTTCTTGGATGTCCAGCTGAATGAAGGCTAGTGATTGAACACTGATTTAAAAGGTAGATACAAGTCCAGGGCCATGTTCTTACTGTGATCTGAGCCCGTTTTCCTGCCCTTTTCCTCCTTGCACTCCTAATACTTGTAAGAAGGGTCCTGTGGGGGAGTAAAGGGAATGTAGAGGCTTGTTTTGTTGGCGAGCAGTTTTAAGTTGGAAAATGACAGCATCTTTCCAAAGTAACCATTGGACAAATGGCTGTAGCTCTCAGGATGGCTTTTTCCTTTCCCTTCTCCTGGATCTGGAGTAAAAACCTTTATTAAATTCATCCCATTGCTCCTCCTTCTCCTCCCTCAGAGCACCCTAAATAATTCCTCTCCCTCCTTAGTGTTTACAGCCTTCAAATATTTGCAGACTGTTGTCATGTCCCATTCTTCCTCCCCACCCTTCTTAGTTGTATCTCTTGTCTGTGTTACATATTTAGCTCTTTTAATCTTTCTTAGTAAATCAATCCCTCTAGGCCCCGATTGTTTTTGTTCCTCTCTTACAAATTCCTAGCAGCTTGTCTGTCTCAACCCGGTGCTATAGTATCTAGATGGCGTCTTTTTGCTAGCAGGCAGCTCTTGGCTAACTTTGAAGAGTTCTGGCTTGTACAGAACAGGAGTTGGATCTCTTTAGGATCCAAGGGGAGAAGGAATCCAGTTGTGTAAACATTTCCTTTTTCTCTTTGGTCCCTGGCTCTGGAGGCAGTGTGTGATAGAGTTTGGATGGAGAGATGTATTGACAGCTGTCCTTGTGGACTCTGAAGGACTTATCACGGGGATCAGGAGGAACGAATTAACCAGACCTACCAAGGCTAGCTATGGGATATCTACAAAACATCACCTTTGACTCCAGCTCATGTTTGACATGCATATACTGGAGCAGTTTATTTTATGACAGTGTTCGTAAGTCATTTGTGATCAGAGCTGCTCTCTGATTTGTGTTGGAGTGGAACTTTTAATAGTTCCGGATATGAGGAAAGGCTTGTCTCTGTGAGGCAGGCATGGAAGGGGAGAAGAGAGAAGCAAGTCTTGAGTGTCATTCCCGTGACCTGTGTACAGAACTTAATTCTTTCCATTTTAGGATGATGTGAAACATCTGGAATCCTCTCAGCTAGTACAAGAGATAGACCAGCCTGTTCTTCCTTTGAGAGTGCGCTTTGGGACCAGAGTGCTGGCTTTTGTGGCTAGTAGCTCCTTACTTTTCAGAAAGGAGTGCATGGGGTGGTGGTTTTGTGTCATTGCAAACGATCTAGCAATACCTTCAACAAAGGCATCCGAGTAGCTTAATTAAGTACTGGATTCAGTTAATTTCTTCATGCTTCTAATTTAGGATGTAGCAAATGTTTATGTGTTGGCAAAAGGTAAAGGTATTATTAAAGCTACCAGGAGAGGGAGAAGCTGGAGATTGGGAATTGTCTGTATTGAGCAGGTCAGGGCTATGGAGAAACCTGAGGTAGCTGGGAATGTTAACAATGTCTCCTCCTGAACTAATTGGCTCTGTTGAAACTATGTACCTGAGCTAACCAGTGATTTTGCTTGGCAAGAGGTATTCCTTATCACTGGGGGGCTGGCTTGGGTTCAGGGGCTAGGTATATGATCAGCTAGAACTTCCACTCAGTTTAGGTACTGCTGATACATACAGATTGACCTCCCAAAGTCTGGCATTTTTTGAGATAACAAGCCTAACTGCAAGATCAGAGCTGGTTTCCCATTCCTGTGCCTTCCTCTGGGCTTGCCTTTGTAAATGGCAGTGCTGGAAACTGTATGAAGTTGAAGTGGTTGAATCTCATTTCTGTCACAGAGAATAAATTCCAGGGCATCTGTACAGGCCTTGTAAAAAGTGTTTAGCTTCAGTGGAAGCTTGCACAATCTTCATTTCACCCTCATTTCTATGCAGGAGCCAATATTGCGACTGGTGAAGAGGTGGCCATCAAACTGGAATGTGTCAAAACCAAGCACCCCCAGCTCCACATTGAAAGCAAGTTCTACAAGATGATGCAGGGAGGAGGTGAGATGGGGAGGAAAGGATGGGGCTGGAGGAGTGATTGAAGAAGGAAATTATTCTGGAGGGCCTTAGAAAGGAAATTATTTGGTGTTACATATGATCTTCTCAGCAGGGGATGCAGCAGTTTTCCTCTGTTCTGTGGGCTTAATCTTTCTCTTTCCCCAGTGGGTATCCCCTCCATTAAGTGGTGTGGAGCAGAGGGGGACTATAATGTGATGGTGATGGAGCTCTTGGGGCCCAGCCTGGAAGATCTCTTCAACTTCTGTTCCCGCAAATTTAGTCTCAAGACAGTTCTGCTCCTGGCAGACCAGATGGTGAGTTTCCTCTGAAGCATTTGAGCCTAGTCTCCTTTTCTATGCCTTTCTTTTTTTTCTCCCTGCACCCCCCTCCTCCCATCCCCCCATCCCCTCTGCTCAAAAACTGCTATATCCCAGGCTTTTTTCATTTAGCAGCAAGTGGTTGCCTGGTTTCTATTTCTTGGTGAAGCTGGGGGTCTGGAACCTAGACACCGCTGGCTTTTCCTGATCTCCATCTCTCCTTCCTTCTCCTGCTGCTCACCCTGTGTTAGTGTTGCCTGCATAGATGCTTTTGCCTGCATGATGAATGATTGGCATCACTACTTAACTGAACTGCCCATGCCCTGGCTTTAAGACCCTTAGCTGTTCTGGACCCTGTCCTTTCCCAACCTGGTTAAGTTTGAAAGTTGACTAGTGTCAGTGCTGAAGCGCGAAGTTTTAGTCTGTACAAATTTGCTTCTCCTCCTTCCTTGTGATGCTGACAGTGACCTCCCTAGATTGAGGACTGAGCTGGTGTGCAGGGTTGAATTCAGTCTACATCTCATTCTGTCTCCACAGGGTATCTTTTCCTTGGCTGTCATCTCAATATTCTCTGTAAAATGGGTCTTTCCCTACTCTCACAGGCCAGTGTCCTGGAAAGGGTACTGTTTTTAACAGATGCAGTTATGGCAAGTTTCCTCCTTGCTTGTATCACTATTTATTTATTTATTCTCCACTCTAGATCAGCCGTATTGAGTACATTCATTCCAAGAACTTCATTCATCGGGATGTAAAGCCAGACAACTTCCTTATGGGCCTTGGCAAAAAAGGCAACCTAGTATACATCATTGATTTTGGTTTGGCCAAGAAGTACCGAGACGCCCGGACCCACCAGCACATCCCTTACCGGGAAAACAAGAATCTGACTGGCACAGCCCGTTACGCCTCTATCAACACCCACCTGGGAATTGGTGAGCCTACTGTTGCCCCTTGGTGGGGCTTTCCAGGGGAGATCATGGGTCCCCAGAAGGAGGGGGTTGGGTTCTGTGCCTGGCTCAGCTGCTGACCTGCCTCGGGCAAATAACTAACTGTTACGCCTGTGTTACCTGTCCTGCCTTTTGTGGCACTCTGAGCTCCTGAAGACAGAAATTGTCTACCAGCACGTGTTTGTGCACTGCTTAGGACAGTGGGGAGCCCTGTTCAGCATCAAGGTGATGACCTCTCTGACTCCACTGCTACTGACTCTGGCCTTGTGCAGTTTTTGCAAGCTGATTAGGTACGTAAAGGAGACATTCATAGGCACTGAGCCTTTAGGGGTATGTGCCATTGAAACTTTTTCTGTTGGCTCCCGAGTGCCTTATTCTGTAGGTGTCAGAGCTGGAGGATACAGGCACACTGCAATATGGTGATATTCCTGTTACCCACCACTGAGGATGGGGACAGTCATATGCTGGAAATGTACAAGAAGCTGAAATGAGGGGAAGCTTCATGATGCCTGGACAACCAGGTTTTGTGATAGAGGATTGGCTGTCATGGGTCTTCAGAATATGTGTGTGTCTTGTGAACCACACTGCCCTGTTCACCACTGAGGGAGACCGAGACAGCTTTAGGGAGGTAGGGCTCTGTCTATGGCTAGTACTGTGGGGATAAAAACTAGATTGCGAAAGAGTCCTGAGTTCAGCCGAGTATTACTACACCGATGATAGCCATCATCCCAAGTTTTGTAAAAATCTTGTGTGGGTTAGTACCCACAGTGCTTAAACCACCTGAAGTCACCCAAACTCTTGTCCTAGGAATGAGCCCCTGATGCACAACACCTGGTTGCTGTGAGGAACAGTGAAAACCTCTTGCAGTTCTCCCTCTTGTTCCCTGACTGGAAAATTCTCTTTGGCGTGTGACCTCTTTCGCCTGCAAATTTCAGCTAAACTTTGCCTGTCCACAAGTGCAAGGCTTTCATAGTTAACATAGGGTTCATTCTGAGCAGGTGGACTTTGTTCCACTACTGATTGGCAAGTCTGAAGAGCAGAAACACTGAAGCTGCCCTGCCTGCAGAGCCAGGAAAGTAGCTGCTGTGCTTGCAGCTCTGTATCTCTGGGAGACCTTCTGAAATGCATAAACTGGGAATTAGAAAATAAGAGCAAGAAACTCAAACCTTTTAAACTAACAGCTTCCACAGGATTTTGTGTCCTCATTCTTCCTAAGGAAAGCTTCCTTTTCTCCCCTCTTGCAGATGGTTTCTCAGAAATCTGGAGTCAAGACTTGACCTGCAGAAAATAAAGCAGTTTCCCACCGTCTTCCTTGCTTAATAACTGTATAACTGTAGACTGAAAACACTTTATTTATATCAAAATGGGGAGTGTTGTGCATTGAGAGTGGGCTGTGATCTCTTGACCTCTTCCATGTAGTAAAAATAGTTCTCATAGAGCTTTCCGAGTTGGTCTTCTGTATTTTGGCTTGACCTGCTTATATATAACTGACTCTCCATTGAATTCTCAGTCAAGATTTCCACAGCCATGGTAACTGCCACAAGGAGACATGCACAAAATAATTCTCACTACTATGTCTGTTGATTCTTTTGTGTGTGCCTGCTCTGTATGAACAGATCACGAGAGGCTAAATGTCTGGTTGTGGAGCTGGCTTTTTTTTGAAGGATGTTATTACTCATCCCATCCCGACTTAGCCCTTTACTACTGGTGCTTGGCTTGTGTATCAGGATAAAGAAACAATGTCTGAACACTAATCCAAGGTCAAATTGCATAGGCCATCAGTCTGAGCACAGCCGTCACTCTCTTCATGCCCTTTGCTTTGGCAAAGTCTGGGTGTGAGTTACTCTGTGCAACAGGTCTTGGGTGTATTATCTCCACGTTGCAGCTCATTCCCCTGCATGGCATAAATGTTACTTGATTTACCCAGAGGACAGGGGATAGGGGTGTCAGGGTTGCAGCTGGAGTTTCAGTTTCTCAAGACTTGCTACAGGGTGTATGGCAGACATGTTTGTGAGTTAGCAGCACTGCCATGTGAACCATCGCTCTGAATTTTTTTACTTTTCAGAGACTAAATTCTCTGTCTTAACGTTACATTAATGTGGTTTAGGGAGAGGAAAGGAACCAGGTGCTGGGGTATTCGTATGACAGGAATAGCAAATGAATAAATGCCTTTTATTTGAATGTGCAAGCTAAGGATTGGGCATTCCGATGTCTGGAGGAAACACATTCTTTTCCCAGTGACTGGGTGAAAAAGTAGGAGGCGAGATTGGGGACAGTTTCCACAGCTGGAGACTTGCTGGTGGGGGAGTCATTGGACTGTGCAGGCTTTGGTTCACGCATTCCAGTCAATTTTCACATGCTCTGGGAATAAGAGTCCCTTGCACCCTCAGGAGCTTGTAAAGTCTGAAATAGAAGATGCTCAAGGGGTGCCCGGGACACAGCCTTAGAAGAAGCCTGGTGGGCTCTGTCTGGATAACAGGAGGCAGGGGCAGTTCCTCCTCAAATGCATGTCCTAGATGGCATCAGCGTAGGCTGTGCAGATCATAAAGTTCTTCTCATCCTGCCCTTTGTCACCCATTCCAGATTTTTGTGTGTTTTTAAATGCTGTTGACATGCAGTGGGGAGAGGAAGGGGAAGTGTAGTCCCAGCATGTGGAAATTCAGATCTAAGTATGTAGTCGGGAAAACATTGCTTGGTTAAGACTGCTTGCAGCTGAACTGGCTCCAGTGAAGACAGATGATTTCTAGAGAGTCCTACATGGGAAGAGCATTGCTTTGGATAGTACTGGGGTGAAGGGAAGCACTGTCCTGGGGGACCAGGAGGCGCTTTAGGCTGCAAAGAAACATGTTTTTTCATGAACTTTGTGTTCAAGGTAACCAGTCCCCTCAGTCTCCTGTCTTTGCCCAAGCATGTCTTCCCCAGGTAACTCAGTCCTGCTCACTGCTCACCCTGGACACTGCTGCTGAGGACCGTGCTTTGGGAAGGGAGTGAGGGTGTGGGCTGCATGGGAACCTCCCTGGGAGGGGGAGTGAACTGGCAGGAGATTGCTTGCAGGGTGGGTTGGGTTTGAGAGGTCTGCTGTGTTGTGTGGGAAGGCAATCCTCTGTTTTCTATTGGATGGGGTTTTGTGAGTGAGGGAGGAAAGGATGAGTGTCTTACAAAAGTTGCAGTCCCCCGTGTATTGTAGGAGAGCTGAAAAGCTGAGATGAAATGGAGAGGGAGTGTGATGTGGTGTCATAGATCATGACTGTACTGCTTCTGGACTGACTCACTCTAGGCATGCATTCATGTCACCGTGTTTCTCTTCTCAAATGATGAAGTGAGATTATTTTTTTTCTTTTTTTCCTGTGTTCAAGGAATGCTGTAAGAGTTAGTAAATGATTGTCAAGCTTCTAAAAGGGGAAAGCAGTGATATTGAATAATGTTTCTTTGGTGTGTTAGAGGTGATTTTTTTTTCTTCTAACTCTTTTTGTTTGGTTTCTAACTCCAGTTTTGTTGTCTGATGTTATCTAGTATCTTGAAATTGTTGGTATATAAAGCCAGGCAAAAAAAAAAAAAATGTGGAGATGCAGTATTAACTTAAGATGAAACAAACAAATGGACTGTAGGAACTGTTCTCTTCTGCATCATCCAGGGTTTAATTCAGGGTCTTGTAGTTAGGGTTGCAGGTGAAAGACAGCTACAATGTTTTGAGGTACCTTGACAGCTGTGACTTACCATGTTGGTGCTTCAGAATTGTAATAATTTGAATCTCGCTGAATTGTTTAAGTGGGCTATAGTGACCACATATACCATAGGCATTGGACGTTGGGGATGCAATAAAATCAGAGATTTATCATGCAGTATTTTAATAGTTAGGTGTTATGCTTGCAGTTGTTTTTCCTTGATCATGTTGCTGTGTTAAAGCACAGTTAAGGTGTGTTTGCATGCACCTAATGGATGCTAGTGAGCTGTCCAGTTTGACTTTGTAACGCCTCTCGTTGCCTCTGGTAAGGGCTTGTAGCTTCCTCCACTGACTTAAGGCTCCCTAACCTCAAGTCTGTAACTTTGGCCTTCCTCAGATCACTAGGACTGTGCCTTCACAGAACATATCCTGTTCTGGATGGGGTCGGTAGCTGTGCTCAAAGCTGCTGTGCTCCACCCAAGTGGAGGTGTATGGTCCAGCCTGCCCTAAGCAGTGTGGAGTTCAAGCAAGATTTTGGAGGCAAGATCCCAATTTATTCCTAAAAGGCTGATTTACTTCTTCAGTAGGTTTCTCTGGTTCCTGCTCTATCTTTCTCTACTCCTCTGAGGGTACCACCATGCTGTAGATGAGGAACCCGCAGTTACAGGCTTTAAAGCTACAGAATGCATAAGTCAAGGGCTTGCAAATTGCAGGATTGAGGTTACCCTTGTCTCCTGTGCTTTCAGGCCCTGGATGTGTGTTCTGACTCCATTTCCACATGCCTCCTGTCTCGGGTTGTAGGTCATTATCAAATATTGTTTAGCTTTATTTACTTGATATGTGTAGTGTGTAATCATGGCCCCCTGAGAGTAGATGTATCCTAACCTTAGGCTAAATGCAAAACTGGGTTTCTTTTTGCTGCACACTGCATAGCATCTAAATATCTCACAGCCAGTCGTGTAGTTATCTTTGGCAGCAGCCTGATAAGATTAGGAAGTATTAGCCCCTTCAAAGCGGGCAACTTGAGGCAGTAAGTTATTGAGGCTCAAAAAATTACATTATTTCTGCATGCTGAAAATAAGACACTTTGGGGATCTGCAGGACTGCTTTCTCCTCTACTCCTGTCTTGGCATTTCACGTGCTTTGACCCAAAGGCTCTCTCCTCCCGGTTACGGAGTGATGAGACCCTCCTTTTCTCTTGCAACCAAGAAGTTTGTTTGTTTTTTCCCCCCTGATATTTTTAACTTATCAAGCACCCTAGTTTTCAAAACCACTAGGAGGTTATAAGAGAAATGCAGGAGGAAGAAGGGTCCATGGAGACCCACAGCTTGTGTCTGTACATCTGGACACGTAGATCCGTGACCTGCTACAGCTACTCCTTCATCAGGGTTCAGCTCAGCTAGTGGAGGAAGGTGTAGCTGTAATAATCTGATGGCCTTTGAATGGGGCAGGTGGTAGCATGTAACTGATAACTGAGAGTTAACCCACAGGCCAATATGTATCTGCAGCATCCTCCATGGCATAGCACTGAATCCAGCAAAATGTGCTCTAGTAGTAAATCAATGTAATAGATTAATCTCTTTAGTCTTTACCCTGTGCTCTCCCTCAAGCCATATTTTGGTTGTCTGTTATCTATATAAGTTGTTGTCCTCTTCAAGATGTAAATTACTTTCTCCAAAGTGTCTGTTATATTTTATTTGGGAGGGGAATAAGGGCAAGAGCTTCTTGGCAGAACTTATAGATGAATTTGTAAGCATGTTGGAGGAGCTGGGAGGAGTTTCACAAGATAACCAGTCAACATTTTTAGTTGCTGCAATTCTGCTTCAACTGCATCTTGAGCTAATTTGAAACTTAAAATGGCTTGTCCATTCCAGAGAACAAGTTCAATGTGGAATGTTTTTGTTTGGGGAAACAATTTTTTCTTCTTGTAAATAAGCATCTGAAAGTGGGCCCTTACCATGTCATATTGAGGGCAACCCTTGTTCTGAGTAGAGTTGGTAGTTACACCAGTTACACAGTCATTCCGTTTGGAGGGGAAACTTTGGTTCAAAGTATACTTCTGTATTCATGCCTCTTTCCTCCACAGCTTGAAAAATGCCACCAATCCAGAAAGATCTTTGTACAGTATTACACGTTAGGCTTCTCTAAACTATGAACAAAGTTGTTTACCACAAGAAGGGGTCGCTAGTTCCTCATTTCTGCCTTGTGTAAAGAGTATCAGCAGGTTAATTAGAAGATGAGTTTGAAAGGGTTGTGTTGGGCTTCCCTCTGTTAGCTTTGCCTTTTCATGAGTACTTCCATCATGACTAATCCCCTGGGTGAAGTATAAATCTGGGTGGAGAAGTGTAGGTGCCCTTCCTCTGGGAGCAGGCAGTGTCACTGCAGCACATCTTGAGCTGTTGAATTCTTGTGTGAATTAGGGCTTGCCCAAGTGAGGAGGTAGTCAGAGTAATTATTCATTTATGAAGTGGGTTGGGCTGTGTGAGGAGAGGAGTGCTTTAACTCTTGTAATATGAACATCCTCACAGGAATTTGTGCTGGAATGTCTTCTGCAAGTGTGTCTATCCATAGAAATCTACCAAAGAACAGAGAGGGGTTGTTTCTTTTGTTCCTTGTGCACCTCCAAAGCTGTGGGGTTGCCAAAGCAGTTTTGGTTGCTACTCACTCCTTGCCCCTTTGTAACTTTTCTCACAGAACAAAGTCGCCGTGATGACCTGGAGAGCCTGGGCTATGTGCTCATGTATTTCAACCTGGGTTCACTGCCCTGGCAGGGCCTCAAGGCTGCCACCAAGCGCCAAAAGTACGAGAGGATCAGCGAGAAAAAGATGTCAACGCCCATTGAGGTGCTCTGCAAAGGGTACCCTTGTAAGTGCTCTGATCTTGATGGCTGTCTTGTCTGATGTGTGGCTTGCTTTCCTGCTGAAACCCCATGGAGCACTGAGTCCTGAAGGGCAATGACCAGTACTCCCAGACCAGGATGTGCTGCTGACACCAGTGATGAGAAGGATAAGAGACCAGTGGTGATACACTTCTGGTTCAGAAGTGGGAAATGTTTTTGTGGAGAGTAGAGCCTTGTGTTAGTAAGGGCATGAGAGTGCTGAGAGGGATCTTCAGGACCTCAGGAACAGTCTGGAAGCAAGGTGGGTAGCAAGGTGAGAAGGTGTGCTGATGATCCTCAGTTTTTACTGGATAATGAGGATGAGGGCCGAGTGTGATGAATTTCAGAAATAGCCACACAATGAAGTGGCAAATGCAGTTCTTCGTAGGTAAGCATGGAGTAATGTGTGAGAGAGAAGAGAGGAGGCTTGGTCCTTCTGTCATATACAGAATATGAGGCTCTGAGCTGACTAGTGCCATTCACCAGTGAGCAGTTACAGTAGGTGGTTCTGTGAAAGCATCAACTTTGTGTTTAGTGGCTACTGAGGAAAGCAGATCGGGTGTTAGGAATTACTAGGAAAGAAAAGGAAGCCCAAACAGTGTGCATAAACCCGTGGCCCACTTGCACCCTGCATGCACTCTGCAGCTCTGGTCCATCCCACTATTTCAGAAAGGATGTGGCAGAACTGGAAAAAGGTCCAGGAAAAGGCCAAAAGGGTGATCAGAGGTGAGATGATTTCTATACAAGCAATGAATTTGCTGGATCCTAGAAAAAAGCTGATTAGAAAGATGATAGAAGTCTCACTATGCATCCAGAAATTTGGATGGGAGCTGATTATTTGGTGGCCCCGGTTCTTGTATTGGAAGAGAAACAAGCTGGTTCCTGCTAGCTTCAAAACAAAATGATGTGGTTCTTCACACAGCCAGATACTTAAAGCTTTCTCCTCTGTAGCCATCTACTGGCCACTGCTAAAGACAGGCTACTGAACTAGAAGGACCTATGGTCTGAGATGAGCTTCCCAAAGTCACCTCCACCTATTTTTTAGGTGTGCATTGTTATTCTCCTTCAGCAGGCTCTGTGACTTGCTACCTTTTTCTTGGAGAAGGAGCCAGAAAGAGAGAGATGCGTGAGCATTTCCCCTGGTAAAACCAGGGAGGGGGTGGTCTTGGTGGCCAGAGTATTGTGACCAGCAGCCTCCATTCTTGTTACACAGCTGTGTTTGTGCCGTCCTGGTCCAGCATGCTGCTGCCAAAAGGTTGCGGTGGCACCAGGGGGGGTGGATGGTGTTCAACAACCAAATGTTCTCTGCTCTCTCCAGCTGAGTTCTCGACATACCTCAACTTCTGCCGCTCACTGAGGTTTGATGATAAACCTGACTACTCATACCTGCGGCAGCTCTTCCGCAACCTCTTCCACCGCCAAGGCTTCTCCTACGACTATGTGTTTGACTGGAACATGCTTAAATTTGTGAGTGTCTGTGACAAAAGGGCTGGAGGGACAGGGGTTGATTTGTATCATGGGGATGGGGGAGGAAAGTTGGAAACTGCCTGCCATTTGTACTTGCCTCTGGGGAGCAACTTGAGAAAGGGGAGCAGGCAGAGTGAAAAGGGGCAGAGTTGTTTCATGGTGCTACCTGGGGAGGTGTAGCTACTGCTGTGTCAGTGAGTGTGTCTGTTGGAACATGTGTGTCAATAGATCTATAGGTAGGTAGAAATACTTTTTTTCCAGGAGAGAACTAGATTTGGAGGTTGGATACAGACGTGGATTGCAGTAACAGCTGTAGTACCATTTGCTTTCTTCCCTGTTTTTTCATGGAAGAGAATGAGGTCCTTGGTGGAGTGGAAGATGGTGGGGAGAGAATGTGTTTTGGGGATGGAACTCTGCTTTGCTGGCGTGATGACGCATGGTTTTTCTTCTGTATGGGGCTGCTACTGTCTCCCTTGCCTGACAGCCGTGCGTGGCATGGGGGTTTCTCTCCTCAGGGAGCAGCCCGGAACCCTGAGGATATGGATCGGGAGCGGCGAGAGCATGAACGAGAAGAGAGGATGGGGCAACTCCGGGGGTCAGCCACGCGAGCGTTGCCCCCTGGCCCGCCTGCTGGAGCCACTGCCAACCGTCTTCGTAATGTCACTGAGCCCATGGCCTCCACCCCCACCTCCCGAATCCAACAGTCCGGTGAGTGGGCTGGGAGAGCTGGAGGAGCATGCTGCCCCTGTTGTTGGTTGGAGTGTTGACTGATACTCTTGTCTCACATTTTTCTGCCCCAACAGGAAACACGTCCCCCAGAGCAATCTCAAGAGTGGACAGGGAGCGGAAGGTCAGCATGAGGTTACACCGAGGAGCTCCTGCCAATGTCTCCTCATCTGACCTCACAGGGCGGCAAGAAGTGTCACGGATTTCAGCATCACAGGTGAGTCCCTGCTGCGGTGTTCATGGCTTTGGTCTGCTTGTCCCGGAATGACTACAGGCCCCACAGTGGTTTTTACCTGATCTGCTGGAGCTGACATGAGCCTGAAGCTTCTAGTGTGGTGAGGGGAATGGTACCAAGTTAGACCTTCACTCTTCAGTTACGTGATTTCTGGAGGCCATACTTAGTACTGTCATCTTAGTTCTGCTTTGCTTGGAGTAAGCCTTCATCTGGTTGTCTTCCAGACTGCAGAGATTTGAAGAAATAGAACAGTAAACTCTTGGGAGGGAGTTGGGAAGGAGGATGTCCTGAGAGGAACACACTGTTTCTCTGTTTGGTGTCCTTTGTGCCTTTTTCCTCCTCTCCATCCCTTACCTCTTCTTTCTTTTCTCTTACAGACAAGTGTGCCATTTGATCACCTTGGGAAGTGAGGAGCAATTGCCACTGGACCAGTGTTTGCTTAGGTGAGCATGCTTTCATGCCTGGGATCCCTCAAGGAGGGAATTGCTGGCATTAGGGATTAGATTAAGGCTCTGATGTTGCTGTGTCGAATTGATACGTTTCCTTTCCCTTTGCTTTACTTTGAGATGTTTTTTTTGCTTCAGAGGGAAGAGTAAGGTTGGCAGCCAAAACCTTGAAGGGATGGATTATCTTGGGTCTGAAGGTAGCTTCCATTTCTCCAAGAGGGTGGGGAGGGTGGAGAAGGTGCTGGGCCAGGGAGCCATTTTGTTAGTTCCTAATGAATGCCTTTCTGGCAGAGTGATAGTGCTGGGGAGGAGGGTGCTGAGTATATGAGACTTTGCACAGCTAGCGAGTGCCTCTTGTAGAGGAAACAACAGTAGCTGGACAAGGTAATTCCGAGGGGTGGCAGGAGTGTAGAAGAAAGGGCTGATTTGATTTGTTACACTCCAGTTGGCACTGGAAGTGCTGGGAAAAGCCTTTTCCCCTAACATCTCTTCCGGTTTTCTCTCTTAATTCTCTTCATAGTGTCTTCACTGTATTTTTCTTTTAAAAAACAAAAAAAACAAAAAAAAACAAACAAAAAACTAAAAAAGACAAAAAAACGACAAAAAAAACCTGACAGTTTCTTTTTGCCAACGACGAGGAGTCAAACTGTGCCCCCACACTGGTGTGAGCCGTTTCAGAGAGGGCTGCCTGTGTCCCCCAACGTGAGCACCTCCAAGAAGCTGACGACGTGGGAGCCATGTGAGAACACCTCCACTGCCCCCAGCCCCACCCTGGCCCTACTGCTGCCTGCACCGGCCACCCCCACTTTCTTCTCCTGACTCTGCTCCTGGTTTTGTTTTCTCTCTCTCCCCCCCACCTTCTTCTTGGTTCTCTTCTCCTGCTTTATTTTTTTATTATTACTTTCAAATCATGTGATTTCTAGCCATATAAATTTTAACTTTGCTCTCCTTTTCTTCTGAGGGCAGGGTAGGGTGGTGGGGGATTTTTTTGCTGTTTTGGGGTTTTGATTTGTTTTTTTCAGGAGCCTTGTGGGCCAGGAGGGAATCAGATTCCAGCCATGCTTGATGGTAGAAGTCTGATTTTTATTACTATAACAGAATTTATTTTCTCAAGCATTAAATTAATTTTAAGCTGTGAGGGGAATTGTGGCAACAGTCTGATCATTGACTTGGGCTTCCTTTTCTTGGGTTGCTTCTCTGTGGGGTTTTTTTGCCTGTTGGGAGAAGTGCCAGACTTCCATGGTCCACGTGGCCCTCAAGCCAAGGGACCTCTATGGAGAGGTACCTGCACCCAGTGGAGGGTGGGAAGGCTGGAGCTGAAATATGGGAAGAAATACACTTCCCATCCCTGCAGTGGGGTCTTTTTTTCGTCTGGCTGTGCGTGTTTTTCTATTTTTTATTTTTTTAATTAAAACTTGTTTTAATTCCTGCGGAGAGAGTGTGGGACTTGAGGAGAAGAGAGGGGTGCACAGAAACTGGCGTTTGGTGTTCTTTCAGAGCAATGGCTCTTGCTCTCTCCTTCCCTCATGTAAGATCCACCATACATGCACAATCCCTTCCTGCCCTCTCCCACCCGTCTCCCCCCCTCCCCCCCCTTAGTTGTTTTTAAATATAATTTAGGAATACTCAAGCTGCTGTGTGGCACTTGGGGGTTTGAAACACAATGATTACCACTGCGACCTATGGCCTGTAGCAGACACACTGTCACTGTAGTGTGGAGCCGATGGGTTGTTGGCAGGGTGGGGAGGGTGGGGTTAGTCTTTGTTTTGTTTGGTTTTATCCTTTCTATTTAACACTTTATTTTTCCTCCCTATTTTTTTCCTAATTTATTTACCCCTCTTACTGTCTCTCTCTTTTTTTTTAATTAAAGAGCAAAACTTTTTATTACTTTGTAATTTAAAAAAAACAAAAAAAAACCTGAAGAACTTTGGGGGGGATTTTGTACTTTTTTCCTGTGTAAATATTGGACTTTTTTGAGCTTTATCGTGGTTGTTAATTTGAAGTAATAAAGTAGAAAATGATAAAGTGATGCCAGCATCTGTCATTTCTTCCTTCCCTGGCATCCTTGCTGGGAGTGACATCTTACCCGCAGGAAGCACTGTCTTGTGGCGGAACCTGTTCCTGAGTTCCAGGAACGAGTTTGATCAGAATTACTGGAAAAAAGGCACAGGGCTGGAGTGCCTAAAAATAAATCTGAGCTGATCTCTGCAGTTGCAGCCTTGTAACAGCAAGAGCTATGTGAAATCTGATTCAGGATCTCTCAGTTCCTGGATTTGAGCCGTTGGTGTCCCAGCGTCTGGCCTTCAGGAGAGGAATGGGGCTTTTCCATGCTGTTGGCTTTGGGTGTGCACAGAGTTCAACAGAGGTGGACCCTGGGTTTTATGTTTTCTTGTGTTTTTCTATCCTCAAACTTAAATCATGGAGGAAGGGGAAGGAGAGGGATCAGCACAGCAGCCCTGAGTACCTGGCAGCAGCGCAGCGCCTGATGCAAATGTGCTGAACCTCCCTGTAAAATGCCTGTGGTAGTGTGGTTTGTTTGGATTTCTCCTCCTTTGGTTGCCTAACCTGTCTAGCAGTAAATTACTAAATTTTAATACTGATTTATTTCTAAATCACTGCTCCTGTAGTTACGCTTCCCTGCATTATCCAGATGAGAGGCCTGTTTCTTGCAGGCTGTGTAAAAACTCTTGAAATTGATTTTTCAGAACCACCTGCCGGGAATAAATGATGGATCTTGGTCACTTTGCAAAATGCCTTCCAAGCCTGTTCTGTGCCAGCTGAGCAGGAAGAGCTGCTCCTTTGTTTGCCTGCTGTGTGGGGCTTCCAGCTCCTCAGACGAGAGAGGATGGCAAGGAAAGAGAAAGAGGAGGGAAGTTCAGGGGTGTGGGGTATTGTCCTGTTGCCTCTGTCCTGTGTTGGTCCTCCCTCGGTTTTGAGTGTGTTTTTTGAGGCATCAGAATGAAACTGGACTTTTTTTCCTTCTCAATACTGTTTGAACGTTGCCTACATGGAAGACAATACCCACCCCACCCCCATATTGCCTTGGCTCCACAGAGTGCTGGGCTTCGCTGTGGCTGGCAGAGGCAGCAGGGCCTTGACAGTAGCTCTTTCAGGGCAGGGGGGAAATGCACCACCATTTTGGGAGATACGGGGTAGCAGCCCCACAGGTGCATGTTGCAGAAGAAGAGGGCGAGTGCCTCTGTGAAGAAGCAGGAGACATCAGGCATGTCTCAGGTGGGACGTCACCCCCTCTTGCTAACACAGTGTTGTCATGGGGGTTGTGTGTGTCCCCAGTTTGCTTGCACATTAAAGGTTTTCAGGGCTTGGGATTTGGGTTTGCTTCCCCCCCCCCCCACAGGTTTTGGTTTTAGGGGGTTTTGGTTATTTTGTTTCTAGATTGAAAATCTCTGGTTCCAGGTTCAGTGGATGTACAGTTTTGGTTTCCAACACCCACACGTACGTTTTTCCTTGGAGTTTTTGGGAAACCGTTCCTGGGGTAGAAGTGGAAATCTGCCTGGGGGGATCTTCCTGGGCATAGTGCTGCCCTTAACCGGCCCCAGGAGGAGAAAGAGCTGCTAGGGCGCTGGAAATCCCAGGCGCCCGGCTCAGGGAAACGCGGGTCGGTGCAGCAGCCGGGCCCAGCCACCCACAACGCCCAAGCGCCGGCGCCGCCCCTTTAAGAGCTGGGCGGTTACGTCACCCAACTTTCCCGCTGCCCCGCCCCCGCCCGCGCGCGGAGGGGGCGGGGCGTGTCGTACCATGCGCCGGCGCGGAGGGCCGGGCAGGCAGCGCCATGGCGGCGGCAGCGGCGGGGGCCCTGTGCGCTTTCTCCCCCTGCGACCGGCGTTATTTCGCCATCTCCGGTTCGGATGGGCGCCTGCGGGTGTGGGAGACGGCGAACAGCCGCTTGCAGCACGAGTACGTGCCCTCCGCTCACCTCAGCGCTGCCTGTACTTGCCTGGCCTGGGCCCCGCCGGGGGGTAGGCCGCCCCCCAGCAAGGTACAGGCGGTGTGTGAGGGAAGGGGGCGGGGGGAGGGGGACACCGGGAGAGTGGAAGGGGTGGGATGGCGGCCCCGGCGCCCCCAGCAGCCCCGACGCGTGGCCGCGGCCCGCTTGGCTTCACCCCGCCCTCCCGGCGCCATGTGGCGGGGGTCGGCGTGGCCGGGCGGGCCGGGGAGCGGGAGCAGCCCCGGGGGGGGGGTCCGCAGCGCCGCCGGCTTTAGCCACCATCCCCCCCGCGGTATTCGGGCCTTGTCCCTGCTGCGGGGGGAGGGGGGTCCGCGCCCCTCCGAGAAGCATCGCCAGGCAGCTTTAACGTGGTGGTGGTGGAAGCGGCGCCGGAGCTTTTATCGTTGGGTTTTATTAAAAAAACAACAACGGGGGGCTATCAGGAGAAGCGCTGACCGTATAAAATCATTTGTCTTTCGTATAACCTGCGTGGAAGAAGCTTTTTGTGAAGGAGCAAGGTATGTTACTTGATGGCACATCTCACCGTAAGGAAAAGGTGATGCTACAGCGCAGGTCGGTGCTGTGCGCTCACATAGCTTACATGCGGTTCACATCCCGGTAAAGGCCGTATCTTTCCACACTTCCTTCCCTTTGGAAGCAATTCCATGCCGTGCAAGCTGCTGTGCTGTCTGTGATATGTCTTCTCGGCAGTCCTGCAAGAAGGTGTTCTGTAGTTTTATTCAGAGCGCACATCGGAGGGCTCAGACGTTCTCCGCCTTGAATTTGTTTTATTTAACTTCACCGCGGCTGAACGCTCGACCTGAAAATATCTGGAGTATATACAGTAAGGTACTTTTTCGTCCTCTTCATGTTGAAGTAATCCTGTTTTTTTTACCTAGAACGTAGCATTTTGTGAGAACAAAATGTATCTCTTCGATAAAGTATGTGAAATCCACTCCCTTTATTATAAGAAGTAGGGAGGGGGCATTTTAAAATGCGTTTTAGTACATAAGTTATTTAACATATTTGAAAGGCTGTAAGAGGTGTTTCAGAACACTTAGTACATGCATTATCAATCCAAAGGAAGATGATACTGTCACATTTTTCTCAGTTGAGCGGCTTAGTGTGTGAACTATGAAAGCTCCTGGAACATCTGAGGAATGCAGCAGAAAGGGTTATTAGTTTAGGTGGTCCTTAATCTGTTCATTTGCTACAATTGCAGAGCTGTGTAGGTCCTTCTTCACTCTTAAGTAAATTGAAACTGGCATGTGAAAATGGGTTTAATCTAACCTGTGTGAAATAAAACCTAAGCACAGGAGGTTTTTGAGTGGCTTTTAAAATTAGCCCTTTTATAGAGACTCACCCCTAAAAACCCACAGATGCCTCAATTTAACCTGGTTTAGGGTTGTATGGAAAACGGACTTAATCAGACAGCATTTGGCTACCTCTTAGTGCTTTCTAATTACTGCAGTAGTTCGAATGCTTTCCCCTGCTTGAAAGTTGGTACGTTTTCAAGTGGAGCTGGAAAACATACAGTTTCTTAGAATAGTTATGCCATAAACTTTTGTAATTCATTGGTTTGTCCTTAGACAGAACTGAAGAACTAAAGCTGTGATGGTTCTGACAAATGTATTTTATTGAATGTGGCGTTTCTGACATTATTTAGTATTTTTTAGTTCCTGGAGAGTTGACTGTCTCTCTAGGTAGTGCTAGTATCTGAGGTTCAGGAGTAAAACTGTGCCAGCAGGTATCTATAAATCGTGTTTGGCCAAGTTATACCTAAACTAAGTATATTTTGGACTCCTGCCATGTTAATGAAGGCCATATGTTACAGGGGAATATTAGAAATGAAGTTTGGAAATGCAGGCCCTGGAATTGCTGATGCAGTGGTGGCTTATTGGGATGTTGCCTGCACACGTGCTTTTAGAGTGTCAGTGCTTCCTGCTTGTGGCGTTCATCTCCACCGTGGAGCAGTGCCTTGTGCAAGAGTGTGTGGGCCACCGACTTCTAAAATACCTTCTTCCACTTTCTTCCTAATAAGCTGCAACTTCTGTCATTTTCAGCTCTCAAGACTCTTCAGGCTTCCCCTCATTTCAGTGTTTTAAGTGTCTTAGTTCACATGTGAGCAGCAGAAATTGAATTTGTTTTGTTTTGGGTTTTTTTATTAAAAAAAAGTTAGTGGATAACTCAAGCGAGAATGTTATGGGAAAATATGTGTACAGTCCCTTTTCAGATAAGTTCTTTTAACCATCTCTGCTAATTAAGCCACTGTGCTTTTTCAGGCAAAGTGGAAGGATTTCTAAATAGGCTTGAGTTTCCATAAACCTGGGGTGGGGTGGGGAAGGAAACATACTTGGTTTAGTTCAGCTGCCCTGTCCTGTTCTATCTTATCCATGAAAACCGGCTGCTCTTATATTTAAGACCGTGATCCACAAGTGAATCCCACATGGAGCTCTGCTGCAGTCGACAGTCTCTGTGCACAAATAATATGCACTAATCTAATGCAGGGTAGAGAAGTTTGATTTTTTTTTTTTTTTAAAAAAAAAACTTTTTTTAGCTCTTGGAATGTTCTCTCAAATAATCTCCAACATTAACTGATGTCTGAATTTTCCACTGGTATTTCTTGCAAAAATTTCAGACAAAATACCCCACTGATAATGCTGATAAAGAGTGATCCCTAAAGAAATACATGTGAAAAAATAATTGGAAAAACCTTCACTGCCTTTAGCTTCTTTCTTGACACTGGAAGTAACTGTGAACTTTGGTGGGGGATTTTGTTGTGCTGTTGGGTTGTTTCACAGGAAATCTGCCATAACAAACTGAAGTGGAGTATGAACAAATTTTAGTTAAAAGATTTATGCAAGGAAAGAGAATAAAATCTGTTCTTAATTGTAGTTTTGCTTTGCCATGGGAGTGTGTGGGGTAATTTGTAAAACTACATAGAGATCAGAAAGTACCAGAAAACACATGAACTGTACGTGCATCTCCACTGGCTATGTGGTCCTTGTCTTTGCATGTCAGACAGCAGTTTCAAGATGGCTTAGTTGGTATTGCTGCAACAAATTTAACTATTTGAGTCTTTTCTCGTATATTGTCTTAAAACCTGTTTGATTTACTTGATAGTGCGTTGTCACTGTGATGATTCTCAGCACCTATGTTTCTGTAATATTTTGTAAACACTTTTCTTTCCCAGGAGAGATGAAGTCTAAATGCTTGCAAAAAACCTGATGTAATCTCTTTTGTGAAAAGATGTAGAAGTATCTATATAGCATTTTAGTGTTTATTGGCCTAAACCTAAACCCTTTTTCTTGTGGAAGATGTTGTCTGTGTTAATACAGAGCGGGGAAAAAAGAAGTCCTGCTTCAAAGAACTAAAGTATTTATCCTACACTGTTAAACTTTTAAATCTTAGTTGTGATGAAAACTATCAAATTCTGATTGTCATTGTATCTCTGGACCTGATTAAAATTTATTTACATCTGCTGTGTGGTGTCTGTTGTACGAGAGATTAGCTACACCACATGGAGCTTGCACTGAGCTTATTGCTCATATTTTATCAGAGTCTGCTTTGGTTTCTGCCTGCTCATCAGTGCAGATATATCTGTTGGGAAGAGGAAGCATTAGCTTTTGTATAATTTTGGTCTTTTTTGAATTGGAGAGAATGCTTTGCTGTGACATAACAGATGTAAAGAGCCTTACCAAAGTCCAAATTAAAAACTTAATCAGTAGCATTAGGTATGGGTATTTTTTTCCTTTGGAAGTCCTTGAAAAGTTTTTTTTTCTTTTGTGTGTTGTGTAATGAGTTATGTGGGATTAACCCAATGAGAATAAATGTAGTGGCTGCTTTTGCCCTCTAAATTTTATTTTAGTTTGACATGCTCAAGAGCCAGTTTTATTCCTTCTCCCCTTCCCAGTGATGTGCCACACTCACCTGTTTTTGGTTGAGAGATGAAGTGAAGTCCCTCCTTGAAGTGGTTGATAGCACTTGCAAAGCAAGAGAGTGAAGACTTAAGAATTGCCTGATCATACGAGGACCTCTGGTACTGTCAATAGGGCTTGGGCAGAGCGCATGGCTTCTAGTCCTGGTTGTTTCCCTCTGCAGAGTGGGGTAGCACTTTCTTTTTAAGAGGCATTATGAATACTTCATATTTGCAAGACTCTTCTGAACAGCTTTTGAGAAGAAAATAAATTACAGTTCTTGGACAATCCGTTCTATTTTGTAGGTGAAGTATTCTGATGGTGTTAACCTTTACCTGTGCCTCTGGAACAAAAACTGTGAATGAAAACTTTTTTTTTCTTTTTTTTTTTTTTTCTCCCCTCTTGTATGTGGTCAGTAGGCTAGCAAAATGGCCTCCACCAGATGTTTCCAAGTGACTCATAGCAACTCAGTTACCTCTTACATGGAGGTACAAGATGAATTTCTAGCTTGCTGTGCACTTCAGTGTCTTTATCTTATATCTTAGCAGAGTCTGTGTTGGCTGATTGGGTCTCAAACTTACAGAAGTTTTTTCCACCTCTTCTTTAACACAGATTATCTGGTGAGAACGATTTATTTGATGTTTTCTCTTTTTCAATTTTCCAGGATGGCCCGCAGAGGAAAAAACGGAAGTCTGAGGTTGCAGAAGTGGACAAGCAGTTAGATATCCTGGCTATTGGTACAGCAGTTGGTAGCATTTTGTTGTACAGCACAGTAAAGGGAGAATTACAGAGCAAGCTAGTAAGTAATATACTTTTCATCACATGCTACTAAACACCGGTGGTTTCAGTCAGTTTATGCTGTTCTTTCTGCTGCTGACAAATGGAATAAACTAATTATTCAGATACATTTTTTTCTTAATAGCTGTGTATATGGATAGCGGTGCAATAATTCAAGCGCTTGGGAATCTTCGAGTGATAGTTTTTGTATTGGTGGCAGTATGTACGCACTGAGAAATCTTGGTTTCAGAGTTAATGCAATACCTTAACATTGTGCATGGATTTGTTATTTTGTATGAAAAAATGACAGTAATGATGAAATGCCTAACTGGAGAGCTAAGTCCTCTGTGGGAATGTCGCAGCCTTGGTGCCTGCACAGTATTGTGGGAGAGGAGGACAGGACTGAAGTAGTCCTTGACTCTTGGGAAGGTGTTGTGTTGATGGACTCTTCTGTAAACTTACCTCCCTTGTGGAAGCTTTTGAGCTCTCTCAGCGCATGGTCTTTATCAAATAAGAGATGCTGATTTTTGTTTTGCCTTTCTTATTTGTAACTTGCCTGTTACTCCTGACTTAGGTTTTAGTCTTGAGTTACATAACAGGCAAAATAAATCTGTATGAATGACTCCGTGCATTGCTTTGAGATACTTGGGCATACTTTTGCTTCTAAAATGTTAATTGTATGTAGGATGATAAATGTACATGAATTTAGAGAAAGCAGTGACTTCTTACAATAGTGATACATGCAAGTGACACTAACTAACAAATCTCAACTCTGTTTTATGGAAAAGCTGTATTTATGCTTGAAAACTGAACAAAATGAAGGACTTCAAGGTTAAAATTTACAGTTTCAGTCAGTTTGAAAACACTGGCCGCTCCTCTGAGTGGGATAGCAGATGTTATTTGGTGAGCACTTTGTTTCTACAGATAGGTTGAATGAAAAGATTATTCCAGCTAAAGTAAGAGCTGTCACTTGTAGCTGTTCTTATTGAACAGAATGTCTTGCTGTGATGCATTTTGTTTTGCTCAAAGTTGATTTGCAGTGACACTTCAGGGAGTAGCCTGAACTGGCTGGTGCTGATTCAAATAGTGAAATTTTATAAATTTCAGGAAATATTTTCATAAACAGTTAAGAGTGTGTATTTGAGCTGCAGAAATTTTGGTTGTTGAGAGGTGAATGATGCCCCTTTGGTAGGGTTTTCTGGTCTAGTGATAGCTCGCCCTTGAATACTGAGCATAAAAAGAAGGCGACTCATCTCTGAATGTACTTGAGCAAGCAGGCACTTAGGTGCCTCTCAGCAAGACATCTGTGCTAGCCTTTCCTGTGAGCAAATTTCATGCTGTTACACAGCCTTGTTTGGCTGTGTGTATAAATATAGTGGGAAGGACCATTTTTTTGTTTACTCTGAAGTGCTGGAACAAGAATTAATTAAAATACTTATGTGTACCTATCAAAATAGGAAATATATTTTGCTTATATAATTGTGTATCTATATTGAGCTTTAAAACCACACTCTCTTCAAGTTGCCAGCTACAAGTGAGTAGCTTGTTCTCATTGGTGTGGGGAAGACTCAGTAGTCAAGACGTGTTCATTTATTAATGAGTTGACCCTCTCTTACCTTTTGTAGGATGGTGGTCATGACAATAGAGTAAACTGTGTGAGATGGCATCAGGACAACTGCTGCTTGTATAGCTGTTCAGAGGACAAACACATCGTGGAATGGAACACACAGACCTGCAAAGTAAAGTGGTAAGTCACGTCTTTTCAGCCAAATTTGTTTGCGCTTGCTTTTGTGTGTTTTCATCCCTCACAGATTTTAGTGAGACTCTGTTGGAAATGCTGCACTCTGCTATCCAGGCTTACATGCCCACTGTACAAAGCTGACTGTTGGTAATAACTTTTCTGAGATTGGTAGTGGTTTTATTAAGGGGTAAGAGAGTAATTCTCACAGTTTGTTTTTTTCCTCTGTGTATTGAAAAGATTGGATGAAACTAGTAACTGCACTGAGAGGGACTTGGGTCCCTTCATGCTAACATTTAGTGGGACTTGGGCTTCCAGTCACTTTTGTGACACTGAAAAATCTAAATTCTCGAAAGTGTCTTTGAAAATATGGGGGAGCGGGTACTGGAACACCTCATCCCAATTAAATCAGTTACATGCACCTGACTTTGCTCAAAGGGCCTTGCTGTGATGATAACCCACTTGGTTTCGCTAACTGCTGATGTGCAGTGGGGACATTCCACTTGGCTGTCTGAGCAGGCTACTACTATTTAAAGTACTGTTAAGCAGAATAGAGCCGAGTGCAGAGTAACAAGATGCCTGGTGTAGGCATTTATTTTCTTTCGTAATAAAGTCAAACTTCTTGAACTTCAAGAAAGCAAGAATTCTATTAATGACCCTGGTTATATTACTTCAGTAAAAGCTTAGTGTATGATGGCACCTTTGCCTTCCTCTTATGCTGTTGTTTGGTTTTCGTAACGTTTCCCACTGCTGTGTTATCCTTCCTGCAACTCTGTTGGTTTTGTTAAAGTTGGCACGGGCACTGCAAACAGCCCGTTGTCAAATAGCCTCTGATTTCCCTAGAAAAGAGATGCATCCTTAGGTTGTATTACGTTGAGACCCTGATGCCAAGTAGCAGAAGATGACTGTAAAATCTCCCTCTAGGCTTCTCTTCTCCGGATTGAACACATCTACCCTCACCTGTTCCACTTACGTTACGTGCTCTAGTCCCTAAGCTGCCTTCGTGGCCCTCCACTGGATTTACTCTGCTATGTCCATGACTTTATTGTACTGTCCCAAACCGGACACAGTGCTCAGATGCACTTTCAAAAGTCTTGCACAGAGGACAGGAATCAGTTTTCCTTGGCCTGCTGACTGCGCTGTAGCTAATGCAGATCAGTAGGCAGTTGACCTCATTGCCACAAGGACTCCCTGCTTACTCATGTTCAACTTGACCATGAGGACAGCAAGCTGCTTTCTGTGAAGCTACTTTCTAGCTATTTGTCCCCAGTCTGTATTGGGATTTTTCCATCCATGTGCAGGACTTCACATTTTCCTTTTAGCTTTGGAATTCCGACACCCTGCTTCTCAAGTCTGCTGAGATGCCCCTGAGTAGCAGCCCTGCCCTCCAGCATGTCAACTGCTCTCCTTAATTTGGTATGAATGTGAACTTGTTATGTGCGCGTTCTGTCCTGTTTTGAGGTCATTAATGAAGACTTGGGCAATTACTGGGGATATTTAACAATACTGGAATATCCTTTGGGAGTCATGCCAGTAACTGGCTACCACCTGGACTTCATAAACCGTCAGTGATGCAGCCAGATTTTATTCCTCCTTAGAGTCCGTCCATTCAGTCTGTCTATCTCCAGTTTGGCTGCAAGGATACTATGTGAGACACTGTCAAAAGTGTTGCCAAAGTCAAGTTAAATGGTATATGTGGCTCTCCTTTCATCTGTCAAGATAGTTCTCTCATCAAGAAGGTTGGTTAGGCACGATTTGCCATTTGTACTTCTATGCTGGATGTTCCCAGTCACTTTTTTGATATTTGGGTGTTTGGAGGTGGCTTCCAGGTGGATTTGTTTTATAATCTTCCCTATTTCCTGGATTCTCCTCGTGGACATATTTTGTCTCTTGTCTTACCCCCCTGCCCCATGTCATCAGAATTTTTTTCTAAGCTACGTAGCTGCCCACAATGATGGTGTGATCTTGTAATAACACTGGCCTTAGCAGTTCTGGATGCATCCCATTCAGTCTTAAGGAGTTGCGTATCTTGGATTTGCTGTTGTGATCCCTAATTTGATCTCCATTTGATATGGGGAGTGCTTTGCTCCCTCAGACTCTGGCATTAGGTTCTGGATCATGGTAGGCCTGAGAGGTATTGCTCTTCAGTGCTTTGGCCTTTTCTGTGTACTGAATGGGTCCCTACGCCAACCAGCAGCAGGCCCACACTTGGTCATCATCTTACTGTTCCTGATGTGCTGTATCCAGATGTCCATTCGTTGGCCTTCATATGCCCTGCTGGCTTGGAACACCAGCTAAGCTATGGCTAATTCTGTCCCTGCATACCTGGACAATATTTTTATATTCCTCTGTGTAACCTACCTCTACTTTCACCTTCTCTGTATTTCTTTTTTGTGTTTTTGAGTTTAGCCTGGAGTTACCCACTTAGCCTTCTGCAATAGCTGGTGATTTTCTGGCCTTTGGAATGGACCGTTTTTTTGCTTTGAGGAAGTTATCCTAGGAGAGCAAGCAGCTTTCCTGGAGGGCAGCCTCTGGTGAGATTCTGCCAATCAGTTCTCTGAACAAGGTGCAGTCTGCCCTTTTAAAAGGCCAGGGTTGTAGTTCTGCTGTTTATAGTGCTATTGTTTTTCTTAGGGTCTTAAATTCCATTGTCATGTGGTTGCTATAGCTGGGGGTTGTCAGCAACCATCACATTCCTGATTAGTTCTTCCCTTTTGTTTCTTCTTTTTTTTTTCCTTCTTTTTTTTTTCTTTTTTTTCCCTTCCTTTGAGTACCTGATCCAGTAAACCACTTTTCATAGTATGGTTGTAAATCACTTGCATCAAGAAAAGGTCTTCAGCAGTTGCCAGCAATCTCTGGGACTGCTTGTTCCCTTCTATGCTGCTGTTCCAGCAGTTGCTGAGGTGGTTAAGGCCCCTTAGAAGAACCAGGGCATGGAATTATGAAAATTTATTTATTTTAACTGGAGAATCTGTAGCAGATGCCCACCACATCGCCCTTGTTGGTCTCTTCTCATACTTAACTGTAAGTTCTCCACTGGCCCTTTGCCTATGTGAAGGGAAAATTCCATGCATTCAAGCTACCCTTTTGTGTGGAGAAACCTCTCTCCTTTTTGCTTTCCTAGAGGTCTATTTATTGCAGCACTCCTGTCTTGCAAGTTATCCCACTGTTTTTCTGTGATCCCAGTGTGATCAAAGCTCTGAAGCTGCCTGTGTGCATCTAATTCACCCTGTTTGTATCCCATAGCACGTATGTTCATGTACAAATACTTGAGATAGGTCCCAGTCATGCTGCTTCCTCAGGAAATGTGGGAACTTTTCTTGTCGAGCTTCATCTTGGGTGTTTCCCTCTGCCCCTGTCCCATACTGCTGTTTTTTAGGGGGCTGTGGTTATAAAAGGTAATTAGAGGTGTTGCATTCTTTAAAGATGGCAACAAAAAAAAAGTAATTCCTGGAATGTATACATTACAAATACACCAGTAATATTATATGTCTTTTACCTGAAATTTGTCTTGGGTGCTATTATGAGTCATACCTAAGGTAAATTAAATTGGAAAGAGTCAAGGAAAACAGTTCTCTAAAATTTTACCTAAATTGATGAGACTAGATGGAACAAATAGTCCTAAATAATTGCTCGTGCCCTATGTACATGTGAAATTGCCTGCAATCTTTAACACTTGACAGGACCTGGAAACGAATCCTTACATAGCCCACAGAGAGTTCAGGATGGTTGCTCCTGGGGTAGAGAAGTGGTGTTTGGCTTCTTTTGATTTGCAGGCTTCTAGACATGTTATTATAGAGGTATGGACTGCTAGATAGGGAACTGAAACCATGTGACTTTAGGCTTGAATTTCTTAGTTACTGTGGAAGTAGTCCATAGAACCACTTCAGGAGGTGTGTGCAGCACACATTGAAACCTGTGGCAGAGGGACAGGCTGCTGGGGAAGAGAGTTTCTGAAGAAGCAAGATGAGGTGTTGGAGAGAGGTAGTTTAAGACAGTCTGGGTGACTTCTTGTTTCTCTGGTTGTAGCTTTTTCATGTCTTTAATACTCTGAATACTCAGAGGCATATGCAGCTTCTTTTTTTGTGATACCCCGTTTAAAACTTCACTGTAATAAGAGTATCCAAAGTAAAAACTAATGATTTTTTGCCATGTTTTGTATTCTGCAGTATAGTTTAGACTAGTCTTTTTAGTACTTTTAATAATACCTTCTTGGCTTATATTATGAAATGGTTTGAAATTTTTAGTCCTGACCTTTTCTCTGGAAGAGAATACAAAACCTTGTCATACTGTCTGTAAAGTGTAATGTTGTTTGTCAAGTTTGTAGGCAGTAAAACTTTCTGCTTCTATGAAATCTCATCAGAAGTGATACAGTAAATGAGCTCTGTTTTGGGAGATGGGAGAGGCACTGCTTAGACTTGTGAAAGTGACTTGGAACTATTTCCAGAGCAGCTGTTTACAATCAGAATGTGGTGGCTTGCGGCCCACTTCCTAACTGTAAAAGGTTTGTGTTAATGCTTACCTTGCAGTTTTGTCCTGTGAGGGATGCAAGCTTTTCATGACAGAATTTTTGTAAATTTTTTTTTTTTTAATACTGCTTTGACCCATAGACCTTTAAGGCAAAGTTGATTACTGTCAGCGTCATTGACAGACCTGGGAGGTGGGCCAGGAACTGTATCGGCCTTGAAACTCTGAATTTTAGTGTTGAGAAGGCCTTTCTGAATGGGTTGGTGTCAGCTTTTTGGATTGTGGTACAAAGAGAAATCTTGAAATGGTATGGCTTCTTACCCTGTTTTGAGTAGTGGAGAACTTTGAGAGAGGAATTCAGAACAGAATAAGCAAATATTAAAAAAAAAAGTCAACAGTTCAGTGTTCAGCTTTATGTTTCTGAGTTGCTGTATTTTTGTGTAAACTAATTTGAAAGAGAGGAGCAGAAGCAGAATAGCTTTGACCTCATCTTTGACTACTTAAATTCTCTTTTTAAAAATTCTAACCTTACATTTTCTAGCATATTGATTTGTGTTTTGAGATTATGCTGATTAATACTGTCTTTTTATTTCTCCATCTTTCTCCCTTTGTACAAACCCTCTCCATCTGAATTCTAGCAAGTGGAAAGGTGATAATAGCAGTGTCACCTCTCTATGCATCAGTCCAGATGGGAAAATGCTGCTGTCAGCTGGTAGAACTATAAAACTGTGGGACCTGGAGACTAAAGAAGTCTACAGAGTAAGTAACTTTGTTAAATTAGATGAAATAAAATACCCTTCTTGGTTGGTGATAGTAGGTACCTCATGTGTCCTGACAGGACATCTGAAAATTTCACTGGGTTTGAGACAATTGGCAGTTTTGGGATTGCTGGAAGCTGTTGCTGTGATGATACCCTCAACTGTGGTTTCAACTTGCTGAGAGTTGAATGAAGACATTAAATTCCTTGGCTGTGTCTGAGCATGCTACCAGCACCTTTTCTCAAACCTGTAGCAGAAAGATGACTGCTAATCTTTTTCATTGGGTCTCTTGCTGATACCCTTCTAGCAGGAGAACTCTGTTCACTGCAGTCTTGGTTACTGCTGGCACAGGTTTGTGTGTGAGCTCCCTGACTTTCAACATGAGTCCCTCCTTCAAGCCTTCAGGTTTCTTTGCTAAACTTCATGTGCCTGGTGGCATTTTCAGTTTTGCTGTTGGAACAGTTGGAAGACATAGGAGTAAACCCCTTGGTGTTTACTCACCAGGGCTCAGACCTGAGCAAATTACCATGTTTTAGCTGTTCTGTGAGTGCAGCCGTGTTCTCTTGTCTGCTAGCAGATAGGACGCAGCTAGCCTCTGAATCCTCTGGTAATGGTTATCAGGTAAGAGTGTACACTGCTGTTACTGTGGACATGCTGCTGGCACGTGCCAGCTACCATGTATGTCTGCATCCTGTGCTGACCAAAACCATTATTTAAGTAGATTGAAGAACTGTTTGTTTTTGTTTTGAGATGGGGAGGGTATTGAACAGCCGTAGCAGTACAGGTGGATGTGATTTGTTTGGCATGGGCTTAGTCCCAGTGACTTTGCCATCGATTCCCTGTTTAACTTTTAAAATTCTGATAAATACCTAGAGAGCCAGAAGACATTTCCTTGAAATACAGAAGTGCAAGGAAGCTGATCACTAGTTACAAAAAAAAAATAAAAATCACTGAAATATCCTTATTGAGTTGGTAATATTAGGAAAGACTGAAGTGTCCTTTGTTAACTAATGTTTTAATTTTTGCCCTATGACTGCTTATGGCAATCACTGGAAGATTATTATTTTTTTTTTTTCCTCTTAGCATTTCACAGGTCATGCTACATCAGTGTCATCATTAATGTTTACCGCAGTGAAACCTATGAATGACAGTAAGCCCTTTGATGGAATTACAGGGCTTTATTTCTTGTCTGGAGCTATACATGACCGATTACTGAGTGTATGGTATGTAAGCTTTTCCTAATTTGTACCTTTAATTATGATCAGTGTGGAAGATAGACTCAACAAGTGTTTTCTGAACTCTGATTAAACAGAAGGTTAAGCACAAGGGGCACTCTGGAGAAATGCAGTGATGATCTCTTAAATGGTGGTTTCAACTCACTGATCGTTGAATGAAGACGTGAATTTCCTTGGCTGTGTCTGAGTCTGCTTCCAGTTGCCATTTGAATTGCTGATGTATGCCAAGAACATACTTTGTAATAGGCTTCCTCGTTCTTTGTACTTAATGTGAGGTTTATGCTAAGTTTTCTTGCCGAATTTCACTTGGGATTTACATTGCATTTGGAATTTAGAGTACTTTCTAAGCTGAAAGCTGAAATTACAGCATGAGTAATGTTGGGTAGGGTAGATAGTACCACAGTTGCTGGTCATTTCTAGGCTTTATAATGCTTTTCAGGTTCAAAGGGTGCCGCTTGTACTATGGTAAATAATATGCATTGTTTGTGTCTTCCAGGCAGATCAGATCAGTTAGGAAAGAAAATAATGCTGTGATGTCTTTCACAGTAACAGAAGAACCAACTTTTATTGACCTGTCTGTATCAGAAGTCAAAGAGGAGGTAGGAGCAAGAGTCTGTTACCAAATACATTAACACTTCTCAGTTGTCACATCAGTTTCCTTTTAAGGGTGTAACAAAAAAAGCTTGGTTTGCATTTGGGTTCTGTTACACAGAGATGAGATCTGAATGTCAGTTCACGGCTGTAAGGGTATTTATTACAGGTGCATTTATAAAGCTGATAGTTTGAAATACTAATTTTCAAAGCTAAGTGCAAATTCAGTGTTTTCTTCAGAAATTTTGCTTGTGATAGTGGAAATGTCTGTTGTGCCCTATTTAGAACAAGTTAGTAATCAAAATAGTTGTTAGAACTTGGCAGCAAAAAGCACACAAAAAATTCTTTCTAAAAGTCCAGTTTGGGTATGGTCCCGTTTTTTCTGATCTCGAGTGGCTTTGGCAATGTAACTGTATTTTGAATTAACTAGCTTTCAATGAATTAAAGTAGCATTGAGCATTCCCCAGGTCTCTCAGTTTCAGCAAGTACAAGTCTTTCAAAGTAATCTTGTGGAAAATGTCTGCATGTCAAACATGTTCAGAAACTGTTTCCGTGCCTTTTCTACAAACAGTGTAGAATGCTATATTTTCTAGTGTTTCCAGTTATTCCCTCCTACTGCCTGTACTGGAGATAAGAGTATTCTGTAATGTACAGCTGGCATTTCATTGCTTTGAGGACTCATCTCAGTTTCTTTCCTCCAAGCATATTTACTATGTCAGCGCCTTTGTAGACCTGTGCTTCTAGACACGTTGGGTACCATATTTCTGGAGCTTTGCTGTTTGTAGTGACATATGTCTGCTACTGTGCAAAATGTTTGAATTTGCATATATCTATAGAGATACAGTGAAGTACAGTTAGGAGTTGTTTTTTTATCTCTTGATAGTTGTACTAAGTGTTCCTGAGATGTAAGTAAATCTGTAAGGAAGATCAAAGACACATCTTTAATGTGCTTAGTTACTGAAAAAAGTCAAATCGTGGCCTTGCCAACTGTCTCTTGATGTCCTGTACTTATGGGATGTTTGTCCTTTGATCTAATTAAAATCTTTTATTGTGCCTTCTTTCAGCCTGTGAAGTTAGCAGTTGTGTGCAGAGATGGGCAGTTGCATTTATTTGAACATATCTTAAATGGGTAAGTTAGTATTCATCTTGAGGCTGTCTTTGGGAAAGTCTGGGATTACTGTAAGGCAAAATGCAGTCTTGTCATGCTGTTGCCTTTAAGCTCTTGTATCTGTTTGCAAACCAGCTTCTAGCTGGTTCTTTGTCTTGGGTTCCTGGACACATTTTTGGAGAACTTAATTGTTGGGGACTGTGCTGCATTTTGGCATTGTGTCACTTTAAGCAACATTTTGTGGTTCTGTACCTCATCTTAGCCATCTGTAAAAGGTGTAAACTGTCTGAGTTTGCTGGGGACCTGCTAACGAAAGGTGGTTGGATATGCAAGATACTGAAGTGTTTAAGCTAAATGTCTGGAATTTTTTCATTCCTTTTTTTTTTCAGTTATTGCAAAAAACCCTTAACATCAAACTGTACTATCCAGATAGCAACGCCTGGAAATGATGGGGACTCCACACCAAAACCAGTCCCTATTCTAGCAGCTGCATTTTGCACTGACAAACAGTCTCTGCTGCTTGTGTATGGAAACATCTTACAGCCCATCATAGAGAAAGTGGTATGTAAAATTTAATGATTAGGTTTTGGATCTTGTAATAAGGACTGCATACTGCACTCAACTGGAGGGATTTTTTTTGTTTTGTGGTTTGGTTTGGGTTTTTTTTTTTTGTGTAACAAGGCAAAGCTTATCCCTTCCCCCTTTCCTGGGAGCTATAGCTATTGCCCCTGAGCTGTTTTGAAAGGCAATTTCTGTTCCTTCATTCTTTCAGTTAAAATATGACTTGACATTATTGCTGGCTGTTTCTTGCCATTTCAGCTGTTACTGAGTTAGGCCATTGAAACTTTTTAATACTATTTCAGTTTAGCTTTGTGAGCATCTTTGGAGAGCATACAGATCTAGTACCAAAAGGCAGATGTGCAAAACAGCTGCTGTTCTAGAGTGGAAGAAAGTTCATTCTACTTTATGTCTTTGGAATTTGTTCTCTTCAGTAGCATAATGAATCATAGGGGTGAGTCTCAAATGTATTAACTAGTTTTGTTCCTGTCCTTCTAGTCTTTGAACACCACTGAATCTCACGTATGTTTGATAAGGGACATCCAGAAAGTGTTGTCACTTAAAACAGATGTTGCTCTAACAAAGGTGAGCTTTGCATGAAATGTGATTTTGTTGCTCCACTTTAGTTCGGAAATGGTAGAATTCGCTGCTGTTGTTTAAAACGAGGTTGGTTTGCTAGGCGGACCTGCTCAGAGCTGCAGTGCTAGTTACAAGTGTCCATAGCACTCAGGCAGGCGTGGGTAAAGTGTGCTTCATGGCTGCTGCGTGTCCTGGTATGCTGTCACCCACAGTCACCCTCTTGTAGCTCATAGCAGGTCCTGTTCTCAGAGGTCTGCTTGATAGACAGGGCTGGCGGATGGTTTTTCTGCTTGAGATCAGCCCTTCCCCAGGGGTCTCTCAGTTTGCACAGCGTCTTTGGCCCTGGTGGTTTGTGGTGAGGTTGGGATGGCTTTGTTTTAGAGTCGAAATAAAGTGTAATGGAGCCTTAGAGGGCATGTCCTTTGCGTTCTTTCTTGAGGTGGCCTTCATGCGTTCCTACTCATGAGGGAACCTGGGAATGTGAGCCCGACACATAGCAACAGGGTCCACTGAGGCCACTTACCACCATTTTATGTCATGTAGGATCCTTTGGGGGTTTAGAGACAGGCTGTGAAGTTCTTAATCGGTGTGTATATTCAAGGCCTTGAAGATTTGAAGCGTAGTATCAGTGAAGTGAGAGGGCGGCCTTGTTTTTCTAACGCTCAAGTTACCTGCTGGATCTGCTGTTCATCAGCCAGGCGGGGTTTTGTGATGATTCCTCTGGTGGGCAACAGAGCTGAAGTGCAGTGAGAGGTGTAGGAGCTCCCTGGCATGCAGTGATGATGCCCATCTTGGTTTCGCTTTTTGCTGAATTCCAATGAAGACTCATTTCTCTTGGCTGTCTGAGCACGCCTTGTGGGGAGCAGGTCAGTGATTAATGTTTTGGGCAAAGGGGGTAGCATTTTAACACTACTGCTGTTCTACAGTAAAATTTTTCAGCTACAAAAGCAAGTTTTTTTTACTTTTACACACAGCACATGGAAGTTGCTTTGCTCACTGTAGTAGATTGTATTTGTATCGCTTCAGCAGGCACCCAGCAGGGCTCCCACAAGTATGGAAGTTCAGGAAGGTACTTTAAAAAAGGCCTGCACAGAAGCGCTGTTGTTAAAGAAGTGTTTTGGAGGTAGCATTCTGGCATGCTCCCTTACATGCTCTGTGGGGCAGGGGAACGCTTAGTTATAAATATATTCCCTTCAAAATTTGATCTCCTTTTTGTGTTCATTGAGGATAGATACCATAGCTTGTTTGGTGTCCTGATCATAGTGTAATTCAGACTACAGAATTCTGCATCTGAGCAATCTCTAGAAGAAAATTGTTGGGATCAAAATGAATAGTAACTACCTTTTACTGTTACATTGTGCTTCTGCTCATGACCAGTCCTTACCTTCCAGTTGAAGCTGAATTAATCTGCATGCCGTTTATGGGCCTGACTTATTACATGTCGTATTATTGCTAGCAAACATCCGAATAGTTGTTGTTGTTGGATACAGTCACTTAGTTTGTTGAGTGCTATGGAACAAGCTTCTAAGAAAAATGATTCACACGGGATTCCGAAGAGACCATTTCTTTAGTTAATTATGAAAATTAGCTTCCTGTTGCTTGAGGTTATTAATTGCTTCTAAAAATGTGTGATTTTCCTAATATATACTGCTAGAAAATGGGTTGTGGCTGGCTTGTTTTACCTTGTACTTGAGAGTCTTGGAATAAAATCAGTATTTTAAATTGGAAGAAAGCTTGAGATATTATTAATTCATGCAAATGTGGTTATCTCATTCACTAGGTAAAGACACCTGTTGTGAACTCAGACACCAAAGTTCTAGTGCCTGGCATTCCAGGACATAGTACAGCTGTCAAAACTCCATCCTCGGGAAAGGAGAAAAAGAAAAACAAGAGGAAACCGGGAGAGGCAGCGGTAAAGTTCTTCCTCTTTTAAACACATCAATAATGGAGAAGCTAGACTCATAAATCATTGTTAAAACTTCATTAGGTGAACTTGAACTTGCTTTGTTTGGCATGGAAGGAAGGTTAATGATACCATCTTTTTGTATCAAAGAGGCTTCCCTCTGCTCAAAACCTTCCCCTCTTTCAGGCTCTGTATGCCTTACCTGTAGTTTTGCCATGTTCGTGCAGAACTTTGTCACAAGCGTATGTCTGTCTCTCTGTATAAGGTGTATTACTGCTTTTTAGTCAAAATTTCTCTGTGTTCAGGCCATTCTCTTTCAGTGCATTTAAAAGAATATGCAAGATTTATGTTGGTTTTCCAGCAGAATCAAGGGGGAATGCTGTAGGTTAGGTACTTGGCTTTCAGCTGATGTTTCTGAGAAACTGAAACAGCACTGCCCTTGTTTACCGTCTGCAGGAGAGCATTGAAGAGCGCCTAGAGGCACTGGATATTGATGTGAGCAAAGTAAAAACTCCAGGTGGCCTTCCACAAACAGATAGCTTCGCAGTGCTTTTGGTTCAGGGCTTGGAAAGCAACGATGCAGAAATCTTAAATGTAAGTGTTACATGATCATTGTACGCTGTTTAATCTGTTCACTGAGGCTTGTGGGGAGCCTTCCTGAAAGCTGGGGAGGCTCAACAACCTAGAACCTGTTGTTTCTTCCGCAGCTTTTTGCTGATGTGCTGCTCAAGGCAGTGCTAATATAACTGATAGGAGCAGTATTAGCTTTCTGAGTCAGTCTGTAAACTTCGAGGCACTTCTGCCTACGATAAATTTGTTATGTCACATATAGTTCAGATATTTTACAAGGGATGCTACAATGCAGCCATCTTGCCTTTAGCTTGAGAAGGAGCATAATCTGTGCTTGGTCTCCTGAGTGTACCGTTTCCAGGTTTTTCAAACGGTTTGAAAAATGCATGATGACAGCAGTTTGACTTGAAAAGCTTACTGTTGCACTTGGACTAGGAGGAAATAATATTTCTGGGGCAGGGAAATGAAATCTTAAGAATTTGATGCTGATTAGAAGTTACTTGTCACAAATACTGGAGAAGGGTGTTTATTCACAGAAGTTGAGCACACGAGATAGGGAGATTTTAATGTGCCTGTGATGCTTCATTTCTGACGTGGCCTGGGTGGGCTAGAGGCAATGCTAGATTGTTTTAGATGGGTTAATTAAGTGTCTTATTTTGTTAATGGTAGTTGACTTGAAAACTTAACTCCTTTTCATGGTAAATCTTTTACTTGTTATCCTTGTCTTTAGTGTACAACAGTAGTGGAGTAGAAAAAAGATTTTAAAGCCAGCAATTTTGGATTGTGCTTATTGTTTATACACATGTTAAAACTGAATGATTCTCTGATCGTATTTTTCCATTTTAACAGAGAGTGCTTAACACAAGAAAAGAAAATGTAATAAAGAACACAGTAGCCAGAATGCCTATACATGCTGTCATTCCACTGCTGCATGAGGTAGGAGAGACTGTTTCTTTTACTGTCATACAAGCCTTGTATTTGCTTGTGTGTTTGGTTGGTTTGTGTTCTAGCTGGGAAAATCCAGGGTAGCCTCTTTATTTTTACCATTTAAATTTGGTAGTTTTACAGGAAGGACAGAGGTTGCTCTTAATTTATCTCTGCTACACTCATCTTCTCTGGCTAAAGCTTAACCAAAGGACAAAATGCCACTCTCAAAGCTAGGAGGAACATTAGATCATGTAATATTTTCTTAAATGATCATGTGGGAAAAAACAGAAAGAGGTTAAGCTAAAGCTTGTTTAGTCCATGGCAAACAATTCCCATTACATCTTTTTTTCAAAAAATAGCAGTGCTAGCTAGAGAAATTATATGAGCATAAATATGCTAGATACTCTCATGAGAGCAAGAACATTAGAGTATGCACTTAGAGCAGTGATTTTAGATAGCACTTGAAAATTGTGCAGCAGTTTCTTTCCTCTTTTGAAGATAGCTCAGAAGCCCAGTTACTATATTTAAGCTGTATGACATCACTTAGTAATAACTTTAAAAGAGATTATTTGGCTTCTGAACTGCTTCTTCAGTGATATTAAATAAAACCTGTATTTGGGCAGAAATACTTTAATCAGACATTACGTTCTTTAATTGAACTTTGATTAGCTGCTCTTATGTGTATGACATTCTGTAACGTAAGTTAATAGTTAGATTTTTCTTGTATTTTTATGTGCTGGCCACAAGTAAGATTTAATTTTTCCTTGTGGTACTAATCTTAACTGAATTATATGGATGGCCTGGTTTTGAATATTTCGACTTCCTTGAAGCATGTGTTGTGATGCCTTCTTAAGACTTAGTTAATGAGGTGCAGTGTTTCCTTGGGACCTTGGTCAGAGAGTCTAAGTGCAAGTGTTTGACTGTATAATCTCAGTGGATGGACAGATCTACATGTAACTGTCTTCTCCAGAGCTCGAGATTTGTTCTGTGAAAGAACCTTTACCTTGTTCCCCAACTCTTTCACCCTGTAACGGCTGCTCTACTAAGCAGATATACAGAGACACAAACAAAGGGATTTCCTTCTGTTTATTCCTGCCAGCTTTTAAGTTTCACTTAGGTACATTGCCTGTTAAAGAGTTCCAGTTTTATTTTAATAATGGAACAGCCTCTGCAGGTTATCAGCCTGCGAATAGAGCCAGCAATGTAATGTTCTGGAGCCTGGCAATGGTTAATCCTCTCAAACTTCAAATGTCTGGAGATCTTTCTGCCCCAATATTGGGACTGTCACATGGATGTTATGTTGGTTTTTTAAATTCATTATGTTTGCTATTCGTTGCTGACTATTTTTGTCCTTTTAGCTAACGAAGAGATTGCAGGGCAACCCATACAGGTAAGAGAGAACTCAACTACAGTTTAATTCACCTGAAACTTTTCTAGCTTGTGCATTATGGTCCCTCCCTCCACTTATGTGATTGATTTCCATAGGAACTGTAATTAAACTACAGTATTTTAAAGTAAAAATTCTCAGCTGATTGTGGGTGCAAAGAGGAGCTTTTATCAAGGCAGTACTTTGTCAGGATGGCTGAAGTGAAATTCAAAAGGGAAAAGGATACTTGAAGTAAGCATATAACCCTGAGAACGTGTCTTAGGTCCCAGAATATCAATACTGTGAGCCTGATCAATGTGTAAAATAACTATCAGATGTATAGCTTGTGTGGTTTAATTATCAAATATATTTAGACATCTCCTGATGTCGTGTTTAATAACAAAACCAGCTCTTGATCCCCCTCCCCCATCTTGGTATATTGGTATAAGGATAGCTTTGCTGAGACTAGCTGTCCTTCACTAGTGTTGTTTGTTTTTAAATAAAAATTCCCTCATGGTGGGTGGAGAAAAAAGTAGCATCCTTTGATCTTTTCTTCACTGAAGCCTCCCCTAAAAGATGTCAGAAATACAGACCCCTGAACATGTCTAGTTTAATCCCTCACTTAGGTGTCTGTTCCCTAACAAATATCTTATGTAGGTGTCTTATCTGGATAGCCAGACTGTTATATTTCCATCTGCGTTTATCTTTTTATATAATGAAAGAGGAGCATTTTCTATAGAACTATTTAGCATCTAGAATGCAAAATGGGTGTTTCTCAGCCAGTATCTCTTTGACAAAAATATTTTTTCTTTTCCAGTGCCTCACTAATGGTTCGATGGTTGAAATCTGTTTTCACTCTACATGCATCCTACCTTTCCACAGTAAGTATTTTGTGTTACTGCTAACGCACGTAACTAAACCTAGATCTGAATGTTTAAACATATGTATGTTCTGCCTTCAGGAATCTGTCTTCTGCTCTCCACGTATGGCAGTGCCCAAATCAATGCACAGAGGGCTATATTTCTGCTGCTTTTTCCAAATTGCTGCATATTGGTTATAAATTGTTTGTCTTAGTCATTCGTGATATCTTGGTTTGACTTCAGGATGACTATAAGTTATGTCATACCTGTGAGAGTTAGGGAATTATTGTCAAAGAGTAATCTAGCCTGTGTCACTGAATCTTGCAGAACTAAATTTACCTTGCTGTTGTAGTGCTCATCTTGAGACTGTCTTGGGCATGGCCAGATTTATAGGGTAAAGGTGTGCCAAAGCTGGCAGGGTAGTAAGCAAAGTCGTAGCTTCTGGACTGAAGTCCAGCCTTCCCTTACAAGTGATGGATAAAGCACTCTTGCTCAGTTAAGAAACCAGCATTTTGGCACTGTTAGTCCTTTCTCCCATTTATTATAGGATTGCCGTGTGTCAGAACTTGCACATGTTGCTGAGGCTGCATTCGTACACTGGTGTATGCCCAGTTCCAAATAGTGCTTTGACACCTGCTTACGGCAGTGACTGTGGAAAGCAAAAGTAGTGTAAGAATTGCCATGATTTGAACGTAGATGGTGTTTCTAAACATGGCTAAGTGTTAACCAGTCAGGCTGCAGGTGGTTTCTGTGAACCCTCAGCTCTGCCTTCTGTCAGTGATGTGACAAGGGTTGTTTGTCCCAGACATACAAAGGTAGTTTAAAAATTTAAAAATAAGACATTTGTGATGTGTTGGTTAACAGCTTCATTTTTCCTCATCATTCTTTTCTCTCAAGTTACCAGACCTTATTCCTCAGCTGGGGATGCTGTACCAGTTAATGGAGAGCAGAGTAAAAACGTTGCAAAAGCTTTCTCGTCTGCATGGAAGACTCTTCATCCTTGTCACCCAGGTGAGTTCCAGTTCCAACTAAGTAACATGGATGTGCAGAAGTATTGGTTGCAGACGTAACCTCCTGTTGTGAGTACATCTGATGGGGCCTATCATTGGGAACTTAATGCAGCTGCTGTACAGCTACTCTGATAATGCTCAGAGCAGTACACTTAACTGTCTGTCTAGTCAGTCTGTGCTCACTGGAAGTGTGACGTGTTTTTTTCCTGCCAAATGTGTCTACTAACTCATTTTAAAGTGGAATAAACAGGAAGTACTGGGCCACTTCAGAGCAGATGCCTCTAAAATTTCACTTTGTACTTTTTTGGCTGTTGGACTACTAATATAAATGAATTAATGCGTGTTAAATTTGATGTAGATTTCATTTACATTGTTATGAGTATTAAGGTTGGAATATGTGATTGCATCTAAAGCTAACCTGCAAATTCCATTCAGGTTGCAGCATCAGAAACAGTTCAGGATGTATCCGAGGTTAATCAGACTGCAAAGCTGGTATATGAAGATGGTAAGTGTTGTATGTTGGGTGTAGTTCAGCTGGATTCACGTGACAGTTGATAGTTGATGGCTGTTCATCATAATCCTGTGCTTACCTATTAGTGTACAGTCGCAAGTAGGGAGTTTTTGTGGGAAGTCCATGGCAGGAAAGTCAGTGGTTAGTGATGCAGATGTCTTCTAGGTGGTTGGTGCTTCCTTCTCCTTCCTTCTTTCTCTGCTTCACAAATTAAGGAATCTGTTAATTGGAATTTCAGTACACTGCTTAACTGGCAATCTCACCTTTCTTGCTACTTTGCTACGGTAGATATAATTGAGGAAGTTTTATGTTTGAGTTAGCAGGACGTCAAGGTGGCGTGTGTCAGTGTGTGCGCATGTACACGTCCAATTTGGCCGGGTTTTCCTACTGCAACTTCATACTGTATGATCATAGCGGAAGTGATTTGTCCCTAATTCATGTTCATCAGCCTAATCTTCAGGTATAATTAGTTTTGGAATTGAAATAGCACAATTTGGAGACTTAGCAGTATGCGGGGCTGGACTTTGTACAGTGATGTTTTAAAGTCTGTTCTCCAGACTGAGGGGTTGTTTTCTCTTTGCAGAGTCCTCGGAGGAGGAAGGCTCAGATGATGAGATGATTGCAGATAAAGACTCTGATGTAAGTGGAGATGGATCAGTTCTTCTCCCGTTTGCTTGTAACACAAATTGTGTGACTGTCAAAGGTTCAAACATTCCCATTTATTTTTTTCCCCAGGAAAACTGGGATGAAGATGAGGAGAAAGAGGAGCAATCTGATGAACAAGACATGACTGTTGAAAAGGAAATGAATGGTGATTCTGATTTGGAACCGGGAAATGAAAGTGAAGAAGAATAACAGCACGAAAGAGTAATCTTAACAGTTTAAACAAGTGGGCCACCAAACTCTTAATTCTGGATCATCTTGCTGAAAGGTGCCATATTTGCATATGGGGAGTGCAGACTCATGCGCGGCCTGTGTGCAGAGGCACATGTGGGGCACTGCATTTCTGAATCCAGAATGTTTAACCATGCCAGCCTTCTCTCGCCCTATTTCCCTGCGCTTACTTATACAAACATTTCTTCCACCTCATGGTCAGATTATGCCTGTCATGTGGACATGCATTTGTATCTCAAGTGAAATAAATCTGCCACCGCTGTTCGTGTGGTAAACTTGGTTCAGCTTTACACTGAATTTGTTTCAAATATTCAAGGATCAAAGACAACTGGTCTCTACCTTCTTTCCATGCTTCAGTTAGCAATAGCAAGTGGGCATCCTACTGCATTTTAAAAAAAGGAAACAGAAAACAGAAAAAAAAAAAGAGATATTTTTGTAATATTTAAATTCTCTACTGAAATTCTTTTCTTTGGGGGGGGGGGGGGGGGGGGGGGGGGGGGGGGGGGGGGGGGGGGGG
>JAVJGJ010000032.1:29506880-29533889 GCA_035590215.1 Microhierax caerulescens | reverse complement strand
GTGAGGAAGCTACACGCAAGCAGGCTCAAATGGCTGACTCGGCTCCCGCTGGCTCCGGAGAGGTGGGTGAAAGAATCTGAGTGAGAATCTGGGCTGTAGAAAGCTAAATGTGTAGAATAAACCTCAATCCTGCTGCATCTGTGTCTGTGTAGTGGGAATCCTCTGACAAGTCAGCATGAATTGTCTTTCGCCAGGGTTAACTTTGGGAAGAGAATTGAGTACCAGATAGTCCAGGGAGACTGAATTTTTCCCGCTTCCTTGCAGGCAGTCTCTCTGTACAATGTGATATTTGTTTTTATCTGAGGACAGAACCTTCTACAGTTGTCTAAGATTGCAGTGGGAACACAGGCCTCCTTCCCCCAGCAATGACGGGGAGCATGCCATGACCAAGACCTGTGCTTCTGGCCCTCATTTTCCCTCTGCCCCAGTGTTTGTTCCCTTGTTTCCAGGCACCTCAGCGTCGTGGTGCGCAAGTGTGCAACCAAACACCTACTGACCGTGGTGGAGCAAATTGAGCCAAGACAGTCATGAAAGGCACACATGTCAATGCCAGCCTGCTGGTGAGTGTGCTGGTGCAGCTTGCTCAGGACTGTAATCAGGACACAAGGTAATGGTCTTCATTTTACTTCCGAAAATATGAAAAATGTTTGATGTTTGAATCTAAATAATAAAACCACAAAAGAGTGAAAGATAAAGTAAATATTTAAGAAAGTGACTTCACAGTGTGGGTTAAGTCTGGGAAAATGACTGTACTGGGTAGATGAGGTTATCCAGCAACAACAATAATCATTACCAAATTCTTGTGACTTGAATGAGTCTTTATTGCGATCAACTGAGCTCAGATTAGTCAGTCCAACAATTTTCTTTGGTCTTATGTGTGCAATGCATTGGCAAAGCGTTGGCCACTGTTCATCACTGAAGGATCCCAAGCATTTATTTATGATAAGGTTAATACTGTCCTATAAAAATTCCAGCTGTCTTTAACCAATGTATTCAGTCTTTCTAAACCTCTTCTGCAGATTTAGTTACCTACGATAGTCACAAGTTTTTCTTCCCATTGTATAATTGGAGTTGTATAATGTTGTCTGTGGCTGAATGATCTCCAGATTTCCTCTTGAAGATAGCTGTGGGTTTGTAGTAGCAAAACCAAACCAAACCAAACCCCCTTACTTTGATTATTACTTTAAATTCCTGTTAATAGATGCCAAGAACACATGAGCTGCCTGTGTGCTTACATGTAGTATAGAATAATAAAGAGTAAGCATGGGGTGATTTGTCCTAGCTTCTTTGCCAGGTAAAGAAAGGGAAACTGCAATGGTAGCAAGACACTGCAAATAAGCCTCGACAGCAAAGCAGATGTGCTTCGCTCATCCCACAGGATCCTTTGATCCCACAGAAACATACCCACAATTTTAGAGTGAAATTGTATTTTCCTGTTGCCCTGTGTTTTCCTCTTGCCTCTTGTGTTCAGCTGGCAACATTGTGCAGTGATGACAAGTGGAGGTAAACATCTCTCTGTGCTGAATAGGTAGTAACTTCTCCTGAAGGTATTGCACATGAAGAGTTTAAAATATCAGCTTATTCTCTTAACACTTTTCCTTTGCTTAATCACAAGGGAGAAAAGAGTAATCGGCTGTATTAATGCCTCTCTTTCCTCTGTTAGGTGTTATGCACTGAAGATGCTGAGTATATTGAGTAGTCATCACAAGTTTGATAAGTATCTGAAACAGTCTGTCCCCTCACATGGCTTGGCAGATATTATGGCGAAAATTAAGCAGAAAGTAAGTGCTTGCTAGGAGGAACGTCTCATTTATGTAACTACTGAGGTTGCTAAGATGAGATTAAACAGGCTCCTGGGAATGAACTGTTGATCCTCAGCCTGTTTAACTGCAGACAGTGAAAGAATTAGTATTGTTAGAAATAAAATGGGTGTATTTTGAATATCAGCCACAAACAGGGGATAGGGAAGTGGGAGAAAGTGGTTTTACCTTCAAGCATTAAAAAACCCCACTACCTGCGCGACCTCCCCCCCACAAAGCACCAAAGCACAGAAGTGATAATAGTGCTTCTGAAGATAATAGTCTTTGCAATAGAAGAAGCAGTAAGAAGAAAAATTCCAAATATACAAAAGATGCACGACACAATCATAATTAGTATATATATTGTCTGTATTCTGGGAGTACTGCCTTGCTGTCATGCACTGTGGAGCTGGAAGCAGCTTTGTGAATTCAGCATCCAGTGGAAAATCATCCCTTTGGTTTTTTTTTTCATTTCTCTCCATTTACTTTCTAGAAAGGAATGTGCCTTTGTGCAGGAATAGGGAGAATGAGTGTGTGTGGTTTAACCACGGCTGGCAACCAAGCACCATGCAGCTGCCTGCTCACTCTGCGCCCCCCAACCAGGGATGGGGAAGAGATTTGGAAAGTAATTTCCCATTTTATCTTCGATATATTCATTATTTTTTTATTATATGTATAGGGTATAGAAGACCATAAATGTGAACCTCCATCTGTCAAGAGCTCCGGAAAGCTAGGAACAGTGGCTTGGTGGTGCCCCAGGACAAGCTGCATTCTGATGGAAGGTAGTGAGCACTTCTGTTGTATCTGACAGAGCACATGACAAGCTTTCCATGTCTCTTCCACAGGAGAATCTTCCTGATGGAGATGGGCTGTGCCAGAGATTGTTGCCTTATCCCACAGATCTTCAATGATAAAAAATGTCTACTTCTGCATTAGTCTGAACACAACTTCTCTGGAAGGTTTTCCATAAAAACAGAGAGAGAGGAAGAGACACCCACCAGCTGCAGCTCACAAAATCCTTTGCAGCGGTGAGGACAGTGTTGCAGAGGCGGTGAGAGGGTTGTGTCTCTGCTGTTTCAGTTGGGACAAGTAGTTTCAACCACAGGATTCTTACTGAGTGGAGTCTTTTTTAGATGGGTGGTTTGACGAGAAGTCCCAGTCTAGGACCAAGATGCCATTCCCCAAAACAGTACTTTCCATGCATGTGGTTTGGCCTGGCTGAATCATGGCTTTCTGACCCTCAGACAGTACCAGGAAGACAGTTCCTGAGCAGTTCTCGTCAACAGATGTCTCAACATGGACTTCTTCTGTAGCTATTCACGTCATTCAGACCCATTACTGGTTGGCTGATGGGCAGCATGTTTTTTTCACTTCTGCTGCAATCAGCATTCAAGAGAGGAATTTGGTCTTTGCTGTCTCCCCCTGCCAGCAGGAGAGCTACTTGTACCTGTCCTCCTCTGATAACAAAGTGGATTTCTTTAGCTCTGTTGTGCTCAGTGGTGATGGGAAAGTGACTACACACCTCACTAGCATAGGTAGGATCTTCCCGTGCTCATGGCAGAGAGAGTTGATCCAAAGTTGATCCAAGTGAATTGTTCCCATTGGGTTTGTTAAACTGTGGATCCAGTCCCCAAGGAAGCAATAACGTGAGTGTAGTGGTGGGGTATCTGGCTTCCCTACATTACTGATCCTCTGGATCCTTTCAGATATGCCCCTTAATCTCTCTGGGTAGGGTTCATCTGTTCAGATGCATCTATGCTATTTATCCAGATCCCCATACCTGTTGTAGAGACACTTCCCCAGAGTAGTTGTTTTCCTTATAATACAGACAGCTCCCATAAGATGAGGCAATTCAGCTTTGAAGTAGCGCCTGCTTTTCCCCAGGAAGGGATGCTGGGTGGGTACCTGGGAAGACATCTGAAGACAAATGAGATGAATCCTATCCTCATTGCCTTGGTTTTCCTGAATAAGTACTAGTGATAACATTACTTGCAGATTGTCTCTTACGATTGTCATGAGATCCAAGTTGCTTTTCAGATCAGGATCTAGCTGAAATATCACATAATGAGGAAATATCTTTGAGATGTTTCCTCATAATTAACTGAAGATCTTATCACCAAAAGGTCTAACCTTCTTTTTACTTTCCCATTTGAGATCTGGCTCTGATGGGCGCGTGTTACCCCATCGGATGGAACACTGCCAGCCTCTTCGGACTGTGGAAGAAGCTGAACAGCTTAATGAGCTTTACGAGCTCCTGACAGCCAACGAGTTTCAGGCACGAATGGAGGGAGTGGAGCTCCTCCTGGATCGCTGCAAAAGCAGCCCCCAGCTCATCTCCACTAACATTGTCCAGGTACGTAGGGCATCTCCATTGCTCTTTTCCTGTTAGCTCCCTTCCCAAGCCTGTACCGGTAAAGTTAACTTAGTATGTCTTGGCTACACTATCAACTAGCTACATACTAGTTGTTTGGAACAGGCTGGTCCCTTCTTACCCAGAATAATTTAATTCAACTCCAGGCTTCAGGACAAGTGATTTCAGCCCGGATGTATTTCTCTGGCAGGTGCCTCTTAGTGCTGTTCACGAGATGATGACAGAATGTTGCTGTAGCTTCTGCTGTCTCCTACTACCAGTTAGGTTGAAATAAAGGAAACCCAGCCACTGAAAGCTTGGCTGTTATTCTCTAGAAAAAAAATGGGTTGGGATGGGGGAGAGAAGTATTGAGCTGAGTTGATTTTTTTTAAAAGATATATATATTTTTAAAAATCCCTTTGTAAACTTTATCTTGTCTTGCGCAGATACAACTCTGCTTGTTCACTTCCGTCCTCATCCCTTTCCTGCTTGGGAAAGACTGCTCTCATCCCTCCTGGGAAATCCTTTTTTCTCTTTGTAAAGAGGAAGAAAATGACTAAAGATAGATCTTCTGTTCTTTCTCCTCTCAGCAACTGCTTTTTTCTCCTTTTCCAGAAAATAGTGCCTGATAATGTGGCTGTCAAGGGACTGAACCTGCTCTAATGAGAACTGCACAGCACATTAAACTTCAGAAGTTTACCTGTTCGCTAGACAAATGCTCTGGATACTGACTAGTTCATCAGAGCCTTGCACTTCTCCAGATGCAGGTTCTGAGACAGATAAAACAAAACTTGGATCTCATCCAGCCACCGTTTTGGCAAAATCAAAGCTACCCTCAGTACCTGAGACAACTTTATGGAAAAATGGGCATCATAAATACCTATTTTCATACCTCTATACCAAAGATATTATTTGGTGTTATTAAAATAGGATTAATGTAATGATTTATAGGTAAACAGAAACACCATATGAACTATCCTGTCCTCACCCAAACTTCTTAAGAAAATATGAAAATCTTTTCACCCAGCATGAGGTTGTGCAACCACTACAGTGAGTAGTCCACAGGAAAGAAGTGAAGTTGTGCTAGCAAGTGCTGGCCTGACAGAAAGGATTACATTAATCTTTTACATTCTACATCCCTTCTTGAAACAAGGGTATTTTAATCCAGCTTTCGTGTTGTTTGTTTTCTGAACAGATTTTTGATGTTTTTGTCCTGAGACTTCAGGATTGCAACAAGAAAGTGAACCAGCGGGCGCTGGAGGCACTGGCTTTGATGACACCCATTCTCAAAGGTGCCTTACATGCAGTGCTGGTCACTCTGGTAGCAGCAGTCACTGACAACCTGAACTCAAAGCACGTGGGGATTTACTCTGCAGCTGTGAAAGTGCTGGAAGCATCCATTGCTCACCTGGGTAAGGCTGACTTCTGACATTGGCTGTCCTCAACTGCAACTTCTCCATCTTGGGAGTCAAGTGGACACTGAGTCTGTTGATACCTGTGGTTGTCTGCAGAAATATCTGGCTGCTGCAAGAGGTTTATGAAGTACTGTCTGCATTCTTCCTATCCCGTTCTGTTGTATTGTATTGTGACGCGCAGTCAAATGGATGCTGTTTATCACCTGGTTCACATGGTTTTTTTTAATTCTGTAGAGATGACACAATAGGCATTGTTTGAAGTTCCTGCCAGAAGAGCATGAGGGAAGTGACTAGCATCTATTATGGCTGATTTTCCTCCTTCCTCCTAGGAAACTGCATGTGTTTTGTTTTTATTGAATTGGATTTCTAAAGTGTGCATTCTGTTCAGTTTACAGCCACTAAGGCACATGGCGAAACACATGGTGGGAAGGGTGGTGGAGGGTCTTTGTTCTCACTGGCCTTTTTTTCACTTCTGGCAGTGGCAGCTCTCCTGAGCAGGCGTGCCTGTCCCTCTCTGACCCCAATATGAAAAGCTTTGAACTCAGTTACTCATTTTGCAGTTTTGTGTAGTAGTTTATCCAGGTAAAGCTGAAATGAAAACGTCCTTTTGAAGGCAAAGACTGCGATCTTGTATAATAAGATGCTGTGTTATGAAAGATTATAGTGGAGATCAGATGAAGGATGAAATGCTTGTTCTGTAGTCAGGCTGGGAGGCTCCATGTGTGTGGGGCTAGAAATGCCTCGGCTCCCTTCTTCCAGAAGGGTAAGGATCCTCTTACTGTCCTCTTTTCTGGCCGCTCGAGCATGGGGCTGCAGGTATGCCTATGGATGTAAAATGCATGCCTGCAGCAGGAAGAGGGTGAGGTCCCAGTCTGCCCTGTGTCCTGGACTATATGGCCCGTTGCAGGTTGTGCAGCATGTCTTCTGCTGCCTACCAGGGTCATGGTCCACCTCTCAGGGATCCTCAGGCTCGTTTTGGCTGGGAACACCTGCCCTGCAGAGTGCACGCCCAGCCCATCCGTTATCGCTGTCCAACATGTGTTTGGACTGGCAAATACAGTAGCATGTTCCTTCGTGGGTAATACTACAGAAGTCAATGCTGGTGCCTTTACAGTTCATCGAAACAGCTTTTAACAGCTACTTTTTGGTTAGTGTATTGGAAATTATTCCCTTGTGATCTGCTCTAGAAGCTCATTATATGCATGTGGGTAGTATGTATTTCTTAAAAGCATATGGAGACACTATCCTGAAGTTAGCTCCCTGCTTCCCCTCACCTGCCACAGGTTTCTATCTGTCTTAATTTGGAGGCAGTAACCAAAAAACAGGGCAGTCAGAAAAGCAGAAATAAAAGGATGGGAGTAAAGTAGAGTGGGATTACACAGAGATTTTTTTTCTCACCTCAGTTTTAGGGTTGGTAGTAATGATTCACTACAATGAGTACAAGCACAGGCCACTGGACTGTGTGGCGCTTTAAGTGAAGAAGGGGCTGGTAGGGTTGGTAGCAGTCGGGGGCCATGGTTGAAAACCAGACCCAAGTCTGCAGCCAGTGTTGTTCTCTGTGACTCTCGGGTTATTCTTGTGCTTTTTATTTTAGGCAGCTGGATCCCCTGGAGGATCCACTTGGGAGGATATAGTGGAGACGTTGCCATTGCCTGGTTTTGTTTTTGCACACATTTGCGTAAGGGGGGGAGGCTCAGGCTGCTCTGGGTAGCTTGTTGGAGGTGTTTGCATCTGCCCACTGAAACCTCCGTGAAGTGTTTAAAGGTTGGTTAAATGAATCCAGGCCTGAATTTCCCTCTTATTCTTCTGGTGTAGGTTCAGCAGCACACTGGCAATACTTCTGTTACCATTGTCACTGGTGCAGCTGTGACCAGAAGTTTCTGGTCACTTAGACTCTTCACCTGCTGTTCACTCCAACTCAACTTCTGTTGAAATGTGAGATGAGAGCTGGTGTGTGCATATTTTTGCATGCAGGGAGCTTGGTTTTGGAAAGATGAGTGCCCTCGGTAAAAGTGTTCACCAGGAGTTTTTTTACATTGATTTCTGCCTATGTTGGAAAAGTAGGTTCCACATAAAAGTGTTTGGGTTCTATGGTTGATGACAGGTTTGCAGACCACTTGTGTCATTTGTGCCATATATCAAAGGACCTGAATTCCTGCTGACTGTAACTGCTGAGCTGGTTAACCAGAAACTGTGGTGGTGCAGTCCTTACGCACCAGCTCCCAGACATGCTTGAATGGGTACCAGCATTTCTGCAAAGTCCCAGGAGCCATCGGCTCTGTGCTGCTTGTTTAATTTGGTACAGAAGGAGCTGAACAAGTAATCCTGGAGGACACCTTTGCTACAGTTCAGGGACAAAGGAATTTTTGGAGGGTGGTTGGGCTGAATTTGACTTCCCAAATTAATTGCTTTGCTGTTGGCGCAAAGGGACACTGCCCCATCAGAGCTTCTGCAGAGCAGCTTCCTAGAAGGCTCTACATTACAGGCATTAGCCAGGCCTGTCTATTTTCCACCTTTCTTCTTTGTCTTCTTTTTTTAAAAGGGAATTTACGATTTGCCAAGTTCATTTCTTTAGAGCAAACAGGTATAAATCCAGCTGTAAATGATGGCTTGTTCCAGATGTTGTTCTGCATGGGGCAGGATTGCTATAGCCCATAACTACATAGCCAAGGTCTGCTGTAAATTCCCTTGCCACACAGATTTATATCAGCTGTGAAAATGCAGCACTGGGTGAATATGCCTGAAAAATTTAGTGTTGAAAAGGCAGGTCTTAAAGGGGAATTAGCAACTTTCTCCACATCAGCTGCTTTGCAAACTCAGTGGATTTGCTGACATGCTGCCTTTCTGTGTCCCAAGTATAGGGTTCTTCCAGATCATGAACTGGGGGGAAGGGTGTGAGACCTGTGCTGCTCTTGGCTCTTACGCATTTTTTGTGGTGCCTGGGAGAAGGTTGAGAAAACTTGCAGAATTCTGCTAACAGAGGATGCAGCAAACAGATCCCTTCAGGATTTTGTACGGAGCTTTCTGTCATTTCCCTCTCACTAGTTCTGAGGCATCACTGTAAATTTTCCATGCTGGCAGATGTCGGAACATGACCAAGGCACATTTGTCTCTCATCACACTGACTTTACCCCAAAGACAGTTCAAGCAAACAAGGTGGAATATATATTTTTGGTTCTGCTCATTTTTATGGGCACTAGTGAAAATTCAAACAGGCAACTGAATCACAGATATTTCAGAATTCAACATCTAGGGCTTTAGTGGGGGAAGGAAGGCTTTATTGGAAAAATGCACGAGTGAAACCTTCCCATGTGCTTTAAAATTGTCTGCCTTTACAATTTAAAATCAGGTGGCAAATGACACCACCACCATCCCAGACTCTAAAGAATTGTGCTTTGCTCCTAGCTTAGAGTAAGGGAGCACAATATCTTGCCCCATTGCTCCACTGAGTTTGATGGCTAAGAGCCCAGCTATTGCTCTGAGACTGTTGACATGCCTCCTCTTTTGAATTTTAGGTGAGACCTCCGCCTTTGTCACCTTTAATGATCTGTGCAGGAATGCAAGCTGGTTAGAAAATTGCTTGATCACTTGATGTAAAAACAAAACAAAACAAAAAAGCCCCCATCCCCAAGACCAGAATTCTACCTACAAACAATTTGCTTCCAAATAATGCCTGAATAATTTATTTAGTTTAACCCTGACATTGGCTTGGATGTCCCCAGCTGGAGGCCACACACGTTCATTAGCTGTGACCTGTGACCCTAACCTTACTCAAGGGAGCCACCTTGTAGATGGGGGCGAATCAGCAAATAAGCCCAACTGCAGTGAGACGAAGATATAGATCTTGCTCTCCTCTGACGTCTCTCCTACCCTATCCTCTGTCGTGAAAGAAATGCCCTTCAGATGGCCACTGCCTGATGGCAGGGCATGGAGTCAGGCCAGTAGCCCAAGTAGCTCCCAGAGGAACCAGCTGCCTTGTTTTCTCCAACAGCCATTAAAAGCTCCTCTGTCTTTAGGTCTCTCAGGGTTGCTAAAGTAACGGTTGCATAAATCTGTTACTGACTCGAGCTTTGCTGTTTCAAAATGCACAGGGCGTTTGAAACCCTTAAATTGAAAGATGAACAGTGCCTATAGACTCACTTTCCTAAAACCCAAGCAAGCAAATAGTTCCCTCTCACCCACGCAAAACCCAAGTGTTCCCCTGAAAATCTGTGTAGACGCTAACGATGAACTAACATTTTGTACTCCTTTGAGATCTCCAGTTCTTAGAGCAGGGGTCCTCAAACTTTTTAACCAGGGGGCCGGCACGTGGATTAAATGGCAGGCAGTCATCTGTGGCTGCTTGGTTCCCCCCCCCAAGTGGGGGGTCAGGGCAGGGGGGTTCTGTAAATACAGGGGGGACAGACTGAGGACCCTGGGGGGCCATATCCACCCTGTGGGCCGTAGTGTGAGGACCCCTGTTTTAGAGTGTTTGTTTCAAAGCATCAGCTGTAAAGTAACTCACTAGGGAGGAACAGCAAGTGTGAAGCAGCGTCTGCCAATACTGCAGAAGCGTGAGGCAATAAGTGTCAGTTTAAAAAGGTGAACGAGAAGAGTGTAATTACCAAAGCAGAAGCTTAATTAGGATAGCAGGATCGGTTCTTTATTGCATGCTTACAAGAAGATCACTAGGGACTTCCTTTTTATATCTCATGCAAAAAGGAGCACTTAATAGCACAGTGCTGCTTAAAACCACTTTGGGATTCGGCTCTGTAGTGTTTCATAGAGAAGTAGGTTGCCTGCTTTATTGGTGCCACTTGTGGTGACACTGTGAGGTATCGCAGTGCATCCCATGCGCATTCTGCCTCCCAGAAAAGCTTTGCTTGGCTTATCAAAGCAGTAAGACTGGAGGCTTGCAGACCAATGCAGGCAACAGTTTATAAATTAAACCCAGACCTCCAATCAACAGCAGGCAGCACAGGAAAAACTGAAATACATATGACAGTCAAGTATTTGGAAATCAGTTTGTTTTCCAGTCTCTCTGCCAAGATCTGATTTCAGAGATGTTACAAGAGCCCCCAAGAGTGAATAGCGTTGGCAATGAGCAACAATTCTCCCTTGTAAGAGTAACTTGGAGTCTTGTCCGTAGATCCCAACAGGTAACTTAAAGATTTAACACCAGCTTATCCTTGAAGTGTGAATGGATGTGTGGACTTTTGAGCCTTCTCACCCTTTTCCTTAGGGGAGGGAGGAGGTCACTTCTGTGAAGCTCCAGGACAGAAAATCTTTTCCCTTCCTACACATAATTTAAATGTTGAGGGCCCTGATGTGAAATGTTTAACACAGCTCCTTGTACAGCAGTCAGCTTTGGATTTACAAATGTGAAATTAGAACTTTTCTTTTCTGAATTTAGAATCCTTCCAAGTAAGCCTGAAGGAAAATGAAGATAAGGACTCAGAAACTGGCAGAAGTGTACTTTATTTTACAAAATGCAGTTACTTCTGCCCTCCTGCTATTTTTTTTTTTGCCTTGTACCCTCAGAAGAGTAAGCAGAAATATGTGTTTCTCTTTCAGATAACGCATTGCTGCTTCAAGAACTTGCCAGACGAGTGCGTTTCCTCAAAGGCCAAGCTCTGCAGAACATCAAAGAATATCTCTCAGGTATTGCCTGCTTTGGCTAATCTCCACTTCTAAGTCAAGAAGTCTTCAGAGGGAATGTTTAGAGGGAATGCCTCAGAATAGGCAGTGCAGTAGCTCATCAAGCAGCAGAAGGTCCTGAGCTTGTCACTCCTGCAAAATACACACAATAGATGTATTTGGCAGGGGTTTGCCTGGCTGCTGCAGAGATGTGCAGCACGTGAGATGAGGATGGCGCTCAGGGTCCAGCACTAAGCTCTCACTGGGGCATCTCAGGACCTGCCTTCAGGAAAGACAGGGGCTAAAATTACCCTGGCTGGCTCCTCTCTTTGAAGGACAGTACAGTAAAGGTCACGGAGGTCTGTTGAAAGTCCCTTTCCTAAAGTGAGCAACCATCCTTCACGAAAAATTGTGGCAAGTGGTATTTCTAAGGACCACTTGTTTTGCCATCACGGGATTCTTGTTTTCCTGTTGGAAACTTGAGGCTGAATCCTGCAGAGCCTGGGGCTCACAGTGTATGGGAAAACTCAACACACATATTACAGGCAAGGATTTTGTGCAAGGCAGGACTGCAGTTCAGGCCAGCCCACTGAGGCTCCCTGCCTGTATAACAGATGCCATTGGACTCGGAGCGTTTCAGGATGTGCAAACAGTCTATTTCTAGATCCGCTGTGTCCGACACACTGCAAATAATTGATTTATAATAGTAGCTTGCTATGTCAGCAATAGGCAAGGAATAGAAAAAATTATAATCTCAATATAGAGTAGAGAAGACTATTTATAGCCTTGCTTTAATAAGGGCTAAATCCACTGCTAATTATACCAGCATCTTTTAATCCAAGGTTTAATACACTTGGCTTCTTCATTATGAATCTCAAAAGGGCATGTTTAGCCATAGCGAACGTAAAAGGGCCTTTAAAGTTAATTTGAATATAGTAAATCTCCATAAACATAGAATTTAGTTTTACAGTCATTTTAATCTCTTTTTCAAATAAAGTGTTTGAACATAAATTGGGACTACTTCAGAGAGAGCAGATGTTCTCTCTGGGGTTTAGTGGGAACAGACAGCTCTTTCTCTTCTGAAGCTCCATAGTGACCACTGTATTTAATAGCATTTAAACTCAAATTAACTCCCATTTTAAAATAGGTACCATAACCCTTCTTGTGCTTACCAGAATTGTTGTGAGGTAGTTCCAGGAGCTGTTCAAATGCTGATGCCCAATGCTAGATTAACAGTGTAGAGAAAATGAAGGTCCTTACACTACAGAATAGTAAATGGTTACTGCATAGCATTTGCACTGAACAGAAAATAAGAACTGTGTCTCCAGAACATTTCTGATTTTGATCTCTCAGCAAAATCTGCTGTGCAAGGAGCCTATGGGTAGTAAATTTTTGTTTGTATTTAGTGTAGTTCAGAAAATAAGCTAAGAGCAGACTTCAGAAAGAATGAGAGGGAATGTGTGTGTTTTGGTTAAATTTCACCCCCCGTGTAAGATTTTTTTCTATCTCTGTTCCCCTATTTCAGGGAACATTGTGAGAGTAAATGCCATTAAAATTTTGAGATGCTTGATTGCCATGGCAGTGGGCTCTGGGTAATTACCTAAGACATCCTCAATGTTGAAACGGCTGTTCATTAGAAGCCACCAAGTATGAGGGGAATAAAGCTCAAATTGGACCATTTTGCCAAAGACATCAGTTAGTCACTGATCTTTCTAATAAAACTGTCAAGCAGCACACATCTTTTGTGGGCTGGAGTTTTAAATTGTGGTATAGTACTACCGTTTGCTGTATGCCACTGAACAAAAGGAACAGCCACATTAGACTTTTGGCATTTTTCTTCAAAGGTCACAAAAAAGCAGTCGTCCTTTTTATTAGAAATCTTTCAATTACCTCTCTAAGCTGCATCTCAAAGTCTTCAGCAGCTGGTTTAGACAACTTTTTAATGGAAATAAACAGCCATTTGACATTTTTGCCACTTGTAATGCAGAAGCAGATAGTGAAATGATTTACAAAATGTGTATGATTCACTTTGCAAAGTCTACCATGGATACAAAGCCTCTGACTTGGAGAAATTAAGGCCCTCAGAGGTTGGTTGTTCTGTTCAGTGGACGATCAGCAACTGTTGCCTGTTTCTAGGTTATTGGGCTCTTTGTGCTTGCTGATATTAGCCAGAAAAGACTTCTAGGAACAAAAAGCAAAGGTACTTGTTTGCATTAAGGCTGTTAAAAAGCTTATGTCTCTCGCCCAACAGTGCTGGTGTCATCTGTTTATCCTTGGAAACCCCAAGCTGTCCATTGCTATGCCCTGCCCATACTCTGGTTCTTCCTGGGAAGCAGGATCCTGCCTCTCAGAGGTGGTGATATCAGGACTGCAGTCATCAGGCTTGCAAGGCCCTCTACAAAGTGATGGGCTCCAAGCTGAAGGAGCTTGCCAAAAGCCAGCCTCAGCACGTGGCACAAAATCTCTGGAGCATTTTGGATTTGAGAGATGAAGGCTTGGTGTGCTCCAGGAAGCAGATGAAGAGGTGACGAGTGGCAAAGGTGGATATGGCAGTGCCATTGGTTTGAAGAGTAGGATGGAAAGTAGTTATTCAGTGCTTTTTTTAAATAGTGTTTTAAAAAAGAATAAACAAATAAAAGGAAGTCTTTTTCAGAAGTTTTCTATCTTAAGCTTATGTTCCCTAAGAAGCTTGCACAGGTACCAAAAAGATAAAAACCTGTGTGTAAATGTAATTTGTAACTGTAAAAAGGAAAAGAATATATTTCTATACATACTTAGAAGTAAGAGATGTGCGCATATATATATTTACTTACAAAGTAAGAGATGTGCTTTGGAAGCACTGAGGCTACAGGATTACGTGGCTTGACTCAGGGAGCAGACAACGGGTGACTGGGACCTCCTAGGCAAGAGGCTATGCTGTGGGGTTATTGGAGGATGTGCAACTCCCTATAAGTGCCAGTATACCATATAGGTGCCGAGCTGCAAGGGGGCCTCTTTACAAGTCTCTGATAGCTGCTGGTGCAACGGCAGATACCTGAGATGTCCAGGTCATCCTCAGACCCCATGACAGCATCATGACAGTAGAAATCTCTCCAGCTGCACTGAAATTTTCTGCCCATTTCAGGGGATGCATCTTGTCTGTAGTCCCCTGTGCTCCCCTGTGCAATGGACTGATGTGTGGAGGTGATGGGTGTCATCTGATTGCCTCCCAGCACCTTGGGGCACCCCTGAGGAGGTGTAGGAGAGGGGCTCGAGGCAGGGGGCTGCGCCACCTTGCAGGGGGTGCTGGGTGACACGCAGGCAGTGAGTGGGCTGAGTGTGCCCTACAGAAACTGGGGAGAGGGGAACTGCAGGCAGGCATCATGGGACAAAGTATAGTTTTTAAACTGAACCTGAGATTCAGGAAACAGAGTGAGGAAGGGATGTGCCAGTCCTTCACCATACGAACGTTTGAAAGCACAAGGGAAGAAAGGATGAGGAAAGAGAGGAAGGGCTTAAAGCAGCAGATGTTGGTGCATCTGTATAGTCAGATATGTAAACAAAGCAGCCTGATCTATGTTCATATAATCCTCAATACAGTGGCATTTTTTTGAAAGAAAGAAAAATGGAAGTTTTGGGGAGAGGGAAAAATGGGGAAATAATGGCATGAAACACCCTGGGACCATGGAAGATTAAAAGAGCCTTGACAGGTTCTTGGCAGGTCCGAGGATCTTGCATGAAGCTGGGAGGCCAAAGAATACTCTGGGGAGATGTGCCCATCCTAGGGCTTTTGGGGTCTTGTATTTATTTGCTGCATTGTTTGGTATAGCTAAATCTATGCAGGGCTTCAACTTGCTGGCTACTATTGTTTCATTGGGTCACCTCTTAAGTAGTCTCATTTTCTTTTTAGTACAGTACTCAAGTGGTGAAATTATTTAGCAGACTCTTCTAATTTATTTTTTTTTCTCCTGTTTTCTGTTGTAACTCCCAACTTTTGGTAGCAGGGAACACTCAGGAACTCATCTCTGTGAAGTCTTGGAATGTGGTTAGGCCAGGGACCTGGCTGTGAAACACCAGCGTCTGTGGGGATCCTGCAGAGCCTGGTGGAAGCCACAGCCCTTGCAAATCTGCTAGAGCGTTGTGGAGCTTATCATCTTGAGAATTTTTTCTAAGAACTTACCAGAAACAGGAACAGCCTGGTAGTTGTTTTGCAGGCATGATGGGGCTCCACAAAGTATTTGTGTGCACCCCAATGCTCAGGGTGAAACACTGGAGGATGTTAAAGGGTGGCTGACTTTAAATAGCAGATCTTGCACTCTGCCACTTTATTAAGCCCTTGCAGTTGCTGCTGCCTCAGATCCATTTTAACATGCAATTTTGTTTTCTTTTTAAGTAGTTGGCATCTCCAGTGAGCCTCTTGATTTTGCTTCCACTGCCTAAAAAGCTGCTCTTGCCTTTTCCCTCCTCTGCAGATGTCTCCCTCTGGAGCCCAGTAAGTGCTGCTTTGTCCAGGCTGCTTTTGCTGGGCTGAATAGAAGCTCTTTAGTTTTACTTTCTCTTTGGCTGTGCTTGGGCCTTTGGGAAAGTGGAGGGAAGTTAATTCCCAAGTGCAGAAACTTCATATGTCGCCTCCCAGAGTCTGGTTTTATGCATTTAGTTGTAGCACTTGCAAAGTGGGTTTGAAAAATAACCAGTGGAACTGGTTTCTTAACTCTCTATTGGCCTCAGGTGGTGCTTTCGTGGATACTGGTCCACACAGTCCACCAGAGTAAAAGGCCTGCTGGCCCATTTTCTGTCCAGGTGTTTTATTTTTTTAACTCTCCAGCTGAAACAGTTTCCCCATGAGAGGGGCACGCCTACCCAGTAAAATCAAATCCAGCTGACCAAGTGATTGTCTGCAGAGGGGTTAGTTAATTCAGCTTAGCTGAGCTCTCCTGCCTCCATTTGCACAGGTCCACCTCTCAGAAGTTACTAACAAACTGCTGAGGGTTTTGGCTGATGCAAACAAAAGGCAGAGCAGTGTTAGGCCTCCTTCCAACACCGGTAAGAACTTAGATATTTTATTTTTCTGAATTTTGTTACAGAAGTCACACCGGAGGAGACTGTAAGCTGCACTTGCAGGGCCAGTTTAAATAATTTCACTGTTGCATTTAATGTGCGGTGCAGCTGCTAACCCACAGAATTTAGTGTAGCAGAAGAGATGGATGGCGGTCTTGTACACTGGCTTACTCTTACCCTGCGTCCTGCCAGCGCCCCAGGACAGACCCTGGCTAACACAGATGGTTCCTCCTGCTTGCTGAAGGTAAGAGTTGTTGTTCTCACGGGAAGGTGGCGGGCAAAAGGTAACATGGCTTTTACCATAAAGGAGGGAAGAGAGCTTATGTTCCTCTACGGGGTAGGAAGGGAGTGGTTTTGTGTCATCTCCCTGCGCAATGGGGCGTTAGAGCTCTGAAGCTGCGTGAGCAGGGAGACCGGTGCTGCGTACTCTGAAACTAGTTGTAAAATTGATCATTTCCTGAAACGGGCATTTTTTTCTCACCACGAATCAAAGCCCGTGCTTGTTGGCTTGGCTTGTCTGCTCTTTGTAGCCCTTGTGCTGTGCAAATGAAGTAGCTGGACCCTGAATCTCCCTGTGAAAATGCAACCAGAAACCCCTGCAGGAACGTAAATGCATGAGCTTGGCAGTGCCAAGACTTTGAGGGTGGGGATGGTATGAAAAAATGAATGGCTAATAGGGAGGGAGGACAAGAAGGTGCTTCTTGTGGTGCTGCTGTGAGAGGTGGTGCAGGGAATTAAAGAATGCACCTGGAGGGAGCTGCTTTTGCAGACAGGCAGCTGGGTCATGGAGTGTAATAAGGCGATTCTGGTAGAATTTGCCCTTGCCAAGTTGAAAGGTGGGCTTGGGAACCAGCTGCTGGAGTCTCTCAGGCTGAGGGAGGTGGGTTGGACTGGGGTGGCTATTTTCATCCTTGTTAAATAGTGATGGTGGGAATGAAAGGGTTGCACTGCTACCAAATCTCTGACAGCTGACACTGAATCCTGATACTCTGATACTGCCTTTGATACAGGCAGAGGTGAGAAAACTACTCTAGTTAAAAATAGAGTTGACCTGAACCTTTAAGCCTCCATTCTGCCTTGGTATCTTTAGTTGAAAAAAACCCAGGAACTTTGGCCAACAAACTGGCCCTGAGTATCCTTCAAAGCACCCCTGCTAGTTTTTTAATGGAATTGGTTGTGGTAAAAGAGCTTGTAGAGCCTCTCTCTCCGTGCTAATAGCTGTGCCCTGGGTAATGAAGGCTGTGCTGCTTTCACAGTCATTGAGCATGTTTCACTTCTGCTGCATTTGGGAGCAGAATGTAAAAAACTCTGTCCCCCTTGGAGACTGCGGTGAAGGCTGCAGGATGCGCAGGTTTGTCCGTACTCGCTGCAGGGTCCTGGGAAGGGCACACGTGCCCGGCGGCCAGCACTGCAGTTCAGCCCTGGCTCTCAGGCACAGCCTGAAATGTCATATCCCTTGTGATTTGACTGCTGCTGTTCCTGCTTCCTCTACTGATGCATGCACTTCTATGCACAAAATCGCCTGTCTGTGCATGGAGACACTTCCTCTACACAGTAGTCCTCCTCTGTGTATACTGTCACTGTATATAGTAAATTGGGCTGTAAAACTGCTCAGGGTTGGCACATTTCTGTCAGTGCAAATATTCGAGTAGTAGTAGTAGTACATATTATGTCAAGAAGGGAAATTGGCTATACTAATAAAATGACTTTCAGATTAATGTAATTGTGCCAGTACTAGGATCTCGAGTACTTTGATCGCTCTATTATTCTGGCAGGTTTTTATTTTCAGTATCATCTAGTGCAAACAAAACATGCTGCTGTTTGCCCAGGGAACAGCCGTCCTTTAGCTAAACCAGCCTGATGGCTCTAGCAGGTGCCCTTGCAGGCCAGACCCCTGCAGCGGTGGCACCTCACCGCGCAGTCTGGCAGCTGCTGCCAGGTCCTGCTGTTTTGTTCCCCAGTGATCCTGCAAGGAACACACCATTCAAAGGTAACGGTAACAGCGTGCTCCTCTTCTGGTCCTGCCCAGGGCTGACAGCAATTCACATTTCACACCTGCAGGGAGCCTTTTATTTTTTCTGGGTTTTTTCCTCAGACTTATAGATTGCTTTTGTCCCAGTCAGTCTTCGCCTAAAATCTTCCTCGGTGCAATTCTAATAAGGAATAAATCTGTTCTGCCATACGCTGTTCTCGCTGGCCCTCTCCTCCTCTTCCTCTTTGGCCACAGCTGCTTTGTGTCATCTGTTGCTGCTATCTGGCATTACAAATTTATTTATGCGTTTGGGGGACAATGTGCCCAAAAGGTTCTGTATAGACAAAAGTTTTCTAACTAGATGTATTCTGTGCTAGCAGTAGACCTGAACAAAGAGGAGTTGGCCCAAATCCCAAAGCTTTGCACACATGCAATCTGAGCCCTTTCTGGCTCATAGCTGTCTTCAATCACAATTGTATATGTAAGAAGAGAAAACTTATTTCACTGGGAAAAGTTGCGCTGCTTTTGAAAAGGTATATATGTACATTTACTCGGGACAGCAGTCAAGTAGTGTTGTTTGTAACTTGTTTGCAGAAGGCTGAGTTGACTGTGAGGCTGATAACAGGTGAGGAGCGTTGCTCAGATCTATTTATACCCCAGCCTGGGTGCCATTCAGCCCAGAGCTGTGTGAGAATTTATTGCTGTGGGCCAGTGCAACGAATTCCTGCGTAGCTGGAAAAAGCGCCTCTGGGTTCGGCTCCGACTCTTGGTGGACTGTATGGTCATTGACGATGCTGCCTTCTAAGAAATTATTTAAAAGTTTCATTTTGTAATAATTTGAATCTTTTTAAACTTACATTTTAATTTGTAGCTGCCATTATTCCTCTGCCTTGGGGAAAAGCACTTCACAGCCCAGTGCAAACTGTAACATTTTGACAGCACTGTCTGCACGGTTGCCAGTTTCCGATGGTACAGAAGAAATGTGTGTCTGATGTGTTAATTAGGCTTTCTGAGGGAAAATATCTATATTATGTGGCTGTGTGTAATTGCTTAGAAATGGATCTAATCCTGGCCTAGTGAAGTCCAGGCAGGGTAGCATGTTGCAGGGAAGAACAGTCCATGAGCTTACAGCGTTGCAGTTACCAGCACAGCAAATGTCTCCTCCTGGGTTTTCCTTGGAGACAAAACTAGGGAGATAAACTGCCTGTTTACCACTCTCCCTGCCCCAGTATTCTCAGATCTTGTTAATGCATCATCTTAAAGGCAGTGAAACTTTACACCTACCTGCACACCTGGTGTTTAAAGGATGGCATTTTTTTTCTCTCTTTAAAGTCATTGCTCTTTCATACCGGAAACATTTCTTAGTCTTTAAACTTACTATGTTAATAAACAAAGGTGGATGATGCATGGTCCTCCTGATGATGCTTTTCAGAGTACTGGTGAATGTTTGGCTTACAAAATTAAATTTAGATATAGCTTGGGTCTTGGCTTAGTTTTATGCAAATTTAGGAGGAAAAGAAAATTTGAGATAGAAAGCTTGAGATAATTGGATCCACTGGCCCCTGGGCTAGCTTTCTGTTTACCTTCCAGCAGGACTGGCTTGTCATTGGCAAAGGGGTGGGTGGGAGGTGGTCAGCCCCAGCACTGTTGCTTTGTGCTTCTGGAGCACATCAGTCTCCTGGGAAGCATAATCCAAAGAATGGAGAAGCTCACACGAGCCCCAGTCTCTGTTTGGCTGCAAGGAGTCTAAATTAAATCTCTTAAAGTTATTACCACACTATTTAAATAAATGCCTTTCTATTTTTGCTGGTTTGTAAACAACCTCTGAAGAGCTGCAAGTTCTGTCATGTGCTGGGAGTAGACAGGCTGCAGAGCTGTTGGGCAGCCAAGGGAACTGGGAGTACACCGAGCATCCAAATGCCTGCTGTGCTTCTAGTGCTGTGGTGTTTCCAGTGTTTGTTTGTTTGTTGTTTTTTTTTCCTGTGGAAAAGCTTCATCTAGCTATTTGGCTAGAAATGGAAAATAGTTGACTTGCTTGGGCTAGCAGAGCCCAGAGATGTACATGCTTTCTCCCTCTCTTGGTTATTGGTAGGATAAATAGTTCTGACACACTGAGTTTTCCAACATGAAGAATGTAGGATTGTATTTTGTTTTAATTGTCGATGGTGGTTTCTAGATTATTTTTTTTCTTTATTTTGCACCTTAAAGATACCCTGTTACCAGCTGTTGTTTAACATACTATGTGGGCTGATACGAAATTTGTCTAAGACTTGGAATTAGGGAACTGCTTCCCAGGAGTCCTGTGTCTTAGTAGCTGCTCAACTGCAGAGCACTGCATGACACTAGGGCATCCCTGATGCTCCCTGTTCCCTGGCTTATTCACGTGAAACACTTTGCTATGGAAACCTACTTGTATGCCAAGCATCATGATAATTAATGCATGTATGTATATGCATGTGTTTTCTCTGAAATACAAAGATCAAAGGATATGCATGGATATTGGGTCATTGATAAAACAATATTCAAAAAAGTCCAGAAAGATGTGTTGCCTTGCCCTGATTGTCCACATTAACTGTATTGACAAGCAAAGAGGTACAAAGCTTCAAAGTGGAGGAAAACATTTAAGAAATAACAAATTAAAGCCATTGTATTGTACTGACAGGCTTAATTTCCAGTTTGGATGCAAGACATATTAAACTAATATTAGTTATAAGAGAGGGTAAGGCTGCAAGATGGAGATTGCCTCACTAGGTTGACTTCTTAGTCACATTTAAAAGCCAAGCAGCTACTGAGTTGTTTGGGTTTGGTTTTATCTGTCAAGTCATCTCAGCCTTGCTACATACATTTCTGTGTGTCTGCTGGAATGCTGGAAGGTTTGTTCAGAGCTTTACAGTTACTGCTGTGGGGAGGGCCAGCTCTTTGTTAGCTTCCTTGGGCTTCAGCTTTGGCTCGTTCATACACTAAAGACCCAGTGGTTCAGTAGTAGTAATAATAAATGAAGGGCAGCATATAACACTGAAAGCTTTCTGTTTCTGTTTAATTGCTATAGAACTGAGTCATCTATGCCTCAAGGAAAACTTTATTAAAGCAGGAGGGATTCATATGGAGTAAGATAGGCTTATCACCCCTTTCTCCTTCAAAATAACCTTGATAGTGTACTCTATATATCTAACTTCAGAAATCCTCATGGGATTACTTAATGCGATCACAGAGTTATATATTAGTAAAGAAAGAGAATAGAATGATGAGGAGAGGTAAGAAGCCAGATTTTGAAGTTCAGAATGTCAGTAAAGTGGAGAGCAACTAGGGGCAGTGAGGGCTGTAGATAATTTCATGCTAGCAGTGGTGGAACAGGACAAATGCAGGGCAGGCTTATGTGAGATGAATGGAAATGGGATCAGAGGTATAACATGGTCCTGGGTCTTGATCACCTTGTCCTGCTGAGTATTTACTGTCTGTATCTGCACGTCTTTTTTTCAATGTTAATATTTTCATTATTCATCCAAAAAGGGCAGTTGGGCAGTGGACAAAAAACCACAGACTTGGGATCTTTGCCCCCAGTTTTTAGATGATCCACCATACATGATCCAAAATGTATGAACATTTTCCTTTACCTCAGGACAACATGGAAGTGATCCCCTAATCCATACTGCAAGCGTTATGAAACCATCAGAGTCTTGCCCAGGAAGATCAAAATCTCAGTTTGAGGTTCATACCTGCAACATGCATCTCTACATGCTGTAATGACAATGGAACTGAGTATATCTGATGTGGGAAGGATTAATGATTTGCTAATCTAGCAGGATATCTGTTCAGGAGACGTTGATTCTGAAATGCTTATAATCACCAATGATGATGAAATGCCTCGGATGTTAAAGAGGTGTGGCAGTGCAAACCCTGTAATATGCTGGTTTTATTGAGAACTTGCACAGCTTTCTCAACCATACGGCTAATTTCTGAGCTGGTTCTTGGAGTCAAATTAAGCAACTGGAGTGTGTGTAGTCCTTTGGTGTTCTAGTTGTCTTCAGGTGCTGTGGGTATGAAATGGCAGGTCCCTGAAAGGTCTGAGATTTGAGCAGTGTCACTGGAAGCAGGGGGCAGCTGCCACTTTGTTAAAGGTCTGCAGGTAAAGTGCAGCATGGAGCTGTTAGCTGTTGCTTTCACTGCTATGAAGCCCTGGCTTGAAAACTGATACTGCTTCACTCTGTCCTCAGCCCCTCTGCCATGAGACTCCCCTGCAATGGGTGTGCTGTGATATTAACCCTTGGGACAAACCCCCTGCCCCATGCTCGAGTTAGCTGTGGTTGTACCACTGGGAAGCTCTACTGGACCGAGTACAAAACTGCCAGGTCACTAAGCTTAGAGCAGGGCTGGAGGGGAGCACAGCTGCCCTGTGCTCTGCTCTGTCAGTGCCCAGGCTGCGTTTTGTGGCCTAAAAGCGTATTTGCTTAATGGAAATGCAACCCCAGTTAACGTACCAGTAAAACACAAGACCAGCTTGTGCTGGGGTGGGGAAGAAGGAAGCAAACAGGCTTTTTGTAGCACAGGGCACTAGTTAGTGCACTAAGAAGGAATCAATAATGTAACACATTGGGCTGAGATTTAAGCTGGTCATATACAGAATACAAGAGAGATCAAACTCATACTCTGCATATAAAACCTGTGATTTATTTACATGAATAAAAAATAAATCTTAAGGTTGAGTACAGTCTTATAAAACAGTTGTATTCCATAAATGTTGTATTCATGAAAAATGGAAGTTTTATCCAAAAAACTTGTAAAAAAACCCAAACAAACAAAAAAAAGGTGAGCCAAACTATCATTTCTTGCATACTATAGTTAATCTCATGCTTGCAATACAAATTGAAGGTAAACACCTTATTTGCAAGGGTCCTGTACATTAACTGTACCAAAGAGAATGTTAGCTATATGTAGTCACGAGTTCACATCACAAACTTGTAGATCACTCCTGGAGACACTCTGTTCCTTGAATACAAGGCTCAGTTTGCTGCAGCATCAGAATCCTTCAGCAGCTGCAGGTGGGGTTGTGTCTGCAGTGAGGTTCCTGATGACCACGGCCATAGTCAAAGCAGGGAGAGATGCTGTGGCAGGATGCCAGCTCGTGTTCCACATCTTCAGGGGAGTCTGGTTTTTGAGGAAAAATGCTTTGGCTGACTCCATGTCCAGCTAACACACATGTGAGTAGGTTTCCAGCTTGATTGCTGAGTGTTGTTCCATGTGCTACTGTAGCTCTTGCACCACAGAATTTGGTGCTTGGGGGATATAAATACTTTCTCTTAGCATTCATCATGGGTGCTGGGAATTTCAGCACGAAACCATAAAGAGATAAAAGGATTGTAGTAGCTGAGCAGAAGCTGTCCTCCCACTCTCAAATTTTCATCTTCAAAGCTACATTAAGGCACACAAAGTGCAGGTTTTCTGCTGTCAGATTTCTGGTTTGTTTCTGTTCTGTGTGGTTACTGCCAGCAGAACAGACAAACCCAAAACGCATGCAAAAATGTATTTGTATTTTTATGCAGTAGGGAGAGAACTACACTTCTGATGAGGGGGAAGACTGGCCTGCAGAGTTTGCCCTGCTGATGATCTTTGCAGTATCTCCCTGGTGATTTTCCAACTTGACAGGGGACGGTGTGTCTGCCTGTGTGATTACGAGGTGGATCTGTTGACATCTCCTAGCTGTTCACTGTGGCTATGGCTGCTTTGCCACATCAAGCTCACAAACCCCTGACGGTCTAGAGCATCTATTCACTGAGTTCTGAGTTATTCTTTATATTCAAACCCACCTTAAACTTAACAATTAAGGTTTCCTTGTGTCTGTGGTGTAAGATGGCACAGAACTTATCGAAGGATGGTTGTGATTAAGGCACTAGGCTAAATCTCAGGAGTTCACTATCCAAAGGTGTCCCTTGTACAGCATGAGCCTCAGCTCCCCCATCATGAAGGTGGGGAGGAAGGGTCAAAAACTCTGTGTGAAGGTGAAGTGCCCAGATACCATCATCATGAAAACTGCAGGAAAAAATTTAATCTGTTCCTATCAAAATAGGACTACAAATAGTTTGTTTTGTTTTGTTTTTTCCTGGATCTTCTTCTGTACTGAAGTTGTATGTGAAAACATATAAAATCAAATTAATTAAAATTGCATTAATTAGAAGTTGCATCTCAATTGTGATAAATTAGTTAGATGAGCAAGATCCAGTAAATTCTCAAACTGTATTCCAGTGGGTGCTGTAAAAGCCTAGGATTAATTGACTGTAAATAACTTGTGTTTTTATTACAAAAATCTGTCTAGACTTTTCAGTGAAATTACAATAAATCCCCTCAAACTGCATATATCAGAAAGAATATAAACGGGATTCTCTATGGTAGCATTCTCTATTTTTTTTTTTTTTTAAAAAAAAAAGATGTGTCCTTAGGTGCCTCAGGTTTTACAACGTTGTTTGATTGGGCTATTACAAAACTACTTTAATCAGGATTAAGCCTTGTACCCTGGAAGCTAGAGGTGATGAGATTGTGATAATCAAAGGTGATTTAGAAGATCAAAGCCTTTTTGAGGGAGTAAGATCCCTAATTTTGTTCCTTTAAAAGGTGTTATTTTGTTTTAATTTATGTTTGACCTTATTCCCTCTCTGCATATTGATAAATACCTAGTGTAAAGATGTGGCTTTGCTGAAGCCATTGATGTTTTTCCAATAAAACTCAATTAATTCAGAATTTTACCTCCCCCCTGGAAATGTCACAACAGCCACTTTTTACATAACTGAAACTGTGATGCCTCCTGAATGAATAACATGTCAAATAGTGGTAATTTTGATAGTTTTTGAACGCCTCTATCTAAACAGTGAAACAAAGGACTTGGCTACAGGTCCTGTCTTTTCAAACCAATTTGCCTCAGACGTGCCCAGCTGCAAAGCATTTCTTTTGCTCAGTGTAGATCTTTGAGTTAAACCATGAAATGCAATCCAAAGGAGAAGCAGCTGGGTACCACTCTGCTGATATTTCTTAGCTTGTTGGGGCCAACGTGTGTTTTCAGATGCAATGCTGTTGTGTTGTTTCCTTGTGAGGAAAAAACGAAGCCACCTTTTGGAGGCTGGGAAAGGTGCTTCCACCCTCCAGGGCCTCTGGCCTTGCTCACGCCTCTGCCTTCGTGGGTGCTTCTGCTGTTACTCCCTCTGCAGTCCTTGGCCCACAACGTGGAGCTCGGGGTGGGAAGCAGATCTGTTGGACTCCTTGATTTCAGGAACACAAGGGCTGTTGTTCCAAGAGTCGCTTGCTTTTCTAGGGCTCTCCTCCCAGCTGCAGAAGGAAAGATGCTTAAGTCAAGGGGCTAATGAATCATGACTTTTTAAACCACAACTGATTAGACCACATTAACCCGTGAAGCACAAATGCTGCACAATACTATTGTTGTTCCCTGTCTCCTCCTTTCTACATGCTCTTCATATGCACAATCCGGATTTTATTCTTGTGGTGCCAAAAGCACTGTACTGTCCCTCCCAAAACTCTCTTGGGAAGCAAGCAAACATTTTGTATATTTAATAGGGGATCAGTGTGAATCTGGGTTCACTTGCAGATAGGAACAAATCCGAGTGAAAAGTCTCGTTCCAGACTCTGCTGGAGGAAAGGCCTTACCTCCGTTACACCTCTGCTTAACGTGGTTACAGTGGTGTCTCCATATGCCAGCATGATGGTGGGGGGTATTCTGGTGGTATCAGTCTGCCACACAGGAGAACTGTGACACAGAAAGTGTAAATGATGTTCCTGAGGTCACGCTGGCAGTCTCCAGGGGCACAGGGACTTTATGATTCGATACTGATTATAGCAGAGGAGCTAGTCGGGAATATCTCATGCCATGGGCTTTTGTGCTGAAATCTGCCCTGTGTTGCTGTAACTAATTCAAGTGGTTTAAGCTCAACGTGGGGAAATACTCCAGAGTTATCTGGGAATTATTACTGTATTTTAAGGACATAAACCACTAAATTGAATTAGCTTTCGACTACAGACAAGCTGTTATGCTTCTATTCTGACTGCTAGGACTCCAATGATTTGAACTGCTGAATGAAGAGGTTCATGATGCATGACCAGTCATGAAACTAATCCAGATACAAATATCCCCTCCTTGCAGGAGGTCTCACTTGGGATACTGGCTTTGGGCGTGATTCGGTCAACCCAATCCATTCTTAAGCCCTCCTCGAACGGTATCTTAAAGGCAATAGTGTTTAATCTTCTCTCTCTGCTCTACCTTGGGAGATTAGCAGTCGCAATGAAATATTGTTTTGGTTAATTGCATGCACAGAAATCCTATTACAGATTAACAGGATTTCTATGAGCAGAGCAATTATACACGTTATGCCTCGGTAGGATGTCAATAACTGCTGATTGCTATCAAATAACCAAACCTAGAAACCAGCAAAGTTAGCTCAGCCTGTCCATCCACAGGCTGTCCAAATGGCAACCAGTTGTGCTGACTTGAGCACCAAAACCTGCAGCTGAAGCTCTTGTCCAGGTACCATAAGCCGAAATGCAAAAGCTTTAACTCCAGTTAGGGCTAATGATGTTTTGAGTCCTGATATTCCTTAGAGCATGGGATGGGCAGGAGACATGCTTGGGAAACAAATGCCTTTTGCTTTCTAGGGGAGTAGTGAGTGTGCAGGAGACACGCAGATCTGTACACAACACTGACAGTGCTAGCTAGCAAAATGAGATGGAAGACGCTTTTTTTTTTTTTTTAATTCTTCTGCTAAAATGGGGTGGGTGGGGGAGGGAACTCATCCGCCTGAGACGGAACATGCTGCTTGTACA
>JAVJGJ010000032.1:29494280-29504376 GCA_035590215.1 Microhierax caerulescens | reverse complement strand
GAGTGATGCTATTCCAAGTTTGACTGTTCCCCCTTCCTCCTGTGATTAGTGCTTGAAGCTGCTAATAACACGCACGCACACACACGCACACACACCCCCCAGACCAAAACAAAGGCATTGTTATATTTGGAGTTCAGAACTGTTAAGGACTGAACATGGCTGTCCTTAGCTTCCCCCCCCAAAAAAATAAGAGGAGTTCTGTGCCATGAAACCAAGACTGAATTTTCCCTGGGGTGCCTGTCACAGCGGATGTGTAAGTGTAAGGCTTGAGCAAGCCATGGAAAGTTAACTCTTCCCTTTATTCAGACTGGTAGTCTACTGAAGTCTGGGGCAGGGCAATAGAATATTTCAGTTGGAAGGGACCTGCACCGATCATCTAGTCCAACTACCACGTTATCTTTGCCCAGCCATCTGTTCTGCACGAGAACAGGGCACCTTTTGGGGAAATCTCTTAACAACATTAATTTCCCACCAGGACTTTAGAAAGCCAACACAGTGCTTTACTTCTGCTTTCTTGGTCTGAAGTGGAAAGTTTCTTACCTTGCTTGGTGAAGCGCGGGTTCGCTGCCGGTCATTAAGGGAGCTGGGAGACGAAACTGGACCCCTGGTCGGCGGTCAGAGAAACTTCTCCTCACAAATGGCTGAGGATTGGCAGCACTCAGGGAGAGCTTTCTGGTCCGGTCTCCAGGCTGCTGGAAAAACAGATTGCTCTTTTGGGAAAGTGATGAAGCTTCAGGCTGGCTGGTCACCTCTGCAGTGGGTTTGGGTACCACTGGGGGTCTGGCTTCAAATAAGGAAGAGGTGGCTGGGCAGAATATTGAACGGACATTGCTGGTCTTCTTGGAGGAGGAGACCTGGTGCTCGTCCCCAGCCTCCAGCCCAGCTCTCAGCCCCTTGTAGGAGCAGGACGGGGAGGTTGGTGGGGAGGGGGTAGTGGGGAATGGAGGGGGGCTGGCATCTTGACGGTAGGCTGGGGAGCCCAGCAATCGGCGTGGTATTGGCGAGCTTTGCTTGTGCCCCATGGGAGGGCTGAGTGGTTTTCGCTGAGCTGGCGGAGAGGGCAGCTTCTTCTGCGAGGGTGGGCTGGGCACCCTGGGGCTAGAGGGGGGACTGGGTTTCCTCTGCATGGTGGGTGAGCTCGTCTGTGGGCTGCTAAAAGCCTGCAGAGAGTGTCTGTTGTGCGCTGGGGGGTTGAAATGCCGCTTCTCGGTTATTGGAGAGGAAGGAGGAGTTCTCGTTGGGGAGACCCTCCTGGCAAACGCTGAGGCTTTGTCGTTTCTCCTGAGTGAATCGGGAGAACCGTGCTTCTGGTATTGCACTGAAGTTGCAGGTGAATTGGGCTCTTTGCTCTCTGAGCTGTTGCTGTGTGGGATTGAAACCCCACTGGGATTTTGAAGAGGAATAATTTTATGGGTTTGCTTGTACAAATCCTCAGCCTCTTTTCTCTGGGTTGCCAGTATTTCCTCCGGGCTAGGGACGTACACGTTGGTAGGGTTCAGCTCCCGAGGGTACCTCTGCAGTTTATCATCGCCTGCTCCGGTATTTCTTAGACTTTTATTAGAAATCACACTGGGGCCGCTGATATTTTTACTTGGCAACAAGTCAATGGACTGAAGGGAAGCTTTCATTTTGGGGGAAACTTGTGATCTCTTAGTAGCACGAAATTCTGTTTTGGGAGGCTTTTTGGCATCTTCTGAAGAGTTTCCTTCTATTCTTGCAGTTTCTTCACACTCAAAGTCAAAAGATGTGTCCGTTAACATTTCAGGTGGTGGTGGTGGCAGGTTCTCAATGTCTTCATCAGCTTCTTCCTTTGTGTCTTTCTTGTTTAATTCTGCAGCTGGTGCAGGAGGAAAGGCATGTGGAAAGCTAGGAGAAACTCCACTGGTGTTTGAAGGGTTTGCGTCTTCTACTGGTGAAATACGATGCTTAAGATTTAAAGGTGCCAGGCTTCCCTGAAAGGGAATGGTGGGTGGCATGACTGGAAGCCCAAATTTTCTGATGCACTTTATTGGTCCTAAAGATCCTAAAGGTGAGGCTTTTACAAGACCATCAGCAGGACTGAACGTTTCAATAAGCTTTTTGACAGACTGTCGGGGGACACAGCTACTGCCATTGAGCATTTGTGCTCCAGGAGGCTCCTTTTCTTTGCCTCCTGACGTCTCCTGGGTGGGCATAGTAGCCCTCAAAGGTTTCCTGCCCTTTTTTTCATCCAGTTGATGGGCAGGGTTTTGATCAACCATGAATGAAGGGACTTTATCCTGGTTAGGCAGGATGCTGAAATTTTTTGAGAGGCACGCCTTCAGTTTGCTAGAGGACCTAGATGTAATTTGCTCATCCTGCAAATGAGGTGCTGTTCTTGATTTCCGAGGTTCTGTGTTGTTATCTGTATCTTTTACATAAAACATTTCCAGCCTCTTGCTGAGCTCTTTTTGAGTTCTCTGAAGCTCTAGGAGGGTCGGGTCCTCTGCCTGGCTTCTGAGAGACTCCTCTGACCTGGACCGTTGTTGTTTCCTGAAGGTTTTCTGGCTGCCCGTTGCTGTACTGGGCCTTGTTGTAAGGACCTCTCTTCCGCTCTCATCCTCTATCCATTCTTTACGCCTGGATTTAGCTGGGACGAACTTGATTTTTTCACTGATGGCATCTTTCATCTTCATAATAATTTCCTCTGTCTCTGCATTCTCTGTCCTCTTGATGGACTGCCTCTGTGTGTTATCAGTGACTATAGGCAAAGACAGGGACCTCCTTGGCAGAGCATCCTTCCCCATTTCTGACAAACTTGTATTGTCGTCATCCTCCCCCAGGGTGCTCCCTTCTTCATCGTTGTCATCATCATCAGAAGGAAAATCTGTTGATTCACAGATTTTGAAATGTTCACCTTCCTGAGTAAAGCCAGACTGGAAGGAGTTGTGGAAATAGCTTTTGTTCAAGCTTGTGTATTGGTGCACGGTAGAAATGCCTTCTGGTACTCCACCCTGACCAGAAGTCCCTTCCCTACTCCGCACAGGTGAATAAAATATATCTTTAAAATGTCTTTCAAGTGCACAGTCATGGGATGCAGCTGTGCCTGGTGACACTTTCCCATCACGCACACGCTCTGCTCTTCTGGTGTGCTCTTGGGACAGATGTCCGTGCCCACAGGAATCGCAGCTCGCTTGTCCTCCATGCTGGCTGAGAGCGCTGAACTCTTTGAGGGACTCATTGTCCACGCCAATGCCACTGTCCTCAGAATACAGAGTCCTGTCATCACCGTGGGACTGAGAGGATCCCGCTGTTGAGGCTTCAAGCAGCCTTACTATCCGTAGCAGGTGCTCATCGAAGCACTGCTTTGCTTTCAGTTTTCCTTCCAAGTTACTTGCAGCAGACCGCAGGTAGCTGCATGTCTCCTGCAGGGCATCTGAGGTGAGGGAGGCCAACGTCCCACTCAGCAACTGCATCTTATTGACCGTGTACTGCAGTAGTTGTTGCAGAAGGTCAGGATGCTCCTTCAAATCGCCTTTTTCTGCTGGCCATGCCAGATTCCCACCTACATCTTTGAGAAGATTTTCCCCATCGTTAGCAATTTCTTCCAAGAGTTGGTTGATTTCATCAAAGCGAAGCACGAGAAAGCTTACCATCTGCTGTAGGAAGAGCTGAGTTTGGGTAGCCTCGGTGGCCATGTGGATTATAGTTTCATACTTGGAGAGGTTGGGATTTAAGTAGGCATACGTGCTCTGATGAGCCTTAACCAGCAGTTCTGGGAAATCTACCTTTTTCTCTGTCTCGCACAGGGCCAAAATGGTCTTTTCTTTAATTTTGCTAGGTCGATGTTGCTTTGCCAGCTTATGATTTTTTTGCTTCTTTCCTTTCTTTGGGATTTGCTTTGCATTGCTTTCATTCTTGTCATCCCAAATGAAAGCGGATGCTTCTGATTCACAAGAGCTTTGCTTTCTGATCTGTATGGCCTCAGTGATGTGTTTTTGAGACTCAATCAGTTCAGACATAACGATTTCAGCATCTGTGGCTGTCCTCTCAATTTTCTTGTCTTCCCTGGAAATCTGGGGATCTGAATGAGCCTGGGAAGATAACTGCAAATTATCACTCTTGCCCTGCTCTGACAGTTTGTCCTCCTTTTCTTGTAGACAGTCATTCCCCTGGATCCCATATTGGTGGAATTCATCAGTATTGTAGCAAGATGAACCTTTAACTAGCAGAGGAATTCCTTTATCTCCTGGATCAATACGCAAAATACTTTTGGGTTTATTCAAAGCCTTAAGACCACTTCTTGCAATAGTATTAGCAATCTCACTGTGAGAAGGTGTGCAGCCCATCCTTTCTCTGTCTTTGGCTTTATTTTTGATTAAAAATCCAGATGAACTAGGGAAAACACAGCAAAGAATCAAACTCACTGTTTCATCCCGAACTGCAGACTGGCCTGTTTCTCACAAGTTTTCCATCATGATCCCAGTTTTGTCATCAGTTTTCATTGTTGTTTGCCTTGAAATCTCACGTGCTTACTGCCTAGGAGCTGCTCTCGAAGTTGTGCACTGTCCCACTGTACATTCCAAGTCAGGTTTTTTGTCTTTGATTCAAAAAAGGGAGTGTGAACGCTCTGCTGGGTTTAGAGCTAATGGATTAAGGACTTGTGTGCCTCGCTTCTGTCTTGACAGATGTCCACTACAAATAAGATTTTAAGCTCATTAGGGTAAGCAGGCACCAGCCAGTCAGCACCCATGTTGTATTTATAAAGGCAGATTTTTTTCTGCACTATATTGGGAAGCAAAAGAACTTGGTACCTGTCCCTCCTTTTTTCCCTTGTTGCAAAAATATAGCATACAGGAGACTGTATTTGGAAGATGAAACTATTTGAACAGGTGCATAAATTCCATTAGACACCCCTTAACCAAGAGAAATGTGACCTTGACCAAGTACATACCCACTAGAGAGTAGAAGACACAAAATAAAATGGGTTAGAGATGTCTGTTAGGCTTCTGCCTTGAGGATCTTCAAAATTTTCCCCTACTTGCACATGACAAGCTACTTAGTTTTTCTTCTCAGACTTCCAAAAAAGATTTTTGAAAGTATTTTTTTCTCTTTTAGGTAGCTTCCCAACCTGAACATCCAAACTGCACAATAACAGTATTTGTAGAATAAGTTTTGAGTAAGTTGTTAAGATGGTGTCTGCATCTAGTGAATCTAAACTGTAAAATTTCAGATTAAAAACAAATTAAATGAAAAATTCATTTTTTCCTTCCTCTGAGTGTCTTGGGATGAGGTTTGAAGTCACGAAAGTGACTTGCTAACTTTTTTTCTTTTTCATTGGCCAGGGCTTAGTTCTCTTAACTGCGAGACTTTATGGGTTAAAACTCTAAGAAAAAGGCTAACAAATCAAAAATATATAGACACGTTTCTAAAAATATCCCAAACCACCAAAACCCACCCAAACTGTTTGTTGAATAACTTCTGAGGTCAGAACAGAATAATACACTCTGAAAGAGAAACTGCAGAAGCTGAAGTAGGAGTTGGACGAAGCAAGAGATATTTATCTTTTCCAAATATTTGTTTATAAAGGGCAGTATGTGGGTGAGGGTGATAATAGCAAACAACCACAATCTCCCTCTTCATTACTCACACTGGCCTAAATGGATTAATCTTTTAATTTCCAGATGCAGCTTTTCTAGTGAAGGTGGCCACTTCTCAGTGTCGCAAAGGCTGCTGACAACAGTGGCCAACTCCACCGCTGGCTGGAAGCCTAATGCTTCTTTCTAGCAATGCGATTTCAAACTGCGTTGTCATGCGTATCTCCCCTGATTCCCAAAAATCTTTGCATGCATCAAAGCCTATAAATCATTCTCAGAGTTTAAAGAACCGCTTACATGATTCATTCCTTGATGCTGGACTGCAATAGCTGAGTATCTTTGCAAGGGAAGTTGTTAGTTCTCTGTAGCCTTTTTGTTCAAATCTCTTTTTCTGTTCCACAGGGGGATTAAGATTCCCTTGCTTTGCACTGGACAAGGCATGACAGCAATTGCCAGGAAAATTTTTAAAACTCAATGTGCTTTCTCTAAAGTAATTTTTTTGGAACACATAAATTGTACCTAATATACATGATGGCATAGTCATTTCCCTCAGTGCTTTTCTGGAAAGCGCCAGGTAATTACTCCTTGGCTCTGCTTCTTGCAAGTCATGTAGCTCACGCTGCAGCTGCTCCTGTGTCTCACCACGGTGTGCGTACCATCTTAGGCACGTATCTAATGTGTTCAAAGTGGAGAAATGGAGCAGATTTAGGCAGCTGCTTCATCCTAGTGATCCTAATGGTCAGGATACAGCCCTCCACAATAAGTCAAGGAAAACACACAGCAACCAGCCTTAGTGCCCCTCCTCTGTTTGCAGTGGGAGTTGAGAGACACATTTTTGTCGTCACCTAATAATTGTGCTATAAAATCTCTTGTGACTTTGCTTCAAAAAGCAGCTCCAACAGTTCTGTTGTTTGCACTGGGAATTTTGACAATCGGCTCCATGTGAGTTGATCATTGTATTTGGGAAGTTCTTTTCTTCGCTTTTTCCTTTGATTTTACAGTCATGTCACTTCTGTTTTGTCTAACTATTTTCTCACCATGCATTAATATCTTACAGGAAATACATGTGTAGTTTAAAAAATGCTAAATTGTGGTTTATGATTATTATGTAGTCATGTATTATTTTAAATATTAATAGTAATCCACTATTAAGTTTATTTTTTATTATTAAATAGAGATCTGGGGTCATAGAAAATGCATTTTAAGAAGGTATCTATTTTATCCAAACTTTAATTGCAGTTTGCATGCACATGCAATATGATTTTTTAGCTTTTGTGTGACAGCAGGAACTTTCATGAGCCTGTTTTAACCGCTTATGAAACTGCATTTTTCTCATCAGTAGTCTTGTTACTAAGTAGCTGCTATATTGCTTTGCATGTCTGAGGTACTTCAGAAAAACACAAATGCTTTACCTCGTGGAAAATGCTAAGGGAAATGCTTTGTCTCATGGTTGTGCAACAGAAGAGAAAATAAAATTGATGTTAGGTAGAAGAGAATGTCAATGAGAAGAGTGACAAGGAATTATTTTTGAGTGTAAGGGGATTAGATGAATTTGTAATCTGTAACATGATTGCTAGATGTTGATATTGCTCCTAGTACAGTTACTACAGTAATGTGTTTTGGTTTACGGTACTGTTTGCAGAACACAAATTGAAAAGGAAGCAGTTGGCCATGTCAAAGTAGATGCCCAAGTGTTGTTCCATGTCTGCATTCTGACTTGAGTGATTTTACAAGTACCCCAGGTGAACACAGAGCTGTGTTTGAGGAACAGACCTTACGAAAGGACCAAAAATAAAATACTTAAGGATTAAGGGAGGCTTCCCCTTGCATGTGGATTGTGTGTAAATTGCCTTTGCTCTTCCATTCATATACTTTCTTCCTACTGTTGAAATTGGCAGTATTCCCATTTTGAGGGATCTGCCTGGTCACGTAGCATTCCTCGTGGGAAGAATTTAAATGTTCAAACCCTGTCAGATGTGGTGTAATAGATAATGAAAATCAAAGACTAGTCTGAAAGCGGCACTGTAAGTGCCCTGGAAAAGGCAAGAGTAAGGCCTGCACCCGGACCGAGATGTGCGGTCCTCAGAGTCCAAAGGTGTTATCGATGCCGTAACCATGGGATGGATTTTAGGGTCTTATGAAGGAAGAGTCAGTTGTTTAAAAACTGTATGAAATTTCAGTGTGAAACTAGTAACATAAGCTTAAAAGTTATGGAAAAAATTAAAATAATGAGGGATTGCTTTTGAGAGGTTGTGGGCTTTAAAAGGGGAACATACATAAATGCTTATACCTTAAAAATTTAAGGTTTGTATTTGTGGATGACTTCTGGGGAAACTGAATTTCTGCTCACTGAGGAATTATGGAGAACTTTACAGATCTATTTTACTCTGAAAGAAACCTGCTTTTTCTTTTTTCGTATCAGCAAGTTGAATACAAGCAGGGAGCTGTTCATGCTGCTGGCCTAGATATCACTAAATAAGTAAGAAATCACTGCTTTTTATTTCTGCTTTTCCTGCAGAGATGACACTGGGAGATGGAGTAGGTTCTCTCCTTTCTGCAATCACTAACAGGAATGCTTGCAAAGCTTCACCCTGTTTCCCCTGTGGAAACCTGTTAACAATGGTAAGGAATAGCAATATCACGGTTTGAAGCAAATCTAGTTGCAAAGCATGAAATTAAAGGCTCCGTATAGACTCACGGGTTTATTGGTGGTGATGGTGCAAATGAAAGACAAAATTAATCTTGATTCTGGGTCAAGGCTAAACTTTTCAGAACTGTCTGTCTGAAGCTCAGCTCGTGCCTTCTCTTTTTCTGATCTCCAAGTAAATTGCTTCAGATTGATTGCATGAGATAATAAATATGAATTAAATGCTTCCAACAACCTGTTTTGCAAAACCAAAGCCTTTTGTTTTAATCAGCAACAGGACAAGAAAAAACAGTTTTTGAAAACAGGTAGAAAACCAGTTTCCTTCTCCAGCAAAAAAATACTTTTAAAACTAATTAACAGAGGAAGAAATGTAAATAGAAAATCAAAGAGTAGTTTGGGGGGGGGGATTTGCATGCACATGGCTGTTGGTACGCTCCTGTGATCCAAAGGAGTTGAAAAACCTTGTATGACCACTTGAGGTCAGCAGTAATTTTGTGAGATGTATTTACATTTTGACTATTCTTTTTGAAGTGTGCATTCTGGTCACTTGGTCATAATTTCTCTTTGCTAAGAAATCCAAGGGTATGCAAAAGCTTGCTATCTGTTGTAGCTAATACATCCACCGCGGGAATCAATAGCCAAGACAGTGACTGCCAAAAGGTTAAGTTAGGACCAAGAATTGTGTGAAACAGCATAAAGCTTAAAGTATAGCTTTCCAGAGTTACACAAATCTAGAAAATTAAAAGGGGACAGTCACATTACCCTAGACCAGGAGTCCTCAAACTACAGCCCGCGGGCTGGATACGGCCCCCCAGGGTCCTCAATCTGGCCTCCCAGTATTTACAGAACCCCCACACCGGGGGTTGGGGGCGGCTTGGGGGTGGGGAAACCAAGCAGCCGCAGATGACTGCCTGCCACTTAATCTGCGTGCTGCCCCCCTGGTTAAAAAGTTTGAGGACCCCTGCCCTAGGCAGTAGTTACATCAGTTCTCACAAGTGGAAGCAGGTTTGCGGTTGTGGAGCAATGTTGAGGAAAGCAAGTTCTTGCCAGGTCAGGGACCGGCCATGTAACAGGCAGGCAGGCAGCGGCTGCTTGCACTTCTAGTGGAAGGCAATAATGTTCATTTGGGATCGAAAAGTGAGCTCCAGGTGATTTGTGCTCCTGAAAAATACCCCAAGATGCTCTAGAAAAGAGTGCAGCTATTTAGCCTCCTGCCTCTTCCAGTTTGCCATGGCTTCCCTCACCTAAAGCACCTCAGGTTTTCCCTGAAACCTGAGATACAGATGGCATTCCTCCTGGGTTCCTCTCCCAGCGTCTCAAACCACAACGTGTGCCCTGGGAGCTGTGCGAAACCCCATCGCAGGTGCAGGCAGCCAGGCTTGCTGGCACAGCCGTCCTGGCGCACGTGTGTGTGGAGCAGGCATCTCCTCGGGAGAGAAGATGATCTCCTTTAGCTGCCTGGGTACTGCTGAGAGAAGAGCCGAGTGGCTTTTGGTGAAGTGCTAGGCTCGAAGCTGTGGGTGCAGACGTGGTGGATGTGATCTGAGAAACTGGGAGCTGGAACGCACAGCAGGAACTGGAAAAGGCAATTTGCACAGTGGGGTGTCGCAGCACTCTCCAAACTATCATGCTGCAACAAGGTTTTTTACCATCTCATACTGGCACTCTTCATGCCAGTCCCCCTTCTGCCTTCTCCTCATCCCTCCTCCTCCTCACTCAGGGCATGCTCTCTCTGCTTCTTTCTCCCTCCTCACTCTTCATTGACCCTCAACCACTTAACCAGCCACAGCTGCCCCTTATCAACATGGACCAACCCGCTGCCCCTGAAGCCAGCCCACAGCTGTGTATTATCAACGCTAATTAACCCAGCTTCATTCCACTACAGCAGGGCACT
>JAVJGJ010000032.1:29408989-29490997 GCA_035590215.1 Microhierax caerulescens | reverse complement strand
CGCCGCCGTGTGCGGGCCGCACCCGGCCCTGGCCCCGATTCCCCGGCGCCGCGGCGGCTGCGGGCGCACGCGTACCTGAGGGGGCCGCTGGCCGGGGCCGCGCAGGGCGGGAGCCCCCTGTGGGGAACGGCGGGGCGGTACCGGCCGCCCCTGCCCGCTGAGGCGGCGGCTGGGAGCCCCGCCGGTAGCCGGCGCTTTCCGTGAGGTGTGGCGGTGGGGTACGGCGGGGGCCGTAGCTCGCGGCCGGAGCCCAGCCGGGCGGCTCTGCGGGCTGAGCGCGCCTCAGACTTGCAGCTTCTCAAACCGGGGTGCCCTGTTGCCAGAGGGCCCCGCACGCCGGTGGGGAAACCGGTCTGCAGGGCCCGGTGTGCGGGGAGCGGGGCCGACGCGGGGCAGCAGGGACGCGCTGCCCGGGGCTCGCTCCCGACGGCGACTTTCCCTCTTGAGCGCATGTCAGTCCGCGGAAAGTAGTGCCTTACACGGGGTATTGGCGACAACAGCACCGCGTTTGTGACAGGGCATTTCACAACACGAGTTCTGCTGTCAGAGCCCGCGCACCGTGTCTCATCGCTCGAAGCGCTTCTGCAATTTGCAAGTTTTTTCTAGCATTTGCAGGAAACCTTTGTGCTTGAACACAAATTGAAGCTTACAAACTCAGGAGTACGTGACAAAGTTGGATCCTATATTATGCAATTATTAGTTTTTTTTAATGCAGAGGTAGCCTGCGTTCTTCTGTAGCGTGTGGGCATCGGGAAACCTGTAGTTGCTCATCTGTCTCGTCAACATGTGCACCTGATGACTCCTGTAAGTGTTTGTACTTTTTTTCCAATTATATTTCTGGTTTTCTTTTTCAGATTCACTTTAGAAGAACAAATATGGCCGGCAGATAGTAAGTATGATATTCTCTGCTGCGCTAAACTATGCTGAATGGTAGTTTGGCACTGCTGCGAAGAGGAAAATTCTGTCCTTTCTTTCGTTGAATTTCTCCTCACTGTTTCTTTCCATCTGTCTAAACTTATTTTACTCATGTACGGAAATCATTGCTCTTCTGGAAGATCTTCCATTCCATGTCACCAGGCCTTCTCACCTGAGTCTGTATGTCTTGGATATGATGAGTACCTCAGGCAGTTGTGTTTTTGCTCATAACAGGAGTCATTACGAGGACAATGTCTGTTTGTCTTCTCCCTTTCTTTGAAATAGTTTTCAACCTTCTGCTCTCCTTTTGCCTTTCCAGGTATGTGTGTGTGATGTTAACTGGCTGTGATGTTCTTACACCTGAGCCAGCAGTCTCTGGAGGTAGTCACGGGTGCAGAACATGTTGTTGCCTTGACATTGCATGGTTCAGTCCTGTGTCATGACATGGTAATATATTTCTAGATCCAGTTTAAAATCCCGCAGTATATGGGTGTGCGTGCTTAGGTCAGGGGGTGCTGGCTCTCGTGTGAACACGTGAAGCCATTCTTTATGCAGTTGGGTCGGCATGTGTACTGTAGCACTGGGGTGTTCACGCCACCTGCCCAACAACATGGGTTGTTTCCCTGCCTGCTTTGCTTTGGTTGTTTGTGTGCTGAATTCTTCCCAATCCCGTGACAGATTGTATTCTCTCCTCTGGCCCCTTGGAGTAAAAGATGCCCTGGATACTTGTGAACACACAGGTTCTGTTCTGTTCTGTTCGGTCTGCTTGTCTGTGTGCAATAAACCGTCTTTCTTTTGTATTAATTTTCAGATGTCTGTGTTGATTTCTAGTTCCAGCAACTTTTGTCATCGTGCTTTACAAATCTCACCCCTTCCTATTAACATCTGCTCCGTCAGGTCTGGCTACTTTTCATTGTGTTTCTTTTGTTTCCTCAGTGTTGTACTGGCAGCACTGTGCTAAAAGCTGCTAATGCTTTTCCTTGTCTTTTTCTAAATGAACAGGTTCAGCTATCATCTCTTCTATAGTCATGCATATTACTTGTTTGTTAGTGTCTGATGTGCTACTTGTGAAAAACTGTTTTGGATTTATGTGTTTTACAAAGCTTTGTTTTGTTTTGACATAGCCTCTGAACAAATATCAAATGGTAGCAAATTTATCTCTGTTTCCCTACTAAGGAGATATAATTAGTGACTTGCAGCTTAAGAAATTTTGTAGTTCCTCATGCAAGAAAACCGTTACTGTCTTGTTTCTGATGACTGTAAGCCATTCAAAATGTAAACTCTTAACTTTTCCTTACTAGATGAAAATAATAATTGAAATAATTAGTGATATTTTTGTCCTTTTTGAATCTAGAATGCTTAAGCCAACACAGTTTGGTAATGCTATGGGAAGAAATAGTCCTGCCCTTCCCAGTGGCCTCCCTGATCTTCCCTTTTTGCCAGAATATGCATTTGTATAGCTTCATAAGACTGCAGAAATAAAATATTTGGAGAAGCAGCAGCATGTTTTATGTGGATCTCTTTTCCAAATTGAGGACAGGATGAGCTGCATGTGGTGCTCAAGAAGAGGAGGTTTTAGTTTATTCAATATCCTTCATTATTAGTATCTGTAATCCACTGCTAAAATGCTTTTTATATTAGAATGTAGATTTTGTGACGTTCCTAAACGGTGTGATGAATTTATTTGGAGAATTAGTAGAATAAGTCTGTTCACGTAGCTTTGTTGTACGTAAGATACATGAAACAAAATAAGTCCTGTTTACTTGTATATAGATTAAATGCAATAAAAAGAAAACGTGCCTTGAAGCTCCATGAATTCTTTCTGTCAAGCAAACTGGCTAAACAAATTCCGGAGTAAAAAACACTGTATAGCCATCCCCAGAATAAAGATTTAGGTTGATTACTAGAAGCGTTGCTTTTGCCCTGAGTATTTAACTATGAAAATTCAAGATGTGGAATTGCATTTGTTCAGCTGTGAGGTGTAGTCTCCAACAGTGCAGTAATGCCAATTTCTATTAAGAGTAATGATTTTCATTATTTTGTTACTGAGTTTACCCCAGTAGATGTCTTACAAGTGGCAGCCAGTTCTCCTTTGATCTTGGCACGTGAATAGTAGCTGGAATGTAACTTGGCCCGGTTGTTTGAAAGTGTCGCCTTAACTCTGTACAGCCATTTAATCTTTCTTCTCTCTCCTAGGTTGCTCTAAGGCCTGAAAAGTTGACTGGAAACACCACCAGGGTGGAGGTTACAACACTGTGGTAAGTATGCTATTTTAAAACATAGAGGGGGGAAGCTGGGAAAGGAGCTGATACGGAATCATGAGTCCAGGAGTGAATCACTCAGTAATGAGTTGGCTGCAGCTTTGTGTGGGAAGATTAAAGTGCTGAGAATTTTAAGAGAGGAGAAGGCGCCAGCTGGTAGCACGTTCTTGCTTGTGGTGAAGGAAAGGAGTATGCATGCAGAGTATGAGGGCAGGTACTTGGTGCTTTGCATTTTCATAAAGCTGTAAACCACACTAATCCATTCATCATCACTGTGTATTTGGCAATTTTAGCATCATTATTTTCGTTGCTACTGAAGTGGAAAACTGGGGAGAACTATCTTGGTTCTCATTACCAACGTGTAAGTTCAGTGCCAAAGTCAAAACTAGAAGTTGGCTGTCCTTGACGCCATACCCTACTAGCTTTTACTAATTGACTTTATTAGTTTGTAATAATGTAGCGGTAGTAATAGTTTATGTTTGCAGAAAGGGAAGTTTTTAGTCTCAGTGCACATTATACCTTACTACAATAGAACTAACGCCGAGTATTTCTAATGAAGTTATTTTTTTTTTTTTTTTTTCTTCCTAAAGTGGCTTTCTAGAAGATGACCATAGAGGATCTCCCAGAACCTTCCATAGGAGGAGAGTCCCTCACTGAAAGGGAACGGTTCTTACTCCTAAACTCTGAAACATCTGTTACTTTTTCTGTTGCTGCAGCACCAATGCCTTCAGACTGTGGTACGTACTTTTAACAGAAATGAATTTGTGATCAGCAGAGAGTAAATTTGAATAATAAATTTTAAGAAAAGCTATCAACAGCTATGATTTTTTTTTTCCTTCTTGTTTCTTCTCTGTGTGTGTGGTCAGATGTCTTTAGGATTTTTACATCTCAATGTAGAACAGGATATTGTGTTAAGCTGTAAAATTGCAGTATTGGAATGTAAGCATCTACATCACATTTAAAACCATCAGAGTTACGGTTTTTCTCATGCTTTCAGTATGTAAAAATAGACTATAGGGGGGTATTCCTGTTGGAAGTGTGGATGTTTGTTGTGGTAAGGACTGTCAAAGGAGTGTTAGAAAATTATAGCAAGTGTTGGTGATCAGCTTTTGAAATTATGTTGAATTGTCTTCGCATGTATAAATTATAGCAGTATTTTAAACAGGGTATGCAATATATTAAAATGTCACTGTAGGTTAAGTATCTTCATAGATAGGTACAATTATAGTGCCTTGAATATTGCAGAACACGGTAATAGCATCTGTATCTCTTAAAAATTACTGCCTTGCCCTCTGTTTCTCCCATGCATTGATTACAGTAATCAACTGTATTCAGGAAAAATATATGTATATGTCCTGTCTTTGAGAGACTCGGCAGTCTTGAGACCCATTTGATGAGTTAGCACAGCTGGAAATTTTAAGAGTTCCACATGAACATGTGTCTTTACATCCTTTAGTCCTGTTCTCAATACTTGTCCATCCTGTTCCGCTCTAAGTGCTGCCATAATTTCTTCCATTCTGCTTTCTTTTCCCTTAGAAAAATCTTGCATTTGTCCTTCTTCAAACATTGTTGGGTCCTGATCTCTTCTAATAACACTGCAATATCACTCCTGTCTGTCCTACTTAGTCTATGACTACTCATTGAAAAAAAAAAATCCTTTTATAGGTCGCTGTCACCTGTGTAACAGTAACATTACTGAATCTGAGTAAAGAAAGTTACGTAAAGTGCATTTATTTTTCCTTAACAGAGCTGAGCACTGTAATCAGTGCATGGGAAAGACAGAGGTGGAGAAAGTCATTGTTTAAAGTATTTAGATGCCATTGTCATCCCTTCCGGGAACTTTTTGTTTCAACAGATTTTCTGTAACATTTTATTGGTGTGCAAGTACTATGATCCCCTGTTAAGCACTTATGGTGGTTGTTATTAATACTTAACATATTCTGTTTTTTTTACGCTAGTGTGCTGATTGTGTCCGTCTCTTAGAGTTGATTTCTGACCAAATGATTTTGATTCAGGTTCATAGCTAGGAATCTTCCTGCTAGAGTAAGAATCATGCATGTTGCGCAAGACCATTAATCTTGTTAGCTAGATGTCTGTTTCCTTGATAGCTTTCAGCAATAGATCAACTGGTTTATGCGGAAGTTAACTGCCAGTAGATAGATAGTAGATAGATAAATCGGTAGATTTGTGTCACTGTGTGGGCCGTAGATGAGATGCACGCTTTGTGTAGTGCTGGGAGATAAAGGGTTTGCTCTTTTTGCTATACTAGGTGCAAATAAAAATTCACGTCAAGTATCGGCGAAGTTGTTCTCCTCTGTGGTTCTTGTTGAATCAAGGCAATGGAGGTAGCTGGGAAGCGAGCTCCATGTGTGCTTTTATCTGTTAAGTGGTATGCTGTTTTTGAGGAAAGGTGATGATGATTCATCCAGAGGTAGTTTATACCATGTCATACACCCAGATGGCTGATGCTCTTATTTTGCTTAACCTGTATGTCTGTTCTGAGAGCTTTGTATCTGTGATTGATGCAAGCTGACATTGTACATTTATTTGAAAACTTTTTAAAAGGCAACTCCCTGATTGCTGCAGTGAGGGTAAAAGTTCAGTGTTTTCCATGATTCAGTCATCTGTTGTTGACAGTAGGTTCTGCTTCCATTCCCTCTATTAGCCGTTGCTATCCGGATTCTTACATGTAATTTTCTAGTGTTGGAAGAAATTCCACAAATGTAAAATACAGTATTTGTATATGCATGCACACGCATATACCTGTAAGATGAAATATCATACTTTAATAATAAGGTGTTTTTTACACCTATACATTGGGTTGCTTGAAGCAGTATGAGGCTTAAAATCTTAAAAATATGTTTTTTGGGGGGGTTGGGGTTTTTTTTTCCTTTCTTCTTTTTTTCTGATCTTGGTGTGGTGGCTTAATTTTAAAGATGTTTGTTACCTGCAGCTGCCACCAGCTGGGATTATACATTCATGAAATACCTGAAAATGGAGGGCATGGAATGCCTGCCAGATTTGTGCCTGTGTTTGTATTTTGGTATGTTTTCTGTAAATTCTGATGGAAGGAGGAGGAAAAGACATTTGTAGCATATGGAGAAATCGTGTACGCATTTAATCATAGAGCTTGAGAGGCTTGTCTGTGCTTGGAAACAGCTTAGAATCAGCAGTCTTTGGCTAGCTTGAAGCAAGAGTTAAACCCTTATTGGCCTAATCACTGCACGTCTCTGCTAGTCCTTGCCTAAACTTAAAATCAGTCTTGCAGTACCGTTGTTTTGGTTGCTGCTCCACAGCTTTCTCAAAAGTATAAGCAAGACCTTAGTATTAAAGGGAAAACAGAGCAGGTGTTACAGAAAATTTTCTAAATTAATTCAACATTCTGATTTTCCAGTGTGATTAGTTGTGAAGTGACTTGCTCTGCTATTCTTTGCCTCTCACGTTGAACAACTGGATGCTTGTTAAAACTCACAGTGGTACCTAATGATTCCTTTTTCTTTTTTTCTTACAGAGTTTTCCTTCTTTGATCCCAATGATGCAGCATGCCAAGAAATACTTTTCAACCCTAAAACATCAGTTTCTGAATTGTTTGCTATCTTAAGGCAGTGGGTTCCACAGGTCCAGCAGAATATTGATGTTATTGGGAATGAGGTGAGGTGTAAATGAAGATTCTTGAATGCTTTCAGTGTTAAAGAAATACTATGTTGACAGTGAATAAAAACTGTTCATTCAGAAGCAGAACAAAGCGAGCCCACAGATACAGTTTCTGCCTTTTAACAAGTAGCTACTGATCAGTGCCTTGTATTCCACATGTTTTCCGCTCTCATTTGGAAAGAGAAAGATAACAGATAAAAATTGTAGAAACAAGGTTTCCTCTGAAAGCAGTTGTTTGGAGACCCCTGAGCTTGGTGTTTCTGTTTCCTGCTTAGCATTAATTATAAACTCCAATAATGTGAAGTTTGGGTGAAGCCTGACCTCAAGGGCAATGTTTCCAAGGCACAAAATAAGTGAGGAACTGAAATGTCTTTGCAGCCTGCAATAGGCTGCATTCAGAAGACACCTTGTTTCTCTTAATTCCATCCTACTTGCTTATTTTTCTTCTTCTTGATTACAGGCTATTCTAGACAGGTGGGGAAGTATAGCAAAGATTTTTCCTACCGTAATGTAACTGGGGGCTTCTTTTCTGGGAGGGGGAGACAGCTGAGAGATCGGAGAACAAGGGGAGAGACTTCATAAAGCATGTAATTTGATTATTGTTCAATTAAGCAGTTAACTTTCCAGCATGTGAAATGTATCTTAGAAGAATAATATAAAAAAGCTTTAAATTCTGTAAACAATGAAGGATAGTGATATTAATGTAACGCTATTTATTACATTTATGCATGTTGCTCAGTTCTGCAGTTACAGTCTATTCTGACAGGTTTCTTTTTTATTAGCCATTGAAATCAATCCAGGAATCAATATATCTGAAATAACTTACTAAATAATACTGATGTCAGAGGTATGCCAAAGCTAAAACGTGCATGTTTTCCACTTGTCTGTCAGATCATTAAAAGGGGTTGCAATGTGAATGACAGAGATGGACTGACTGATATGACTCTCTTGCATTACACTTGCAAATCGGGGGCTCATGGTATTGGTGAGTAAAGAAATGCCATTATAGATGTAACCCCCTAATTAATTCACAAAGGCTAATCCTGCTGACTGTTACAGAATTTTTTGTTGCAGTAGTTTTTTTTTATTTTGTGGCTCTTCCAGTGGCCATCAGAAAGGAAGATACAGCGCTGTAGTGCAGTTATGGCTGTGGCAGTTGGGAGTAAGTTGAGTTAGTGGTATAGGTACTGCAAACAATAATACCAGCTTAAACATATATTTAAAGTAGCAAAGGTTGTTTTGGACTGAGGTAGGAACTGTAAGCTGTCAACAGTTCTATCAGTGAAACTAGAACATCTAGGTGTCTGGCTTGTTTTTGCCTTTTCTTTCACCCTAGTTTTGTTAGAAGAAAACAATAATCTTTGCATTATTATGATCGTAAGTACTGGCAGTAAGAGTATATTTAACTCTGGTTTTAACAGCCCTATTTTTTTCTTCTATCAGATACTAAAAATCCCTGGTTTTGATGGGTGACATTAATGGGTTTACATTAGAAATAAATAGGTAGTGTTATTATATACTAGAGATTTCAGCCCTTTATAATAAAAGGCAAAGATTTCAGCATCCTAATCGTAAAAAAAAAAGAAAAAAAGAAAAAAAAAGGCATAGTAATTGTTCTGCTTTTAAGCTTTAGGGGTTTAATGTACATTATGCGTTACGTATAAGCATGTGCATGTCTTTTGAGGTCAAATAAACCTCCAGTGCATACTTTACAAGATTTCTCTTGCAGGTGATGTTGAAACAGCAGTAAAATTTGCGACGCAGCTGATTGATCTGGGTGCTGATAGCAGTTTACGCAGCCGCTGGACAAATATGAATGCCTTGCATTATGCTGCCTACTTTGATGTTCCAGAACTTATTAGTGTTATTTTGAAAAATGCAAAGCCAAAAGGTAGGCATTGTTACTTTTGTTTCATATAGTTGTCCATATTTTGTTACTGTTGACCCTAAGCTGGTATGTAGTTGTCTTCAAGTGTGGGCTTTGTTTATCTGTCATACATAAATAATTTCTAATTTCTTATTTTTTTATAGCCAGCCACATTGGTTCATTTTTCTCTTAACCTAATTTTTGTGGTTTACTGCACTGAGTCCATTGCTGTTTTTTTAAACTTGAGCTTTGTACAAGGTGGTGAAGTATCTAATAGAATGGAAAGCAAACAGGTTAATTCTAAGTTGTTGAGGACTAAGAGAATGTGTGCAGAAAGCCAACAATGTAACTGTTCTGGTAAATTCTTAGGGTTTTTAAGATTCCTTAAACATTGAGAAGTATGTTTGAAATGCTGGGAGAAGAATAAAGGAGAAGTGGGGATTTGGCAACAGCATGTGTCAAAATAGTGACGTACTCATTTTCCCACTTCTTGGCTATCTAGAAGGTTATGTGTGAGGAAGAGTTTGAATTTAGTGTTCGGCATAGATAGATAATACCCTTTGCAATGATAATATGAAGGACTGATAATTGGAGCCCTGTCTATACTAATGCAAATGAAATACAGAAATGGTTCTGAACCAGAACCATTTGTTCGTAATTCGGTCAGGATATCAAAACCAGTAAGCAATTTTAATACTAAAATTGTACAAATGTTGATTTGCTCTACTGAATATCCTTCTGATTGTGCCATTTTGTAAAATGATTAATGTCCTTTTTTAGCTAGCTGTAGCTAAAGACTCTGTCTTAAAATTCAGAGAAGCTGATATGTTTTTGGAGTACTCGAGGCTTGCTTACCGCATCCTGAATCATCGCGGAGGTAATTGTTAAGCAGCACTGTTACTGGTGTGACCAGCTGAAGAGGTGACAAGTGTAGACTAGTAACAAAAGACAAAACGAGAGTTCACAGCAGTTAAATCCGTGTCTCATTTTAGTAGTCTGGTCTCTACAGTTTGCATCAGCAGATAGGTCTGCTCTCAGACCTCGTTTGCGTTTGGTGCTCTCATCTTCTCCTGTGCAATGCCTACAGAAGGGGTGGGAATTTGCCAAGGTTTCCAAGAAACCCACTTTGGTTAAATACCTTGGCAGTTGGCAACTCTTGGATAAGGAGATGAGTTTTTTTTTTAATCTCAGAAAATATATAAAATGATATGCCCTGTGACATGAAAGCAGTGAATGGTCTAGATAAATAGCAAGAATGATCTTAGTGCCATACTTAATCAGGCAGTTTGCAGAGAAGGGAGGATGTGCATAGAAGGCAACTATGCTTTGGATGGATCCATACTGAACTGGAGAAAAAATTTCAAGACCATGGTATACTGACTCTGAGACACCCACTGTGAAACAGCTAGTACTGCAGATGTTTCCTTCTGATTTGCTGCTGAACCATTTCCTTTACAGTGCTCTGCAGTTAAATTCTTTGTACAGATTTACTCATCAATTGTTACAACAGGGAGCTAGTTCGATCTTAGATTTGTAGAGGTTTTAAATATAAAAGTTGTTAAAGGCTTAAGGATTAGCAATGTTGTGTGGTGCCATCAGACAATGACTGTAACCTGGGTAGGTTGCTAATGACAGACCATTGCTGCATATTTATTTCCCCTGGATAGTTTGGGGGTAGTTGCTGCGTGACTAGGTGTGTGATGTATACGGGTTTCCTTTTGTCACTCTTACTACGCCAACTTTAGAGAAAAACTTTAAGAAAAGTGTTTTTTTTTTTTAAAGTATTTAAAAACTCCAAGCATGAAGCTTGCAAGTCTGAGGAAGTCACACTAGTCTAATTTTAAAAAAAGTAATTAAAAAGTATGTGTCAGTTACTTTTAAAATAAGAATATGTGAACCTGTTGCTGACTGAGTGGCTGATGTTACTGGTCAGTATTCTGCACACGTAGGAGAACCAATTTTCAGAAAAATACTTGATAGCCTTTGTTACCTTATTGGACATGGAAGTTTCAAGGGCCGTGTACAACTACACAGCTTCTACTCACTTTTAAACTGGTAACGGTCTTTTGACATTTGGTGTATGAAAAGTACATCTGTATGTGTAGCTGTTGTTATGATGTCATCATGTCTTTCATGTGTGTGCCAATGAAATTTAAAATAGCTAAGTTTGTATTCATATTAGTGCAATTGTAAACCTGTTAAATTTGATCCCAAATTTGTTGTCTTTGATCTTTATAAAATTCAGAGTCAATCTTTATTAGTGTGTATAAAGATGAAATATCTATACAGACATATATATTTGTTTATGTTCTATATATGTTGATGTTTTATTTGCCCCTAAAATATTTAGTATAACTATATAAGGGTGTTGATACAGTTGGGATATACTTTGTTTATCACATTGTGAGAAGGGCTAGTGGATTTTGGGACAGAGGCTGATGCTGCAAAATACTAGGAGGCTGTACAGCTCTGAGGTGGGAAGTTTTATGTTTCTTCCCAGTATTTCAAATTGCAACATTATTGGTAATACTTTGTTGGCTTTTGGTTTGTGTCTTAAATCAGCTGGTATTTTAAATTGTCATGCATATAATTGAATCAAACTGACATCTCTTTTGTATAGTTTAGGAGAGGAGCCAAAGACTAAACAGACATTAAAACTCCAGTGTTCTAGAGCAGTAATAACTTCACAGCAGATTGAAAGACGTATTGGGAACAACTGGTGGAAAGACGTATTATGCTAAATCTCTTCTGGTCAAATGCAGTGCTCCATTTTCCAAACTATTAGTGCAAGAGCCTTCAGAGTGCAATTCTTTGAAAACAAAAAAATTGATAAAAATCACTAGCTCTTAGTTTGTGCTTGGCTATTCGTAATTAAATCGATGTTAAGTAGAAGTATAATCAGTTCTCCCTTGCCCCCACTGCCTGGTCACAAAGGAAAAAAACTGGTTGAAGATGCATCTCATTTTAACATTTGACACCTAGAAGCAATAAAATACAAATATTTCTGAAACATCAGTTTACATGCAAGCTTAAAGTTACTAGCTTGTTAATCTTAGCACAGCAGCTTTGGCATCCTCAATAGGAAGAATTTTGCAGTGAAGTCATTGGTATTATAAAAGGAATGAGAGTAACTGCTCATCTTCCAGGTCGGTTGGTGGTATGAATAAACAGATGCAGAAAAGGTTGATATTCTATGTAGAATTACTTCTCATATGCATTTAGTACATAAATAATGGTGTCATTATATAAATGTTAACATAAACTGTAAAATTGAAAGTTCTCTCAAGGAACCTGTAGGGTGAATTGTTTACATAGCAGATTTGCATACCTCACATGTGATATTTAATTGCAGATGTGGATGCCACCTGTAGTGATTTTGATTTTGGAACAGCTTTGCATATTGCTGCATTTAACCTATGTACAGGAGCTGTCAAGTGTTTACTGGAACATGGAGCGAATCCTGCCTTTAGGGTAAGGAGTTAGGCTGTAGAATCACCAACAGGTGAAAAAAGTACCTGGAAAAATTGAACAGTCTGTCTGAGATTTTGGCTGAAAATGTGTTACCTGGAGTGATAGTGGCTCAGTTAAATTGCAACTCCTAGTGGACAATTCTGTATGTTTTGTCATAGTTGCGTGTTTCAGTTTGTATTTTTGTGTCATAGCCTAGCTCGTTAGTTCAAATAGCTTTCAAGATAATGTTCTGTTTATTGCTTGAACTTTCTCTGGTTAATACTCCTTTGTGTCTTGCAACACTTGTTATGGCAGTGGTAGATCTTTTCAGAAATACAGTGCAATCTGTGACCTCCAGAAATGCAGTGCATTGCTTAGCAGTAAACTTAGTCTTAACACGAGTAACCGGTAACAAAGAAACGTTAACTGCTGTGCTTACTGACCAAATAATAGGCCTGAGTTATAGTGTGAGGTGCTGCTGTGTATGTCAAGCCACAAACCTTGGGTTTTGATTGGCTCCTGTCAGTTTTTGTGGGCTTTTTTAATTGTTTTTTTGTGTGCCTTTGCTTGTTTTTCTTCTTTTAGCATAGGCAGTATCTCAGTTCTCCATTTTCAATTTCAGGTGGTTTTTTTTAAATGAGAAATTATAATTGTTTTAAGGGTGCTCAAAAGTCATTATTTTGTGTATCACTTGTGATGTGAAATCTTCTGGAACGTCATTGTTCATACGGTTCTTCACGATACTTCATCTAGATCTCTTTAAAAATGCTTTATTTCTTCTTGGTCTCCTCATGTAGCGTGCAGTGTACATGTTTCGAATTCTATGGCAGCTGTATGTTTTAAGAGTCGGTTCTCACCGGGAATGCTGCTTGGTGGTTGCATGAGCATTCTGAGCTGGCAAAAGGTGCCTCTGCCCTTGTGAACAGCAATCGCGTGCCACTGCTGGCTTTTGCTGCCTTGCCTCTGCTCTGCTCCCTGCCTCGTGCTGACACAAGGGTTTGCAGGGCACCTGGGGGGCTGAATTGCAGGGCTGGTGGGACCGCAACAATCACTACTGTGAGGACTGAAAACCTCAAACTCCCCAGTTTGAGGTAAACTTTCCTCAGGTACATGTTTCTAAGGTACTGTGACTCGGATGGGGCTGATCTTTTACTTACAGAATGACTGTAGGTTTTTAAGGAATGGTAGGTGTTTAATTCTTCAATCCCACAATAAAGTTCTGCCCAGAGACAGTGTGTAGAGTTTGCTTATATGAGGACAGCAGAGTGTAAATGCTGAGTAGTGAGGATTATAGTTTTCCAGGGTTGAGCAGGGAGATTTATAGGGGCCTGAGGGAAGGTTGAGCTTTTATTCTGTTTTTTAAGGAAATAAAGCAAATATAATCTTGCTTTGTGTCATTCCCTCTTGGAGCTTCTGGTAATTTCTGAGTTCAGGGGCTCAGCTGAGACAGATTTGGAAGACTGAGATAATTGTTTCCACAGACTGTGTGAAAACGGGCAGGCAGGCGAAGATCCATGCTGATGGCTTTGCTGAAGAAAGCGTAGGTAGAACTTGCCATTGTAGCAGCCTGAGAGCCCAAGGGTGTCCTCGCTGTCTGGCCAGCTGGGCTGGAGTTAGGGTTAACTCCAGGTGAGCTGGTGCTGGGACAGCTCTGGCCTCAGGCGAGTGTCACATGGGACATGCAGGCAACCTGCAGTCACTGCTCTGGGAATGGGAGGTGTTTGGAAAGGACTCTGTCCTTGGTTCCATCTCTCACGGAATAGCCTGTATCTAAATAAACCTGAACAGATTTATTCAAATATTTATGTGAGACATCAGCTTTGTGTATTCTGTACGTGCAACGTATATTTGTTGAATTCTATCTTAGATTTGGAATAAGTCTCACCAAGGAGTAGACTACACAGTGGGTAAAGATAAATTCTTTGGGAAGTGTTAGCTTTAAAGTATTGGCATTACAGACCATAATTCTTGCCTATTTTCCTAAATCTGTGTTCAGGCACACAGATATATACAGGTGGCTTTTTTCATGTGTTCTGAGTACTAATAATGTTCTCAAGGTTAAAAATGTTGGTAACTTGGCACTTTTGAAAATAAGACACTGTAAATACGAGTTTATAGATCCAAGGATGTTTTGGCACCCTTATTTGAAAATGTGGATGTTTTTATAGTTGTTCATATTCTAGGAAAAATATCTAATGAAGAGGATTAAAAACGTCATAAACTTCTATGGTTTTGTCTGACCAGTTTTATCTTGTTACAACGTTAAATCCTGTGCTATGTTACGTTTCTACAGAACGACAAAGGGCAGATCCCAGCAGATGTGGTTCCTGATCCAGTAGATATGCCACTGGAAATGGCAGATGCAGCAGCCAGTGCAAAAGAAATCAAGCAGATACTGCTGGATGCAGTGCCTCTCTCGTGTGACATCTCAAAAGCCATGATTCCGAACTATGATCATGTCACAGGCAAGGCCATGCTTTTATCGCTTGGCTTGAAGCTGGGAGATCGTGTTGTTATTGCAGGACAGAAGGTATGGTGAGCAACTCGATAATGCCCTCGTAATTTCTGGACAGTCGATTAATTTACCCCTTTGGAGACATACCTCAAGTTTGAGGGCCTGAAACTGCAAGGTGTGAACTCAAGATGGGAGTAAGGATCTGCTTACAGAAAGTAGTAAACTGAATAGTTACGTGTGAAAGGAGGTCACTACAATGTATGGAAAGCTGCTTAGACAGGCACAGTCTGCATTTTGTATCTGTAAACAATTTTTTTTAAGTCTCCTATAGTACTTTCAACCTAAGTGGTTCTATGATTCTGTGATCAGCATGGCTGAGCTTTTATTAACATTTTTGGCGTCACATCGAAATGATGGTAAAACTTACAGATTGCTTTGTGAATTGCCCAGCTTCCAGTTATGAGCAGGCATTTGTGAATTACCCCTGATAGTTTCCCGAAGGCAGTAAAAGAAAACTTTAATTCTGCTTAGCCTGTAGGAACCCAGTTTCACTGGTGCAATGCAGCTAAAATCTTTGAAGAAATGCTGTGCCGATGGGGTTGTTACATGGTTCTGTGGAAGTATAAGAATATAGCCAATAATGGGCCAGCTTTTAAAAAGGTACCTCGCTAGACAGGTTTTTAAAAATGTATTTGAAAAATGTACCATTGATATTGCAGTTAGTATTCGTACCTTTTGTTTGCTCTGATAGGAAGGGCTCTGGAACAGTTTAAGAGTGTTAAAACTCTTTTAAAGATTAAAATATTTTTTTGATAAATACTGAAGGTATTTGTGAGCAAAATTTTATGTTTGAGTAGCTTTACCTTAATAACTTTTATAGTATAACTTCTGATTTGTAATTGTCGCAACTGAAGTGTTCTAAAGGGAACTCTACCATGAGTGCAGAGCAGCTTCCGTGCTGTATTTTTGTTTGTATTCTTGAAATTGGGTCAGGAAAAGCGAGAGAGTCGCTATGACACAGGAGGCTTTTTAGCTGAAGTACATACAGGAAGCGGCTTGTTCTTTAGAGACAATAAGCAGTTCTTGGCAGTTTCTTTTCCAGAAAGGCATTGCACAGTGAAAGCAAGGGGAGATAATGTAACTGCAAGTTAACAGGGGCTTTCTAGCAGACAGGGAAGAAATTAGTCCTCTTTCCCTCAAATAAGGCCCACAGACCTGTTTGTACTGTAAAGTGGTTACTGCATATGGATAAAGCTTCCCGTTTTTGGTTAATTTTTTTTTTTTTTTTTTTTTTTTTTTTAATTGAGTACGCGATTACATTGTTTTTTAAGAAGTTGTTAGAAGGTGTTTTTCTGCTGCCAAAGGCTAGCGGGGCTTTCCAGCTGTCTTTTTTTTTTTTTAAGGAAGCCAAAGCCGTCATACGGCAGGTGGGAAAGAGGAATGTGATTGTGCTTTTTTGGTCTTCCTTTTCCACGTCTGCTTTCCTCCCTTCCTTTCTCTCGTCTGCTTTCCTCCCTTCCTTTCTTTGTGTGCGAGGAGCTGTTCTGCATTACTCCCACATGGCCTCCTACCATGTTCTCCATTCGTGTGACTGGAGAAGCTGATCTCAGCCCTGCCTTCCCCCTCCCCTGTGCTGCTCATAAATGTGTGCAGGGTGGTGCAAAAGTGAGAACAGGATGGTGAAAATGGTGCCCAGTTCTTCACCTCCTCTTGGATCAGTTCTCGTTTCGGGAATGTGGAAGCTGGGACAAGGGCACTGAAACAGCAGCATTTTTATGAGCAGTGTTTATGGATTCCTGTTCTCTTTTCTGCGCCTGCAGTCTCCTAGTAGATCAGCTTTAATGAAGCTTGAAAGCCAAACACAGTAGATGCCAGAGGGAAAACGGATTCCTCTCTTGATTCCTCCTGCACCTATCATTCTAGCTGCCTCAGAGGGTAGGAAGCGGTGTGAGCAGGTGTGTGTGCGTGTACGTCATCTGGGGTCGGCTGGCTTCACCAGCTCCTGGTGCTAGAGGCAGGTTATCTGAATGGACGCTCAGCAAAATGGGAGTGCAGTGGAAGTAGTAGTTGGGAGAAACCTCTTTTCTCCTGTCCCTGCCATGTTTCTCATGTGTCAAGATGTCCTCTGCTCCTCGCTTGTGTGAAACGAGCCTCAGTTTTGCCATCTCCACCAGTTTAAGATGCCTGCTGGTCTCTCTGCTCAGCCAGTGCCCTTCAGCTGGTGCCTGGCGAGCAGAGGAATCTGTTGGGCTGCTTGGCTAAGCTTTCTCTGGCTGAATTTGATCTCTGGGTTGGTGGCTCAAAAGTCTGAGTCTAGGTTAGTGTGATGTACCTGCTTATAACATCCAAGTTTAAAGGAGATCTTCAGAGTAAAAGCAGAACAGGCTCTGGGTCACGTTTATTTCTTCTTAAGGAACAGTAGCTGGAAGGTTTTATCATGAAGAAAAAAATGGTTTTGTTCTGTGTACTCTCTGAGGGCTGGATTAGACAGTGAAGTCACAGCAAAAAATGAACTAATAGTATGAAGGTCACATGAGATAATGAAAACTGAGCAGCTGAAAGATCAAAGTTTGGTTTTTTTACTAAAACTAATTTAAAAATCAAATTAATTTAAATCCATGTTAAATTATCTGTTAGTTGTTCCTCCCCTGTTTAGTTGAAGTGTGTGGGCTTTTTAAATATGTTTGTGGAGGCTGAGGTCCACCGGCAAGACTGGTCTGGCTTGATAGTCCTGATATACTTACCAGTTCAGAGTATATAGTATAGTATATTTTGAAACAACACAAACTGTTTAAAACATTTTATGGCTTTAAAAGTTTTGTTTAATCAGAAGGAGGGAATAAAAGACTTACGAATCTTTACCAAAGAAAAAATCAAGTATGCTCTGAGGTTTACCCTTGAACCTCTGCTATATATATATAATTATATGTATATATTTATACACACAGAGATATATTCATAGATATTTTTTTTTTTTAATATCTGGTATTCCCATGGAATCTGCAGTTCAGCAATATATCTAGCCGTGATTCTGAAAGTATAGTTGTGGAAAACACTGGAAATAAAGCTTCTTGTTAGGCATATATACTCCTGTACCTTGCTGACTTGGAGCTGTATAGTGCAGTGGTGCTTAATGTCCAATTCTTGTCTGTTACGGATCTGTCAATAACCGCTGCTTTTGGTTAATACAAAATAGACACAGGAGGGCGAAGACGTTTTGGAAAATGCATTTGCTGGCGTTGAAAGGTAGGAACGTCAATAGTTGAGGGGGTTATTGTGTTGTATTTCTGCGTTCTGATCAGAAGCTTGGAGATGACTTGCTGTCTCCATAAGCTATGCTACGTTCTCATGAACAGTGCTTGTTTAACAAAGTCATTCTGTGTTGATGCTTTTTGTGTCAGGTTGGTACATTAAGATTTTGTGGCACAACGGAATTTGCCAGTGGCCAGTGGGCTGGCATAGAACTGGATGAACCTGAAGGGAAGAACAATGGAAGTGTCGGAAAAGTCCAGTACTTCAAGTGTGCACCAAAACGTGGTATAACCTTAGTTTTCTTTCTTAGATTATTTTTTTTAAAAAAACCCTGAATTTTAAAAAAGGTCTTGGAAGATACAAACCTTTTGGGAGAACAAAAACAGATGAAAAATTATGTTGCTTTTCTTTGTAATGCTTGGTTTTTTTATTGAGTCTTTTAACTGTTCCTAGTGTTTTAACTACAACTATTTGCAAAACCCCTGAAACAACAACCAGTCACAATTTACGTTTATTTCCTTGAAACTGTGAGACAATCTTTCCTGTTTTGTTGTCTATATTGTTGAAACTATCCGTTTGTGTTGTAACAATAATGGCCTTGTTTCCTTACCTGCTTTGTCTTAATTTTTAAGATGGTCACACTTGTAGTTGTTTTCTAATTTTCAGCTTGAGGTGTTTTAATTGATATTTCGTGGATACTCATGATACACAAAGTCTTGTGTTGTGTAACAGTGGAGACTGATTGTTACCGTTAGGACAAAAAGGAGATTGTAACCAATGGATTTTATTGACTTCCTGAATTACTCTGTTCAAATTGCTTGACAAGCCTTTTGGTTTTACCGTTCATTTGAGCTAGTCCTTCCTACCTTACAAATTCTTTGACAGCACAGCAAGCTGTGATCATGGCTGAAAAAAAACCAACCCTAAATTGATGTAAGAGATAGTAGGCAGAAAGTTTTGTTGCGTTAATATTACTCCTGGTTCTGTTTTGGCTTGTACAATTTTCTCTCCAGGTATCTTTGCACCACTTTCTAAAATAAGCAAGGCTTCTGATCACAGAAAAAGCTTTGTACGAAGTTCTTCCTTGCGGTCTTCACCTTTGGTCAAATCCAAGAAAATAGATGTGACACACGTAACTTCCAAAGTGAATTCTGGTGAGTATTTTCTCATGATAGAGAGAATACTAGTCTTCAAGAATTAGTGCTGATTCTGTAAATTTGGTATTAAAGTATGTGTTTGGAATTAGTTCATCGCTTGGGATGAGAAGATGATAAGAAATTTATTAATGATGTGTTCTCATTATCAGAAGTTTGCTAGCCTGTAAACGGGTGCTGGAAGTATGTTTTGTGTAGCTGTTCAGTGATTATAGTGATCTGAGGTACTATGACAGGTTATAGTCTTTACATAGTCTATAAAAATAAAGAAGTTCACTACGACATTTATTCTTCAGTCACTAAAGTAATTTCTGATTGGCTGTGATATCAGTTAAATGCCTAAACTTAATGTGATTCTATTTACAAAGATCTTCCTGGGTAACTTGAATCATTCCATTGAGATCAATGAAAATGTAGAAACTAATCTATATACACTTTTATGTATAGAAACTGAAGAAGTTTAATGTATTTTCAGGCAAAATTATCAAGGAAGTTATTTTATCTGCTAATTAAGTTATCTGAGTAAAACCAGAGGCAAATTAGAGAAAGGATGTCCTTGCAGTAAGGCCTCAATCTATTGATTGGAGTTACAGGCTCAGTCACTGGTTCTGTTTTAGTTTCTTAGTAATTTACTCCAATTTCTTAATCCTTCTGTGTTAAGTTCCCTCCTGTATAGTAAGAATGATGCATCTTCTCTGTCTGTCTGTACTCCAAACACATTGGAACCTAGACTCTTCTGCATTGCCCACCATGCGTCATCTGGTCCCGAGTCTGGCTGGCGACATTATTATGTCATTAAATACATTACATTAGCATTTCTTTTGCCTTTTGAACCCTTTTTAGGGGACTCATACTAAGGCAGCGCAGCTTAAGGAATAGAAGAGATGCATACATTCTCCTCAAATTTACTCAAGCACCCTAAACCACTACACACTTTACCAGTAATACGCAGGGTATGGAAACAATGTGCCAGGCTGGCGGAAGAGATGTATTTTGGATGACTATGTAGCTCTTCTCTACATAGACTGAGGGGGACGTCAGCTTTAATTATGTGTTTCCACAATTAGCACATTTATGTTTTAACCCATAATGTTGACACATAAAATTAAGCTATTTGTGAATGGACATCTTGCATAAAAAGCTGCTCACAGTAATTGGTTTGTTAAGAGTCTTGCTGAGGAGCAGATCCAAGCTGACTTTTTCTGTTAAATATTTTTCAGTGTTTGATTCCGTTTGTGGTGAACTGTTTGTAAGTCATTAAACTATAATGGAAAGGGCTGTTCCCTTGGTCGTAGACCGTGTGTTCCAGACATAGTAGGCAGTCATAGGCCACCTTTTCTGCCGCAAGGGTGCATTTGTGTCTTTAGAAATTTTAAACATTTGATACTTTGATTTTGGTAAAAGTCAGAGTGAGTTATGCATCATCTGCCCAGCAGTTTACATCCACTAACAGTAATCTGGAAGGTGCCATTTTCTTGTGTTAAAAGTGCCGTTAGAATTAATTTGCCTGGCTAATTCACTGGCTGGAGTGAGAAGATAAAGCTGCAGAGGCAGGGCTTTGTTTTGCAGTGTTTACGCACATCACAAGATTATGTTTCTTTCCTTTAAACTTCCTCCCTGCACTATGCTGGTTTGTAAGGATGCAAGGAAAATTAACGTGCTTTTAGTAGATATGGCTAAAAGTTGCAAAGTAAAATACAACACTGTAGAGCAGGGGTCCTCAAACTTTTTAACCAGGGGGCCAGCATGCGGATTAAGTGGCAGGCAGTCATCTGTGGCTGCTTGGTTCCTCTCCCCCCCCAGCCCCCACGGGGAGGGAGCTGGGGGGGGTCTGTAAATACCAGGAGGCCAGATTGAGGACCCTGGGGGCCCGTATCCAGCCTGTGGGCCGTAGTTTGAGTACCCCTGCTGTACAGATTTTCAAATTTGATGTGTTTCTCATGGATTTGAATAATCCATCAGATTGATGATAATAGGTCTTTTTCATGTTTTTAGGGAAAGGATTACTGGGATCAGATTGAGACATGTGTTTCCAGTTACAAACACTAATTTTTTGATCTGGTGCCTTAATGGCTGAACGATAAAATTTGGGAAGATAACAGTACATTTGTAAACTAGTTCAGTCCCTGTAGCTGAATTAAATCGACAGATGCAGTTAAGTAAAAAAGATGTGATTTTTCTTTCGTGACAAGGATGGGATAAATAATAGATAAGCTTGTTCTTCATTGAGTTAGGGCAGGAAACTGTCAGAAATGCAAAATGACTGTTCACAGATTATCACTTATGTGGCAGTACTAGTTCATATGCATATCACAACATTGTTGCTCTAAGAGTTAGAATCTTAAAAATCATATTGGCATACTTCATTATTTGCAGACTGATTGAAGGTTTGGTCTCACGTCTCAAAACTTGTTATGTGTAATCTTTAGTGAAGAAATTGTGAAATTATTATTAGTGAGTAGTTGACCTTAAGTACTATAAAAGTGAATGTTGTGTATATAATAGATGTAAATGTTTGAAAGATTTGAGTAAAACTCCTTCAATATAAACATTAATATTTCTCAGGCAACTTGTTTATTGTTTGGCAAAATAGTTTGGGCTGTTTTGAGGTAGTAAGGGGTTTAACATCTGTGCTTATCCATCAAAACAGTTCTGCAGTCTTGTTTTACCCATTGATCAAGAGCCTAAGGAATTGTACAGTTTTATCTATTTTATCTGTGCATCCACTAATCTGCAAATCTGTCAAATTGTTTTTGTGCCAGACTTTCCTGTAAAATCGTTGTTCATTGTTAGGATATATACATTTAATTGTTTGGGTTTTTTTTTTATAGGCTTAAATGCGGCAAAAAAAGACAGTGCTTCTGAAACCAGCTTTATGACTGCTAACAGGGGCAAAAATGTACCTGCGAAAGATGGTAACTAAATTTTTAATTTTTAATATGTTGAGAAAAACAATGAGAAGGGCAGAGGAAGTATTACTACTGTCTTACCTTTGTAAATAATCTTACAGAGAACCTGCACGATTACCTTCTTAGCTTTCTGAGGGAGACCTTTTGCCCTGTGTCATTACTGCTTAGATTTTAATGAAGAAATGTGCACGTATTCTGTTGGGTTTTTTATTCACTCCTGTATGTGTGTAATAAAGTGTTCCCATCTAACAGCACTTGGCATTGTATCATGGAAGACTCACAATAACAAGCTACAAATATGAAAAATGAAACTCAGGCTTTTGAAAAAGTTCCTTTTACATATGAATCATTCCTTGCAATTACCTAGTTTCAGAACTGGATAGTGTCTTCTACTGCGTCGGTATTTTGCTTGCTGAAATTTTAAACGTAAAGGGACCTGACTTTCAGGGGTGTCTTTAAACTGTAAAAATCAGGTGGTCTTTGAGGTTTTGTCTATAAAATCATACTCTTAAGTGTTGGTAAAAGCAGTATGTGTTTGCAATAATTTGAAGTGTGAGTTTGAATATGCTGCCTTTGGAGAAAAGCATCTTTTTATATCCTACATCAGTCAATAGCTGTGAGGAGGAGACTTGGTGAAGAGGCTAGTGTGAGATATTTAAGCCCTGTCTTAGATGATACTTTTTCATAAGTGAGCTAAAATCTTGCGTAGGCAGAGGTTTCCAACATTTGGTTCATGGAGGGCGCTTAATGGCTTGGTCTTCAGGTTCTGGTCACACAACAAAGTGAATTGGCAGTACAGTGTCTCGTTTTGATGGGTAGAGTAGGATATCTGCAATTACTGGGATTCAAAGGGCATTGCGGGCTGTCAGTGATGTGCAGTGAAGCCTCATTTTGGGATTTAGTGGTTTAGATGATGTTGTCATAAGGCAGATGCAGAACCATTAGGAAAATGCAGCATCCAACTTAAAAAGTAGCTGTTAGTGGTTCTTTGTCAAATAAAGTGGCTCTTTCACCTTGGGTTTTTTTGGAGTTTGTACAGAGTCTGTTGGGTTTTGTTTTGTGTTAACACCCGCTGGCTCCCCAAACCCTTGACAAATTGGAAAAAAGGTCTTGAGGGAGGGGGAGGATGGAGAGGAGTAAGGACAGCTACAGAGTTCTGTGGCAAGGATGAAACAGCTGTATAAACATCCCCTGGGAACGATACGTCCACTAATGGTTTGTAGAGAAAGGCGCAGAGGTCTTGAGCATTACAAGGGAAAGGAGAGTCACTGTGTCGTGCTGTTGCAAAAGGGGGAATCGTACTGGAAGGTATAAAAAGGAGTGTCAGCCGTGAGGCACCTGGAGCGACCTGGGTGCTTTGCTTGGCACAGGTGAGGGCTCGGCTGAAAGACTGCATCTGGTTCTAGATGCTGCATTTCAAAAAGACGTGAATCAACTGGAGAGAATTCAGAGAAGACACCACGATAACTAGAGTGTATAAAACATGAGCAAAGAGGAGGCTGTTGGAATTTGTGATTGTGTGATTAAAGAGACAGAAGATTAAAGGGCTAGAGCAGGAAGGAAGAGTATAACCCATTCTGCATGTATAATGAGAGTAAGAAATCTTGAGTTAAAACTGTGGTAATTTAGGTTTTATGTTGGGGGGAACCCCCCCTACAATGGTACAGAAAACGATGTCGTGAAGTACATTGCTGAGGAAGCCCCGAGACCTCCCTGCTGGGAGGGTTTGTAGCACAGGTCACACGCTCCGCTGTCAGGAGTGATAGAACGTTTTTTTTGCCTGATGGAGGAGGAATGAATTATAGGAACTGCTGAAGTCCCCTCTGCTCTTTCTTCTCCCGCCCTGTGAGTTCCCACAAAGGGAAGCATCTCGATGACCGGTTTGGTTTCAGCAGTTTTTGTTGTGTTCCTGTAGACGAGGTAGGTGCTCTGACCTCCGGTGAATCTGTCGCTGGACTGACTTCTGAATACGGACTTGTAGTATGTGTTCGCAATTGCATGTGGATGTGGATGTATATACCTTGGACCTGCAGTCTGCCTGTTTAGTCACCATTTATTTAGTAATTTGCATTTTCTTCTTTGTAGCATAGTGGCAGCCAGCATCTTGGAGTCTTTAGATTTCTCTCCCCAGATACCTAAGCTTTTGCTTTGACCTTTCTGCAGTTTTTTACTGTTTTGCCAGACTGGGGGATTAAATTCTATTGAACATGCTAACCCTATGTTTGCTTTTGAAGTGCTTTGAGAAAAGTAATGAATTAAGCCTTTCAGAATTGTGAAAAGTTCAATAAGCAATATTATCTTAATTTTTCACATTGAGAAACTGAGGCATAGCCGTGTCTTGCTGTACCCTGTGTTATTTTGGGCAGAAGGGAGTAGGAGAGGGGAGAACTGGGAGAGCCTTGAGAAGGAAGGAGAGAAGCTGAACGTAAGTCTTAGCGGACAGTTTAGACATCAGGGTTTGCAAATGGAGATAAAAGTGATTTATTTCCCATTCTTATTTTATAGTATAGATTTTAATATTAATACAGTATGTAATGGAATATAGTAGGCTCTAATCCAGACAATAATTCACTCACATCATATCTCCTTCCTTCTACTTCTCATCAAATCTTTAATAGGCTGGATGCTGAAAGTGTGGCGGTACGTTCTCTTAGTAATAAGGCTCCCATATTTTAATGAATATGCTTGGGACAGTTTAGAAGAACTTTCAGAGAGTGAGAGAGAAGGGGCTTTTGGGGACCTGTGCCAGCACTCATCACCTTATTTCCAAGGCAGGGGCAGGTGCACCGATGTCATTCCTGACAGGTGTTTGTGGAAACGTTGCTTATCAAAGACTTGTTTTGGCTATTCACTTTAAATTCTGCCGGTTATGGAGAATGGACAACTTCCTTCCCAACAGAAGCTTTCCCTTCTGCTTAATTGGCCCTTTTCTGAATCTGAGCTCTGAAGGACTGTTTCTGTTTATGTCTTTTAGGTTTTCCTGGGTACAGCAGCTCTTCTTCTTCTACTACCTCTTTGGAAAGCAAACAGAATTCCTCCAAGAAGCGGAACTCGGCTGGCAGCAATAAAAAGGCAGTGACTAGTGTGTCTTCTGCCTTGTCTAAAGTTAGTGCCGGTATGGTGTGTTTCATTGAGGTGTATCTTCACAGGTGGGAGTTCACTGCTATACCGAGTACTTAAGTAGAACCACTTGTGCTGTTTCAGAATCTGAGATGGTTCAGGAAAGATGCTTGGGACGTATTTTCACTGTAAACTTCAGTTTGGCAACTTTTAAAAAGTTTTTTAGAACATCATACAGTTGGTCACTGTACCTTTCAACAGCAGAGCAAAGGCTGTAGTCCATAGCTTTCCTGCTGAAACAAAGCAATTCATTAAGCAGACTTTGTGGTGTGTGGCCATGTGTTAAAGGTACATATTGAAGACTTCAGTTTTAAAGTACAAAGTCACTAATTTCAGATGTTGTTCTTCTTTTGACCAGGGTTGTATAGTTCTTCTCCGGCTACGAGGAAAAATCCTGTTGTTGAAGGAGAAATTCAGGTTGGAGACAGAGTACTGGTGGTGGGACAGAGAACAGGCACTGTTAGATTTTGCGGGATGACAAAATTTGCACCAGGTACTTGCAATACTCTTTGTGTATGTTGTAGAATTAATATGGAATCGCTTACATGTGAGCACACAAACATTAAGAGAATTACATCCTTTTCTGCACTCCCTCCAAAAAAATCTAAATGTACTGGTTTGTTAGGTCTCTCTCCTGTGTTTCACTGGCTGGTTTTTACTTGAATGCAACTACTGGGAAGAAGTAAGGGTTTAAAATGTGACTTTAACTTGTCCACTAACACGGCTTCATTAGGAGAAATACTGTGATGTTGAAATTGTAGGTGGTGTTACAATGCTTTCTGAAAATCTTCAGTTTCCTAACTGGTATATAGTTTATTGAGATCACACGCCTTTACTCCCTACTTTTTTGTAGTAAACCTTTTTGACACAGCTTGTCTGTTGCAATACCGGGACTCTTATCATGCTATATGCCTGTCTCATTCTTACCTTCTTGGCATCTTTAAGGGGGTAATGGTGAACATGTAAATCTTAACTAACAAATCTTTAGGTCGCAGCACAGATGAAAAGTTGCAAGTGTCTCAAAAAGCCCCAAACACTACCACTGTTTTCCCATCCTTCTCCCTTTCAGCTCCTCCCTCCCTTCCCCTTGCTAAAAACCAGATTGCAGTGAAGCCAGGTGTTTTCAAATAGAAGTGAGTAGTTTTAAATTCTGGAAACTACTTTCTGAATACTACTTCTTTTGTAACCAAGTACTGTGTTCTTTATGTTCTTACCTGTCTGTAATCTCCCAATTGCAATGGTCTAAGTGCCTAGTTTAAATAAGGTCCATTTGGTTGATATGTAAGCGGCAATGCTCTTGTCTTGACACTTGGTGGCATCAAAATTAAACCAAAAATGTTAGAATGACAGAATGTGAGACTGTGGTACAAGCTTTTTCCATTTGTAGCCCTTTCCCCAGTTCCATTGTGGGCAGTCCTTGCTTGAGATGCTGTGATGAACTGATTCTGCACTTTAACGTGATGGCTTGTACCTTCGTGTTGTTGCTTACAGAGTGAATGTTGAGAAAAAGAGTGGTTTTGCAAACACAGGGTAACAAGTGTAAAACCAGAAAGCTGTTCAACAGGGTAAGGCTCCCTGCCTTCCTTCCTGCCCCAAATTAGGGAACAGAATTTTTTGGAGAAGAACCTTGCATTGTAAGAAGTGAGGACAGAATCTCAATGCAGATCTTCACCATTTGCAAAATCAGTAATGTATAGAAAATGTGACAGATGCAGTTTTAAGTATTTCAACTTTAATACGTATCAAAGCTCTGCAAGTTACCCAGACGTCATTTCTTTTGCTGCAGTGTAGATCTTTATTTAATTCTAAACACAGGAAGGGGAGAACTTGCCATGTACCAAGCCCTTGTAATTCATAAGCTGTCATTCCTGAGTTTCTTGAGCTGATAATTAGAATTACCATTTTATCCAGTGCCTTAGTACCAAGTGACTTGAATTAAATTTTGAATCTTTTGGGGATGGATAGCATAAGGACTACTAATGGAGTATGAAATTTAGCACCTTTACATAATGAGCTCACATTTATCACGGGTTATGAATGATCGAGCTTATTAACATCTTGGTGCCTATTCAGTGTTCTATACGAGATGACTTGCTGGCCAGTTCTGATTCTTACACCCTTCTCTCACTATCATACAAGCAGCCTTGCAATTTGTATTAATTATAACTTGCTAGATGGAGAGAAGGAATGAATTAATATCAAAACTTTTACTTTTGCTGTTGATGATCTCAGATGAGGCATAACCCATGTGGTCAGCGGACTAAAGAGGGAAACTTGAACCACCGCTGCTGCTCTTTCCCGTCTCTTTTTTTTTTTTTTCCAGTAGCCACTGTTCTATTCAGTAATGTTCTGTTTGGGTTCAGTGTATAGGTCAAAGGTTTTATGTTTTCTATATCAATTCAAATGTCAATGATTTTCTTGAAAGCATATAAAAAGGCTGAGATAATTAGATTTATTCTGATACCAATTTTTGCATAGTTACATAGAGAGTTATTTATTAGACATATATATATATTTACTATTATTATCTAGACAGTTTCTAAGTAGCAACTGTTTTCTTTGACGTGGGTGAATGCCAGCTGCACCAACTGTCTAGATGGAGAAAAGCCTGTGGTGGTTTGTTCAAAATACCGTGATTTTATTGTTTTGAAATGTAGGATTCTGGTGTGGAATTGAATTGGACAAGCCTCACGGGAAGAATGATGGTTCTGTGGGAGGCGTTCAGTACTTCAGCTGTCTTCCCAGATACGGTATATTTGCACCACCCTCTCGCGTACAGAGGTAAGTGCTGAAGCTGTTTTAACGTTTGTGTTGCTCAACACTTTCTTAATACATTTTCCAGTGGGAAACAAAGTTTCACAGCAGATAGGGAAGAAATAAGAAATGTTTTCTTCTGCTAACGGAATTTTATAACCTACATTAAATACCTGCTGGGTTTTAGATCAGCTTTTTGAAAGCAGAGTATAAATTGGAAATGCAGCTCCCCCTGCTTCTCTTGCATCTACTTCAAGTATGTTCATTCCAGGGCCTCTATTTCTGGTGCAGTCTGTGATCGTTAAACCTGACTCTCATGACCAATCCTGATGCGCTGAGCTGCGTTTGGTTATCAAAGGGAGTTGCCTTTGGACATGACTGGAAATACTGTTCCCGTTCCAGCTAACTGCATGGAGGCCCCAAACATCCACCACTTTGTAGTCTCTTCACCAGGTGTCAGGAAGAACATCCAAGGAGTACTGTGCTCTTTCCTCCTGTGTTTGCATCTGGTTACTCTGCCAGACATGTTCTTGCTTTTCTTTCCCTGAATCATCTAGCTCAGGCAAGCCGTTAAAAGAGCTTGCCTCAAAGTCATAGGTGCTCTCTTGCTGAGTAAAAGGCAACTAACTGGAATAAACTAGGTTGCTCTGGGCACCTCTTACGTACCAGCCAGATTACAGCTGGAATGGTAGTGTCTCTTGGGGGTGGATGGAGGAAGGAAAGAGCGAGAACTTAAACCACATGTGACAAGAAGGCCTCCAGCAGCAGGTTTGTTCAGAGTTGTGTTGAAATGACTTTGTTGTGTTACTGCTTTTCAGATTAACGGGTTCTCTGGATTCTCTCACAGAGACTTCGTCGAGTAGAATAAGTCACACTTTTCCAGGTAGGAGTGTAAGACACTGTGGTTTGGCTTAGGCAGCCTACTGTGGGCTGCCGTTCTACAAGCAGAACCTCCTGCACAAAGCCAGCTTCTCCAAAAGCACAGGAGAGTCTCGAGGTTCCCAAATGCCAGCCAACAGTCTGGTGGTCCCTTTGTAACATGTAGCCTGCAGAAGGGATGTGGAGTTCTGTGTGGTCACGAACACTGTACTAGCAGAAATAATTATGTCAGAGTTAAGGTTGTTGACACTCTTCCCTTATCACTGTATTGGATTCTAATCAGAGTTAACCATAAATTGAACCTGCTCCTCTAAAAGAGATTGATGCAGGGATCAGTGTAGGGAATGACTAAATTGCTAAAGCTTTTGTGAGACACTTGAAGTAGGTATTTTTCTTTTTCCTTCTCTAAGCTTTTTGTGAAAAGGCTGCTTCAAATTACCCTTGTTCTGTTTGTCTAATTTAATTTCTGTCCTCTCTGAAAATTGGAACGTCTTTATGGACACTTTCATGAGACGTTTCATCGCTTAATTTCCAAATTTGAGGGGAGACTGTAGCAAATGTAGCAGAAGCAGTATGAAAGCAAACACAAAGCATATGAGTTTGTAAAGGGTGTTTAAGAAGTCCTACACAGCTTATTAACCTTTCCACTTAGGTTTTAGACGCAGTCTAAGCACCACTTCTGCATCTTCACAAAAGGAGATAAACAGAAGAAACTCCTTTGTTAGGTGAGTGTTTTGCATTTGAAATGTTCAGGTGAGCTGGCTGTTAGCGTTACTGGTTCTTGTGCAAAAGAAAATCTTCATGCACGTATGATAGCTAGACCTTTACGTGCTCATTTTTTTCCCTTCCAAAATGGACCAGTAGTAGACTCTTTTTCCATGGGTATCCAGGAGTACAGTCCTTGAATGCAGGTTGGCATTAAAAGTTGTTTTCCAATTGTTCATCACTGCATGTTCTCCAAATTCTTGTATTTTCACACAGCTGGGTAAAGGACTTCACTTTGTCCTGGTGATCCTGGCTGACACTTGCATGTTAAAAGTTGTTTTGGCAAAACTTTTTCAAGCCCCAAGTAGAATGTCTGGTACTGCTTGATTTACCAGCATTCTCACCTGCGGTAAATACTGTGGATCCCAGCACCAGGTGAAAGGAAACTGATTTTCCAAGTATTTCAGACTTGCCATGTGTACTAGCCTGCTAGTTCCGCTAGTGACATGCGATCAAACGTACTTCTTTTAAAAAGGAATTTGAGGTTTTTCCCCCATGCACTTCACTGAATTAGAGATCTGCCCTGGATGGTTTATAGATAAAAAAACCCACCTTTTTGATTTTCTTTTTTTTTTTTGATGTTGTTGTTCTAACTAGATCTAAGAGCTCTGTGTTACGGCGCAGCTGGAGTAGCACCAGTGCAGCTAGCACCGAGGGACCGGTGAAGCTGCATGAAGGCTCTCAGGTTCTGCTGACCAGCTCCAATGAAATGGGGACAATCAGGTACATTGGTCCTACAGACTTTGCACCGGGAATATGGCTCGGACTTGAGCTCAGAAGTGCCAAGGGAAAGAATGATGGCTCCGTGGGGGAAAAGCGCTATTTCACCTGTAAGCTGAACCATGGGGTCTTAGTTCGACCTAGCAGAGTAACCTACCGTGGGATTAATGGGGCAAAACTTGTAGATGATATTTGCTGAGCCAAAATGTGCTCATACAATAGGAAGTCAGTGTTGTAAAGCACACAAGCACCCCAGCTGGAAGGCAAACTTATTTTTAAATTATTAAATCTGCATTTGCATTTTACGTAGATATATATAAGTATATATATGTGTGTTTATAGATAATATATATTTTAAAAAATATATATATATATAAATAGAGATAAAAAAAGTTCAGTCACATTAAGAAGTAAGCCACTATTATGTTTCTCTTACTGAAACAGCCCTCGTCTGGGAAGGTTATTGCAAAAACTTCTTGGGTTTGAGCTGCTGTATTATTTGAATAATGTCCCAGTTCGAGAATGCGAGTATATTTTCCAATGTTCTCTAAAGTTGCTTTGTGATTCATGCAGTATTTAAACGATTTTCTCCATGTAGTAACAAACTGATAATGCTGCTTTTGACAGAGGCGGTGGTTAATGAGTGACATTAGTCCGGTTACCAGGCACTTTGTCAATTCCAATACCAGCTGCTAGCAATAAGAAAGCAAAAAAAAAAAAAAGATCCCTTTTTCAAGCAGTGGTGAAAGTATTTTTATATTTTATCATTCAGATCCCTCCTCTTCTTTCCCCCTCCTCCTCTCCCCTCCAGAACACAAAAGGGCTGATAAACACAAGGATTTGCAGTATACCCTAGTGAACAGCAGCAATTAAATAAAAAGCCTTTAAAAAGCACAAATACGCTGCATGTCAGTCTATAGTAAAAAGCACTTTTTGTTGTATGCGTTTGTAGAAGCTACGTGTCAGAAGCACTCTTTAAAATAATGCACTTTGCACTCTCCTGGAGAGCTTTCCCTCATTTTTAAAGCCTTTTTTTGTTTGGTGTGCTACAGGCTACGAGTGTCAGTTTTTAAATGCAAATAAACCCAGACTGGAACTATACGTAATAGCCTCTTCATAAATATTAAGTCTGTATAAATAGAGCATGGTAATTCCTGCCAGTGGTATGGATTATATGCAGGGTTTTCAAGCTGTTAACATTACTTGATTTGTTTGTGGATACACGTTTCTTTCTGTTTCCTTCAGAACAGTTTCAAGTGTAAATTTCTCCTAAAAGCCTTATGATAAATTAAGGCTCGTTTTAGGTACAGCTTTGTAACACACCTTGATGTGACATTATTTGCCTATCAACCTTTTGAAACAGCTAATATTTTGTCTGTGTTTTAAACATATATTTATTTTAATTGCTCGGTGTATGTAAATGTTACTTTATCAGGATGGTTTTGTGTTCCAGAAGAGTCATTCTTAAATGATCTACTTGCTTTGACCTACTTGAAGAAGTGACACTTTAAATTGCATTATAATAACCTATTTTTAGACAGAATTCTGCTGCTGTTACCTTCTTTTAAATATTGCTGTACCTATTTTTCTTGAGCTATATTTAAAATAATGCATATTGTATTCTAACTTGCAGGAATTTTTAATTGAATATAGAAGCTGTAAATCTTGAATGTAAAGAAATTAATGCTTTATATTTGAAGATGCAGATATTCAGTGATGTAATGAACTTTACTTTGTCCAATATCTGTTTCTCGCTGGTGTTAGTAAAATGAAACCCTGGTGAATGGTATGGGGAAAAGACTTTTCATGAGGTTGTCACAGTCCGCTTGCTTCTGTTCTTGTGTGCAAATTAGGCAAACAGGCCCCAGAAACTGCGCAGTAGAACCCAGAAGTTTTTACATCTTCTAGTTACGTGGTACTGAACTGTCAGCTGTCAAACAGAGCGTTGTGCAGCACAGCACGTTTTGCTGTCTTGTCCCAGCTTTGTGCTCCTGCGTGGGCAGTTTAGTTTTGGTGAGGAAACACTCATTATCAGAAACGCTGTTTTTCCTGCCTGACAAGATGGAATGGAGATAATGGAGATAAGGGCTTTATCTGACCGGTGGCTGGAGTTCTTCAGGAGGTACTAAGAGAACAAGTGTGTGGGTAAGGCAGCAAGCTCAGGCAGTTTGGTATAGTCACACCATTTCTGCGTGGCCTGTCTTGCACAGATGAAGGAATACAGAGCAGTAACCTCTCCAAGAGTTTTCTGACTGACTGGTAACTTTTTCTCTTGAGGGGTCAGGCTGTACCTTCCACAGCTCTGTAGCTACACCCACTTTAGCTGGAAGTGGGGTCTCTGGGCTAGCAAAGACTGCAGGACTTCACTGACGTCTGTCTGCTGCGTAGAGAAGAGGGCACAGGTACTGTCTGAGCATTGCTGTAGTGTGCTTCCCCTTCAGTGTCAGCTTCAGCGAGCTGCACGTGTCTCCTGAAGGCTCTGGCCGTAAGCAGCTAGAGCAGTGCAGGTTAGAGGAGCAGATCAGGATCGCCAGCGCTGTGGAGCTCTTCTGGTAGCACCGAGACGCTTCTCTGAGGAAGCAAGAAGCGCTGTAAATTTATGTGGCTTGAACCAGAAATAAATCAGTCCCTCCCTTCCAGAAAGGATTACTGATAGCCGTCTTCAAGTTGGTGATGTGAAGGGATCTGTGCTTCCCTAAATCCAAGGTAAGTTGCTGTAATCCTTTTCTCCACTTCTTGCAGGAGAACACTGTCATAAAAATAATTCTGAAAAGAACTGGCAGTGAAGTTTGAAATTAGGCGCTGTGCCGAGGTCTGTGTGATCGCAGCCCCAGACTGGTTAGAAAAAAAGACAAATGATCCTCAAAGTCCCTATAAACCATATAAATAAAATATTACCTGTTTAATAAATACACAGGTGGTCCCCAGCAATTCTGTGCTGCCTGGGCGGACTTGGAGGCTTGTCCTTGTTCCAAAACATGTCTCTGGGGTCCAGTTTTAGGAAATGTTCTTCTTCAGTACTCTCAGCAATGAGATCTTTTGAGCTTTCTTGGACACTGGCTGGAAAGGAGAGGTCACAGGTTTGACAGGAGGAGGAGAAATTCCTTGAGGTGTCCTAGGATGAGGAATTCTAGTGGGTTCAGTCCAGTGGGATTCAGTGACTGTTTTGCAGATGTTGACAGTAATGGTTTTCTGGGCAGGGAGCCTGTGCTTTTAAAAGTGTTGCTATCCAGCAGGATCTGAGGCATAAGGATCCAAAACCGGCACTGCAGATTTGCAAAGCATAACCTAGTTTCTCTGGCAAGTTAGCTCTGTTACCTGTGAGAGTGTTGCATAGGTGGCAAGTCCAGCGTTTACATCATGGCTTTTACAGAGTTCAGATTTTGCAGAAGCCTCGACAAACAGCAGGTGGAACCTGAAACCGTGTCCATGAAGCCACGCAGCAGCGTATCCACCTGCATCCTCTTTCCTGCCTCGCTGCAGACAGACAACTCTGGAAAAAAGGGAAATTGCAGCAAAGGTGGCCAGCCCGTGCCAGATCAAAACCAGTGTGTGGTGGCTGTCTGGTGGGGAACTAGCTCCACTCCTAGAAGAGCAGGGGAGAGCTCACTGGTCAGTTAAGACAGGAAAGAACCAAAGTGTGGGGGAAGTGGAGAGGGGCCTGCCAGCCGCCTGCTCTGGTAAAAGGTCTTGTTAACTGAACCGCAGCACTATCCTGCGGGAGAATGTGGATAAGCAAGTGAAGGAGAATAACGTTTATAGGTTAAGAATTTCTAATTTCAACGACTGTTTCTCGAGAAGGCAGCTACCTACGGCATAGGAGTGGTATGGGGAGGGGCAGAAAGTTGGGCATTTTGGGGCAGTACCTCTTCCTGCGTTTGTCACAGGACTTGATGCTGGCGCTCCACTGTATTGAAACACAGCTTATAATTAGACCTACTCAGAGCCCACACCCAGAGTCATTAGGATAGAAACATTTAGGAATGAAAACACTGAAATGCTCTTTTCAGCCATCTGCTCTGTTCTCTTTTTGTGCTGGCCTGTTTCCTGGAGAACCCCAGCTTTGCTGGTGTGTAGTAGCAGGAACGGCACCTTTGTAAGAAATGTGGAGGTGTGACATCTGCGACGCAAACAAGTCTTACCCACACTGCTGCTACCCCGAACGGGGGCTGGCTCCGGTTAACAGCTCCTGTGGGTGTCGGCGTCCCCCAACGCTTCTGTAACGTTACCACGTAAGCATGGGTGGCCAGAGCCCGACTGCTGCTGACCCAGCGATTAGAGAGCCCAACACGGAGGAAGCCAGCTACAGTCACTTTATTTGTCTTCATGCCTTGTGGTTCACTACACTTGTTTACAATACAAATACACTATTCAATACAAAATACTCAATGACCATATATTAGTATTTTTCTTCATAGTATCCCTGAAGTGCACAGGCCCTTCCTTTACAGACAATGTTGCATAAACTGCTGTACGTGAGACAGACACTCCTCTAATGAAGCTTGTTACTCAAAGAAGCCAGATGCAGACAATTCAGACATTTTCCTGTGATGGGTTTAACTTGGGGACAGACAAACCGGGATGTCCTTGCTGCTGTGGAAGGCTGTTTTATGCTATTCCTACGTCAGGGTTCTTGCCACCCAGCAGGTAGGCTCAGTAACGGGGGCAGACAAGCAAAGTTAAATCCTTCGGAGCCGTCAGACCTCCCACATCACGCAGCGTATAAACGGCTGCACCCAGCGGTGCTGCAGCTGCTCTCGCGCTGAGCCTACTGCACCACCGTGAAAGGCTGACTCGGCACCTTCACGCAGCCCTCGTGCCTGCAGCCTGTGGTACCCGTACTGCCCCTCGCTACAGCAAAGCCCCTCTCCTGCTGGAGGAAGCAGGACCACCCAAACTTCTTGCCTCACTTCATTTCCAGGCACGCGATGGAGAAACAAGGTTCGGTAGCGAGAAGGAAGATGAAGGGACTACTGGAAAGGCAGATAAACAGGCATCCCAACCTGATTTACCTTCAGATGCAGAAACCTACCTAATGTCTATAGGAAACGGGTAACATACACGTGGAAATAAGCCATTTTCACAGTATGAGTGTGGCAGCACAGGATTTTCCCAGTTGTGCTTTACATCCTGTAGATCATCACGCTGCTTCCCACTTTTCCGCTGTAGAGTGAGGAAGACACGTAAGACCAGAATGTAAATATTGCCAATGAAAAAGACTTAACACTAAAAAAAAAAAATTCCTTAAAAAAAATATATTGTCTCAGCAAACTATATTTAAAAAAAATAAGTCATAGACAAAAATGGGTAAGAGGGTTAAAATAGCTTTTTTTCTCCTACAACACTGTAAGCCTAGCGTGGAGAGGTTTAATAAGGGAATTTGGGATTTACACATGCTGGGGTGCTTTGGTCTGATGAGGTCATGGTGCTTTGTGCCCCTCCTGTTCCCTGCAGCTCTGAGAACTGTTTAATCTTTACAGTCAGAGAAATTAAAAATTCCTAGTTCACAACTAGACAAAATACTCTTGCCAATGACATACAGCTATAGGAGCTGTGCTAGAACAAAACCGCTAGAAACTGGAACAGAAGAAATGCGAACTCTGAACACTTCCAGATGTTGTAAGAGAAATGCTAAAACAAATTCTGTGAAGAACCTTGTATAGAATTTAAGCCACAGTTTCCTTACAACTGTGTTGCATGAATTACTCTGCTCCTTACACACTCACACAGTCTGTGACTGAACACGCTGTTAGCTTTACCCCAGGCACCCAACCATTTTCTTGTTTCCCCCTGCTCTCCTTGGAGCATCCCTGGCAAAGCCTTTCAGAAGGTCCTTTCCTACCTCACCAAACTGCTGCTAGTAATTCTTCCGCCCAGGGCTAACCTGCAGGGCAGCTGCAGTGCTCACACGGTTAAACGCTGCATCGTTTCTGTCAGCCCTTCAGCTACCTAGAGACATAGTCACTGATAGTGCTGGAGCGTGAGTTGTTAATTAGTGACAGAGGAAACTGGTATCATTATGGAAAGATTTCTTCACACCATCCCAGTGATACAAATCAAATCGTGCATTGGCACTGAAATCCTGGCAAAGCTGTGGCAAAAGGACACACACTTAAAGTTAACGCAGCGGTGAAATGACCAGGGAACTGTCTTCACCGCAGCCTGCACACTAGTAGCAGAGCACCCTTTGGTCCAGGCCATTAATTCATGGAAATAATTTGTCATTGATGCCATTAGTTGTGGTTTAAGAGACAGGCAAATGCTCCAGCCCTTCTTTCCGAGTGGTAAGATTTGACTAGCATCAGTATTTACAAAATGATTTTTGCACACAGGGGTACCAAACTAAATGGTTGCTATGGAAGAGCTCAGAGGTGTTATTTTTTTACATTAAAACCAAGCCCAAACTAGATTTCTGAATTCCAAGAGTTAAAGAGGGGGGATTTAAAAAAAAAAACCAAACCACAAACCCAAACCTAACACCAAAAAACACACAACAAAGCATTTTACACTGGAGACACTGGAAGGAAGCTTATTGAAAACCAGCTGAACAGCATTTATCGCAGTGCACCGTACCCAGCAGGCTAGAGAATTTCAGTAGTAATTCACCATTTCCCCTGACCAGAATTATCTCCTCACGTATTCTGTAGGTAAGAAGGCAGTAATGTGTTTAGCTCCTTCGTTTTTTACAACTCTCGTTCTGTAAGAGTGTTTCAGTTGGAATTCTATGATAAAGTAACTGCAGAGCACAGGCTGCAGAGCAGTAATCACGCTATCACCGTGGCTGGGGAGAGCCTGCCTTTAGCACCTTCACCCCCACAAACTTATAATCATCTCTTGCTGCTTGTGCTTTTAAAGCTTCTTTAGAAATGCTACCTGTAACATCATAACCTGGCAGCTTATCTGCATTTGTGCAGCATCAGAGCTGCTGCCCCAGAGCCAAGAATTAACAATTTCAGCTAGTCAAAGATCATTAACTTTGCAACATTTTGTTCCTGTGTATTCTTTGAGAACACTCATCAGTATACAGGTCAGATCCCGTCCTCAGCAACGCGTAAGAGGCAGGGCGGTAAAACCTCAGCGTGCCCCTGTGCAAAGAGCTAAAGAAAACAATGAGGAGCTTCAGCCCTTCTGAAAATGAGAAACCTAGAGTATTTAAATAAAAATTGCTATTACATGTGAATAATATACTAGTGTAAGAAACTGTTCTGGAGTGCTGACCTCCTGAATGAATCTGTTTTCCTGAAACTTCCCCACTGAGTTTACCGAGCAAGAGGGACCAGCGTGACACCAACACAGTCCTAAGCTAGACAAAATCCCTCCACAGTGGCTATTTCATGACAAGAGCTGTGAGCCTAAAAACCTTGGAGATCACAAATATTCTCTTAATTCAAGCTAAAGAAACCTGGGTGCAGCAGCACAGCACCTGAAGCACAACCCTCGTTACCCCCACGCAGCAGCGCTGCGGTGGATCCCTCGCAGACGAACGTGAAATTCGGAGCAGCCCCTGACCCAGGTTCCTAACACCAGAGCACAGCCCCTTTAACCAACCACCACGCACAATTCTGGCATTTGTCTAAAAGCAGGTTTTAGTCCTGGGCATCAGAGATGTCAGAAAGGCAGGCTGAGAGCACGCCGCCTCCCTCCTCCTGCTCTTTCTACAAGGGCGATGGCCCAAACCAAGCCCTCCAGTCTCAACCCGCACATCTCAAAGGTCAGGAGTATGTTATGTGGATTCTGGTTTGTTCCCTTATGCATACAGGAAGCTTACCTCAACGTTTGGATCCAGGGCCAGATTCAGAGCCACTCCACTGAAACGAAGAGTCTTGGACTGAAGAACAGCTTCACATTCCTTTGCTAATGCTCCACGACCCCCGTTTCTATAGAAACAGGCACCCCTTCTTTGGATAGCGTTCACACTAAAACAGCTCCTTGCAACCCTAAGTTGAAGTTACTAATACACATCTTTACACACGAATTATTTCCTACATCTATGTTTTGACAACACACTTAACTGGAGTATTTTTCATGCACAAGGTGTACAAAATGAGTCAATGCAGTGTTTGTCTTTAAACCACTATCATACACGTATTTTGTAAAAGAAACCAGGGCTCTAAACCCTTCAAATAATACAGAGAGTATCTATCTGGCATCCGGATTGTGGCACGACGTAGTCTTCTGCCTTTACGTTGTTTGTACAGGGTATGTCAAAGGCTACCGTAAACCTCGGAGGTATGCAGGTGGCTGTCCATTTTCAGGGCATGGTGGAAGTCTCCCTCACGACCACGGTCCTTTAAAACTTCACCTTGCTTCCACTTGACATGCACAAGTTCCTGATGAAGGACATTCCTACTTTTGTAGGACAGAAGGAATTTTAAAGGGCTTTACTCAGTTTTAGTGCTTAAACACAGGGGAAAAAAAAAAAGAAAAAAAAAATCCCAGCCAAACCACCCCCCTACCCCACTGCAGAATGCCTCACAGCATCTACACCCATCCTCCACGCTTCCACTCTCTCCTTCAGTACGACCAGTGGCTTTCTATTGCCCTGCCAACACCCCCGTAAGTGCTGTGCATTCAAGGACTTTCGAAGACCAGACTGTAGCTGGAACACAACTTGGGAACGTGCCACCGCGTCACCGTTTGGCGCTGCTGTATCCTTCTTCAGTTTGGATAGAGGCTGCTCTCCCCAAACCCACTGCAACCTCTGCCAGCTGCAGGAGATCTCCAGGTGTTCCAAAGCAACCACAAGTTTGGCACGGAAAAACCCCAGACATGAAACACTCGAGGCAGCGAGCTGCGGCTTTACACATAAGCAGAGAACGCACAACTGAAAAGCTCACAGGAAGGGCATGACAACAACCATGCGGATGAGTTGATGCAACAGCAGCTGGGCCTTGCAGTTAACATCTGTTCCCTGTATCCTCCCTCCCGCTCGTTTCTTTTACTCTGTTGGGGCTCCGGTGAGTCGAAGCCTCTCGGGTTAGTTGAAATGACAGCTTCGAGGGTGGCACTTTTGGAGCAAGTTTGGCACAAAACGGAAGGTAACGCTGTCGGATCCCTTGCTCGTGGTGTGTCGGGTAACAGGACATCTCTTCAAGGCTCAGGGGCCACGGGGGGAAAAGTCAAGAGGGTCGAGGGCTCTCACGGCCCCTGCTGGGTTATGTGGCTCTTGTTTCTAAGGACAGGGTCCTCGTAACTGCTAGCGCAAGGTGGTGTAGAGGCTTCCAAGGGCAAGCCCTGCTGTTGGTATCCATAGTTGACATTCCCACAGGGGAAGTGGCGGAGCCTAAAGAGAGGCACTTCTTTGACACTTGCTGTTAGGGAAGATGGCTCTAATAGCAGGGAGGAGCCGGGCAGCCTGCCAGTCACAATGTTGGGCCCCACAGTACAGTTCCCTTCCTGTCCCAAATTCTCCCTCTCGGGCTTCTCCTTCTCCAGCAGAGAACTGTTTTTGCTGGCCTGCTTCTCTGCAAACCAGGAACCGTAGGTCGGATTCCAGAGGTTGGTGGGCTTGTTTCTGGAGCCCCGGCTTTTGTGCAGCTCAGAAGGGGGATTGGACTGGGCATAGGCCATGTTGATGTGTCCCCCCGCTGAGGCTGACTGCACCTTCCCCAGCGCCGGCTGTTCCAGGGCTCCCACTTTCCCTAGAGCTTTTCCAGCACCGATGGCTGATGGCAGGGGTGGTGGAGATGGCAGAGTTTGCTTGTCATCCTTTCTGTCCTGGTGTGTGGAGACCAAAAGAGGAGGAATTCCTTCCGGATCATTGGGGCGCATTGCTACCTTCTCCTCCTCCTCAGCTGATGGGCCATATTCTACCGGCAAAGCGGTGTTGATGACATCTGGATTCTGCCGGAGAGAACAGCAAGAATTTCTCAAAGTCTGCTACCATCATGCACACTTGGACTTGCTTAAAAGCCCAACACACCTGACAGCTGTCATGCCATGGCCACAGAGCATTGCTCCTACTACCTGGAGTCCACATTCCCTCTGAGGTTGCTGAGAAAATGCAATTAGCTGTGAGATGCAATGGGATACCCTTAAAATAAAACTCTAAAAAAAAAAAAAGCAACCCTAAAACTCACCACAGAACAGCACAGGCACAAAACCAATGAAAAACATTTTTATGTCCAGCCAAATTTCCTGTGGGAATGTTGTTTTGAAATCTGTATGATCTCAAAGTTCATAACATTCTTAGATAATATTGAGAAAGTTTCAGCCATGAAGTATTGCCTCCAAACAGTGAGGGAGGATTGGGAATGCAGAGAGAAGGCAATACTGGCAGACCCCTTGAAGCCTGAATCCATAGGGACTGCGGCTCTGAGCTATTTAAGCAGTTTCAAAAATTAAACCGAGAGAAAAATGTGGTGATCTGGGCAAGCTTTAATTACTGCTAGACGCCATGGCAAGCTATAGATAGCAGAAAACAATGCCTCCCAACCCCTCGATCCAAACACACATGAAAAGCAGACCGAGGGAAAGCAAACTGACTGAGGCAAGTAACTGTGAGAGGCCACACAAGAAGCCTGCACGGGTGCAGGCAGCAAATTGCTTTCCAAACGGCTCCTCATAAGCTAAAAATTGTGGTAAAAAAAATAATAATCGGAATTCAGCCTGGAAAGCCAGCCACATCCTTGCCCCCTCGGCTAGCCTTATAAGCCCCACTGCTTCAGCATGGCTGTCTCCACCTGCCTTCTCCAGCGCAGCCAGATTCCAAAACTTGCTGACAGCTGCAGAAGCCACCTGCGAAGGGTGCTCTGAGCCAGGCGATTGCTGCACCGCGCTGACCCTGTCTGAAGGGTAAACACTGTGACGGAGCGGCTGACATGGAGCACGTGAAGCGCACGCAGGCACTGACCCGTCTTAGCTCTTTTGCTTGTTGGAATCTCGCTGTATAAACAGAGGCAGCGCTCGTGCTGGCCCGTGCCTTTCAGCAGTGAAAGACAGGAAGGATCAGCCACCTGATGAGGCAAACATCCCCACCACCGGTCCCGGGCTGAGCTCAGCCTCCCCGGACCGCTGACTGCAGTAATGTGGTGCTGCCTTCTCATCTCGTGCCCTGACTTGCCTAGAGCACTCCTCAAGAAGAACCCTCTCCACCCCTCCCATCTGAGATGCATGAAACACCGATACCTGAGTGCAGTACTCGATCCTCTCCAGGATTATGGCAAAATTTGGCCGGTCTTCAGGCTGGTGCTGCCAACACTGGGTCATAATGCGGTAACTGGAAGAGCAGAATGGGAGATGCTTATAAATGGCAGATCCTGTAGGTACATACCAGCTATCACTGCAGCTCAGAAACCATAAGCACACGTCACCACTCTGACTTCTAATACTTAAGAATGCTCTGCCTTCCCCACAGCTGGACAACTGATGTACTGGTAACCACTGAAACATGGCCAGCAGAGGGGTGAAATCCACAGCACATCAGAGAAATAACTCACCCACCCAAAATCCCTTGGACGAGTCACTAAAGGTAGGCAGGACTACAGATAACGGAACCCAGTTTTCCCTGCCTGTGAACAGTCTTAAGCACTTGCAGTTTCCCAGCTAACCTAAGACACAGAAATATGGCACCATCTTTGACCGAACAAGCAGTGGCCAGTACCTCTCAAAGGGGCCCCGAGTTATTCTCCAAAACAGACAGAAAAATTAAAGAGCAGAGAAGTCACCGGCACTCAAGTCCAATCCAGCCACGATAAGAGTAATCTTAAAAGTCAATAACCTTTGACTAGAGAACAGCATTTAAAACAGAAACTTATTTGCACGAATATATCAAAGTTAGTGTCTCATACACAGGGCCGGGGCAGTTTTTAGGTGGATCCATCCTTCCTCCATTGGTGACAAACTCCAGAACCTCCTGGTTGCTTTTGCTAGGGTAGGGCATGTATCCCAACGAGAATATCTCCCACAGCAATACGCCAAAGGACCTGAATACAGAAGCAAAGGAAAACCAAGTGAAGGACACGGGAATGACCATCGCCGAGGGGCAGTGCCCTCAGGTGCAGTACTGTCACCATCACTTTTTGCAGCCTGTGCTCAGGCAGCTTGTGGAAATCACCGCTGCAGGATTCGGACGTCAAAAACCTGCACACTTGTAACGGTGGCCTTTGAATCATTTAATGGCTACTAGTAGTTGACTGTTAAGTGAGTGAAATTTACAACACAGGAAGACAAACATGGTTGCTTTGCCGTTGTACTCAGCACTGTTCCCCTGGGTGTAACAAATGTGAAAGTCAGGTTATGCTTTTCTGAGACCCCAGCCACTGCTGGAGGCAGGACTGGGTGGAGCAGTGGCCTGACCACTTATGACAAACTTCTCTTGAATAAGCTACCCTGCCTGAAATAACATGCCAGTGAATCCCCACTGATGCTCTGAGCCCCATAGCCCCCACCTGTGGCTCAGAGCACAGATAAGAACGTTCTGAAGCTAACACCACAGCCCTGGGGCTGGGTGGTGTGGCCTGCAGAGCCGTGGGGACCATGGCTGGGACAGGGACCCCCTCCAAAGCATTAATCTGGTCAGCTGCTTGCAAATTATGGTCTTGATGAAAATTGCAAAGAGCAGCAGTGGGAAAGGCTTCGGCTTGGTGCTGAGACTGCTCGGCTGTACGGGAGTGCACCTCTGACCCTCTGCTGCAGCTTGCTCAGGAGCTGCGTCCTGACCACCAGCCTTGTCCCCTCCACACATGTCCCCAGCTCTTGCCTCCTGCCCACCCAATGTCCCTTCCCCTCTGGCCACCAGCAACTCAAGTGTTTACAGTGGTGCTGCAGGCCAAGAGAAAGGTGAAAGCCACGGTACATGACACCCTTCTCCCTCACTGGCAGGATGGATCCTGCCTGCAGTCTCCCGTGATGCTTTCCTCAGCGTGGAACTAACACTTTCCTCCCTGTAGCAGCAAAGTAGCACCTGCGTCTGCCTCAACCTCCCTTCCCTGCCTGCTTACCACCCCAGGAGCACCCGCCTTTGCACAGGTCTGATCTTTCTGTTCCTTTATCTCCTCCAAGATTACTGGCTCTGAAAGACCCAGCTTGTCTTTTTAGTAAAGGAGAAATGAACTAGAACACACATTTCTTACAAAATATTTACACTCTAAAAAGGGGTTACAAGACAGACTGGACAGAGGAGGAAAGGAAGCGCACCATGTGTCTGTTTTTGATGTAAATATCCCTTCCATGAAAGCCTCAGGAGGCATCCATTTGACAGGCAACATTGCACACCCACCCTTCCGATAGTAACTGGCTCTGCAAAGAACAAACAAAACAGAGAGTCAGCCAAGAATTCAGAAAATGCCATTAACTGGGGATTTTTATAATTACAAATATTAAAATCATGAGCCAGAGGAGAGACTAATTTAGGCTAAACAGCATGGCAGAGAAAATGCTGGAGACCTGTTCCTCCTCACAAAACCGGTGGGAATGGGCAGGCTGTGGAAGGACTGCCCTGATCCACCTCACCTGGGGTGATCTGGTGAGTCCTCCTTACCTGTGCGCACACCCTAGTGAATTACTCACACAGTGAACTGCCACTGCCAGAGCTGTCCTGCACTTCCCAGCCACTGCAGGATCTCCACCTCACGTCACAAGTGGTCACCTTGAGCATTCTCACCAAAAATAAACAAAGCCTGTCCCACAGGTACCCAGCCTAAAGCACTGCGAGTGAAATCCCCCCCCACTCTGTAAGAACGAGGAGCTCGATGAAGAGGATGCTTGGCTGTTAGAGCTGGGGCAGTGGTACAAAAACCACCTTCTGTGCTCCTGAGACAGGAATTGGTCTTTAGCGTCGCCATTTACAATCAAACCTGCAGGCCCCACATCCTGTGCGGGCAGCTGCAGGAGGCTGCTCACGCAAGCTGGTATCGCTGTTCATAACTCCACAGCCTGAGCAGCCAAAGGATTTTCCTGGACACAGAAACATGTGCAAGCTTCAAAGGCATCTTTGAAAACTTAGCACCAAAGCATTCATCTTGGCAGTCGGTTCTGCTCGTTGTGTGAGTGTGACAGATGCTACTTTGTCCCAGCAGAGTCCATCTGACAGCGGGGCAGAGTGGGAGTGCTTTGCCAAGGGAGGTGGGGGTAGGGGTGGGGGTGGGGGGGGAAGAAGCTCTGATGATACACTTGGGTTTTGAAGGTAGCACTCTCTTTGCATCACCCCAGGCTGCGAAACTGTCAGATCTCAAGCTAAGCAGAGCCAGGCCTGGCTTAGTAATTGCACAGGAGAATCTCCATGCAGGAAAAACAGAAGGCAATGCACTGGAATATACAGCGAGGTGACCGAGTACAAGGCATTCCTTCCTCTAGTCAGAGGCAGATCAATTCCTCAGCACAGCAGGACACAGTGCTGCGCTTCTGGAGGTGCTATCAGGAATACAAGATATCAAACTGCAGCCCCCACTACCTGTGGTCATTAAAGACTTTCTGGCACTCCTTGCAAAAGCAGAGTAGTTAACCCTGTGTCCTGGCTGAATTCCAGTTTGGTGATTACATTTTCCTGACCTTCCTCTGCACCTTCCTCCTTTATCTGCAGTAAATTGAGGAGATTTACTGAAGACACCAAACCAAAGGGGCAGGGGTGGTATCAAGGAGAGAGATTAAACTCAGAATGATTTGGGACCACAAAACAAAAGGGCACGTCAACAAAAGGGCCATTCAGTTGGAGAAAGTAAAGACAAGAAACTGAGGACAGAGTGCAAGAGGGAGGGAAAACGCCTTCCGTGACCATCAGACTTCATTAGCCAGAAGAAAGCTGTCAGGAGTGGGCAAAGTCTCCAGAGCACTGGTCGATTATAGGTGACGGCAAACACCAAAAAAAGCACTAGCTGGGATCCATCAGGGTGGGATCTCTCCACGCTCGCCTTGCGAGGGTTACACAAGCAGCATGCCAGCCTGCTCTCCTGCACAGACACTGCTCCTCCCTTGCTTTAGTGAGCTTCCACCTGTGGATACCCCGGGCTTAGCTCTGCTACCTGTATATATCCCGGGCCATTCCAAAGTCTCCAATTTTAGCCACTCTCCCAGGCCCTCGACAGGTAAGGAGGCAGTTCCTGGCAGCAATATCCCTACAAAGAAAGGGAAGAAAAGCAACAGAAAGAGAAGAACCACTTAATCATTCGACAATTCCACAAGCCAAAGAGAAAACAAAGAATAGCATCTATATTCCTGAGCTGCAGAGAGCCCACAGCAGCCAGAAAATTCAGTGTTTATGGATAACTAGTGATGTCCCAAATTCCAGTCTACCCCAACAGCAGGAGCAGTTCTGCTCCTTAACACTTCCTCTTTCAACTTCACATAGCATCTGCCGAGCCTCCCTTCACCCCAGGAGGTATTTTTAAGTCTCTAAGGAGTCGCACGCAATGGGGCTGATTTCAGTGATGGTCCCAGTATCAAGCTGTGTGGGAAATGATCCCCTGACCTGTTCCTAGTCTGCTTGTTCAAATCCTGCCAAAACAGGTGTCGTACGGTCAGAGTCAGGAAGAAAAGACTAAAGGTACAGGCCTGAATCTGCGTGCGCAGCTGAAACTCCAGCTCCACCTCTGCTGTGCTGAAATGAGCCCTGAGATCCAAACACCACGGCAGCGTAGCTTTTTTAGGTAACTCATTTAGAAGAATGAACTACAGTCTCTCTCTCCTCATCTTTGCTCAATGGGCAGAATTTTAGACACTTGCCAAACACCCTGTTCTGCAGGAGCAGGTAACAACAGTGACAAGGTGTTGCGCTTCTGTACTTGTACAGCTGTTCTTCGAGAGGGAGAAGAAAAGTTTCAGAATGAGCAGAAGGGCACTAAGCAGAATTCATGATGGGGAGAGCTTTGAGGACTTCTGTCACGAGACTGTGCTTCCATTTGCAGAGTAGCCAAACAGGCTGCACATGGCAGGCACTGAGACAGAGCTCAGGATCTTTGGTAAAACTACAGACCTCTGCAACCTGATATATAGTAGCTTCTCTGTTAATTACTTCTATTATTCTGACTGTAGCTACCTTGTTTAAAGGTATCCAGCCACTAGAGTGCAGCAGGACATAAACATACTAAGCAGGGCATTACAAGTTGGTGTTAGGCAAGTCATGCCCATGCTGACACAGACGTGGTCGCCTACCTGTGAATGAAGTGGTTCTCCTCCAGGTACTGACACCCACAAGCAATGTCACGAGCCACGTGGAGCAAGTCCAGCATGGAAAGGGAGGAGGGCTGATTCTACCAAAAGACAAGGGACAGAAGTGGGTTAAAAGCAAGGACGTGGCATGATTCATCACCGATACAGCACTGGGAACTCTCCGACAAGTGACAGCTCAGATTACACAAAGGGATTACAAAAATGCACAAGAGAGTTCATATCCATGAACTATACAAAGGATGTGCAAGCACGATGTCACACAAATCCCAGGGACAGAATCAGAATAGCTGGATCTGACTTTCCAACTCCATTGGGATGCCCCTGCAGGAATTTCCCCCAGTTCTCATGGGAGATGGTACTGAATTTTCTGCATGATTTTTGAGGAAATCTGTAGCCTGAACTGGTCCTCACTCAGTTTCTCTGTATTATTGCTAGCTCCTCTCTAGAGTCACCTTGAACAATGAGAATGACATTTTGTGTAATGGCATGAGTCACATTTGCTCTTTCCCTCCTCCACATCTGTGTAGGTTTTATCTTGCCCCTCAGAGCGCTGACACAGGTTTGCGTAGCCAACGGCTATGGAAGACCCAGGCTGCCAACTCCTTGTTCCTGCCCCTCTGATGAAGTCTACAGCCCTTGCCAGAAGGAGCCAGATGCTTTAGTGAAAAGGGCAGGCTTAGCACTGGCTCCTGTTTGCCAGCCTCTGAAGCCAAACCATCAGCTTCTGCACTGAGGTGTGAATCAGTGATCCCTGCGGCCGGTCCCCTGGGAGAGGAGGAAATTGCTGCTGCTGCTGGGGTGAAGACAAACAACTGGGTGGCAGCGACTGCTTATTCCACAGCAGCCGTTTGCTAGCAAAGTGTTTATCAGCTTTCGTTATCAGACCAAACAAGCCTACCCCACCCTCCAGCTCTCTCTTATGGCTCCTACCACTGTGCCCACAAGGCACGCCTGCCCGTGGGTCTCCCCAGCAATGCACAACCCAGCACAGGTTCTCCAGTGACAGGGACTGCTGGCTCTGCCAGCCCATCTGTTGGGATGGAACAGACCTCCGGACTGAAGCGATGCTGTGCCGGCTATCCCACCTGACCTAAACCACTGCTACCTGGGACTGGAAATAAGTCCAGGCTCTGCAGCAGGTAGCGGCCAGTAGTTAAACGGTCAGCATCGGTTGGTAAAACCTAAATAGTCTAAATGTCTTCTGAAGAGATTAGGAAAAACCTGACCTCAGTACTTGACTAAGGAAATAATTGAAAAATGCTGCATCTCCGTGTGAAGAAAGACTGGGTTTTTTTTCAGTGCGGTGCCATAAAGCAAAATTGTTTGTGACTATGTATCACCTGCCGGTATTTTATTATTTACACAATATCGTTCATTGCATCTATATACTTAACTGATCCTTTAAAACACTGGACTGCATCTTCGCCTAAGCCTTTTTTTTTTTTGTAGAGTAACCATTTTCTGAAAATGTAAAGCCTCTCTCCCCTTGCCCCTTTTGTGAGGAAGGGGAGTAATTTTTTTTTACTTCTATGAGTTACAGTGACTCACCAGCTACACAAGATGGCTACAGTAAGAAAGGATGCAGATGCCTTCTTTCTCCCTTCCAGGGCATAACCAAAGGGAAATTAATATCTCAATCTACCCATTTTCTCCTCTTCTGAGCAAAGGTCAGAAACCTGAAGTGAAAACCCAGTAAAAAGCCCAATTCTTTACTGTGCAATCGATGCCAGACCTGAGCTATACTGCAAGGCAGTCAGCTGAAGCTACGAGCTGATCTGAACACTGTAGCTTTTTTCTCTTTTTTCCTTTTTTCCCTTCCTTCCCCCTCCTTGGATGAATTTCTTCCACCTTCCACAGTCTTAAAACAGATGTGACTGCCCAGCCAAGGGCAATTTAACCAAGTAATTTGTTTGAGAAATGGAGGTTTGGGATTCATTTTGCAAGGGGAGCAGCCTTGAGACACCAAAGGATTCACTTTACGGCTCTTGCTGCCCAGATGAATGGACAATGCCAGCTGCAATGCACCGCCGCTCAGAGCAGCGGGCACGCTGGAAGCACCAGTGTCACACCTCCCTGGACGAGGCTGAATCTTGCTAAAGGTGAATGAAGTTCTGTGTGTTGTTCAGTGTAATCACTGCTCTGTGCAACAGGCTGCACAGCACAAAGCAGGGGAATCATTTATCCATATACAATTTATCTTCCAGAGCTGTTCTTTGATTGCTGTGCTATGTGTGAGAAAGACCAGCACGGAACTTCCCAGAACGGACAACTCTGCAATGCCCGTAATGAGCAAAGGCTCCAATTCCAGGTGCCTCTGAACCTACCAGACTGCCTCTCTCCAGATGAGGGGGAAGGGGTGATCCTGTAATAGATGTGGAATTTTATTAGAACTGGAACACAGAAACCCTTCAGGGTTGTAAACCCTGGACCCGTGGAGAAGTATGAATCTGGAGCTTATGGAGTAGACCTGGCTGGCATAAACTGAGACTATTCCACAAGAGTTATTGGCATTTTATCACTGACGCTGGATGAACATTTGGCTTACACATATGATCATTCTTGCTTAGAGTCCAGAAAAATCATTACATGCTGGCTAACCATTGCTTTCATTATTTACATGAAGAACATAGATGAACAACATACAATAACCTGGGCTGGCAGCATCTTGATCTCCCATTAAGCTGGATCCCATGTCCTGATACCTCCTGCAGTAGCTCTGACTTACCATTTCATGTCCCTTGCTATGTCTTAAGTTCCCCCTTCCCTTGCTTCACCTTCTCCACCATTCCCTCTGCTCCCTTCCACGCTTTTCAGTGGCTGCGTGCGTGGCAGCTTGCTGCGTGTGTCTTGCTCCAAGTCAGACAGGTTCTCGCTGGACAGTGGCAAGCCAAACAAGACAACTGTTCTGCTTGGTGGTTACTCTAGCGTGGTGCTTTCTTTTTCCTGAGGCCTTAGAATTAATGCCAAGTTAATGCCTTTCGCACCTCTGTTAAATTTGACTGAAACTGGCAAATGAATTGGAAGTTACTGGCAGGGAAGTGGGGAGAGCAATGGGGGAAAGAAGGTAGAGAATGAACACGTAAATCTCTCTTTTGCAATCAGGTTGAAAGCAGAAATAGGTGGGAAAGACAAGGTAGTAAGGAAATCAGCTGAAAAACACAAAAATGGAAAAAACCCAAGGGGAAATGATAACAGTAATTTATGCTGTCCTTACCGAGTCAGTCAGCAAGGTCTTGCGTTTCTACTAATTCCTGTTGGAAGCAAAGCTCATCGAAGCCTGTTTACCTGCACTGTTCCTTGTCTTTCCTTCCCTTTAACGGGCCTGGGAAAACTAGAGGTCCAGCCTGCTATGCCTGCCTTCTGCCTGTCTTCCTTGAATGAGCAATAGGAGGGACAAAGCAGCTCGGGGTTCATTAAGAGCAGTGCAAAGATACGTCCAGCAGTGCTGAGCCATGGGCTTTATGTTCAGAGACTCTGTCACACCTCAGCTATACACAGAGGGTAAATCCGCTTCCACAGCTGGATCCCAGACCTCACAGAGCACAACGCCCCGCACACATCTCTCATCCATCAGTCTCTGAGCCTCACAGTTTCCGAGCCAGCACTCAAACACCTGCACCAGAGGCTGATTTCTCAGCGCTCACAGGTGCCATTAGCCCCTCATAAGCTGCCCTGGCAGCCAGACAATGAATTACCCTGTCATTCTTGCAAAGTAGCTGCCACATGGTTTAGTAGCAGAAGCAGGGCAAGGCAAGGGGAAGGGAGGTGTTAGAAGTGGAGCAGAAATGTGTAGATCTGTGTCTGCACGCAGTCAGGCTGTCCACATCCACCCAGCTGTTCAAGGGGGGATGGAAGCTGTTTATCTGAATTAGCTCCAGCTTGCAACTGCCCATCTGCCCTGAAGCCACCTGCTTTCCCAAAGCGTGACAGGCCTGGGACAGAGCAGGAAACAGCAGCAGCAGTCCGAGGTCTGCTTCAGTGCTGGGAGCAAGTTAAACACAGGAACAGGGGAGGATCTTCAAGGTGCTGGGAACAGCCCCTCTGCGTAATAGTTACGGTCAGTCTCAGGTAAACTCAAACAGCTCAGGAAAGACAAGGAAAGAGGAGGAAAGAAAGGAGAGACTGTGAGGGCAGAAAGAGAAATACCAAGAAGAAATCGTGTATGCTGTGCCTGGAGTGAACCATCCAGCTCTCCTGACGTTAGCTTTCACTGGGGTTGCACAGAGCTACCGCTAACAGCATTGGAAACCCTGGCACGCAAGGAAGAACTCATGACCGGGGTAGGGGCAAACAGAAAGAAACAAATCAGATCAGAAGGCTCCCATGACTGCATCCTATAAAGATTAAGGGGAGGGGGAAGACATCTTAAAATTATTAAGGACAAAAGCAACTGGTTCATTTTACTGCAAGTAGGTACTGCAAGTCCTACTGTTCAGGACTAACGTATTCTTGGTGCTTCCTCCCAAGACCCTGATCATTACTGAGCTGGCTTCTCTAATTTAATGAGCCCAAAAGATGTTTCCATTGCAAAGTGATGGATACCCTTGCCCTACACCATCCTGTTTCACCTGGCACTTCACACCTAGCACAGCCTATCCTGTCAGTTTTGAGCAAAGCACCTACCAGGCAGCATCCCTTGCCCCTGCCATTTTGCTGGGTACTGGGTGACAGCAGAGCCCACGCTCAACATGAATTTCCTCATTTGCCTACCACCAAGTTCAGCCCATTTGCATGAACTGACAAGAGCATCTCCAGGTGCTACAGAAAACCAACCTCTATTTGTAAAAGCTGCTTGCTCAGATTTAAAACGTCTTGACTTTCTGTCTGTTTAGCTTTCTTAGGCAGGCAGGAGCCACTTCACTGCAACTTATCCAAGACTGGTGCTCCTGAGCAACACAGACCATTTTAGATGTCTGAAAACCAGACTGCAAAGAAAAAATACAAAATTGATCTGTTTCCAGATGCCTCGAGGAAGGATCTTATTTCTATCTGTTACAGCCAATTTGTGTCTCTCCTGTACTGATAAAATCCAGCATTTTGCCCTGTGTCAAAGAAACAGAGAGACAAAGCATGAAGCTGGGTCCTGGTGCTAAACTTCAACAACATCTGGGTGCCTTTCTGATCCAGGGACTCCGAGCAAACTTTATTCTTCTGAAATACCGATTTCTCTCTCCAAGTTATAATTTATTTCTCACACATTTCCAACTGACTGTCATTTGCTATCGATGCTGATTTCAGTGCGAAAATCTTTAAAACTCTCGACTAAAGGTATTTGCTGTTAAGTCAACAGCTCCAGGCTGGATTCTCTCCTTGCCTAAGTCAGACTTACACTGACAGATATCCATGGAAATGCACCTGATCAGCAGTTTAAATAATGGATTTATCACTACTAGCTCAACACTTCCACCCAACCCACCCCCAGATGATGTGAGGAGTGTAGGAGTAAAGTTTAGATTTTTTCTTAAACTTTGATTTTGTTTCTTCTTTAGATAATATCTGCAATGCTATCTAGCAAAGTCCAGGGATGAGGAACCTCTGCATAACCCCAGCAGCAGCTGTGCCCTATACATCCGTGTGCTGTCCCCATAGTGGTGGTCTAGCAACAGAAATTTTCAGACCCTCTAAAATGCCAGGAAATAGTAGCTGCAAGGATCAGCTCTTTTATAGTTATGTATTTACCTTGTGGCAGTAGCTTACTGAATAAAATTCAATTTTCTCTTTTCTTACCGGTCTAGGCCGTGTCTCTCTCAGGAATGATTTCAGGTCACCTCCAGCCATGAGCTCTAGCAGGATGAAACGCGGCAGTGCCTGCAAGCTCACTCCAATACAACGCACGATATTCTGGTGGTTGAACTTGCTGTGGAGACAGGGAGACTCAGTTATGAAGGAACTTTGATCCAAAAAGCAGAATTGCAGAAAAGAATCAAAATGTTTTGCTGTGGGGAATGTTTGTTGGTTTTGGTCTGTTGGTTGTTTTTGGTTTTGTTTTTTTTTTTTTCAGAAAGTAACAAATCTCAAAGGTACGGTAACTGGATAAAGCTAAAGCGCTACCCCTGCACCCTGTGGCTGTCTGCATAAGTGCAGAAACAGAGGTGGGGAAGTGGCTTTTGACTGCTTTTCCTCTTCCTATATTCTTTTCTTTTTGGGCTACAGCAAGACTTGTGGGCCATAGGAAGCAGAGAATGTCTGATAACAGAGGAAATTCTGCTCCTAATGTCCCTATCCAAGGGGCAGAATCTGGGCTAGGGCAGAGTACGTTGACACAGGGATCTGCTTATGCAGGGGATATTCCTCAAGGTCTAGTCTCTACTACTTCCGTATTTTTTCCACACTTCAATATGATGGGAAACTATTTCCATGGATTCTAGGACTCAGCCACTGAAATGTGACATGACAGCAGCATTAAATCAATGCAATCTGTTAGCTTTGACTAGTCAAACCCAAACTGCTAAGGTTTGTTTTTACCTCATATTCTGATTTCTAAGAGAAATCAAAGGATCCTATAATCAATCCTGAAAGCTGGACCTCAAGATTTTCCCTTTGGGTAACAAAAACCAGCGTGGACTCTCTTGAAAATTTAGCCCTTGATCATCTGGTACCTCCTCATCTGTAAGAACAGAAGAGGATGGCAATGCCTGTCCACTGTAAAATACTGACAGCCGTGCACCGAAACTACCGTATAGATGCGTTGTGTGGATGTTGCCTCTCAAAGGACCTTCTTTACAGCGCTGGGCTTTTCAAGCCCACACAAGTGCTGTTCATCTTACTCATACACACCTAATAATAAGAGCTTCCATGAGGAAGTCCAGCTCGTCTTGCTCTGAACACACTTCTGGCAATGTCTGAAAAAGAAAGAACAGGTCGACAAGGAGATGTTTAAACTCAGAGCTGTAAAACACCTGACACAAAAGCACTAACATTGTCTGCAGCAATCCTTGTTTCTCTAAAGAGACCTCACTCTAAGATAATAGCTAGTCCATTATTAAACTAGACTGTGAAGCCTGTTGAAAGGTAAAGATCAGAACACACGGCCCATCAACTCCTCCTCCCAGCAAAGCAAATAGCCCGGAGTGCACAGGGAACAGCGCTCAACCTATGGGACTCTGCCGTATAGAGGACGAGGAATGAGACCGCAGTCCCTGAGCTCTCTGACAGTTCAGTACTACTACCTCCCAGCAAGACTGTGAACTATCACCAGCTGTAGGACTGTGCTGCTATGTAACCTCTAGGAGAAAGCAAGCTAGCTAGGCTGCTGAAGGCCTGGAGAACCCTACCAGGGTCTCTCAGGATTTAGCTTCACATCCAGTATGTACCCATCCTGTAATGGAGTGGTGAGATCCCTGGAAAACCAGCCACCTCCTGCCTGCAGGCTCCTTGACATGTGTGCCAGCTGCTCTTGGCCCTGTGAAGACTTTTTGCCTCCGACTCAAAGGCTTTGGACAGATTACCACACCAGGCGTAGCAAATGGAGGATGGACAGAGGATGGATTTATTTCTCATACTTGCAGTCTACTGCAGCTGCATGGGAAATCTTTGCCCATTTACTACTTACAGACCTTTTTAATAGTCGCAGAAGCCCATACACTACAAGCTGTATCATCGCTATGATGGATTAAAGTGCTGCAACAGAGCAGCAACCTTTCTAGCCGCATCCTTCAGTACTATAGTAACACTTAATTCATCTTCATTTTTATAATGCATTGGGACTCCTGGGTGAAAAGTGCATGAAACCATCATGATAACTCATACACTGTCACTTACTTTCACAGCCACCTGCAAGGGAGTGGGGTCGCTGGGGATCCCTGCCACCTGACCTTCATATACCTCACCAAAGGCTCCGTGGCCCAAACCCCTGGACAGACCAGAGAAGACAAGAAGGTTTTACTACAGAGAACACATTATAACACTGTGGTCACAGCTCACAGAATGGGCTCACAATTTTCATGGTAGTAAATCAGGGAGAACTGGATATTGACACTGATGGTACCACTCCTCACACTATGCAGGGGACCAGACCTTTATGTGAATCTTTCCTGGACTGACAACGTATTTAATTGGTAGGGAAAGCAATCCTCAAAAGTGAACAGTCCCCAGTGATATCAAGCTGCTGGCACTGCAGCGTGTAATGGATAGCTCTCTTCTACAGCTTTGGCATCAGTGCTCTAGAGGTAGGCGCTCCAAAACAGGTCAATAAAGTTAGGTCTTAAGTCTTGGTGTTCCCACACCCTGAACACATTAACAGTTCCCATGATGTTTATGCATCACCATTAAAGAAAACATTGAACAAGAAACTAGGAAGCACAATGGTTCTCAAAGGACCTGAATTCTAAACCAAGTATCTTTTCCTGATTTATTTTGTGATTCTGGGTAAGTACCTTAGCTAGTAAATGGTGATGATAGTGCTTTGTAAAGCACTCAGCTCTAGGAATTCATGCTGAGAATCGTTTCTGGCACCGATCGTATTATGAAAATTACAGTTTTATTTTGAATAAGGGTACAAGAAAAAAAGAGAAAGGTATTAAAGTAATCACACAACAGATCCTGTCCTATGTCCTTATGATACAGATTTTGCATACCCATCTATTCAGTTTTCACTTGCTTAACATGAAGTTAAATGGTACAACAACCACTGTACCACATAGGTGAATGTCACAATGACAGCGAACTCTGGCAGAGACCGAGGCTGCATCCCAGATCTTGAGTCCCTCTTAAACCTGCATGGGATGCACACTGGGTAATAGTAGTTTAAGCCTCTAAGAGACATTCCTGCACCTTGGCCTGGGTAAAAGGTTCTTAATAAGGCTCACTTCTACAACACGCACTTTGCTGGTAGAGCCAGGCCTGTCCTGACAGCCACACTGATTCTGGTCTATTGGCAGATTGCTTTTGCATGGGCTGTGCCCTCCTGCCTGTTCACACAGGTGCTGCTAAGGGCAATCTGCTCCATTGTTGCATAAGCTCTGTCTATAGTTTTGCCAGGATAAAGACCAGTCTAGGCAGTGAAATCACAGCGAGGACTTGCATTGCCTGTGACTCAACCACTTCTTTTAATAACATTTTGCACGTATCAGCTTGAGACGCTATTCTTGGCTATGCCTGACCAACTTATTACAAGCTGAGGGCATTAAACAGATCTCCACAGCTCATAACTCGCCCTCTTCCCAAAAAGTTCACCCTCCCTGCCTTTATCAATTCCCAGCTATATCCTCTGCTCTCTGCAGCTTGCCACACTTCAAAATTCCTTTCAGAGCCCAAGTGACAAAGGTAGCAGCAGCACAGGGTACACTGGAAACTTCCAGATGCAGTACAGCAAGATGTGCAGATAAGATAAGAGACAGCAAAACATTGCAGACTGCATAGACTGCTCTGAGCATCATCTTTTTTAGCACCAGCCATTAGCTCCCTAGTCCTCCATGCTTTCCTGCTTCCACTATTTGGCTTTTTGTGTAAAACTGTGTGGTACTAGGGTAATGTTGCATTCACAAGTGGCATGTACTGTATCCTGCAGCAGAGCAATGTGGGAAAGAACTCTAAATTTCCAAGTTTTTCTTAAAATACTATTTCAAACTTTTCAGAAGTTCTGTTCTAGACAGAATTATTCTGCTGGCTCTATATTCCTGTCTTTTTAATACTGTCTGGCAGTCTCAAACCCATTGCTTTTCCTGCTATGGTACTTGAAGATGTCATTGTCTTTACCAAAGATCCCATCAAATACTTTAAAAGAGCCTCCTACAAGCCTTAGCCTTCCAGCATTTAATCAGTTAATACTAGAAACGTGCTGTTAATTGCACAGTCTGCAAAAGATGTGTCTGAATGACTGGTGATGACTCTTCAGTTCCTCTCATAATCCCAGAAGACTAACACTGCACCTGTAAAAAGGTCAAGGAGATTGCCAAAGTCTAGTCCCCTCCACACAAGCCTAACTCCTGCAGCTTTACACCTTTCTTATGAAAAGGGGCATGAGTCTAAAAGCGCACTAGAATTTGTGCGTGCCTGCACAGAGACGTGAGTTCGCATCTGTGTAAAACAGCCAGCACATGTGAGCGTACAGTGTGAGCCACGGGCAAGGCAAAGATGGATTTACCGGATGAGGGAGATGTTTTTTCGAGGCACCTCTTTGAGGTCACTAATGGATGTGGTCTTTCCTGCAAAGCAGTAGTTGGGATTGTAGTCTGTCATAATAGTGGAGGTACGCAGCTTGCTCAGCTTATATTCTGGGCTCTGTAACTCCATCTGCATGGCTTGTAGCTCCTGGTGCTTCCGACGATATACTAAATATGGAGAACACAGTAAACCTGAGACACAGATTGACTCTGGAACAGGACAGCAGCCATGCAGCACGTCTCACTGGAATTCACTGTGTGGCCAGATTTCAGTGAATCAAACCAGACAGTGACACCATCTTATTTCTGTACATCAAATGATTACAGATAGAAAATGGAAACTGAAGTTATCCAGGAAGCTTTGATTTACACATCTTACGAAGAAACAGGCTTGCTCATGAACTGTTTGGAAGAAGTAAAATGGATTTCACTTGCAGAGATCTCTGATTTCTGAGGTTTTTCGTTTGTTCTATTTACTTTAACTGGATCTTCCAAGTATGAGTCCAGTTCCAAACTTGAGGGAGTTGGGGTATAACCAACTTTCCTAAATCACGCAGAAGTGACTAAAATCTGCAATGAATTATAGTATCATATTGTTCAAAACGGATGGACTAAACTGCTACCTCAGAATAAGACACTGGAGATAAAACCAGCTCATTTTGCAAAAATCCTTCTGTTCCCAAACAACAGTTTGACTACATTTGAAATCAGTTTATGGTAGTGTTATATTCCTTGAATCACTTCACTGATACTTCTGAAACATCATTAGAAATCACACCTTGAAAGAAGACATCCTGTGGATATTTCTTGAAATAGTAATTGATAGTGCAGTATTTTTTTCAAAGCAAGATGCCAATCGTGAGGAGGTTAAATCACTGTTACCCTTACTATTGATTTCTGTGGGAGCTGGATTGAGCCCAAAGACTGTGACGGTAACAGCTATTGCATCTTCTCCAGCAGATGTTGCTCAGGGGGAGAATTTAAGGGGTAAACATGCACTTGCAAAGGCAGACAGATGCAATGACCTATCCACAAACCCTTCCTGTCCTCCATTTTCCTCCTCATTGCTTTTACTTTGATTTTTTAAATCGCTGCTCCTTCCTGAGATAGCAATGATAGGCTAGTTGGACGGAAAGAGGATTACTCTTCCGCTCCCTGAGAAGTAATTAGTAATTTTAAAGGAGCTACTGTCAGGCCAGAAATCACACATGTAGGACCATGTGCGTGCAACTGATAACTCCCGAAATTCTTAAAACTGAAACAGCTGCGCAAACCTAATTTACTAGTTGCCATTTGCTGCTCTGGGGGCAGCCCTCCCCTCCCCCAGACTATAACACGGTGTGGACAAAGAAAGGTGGCAGAGCTGTGGTTTGAATCCCTGGCTGCTTTTCCTTGACTCAAATCTATTCTGCTTGCAATCGAATGCAGGCGAGCAATTGTTTAAAATAAGAAAATGAAAGGGTGAAAAATACCTTTTAGAATTTCACATAAAGATGTTAAGAATGCCCACATCCTACTAAGTAGCAGTTTGTAAAAGGAGAACCTGTGTGAAAATTTCAAGCTTAAATGACATACATTAAGAGGCAAAATGTGTACATAGGCACACAAATAAGGAAGCTTGCTTTTAAGAAATTAAGCACCAACAGCTCTGACAAAACCAGTGGCAGCTGTACACTACAACACAAGCAATCTTGTCTCTTTCGAGATACAGTCAGTAACTGAAACCTCCTCACATTGGTCATTGTCGTTAGAAATGACGACTGTGTGTGGGAAGGTGTTATTAAATACAGCAGTAGCTAAAAACCTGAATCATTTTGCCTCCCAGGGCCCAGTTATCCCCGGCTCAGATCCAGCCCTCATATGAAAATAGCTTTTGCACAGAAACACTCACCTATCATGATTCCTGAAAAAGCCAAAATTAAAGCAGCCACCAATGCTGAAGTCACTACAGACAAAACCAAGGAGAGAGGGAGATGAACCACCGGCTCAGCTGTAACAGAGACAGGAGAAGAAGGAATTACATGCTGGAAATTATCTTCAAGCAGCCACTTCCTTGCAGACAGATTTTTCTGCTCTTTCATTTATTCATCTGCTGCTCCTATAGTGCAGGAGCAACCTCTGGCATGATCAGTTCTCAGGATCTATGACCTTTAATACCTCATTGTTTCACTTCCCTCAGTTAATATCAAGCCATTATAACAGATGGTTTGCTATCAATGAATTACCGTGTGCACTCCCTGGGTATGAAAACAAGACCATAAAAACCAGGGGCAGGAGGTTGGGGAGGTGGAAAGAACATTACATTGCCGGGGTTAAAGTGCTGCTATCAATGCCAAATCACAGCAAAAGCAGAAGGCGGACTGCAATATGTCATCTTCTAAATGCATCTAATTCAGGGAGAAAAACTTGATAACAGTAAGTGTAGTACAAAGTATTCCATAGCTGCATCCTCACTTGGGACCACGAGGCATTCAATGATCATCTATTAAGGTTTACTTCACCCTAGCAAAATGACTGTGCTTTTTACCCATTTTACAGATAGGAATAGCAAAAATACAGAATAATTTTCCCACGCCAGTGAGAAAGCTGAGAGCAGGACCCTGAAATCCTGGAGTCACTTGCTCTAATTGCTGGGCAAGAATATGAAGGAAACCTGGTAATGGAGCTCTGAGCACCTGGGTTTTCAAGTAAGACAAGTACAGGCACTGTCTTTAGTTTTTCTCAGAGGTCGCTCATGCAGAATTTCTTCTAAATGTTGCACATGAACCTTATATGTTCAAATCTACAGGAATTATATTCTCCTTCATCTTGTGCATTTTATTGGTTCTTAAGAGGACTGACCTGGAATTTAAATTTAGCTGGAAAATTCCTTCAATGAGCAAAATTCCATGATTTCAGAGCAGAATGTGAGCACAACCAGGCACAAACTTTGACTCTCCTCAGTGCTGCCCAGTATGCCAAATATATACCATAAAGCAAACCAGCAATGCTGCTCTGTGCACCATTCCTCAGCACTGCTGTGTCCATATCCTAACAAAATAACTCTGCAGTATATACCAGCAGGAAAGCAGGTAACATTCCACAGAAGCCAGTCCTAAGAAAGCCGAGATAACACTTTCAGGATGTCTTAACAGTCCAAACTAGATTTTTGCCATGCATTTTCTGTTCCACGCACTAGCAGCGTATCCCATACACCTACTTACCTATGCAAGACACACCGTCCTCAGCCAACTCTGTGCCTGGCTCACAAAAGCAAATGACTTTTTGAGTCTCAAGATCAACACGGCACTCGTCCATCTCACAGTGACTGCAGTTAAGATGCAGCCTAATTTCCACCTCTCCATGCCCCTCTGTCACTAGGGAGTGGATGAAAGAAGCAGAATTAATTACTGTAAAGATCATTTGTATCATTCCTTTGGGCACTGACAGAAACAGGGGACATGGTGGTCACAGTTGCCAGATGTGGCAGGGTGGACCTCATCTAAGAAACCAATTTCTCCCCAACTTCCATAGCTACTGTCCTTTTCTCATGTAGAAAATAATATCCAGCTAAATTAGCCCCACTGCTGTTGAGATGCACGGGCTATCTTCGAGCAGACCATCCTACCAGGCTGGCAAGGAGGCTGCTGCCAAGGCTAAGGGGAACCTGTCCTTTGAGCAGTCCTTGGGGCTCACCCATTTCTTTCCTGGCCTTTATTCCCTCCAAGACCAAACACTGCCATGTTTTGAAAAATTTCTGGCTGAATTCATCAGGCCAGACTTCCGGCTGTTGTAAAGCAAACATTTTCTTTCAGCAAATAGATATTTTTGTATTTTCTGAACACATTGCAAACGCATTCAGAAGTAAACTGACTTCTGGGCAAACACAGGCTGGAGTGGCAGTATCTATCACTCCCATGCACCACCGAGGAGCACTGTGCTGTTTTCTCTAGAAGCATCCTGGTCCAACCTCGATACTTTGCTGAGGGATGTTCTAAGGAACACATTTGTTAGTGAACAGTCAGGTGCTTTGTCTATTTCTTTCCTAACTTTTCTCAACTATGAGGTTATGTTACCACCTTCCTTGGCCAAAATTATTCTATAGGCCGGTAGACTATATTGTTGGAAAGTGATCTCTAAAAGCCTTGATGTCCTCTCCACGTGCTTTCTTCCTGCTACTTCTTTTTATTCGCCACTGGACTTTGTTATGCTGTATGTCTGCCTCCTCAAGTTCAGGATGACACTAAACTATACCCAAAAGGTTGTAAAGTGTCTACAGATGCAAACTATTCTTAACATGAAATAAATCCACTAAAAGACTTCTGACCAATATGAATACCTTTAAGTGCTGGAGTGTATAAAGTACCAATTGGATTAATAAAGGACACACCATCCTCCCCATCCATCTCTGGGTCATTGTCCACTGCAGCATTGCCACCTACATCAAACCAGAAGTTACCTTAACAGACTGAGGCTCATTGGCACTAAAATACAAACAAGCATTGCAACATGCATGACTTCAGCATATTTAGGGAGGCATCCAAATGATGAAAGAGAATAAATCCAAGTATTTAACATATAGGGAACATTTCCTGCATTGTAACGCAAACCACTGGTCTTTCATCTCTAGAGCTTGACATAATAGAAGCTCAATTTAATAGCAGCAGCTTGTGATAATAATTTTCTTAGCTCTGTTTTAGGTAGACTTGCAAACTAAGGCACAAACTTAATCTTTAACCATTTGGATGCTGTGAAACAGATAAGCCCTTCTTAAAATTAATGTAGCCAAGAGACTGGAAAACACCAGTACTCAAGGGCTAACTTCAGTACCCTTGGTGATCAAGGTATGTACTGTGTCAGCAAGGGGAACAAATAATCTGACATCCTTCCTCTCCTTTGCACCCTGAAAGCAGGGTGGTCCACCAGGAGCGGGGACTGAAGGGATTTATGAGTTGCTTATTTGTGCTTGGGCACACAGAACATATCAGGAGCCAAGTATGGGCAATACATAGGACATATCAGAAGCACAGTACGGGTCATATATTTTGTACTACAAGCATGCAAAGATTCCCCTGCCCCACCCAAAAATGGCTTTTCCTCTTTAACCACCTTCAGTGAAATTAAAATTATGTCATGTGAGGCATTCTGTTGGAAAAAGAAGCATTACACAGTAACATTGGTACAAAACATGCACGTAATCATTTAAACTCATTACTTCCATCTCAAGATTTATAGTCTATCATACACTTGATTGAAGCTGTGGAGAACCAGGAGTTAAAACGTCCACCACAGTGCAGATGGCTGAAGAATCTATGTGGCTCAGGAGATTACGGGTTAGTAGAGATCTTGAATCTGGCCCACACCAGTTATAATCAACATAATGCCATCTGACAGCTGTCCTGAGACCCACAGCACATGAAATTAGCTCCTTGTTGACTGAAGTCAACACCACCATTGTTATTAAGAGGGGTCCTGGCTGGCAGCCTGAGCCTCTGTCCCCAGAGACCACCTGCACAGGACCAAGGCAGGGCAGGGTAAGAAGAAGCTGTGTCTTTCCCCTGGCATAAAGCCTGGCTGCCAGCCTCCAGGACCAAAGTCCTCAAAACACAGGTGCTGGCAACGGGAGCATATAGCCTATGGCTCCTCCTTCTGCAGCACGATAACCCCGAAATGAAAGGCTCAAGAATCACAGCAGGATCTTGATGGCACATTTTGCAGAGTGCAAAGCCAGGATTACAGCTGAAGGACTGACATCTGGCTATTTGCTCAAAGCCTAAATGCCATACATTCATCTAGTGCTAAAAAGGCAACACACAAACATACTAGTACATAACAGTCAAATATGCTAGCTACAGGAGAGTTAACTATCAGCATTTTGCTGATCATTAGCACTAAAGGAGGGGAAGGGACACCTTGAACACGAAGCCACTTTACCTATATATCCTCCGCCTCCTCCACCTGAGGAGCACCCCCCTCCACCCCCTCCGAAACCCCCTCTTGTCTCCCACCCCCACTTCTTCATGGCCTGGGGGCAGGATCTTCCTCCAGTAGCACCTTCCAGCAAGGATTTTCCTGACCACAGGAAGGAAGTGTTATCATTCCAGCCACCTCCACCACCTGCAGTTAAGAGAAGAGAAAAGCCACAGGTAGGGGTTATTTTTGTGTAAAAAAACACTGCAGGGATCTGCAGGACAAGCACTCCTTCAAAGCACCTCAGCTGAATGTAAGAATCTCGTGCTTTAGTTAGAAGAGGGGATGTGCTTGCTACACAGTGCTAGTGGCCTTTCTGTAGGGCTTTTGACCATGTTAATCACCTGCAACTCTTTTCACCTACCATACAAAGACAAGTATTTTCTATGGAAAATGTAAAAAGATATCCCTGCCTACACCCCAACCACTTTGTTTCTGGCTTACAGAGCCTTCCTCTTCTCTTTGCAAAAAATACTTTTGAAAAAACCCTGTGCTGGTTCTGAACTGGAACAAAAGGGGTTTAGTGAAAGGGATGTGAAAACATGTCCCAGCCCCACTTCTAAATGCAACATACTCACCAGTGACTCACTTTCAGCTCTGCTGGTTGTTCAGTCCAAGGTCTCTTCACAGAGACTTCTAGCCAGGGTGCAATTATGCTCTTTCTGCATAAGCCAGGGAAACTGTGAGTATGTCTACACACCACAAAACAGTGTAGGGAGCAAGGATGGCCACATTGGCACTGCAAATCCCCACATCAAAAATCAAACAGCTTTGCTTATGAGACGTACTACATTATTTTGGGAGAATGTTGCTATTGCTATGGCTATATCATCTCTGATACCCTTATTTAGGCCAAGTATCCTGTGCTGTGGGCACATCCTTTATGCATCTGTTATACTTCCATGTTCCCCCTGAACTATGTTTTCATGAGTTTCACCTCACCCCCTTGTGAGGAGGGATCTAGGAGTACCACATATTCACAAAGGTTTTCTTAAAAAGAATAAACTTTCCTTACCTGCAGCTCCTGAATTTCCATTCAACCCTGGAATAGAGGAATCATTCTCCAGTCTTTCTGGATGGAACGTGTCTGTTTTGGCCCTGTAGGCCCTGCCACCACCTCCTGCTGCAATTATCAAAGGGACTGGTTCTCCGTTCTCCATCTTAACAAATTCAGAAATAAAGGTGGTGTTCAAATTGAGTCATACATACAAATGGAAGTTCAACCACGCGCTAGTTGCTGAATGTTGCACTAAGCAGGCATCTAGGACTGCTGAGCACTACAAATTACAACTGCATTATTTATGCACCCACATCCAAAAGATTAATGAATAGCACAAGTCCTACCGAGTTATGCAATGGAGAACAGTGGCATCAGCAGCTCTATGAATTGTACCTACAGCACTGACGGATCTTAGAAATCTTGTACTGTTACCGTGTGATGACTTTCACCAAATGAAACAGTTAAGGGGCACTGCTCTGTATAGTGCAGTATAGTGCCTCCACTGGGAAAGGACTGCTACGCTGGAAACTGTCTGAGCGTGCAGAGTTATATAGAGTTATGTATTATTATGTAGAAGCTGGGTGATCTAAACATATTGTTAACATCTGAAGCCAGTGCTTGGAATGAGTACTGTCTCAGGTAGAACATGACAGAAAAATCAGTAGGCCTTTGCTACCGAGTTGCCAAGAGAAAACATACAGGCTGTCCTCGACTTCTCTTGTCATCGCACCACATAGGCCAAATGTGTAGCTGAAGTCTAATGTTCTGCAATGATGGATTTGAATAAAGTCCTGTGGAATTTGCCCTTTGCTGTAGAATTATGCTTCAAACTGCAAAACTCAGTGCAAACTGTTAGGTCTGCATTCAAATTATGCTTCAAACTGAAAAATCCAATTCAAACTATTATGTTTGCAAAGGAAACTCCAGGCCACTGAAGCAAGCGTGGCCATACCACGTAGCAGTCCTAAGAAATGTGAAGGGCCAAGTCAGCCCACTGCAGCTACCAGCTGGTAATGAAGCATACCTGGTACTCACTTTATGGACCCTTCCCGAGAGGTGTATAAGGGTTCTCAGGTATTTCAGGCTGCAGTACTAGAGGCAGGATGTGTTCACGCTGAAGGTGCACAGGGACTATGTTTCTATACCTTAAATATGTAAGTTGCACCTCCCCCACCTCCACCTCCTCCTGCCCATTCATTGACGCTTCTGTTCACACGTATCTCTTCTTCAATCACATTGTTCTCTCCAATGCAGACTTTCTGTATAACATCATTAGTCTGCAAAAAGAAGACCAGGTCTGAAATCTGGTGAGAAATCTCCACATCCTTGTACTCACACAGGCCTCATGGACCCTTCACACACACACGTGCACACCCCCATAAATTGTCCTCCAGTGAAACCACATAAGCAGAAGCAAGGGAATGCTTTCTTGCTTTGTGCTTCAAACATCATCAGAAGAATTTGCTGCCAATCTAATAGCATTATTTCGAAGCAAGCTCAGTGCTGATATCTATTACCATGTAAAACAGCTCCATAAACTTTTAACACACAAGATGTAGCAGGATTTACTGCAAATACTTCCCAGCATTAACTATCTGTATTTCACAAGTGGAGGAAGGGAGTAACTCAGCCATGATGCCACTTGCCCCATGTCATGCAACAGCCAAATGGCAGAGACACAGAGAGAACCCAAGTTTCTGTACTCCTCTTCCAGTGCCCCATCGGCTGGGGCCAAGCAGCTAATGTGCATCTATCCCAAACTAAGGTGTTAGTTGTGGCTCACGTAGATGTACCAGAGCTAGCTAGGTAGTCACAGCATGGACAGCAGCAATGAACTCAGTGTAGATTAGCCACCTAATATTTATCTAGACTTCCAAGCAGGTTTTAACGTTGATCTGATGCTTATGCTGTAGCAGCAATTTTGCTGTAATTACCAGTGCTAGCTAGTTCAAAGCCTACCAAAACAGCTGCAATCCCACCTTTGACTGCAGAGTTTACCTGATGTTAAAGAAAATACCTCACAACAAAGGCTCCATATTTCCTAATTAGCATTTTATCCCCTCTACCAATTAGCACCAAATGTAATGAACTTCTGTATTAGGCAAATCACTGAATTCACTAACTGATTTCAAACACAGCATTAAACTACCATTTATAAGTACTTCTGAGCTATGACCTAAAAGAGGTAACTCTTTTCGATTTTAAACTGGAGCACTAAAACGCATGACAGATAGGACTCTGCTGTATTTGTAAGCTGCAAGCTTATTTTACTTTATACATTTCATTTCAGTAACACCCTCTTATTATGCACACTGAACTCGCTAACTCAACAACTCCTTAAGGAAAAAAATGCACAAACAGTTATTACAGTAGGATTGACTTTCTACTTTCTTCTGCTTTCATGTATGTGTTTTATTTTGGAAGGGGAACCTGATAAAAGCATCTTCAAATTACAGGTTATTCTGTTGACCACAAAATGTGTCCTAGGTTGCACCACAGAATGAATGGCATCCATTTTGTGTGTGCAGACCTGCCTATGGAACCAGACAATTCTGTCCCTCGTTTTCCCTCTCCTTAATTGATTTGGATTTGGGTGGGGATGATTAATAAAATGACAAAGTCAATGACCCAAAGGAAGCACTAGATTACAATTGAATTAAAAAAAAAATAATCCTTCATGGCAAAGACGTAACTGATTACAATCCAATCTAGTAAAAGTCCCTTCTACAAGTCCATGCAATCTCCTTGCCTCAATGAAAGAATTACATTAGCACTCAATAAATTCTCACTAAGATTACAGTGGCCTGCAATTTAATGAGTCCATATATTACACTCAGCTGGAATGTCCTAGTTATAGACGTTAGATTGAAGTTTGAGTTAGGGCATTTCTCATTTCAAAGAGGCTTCATATTAATGGTTTGTTTGTAGATAAGTATAATTCCAGTTTTAGCATTATTTACTTAAGCACTCATCCTTGAGAACCCCTCTTTACTGTCTATATCCTTCAACCTTTCTCTGCTGTAGCAGACTGCTAAGCTCTCCTCTCTGGGGTGCCAGCTGTTAACAGCTGAGAAATGCCCAGCATTTAAATGTCCAGCACAAACCTGCAGGTGAAATTTCATCAGATAATGCTTGCACCTTTCTGTCAAGGCATATGCAGCAACAATTGGCTAGTAACACAAAAATCAGGACTGAGGCAGCAGTCTCTTGCCTTCTCCTACGGAGCATAACCGAAGTGGCCCGGCGAGGTGAGTGCCTCCAGAGCTGCAGAGTGCTGCGATAATGGCAGGGCTGGGCTTGACAGTGGAGCAGAGACAAAGCCTTGTGCAGTCAACCTTGAAAACTGATCTCCAGAGGAAAGGAAGTCAGGCTGTCTTTCCTCTCCGAAAACCCACACAGATGCTCTGAGATATGTAGCTCAATCAGGAACCTGCAGTGTGTTAGCAGTGGGGCCTGAATATTGAAGAGGAGGTGGGCACAGTGACATGGTACTTCACCTTCCCACACTCATGCCCTCCCAGTAAAACTGTACCTATGCCTTGAACCATAAAACCCACGCCCCCTCCGTAAACAGACAAAACTCCATGGATTTGTAGAAGGGATTAAGGCAAGACAGAAAGGCCAATCACTTACACTAGGACAAGCATCTTCTCCTTGCTGTCCCACCAAGATATACAACGTATCGCCCTTCTGGAGGTCAAAGATTCCCAGCACAGACACGCCGTGGGACCGCACCATGGTGTTCTTCCCTCCTTTCCCACCAGCAGCTCCATAGCCTGAGATGCTGCAGGAAAAAGAACACAACATCCTGGCACCTGAGTTGTCCCAGACAGGAGGAGGGTAGTACAAACCACTTGTGGGCACCGAGTACTTTGCACACCTGAACTGTACACAGTGTCACAGGGCCGTGAGATGAAGACCTGACACACTAAATAAATCCAAACCCAAAGCTTGAAGACTGAGGTTCTCTGCTCTACATGGACCTGTCAACTTGGGTACTATAGCTTCCTTCATGTTGATTCTTGGGCAAACACTCACTGAGGACAGAGTAAGCAAGTCCCTGTAGTGTCAGACTTTACTATATGAAACACAGCTTGTTTCCCAGGAGGCATACCCTTGAGAGGTTTGCAGCAAGGAAGAGAAAGAACAGAGGCAGAAGAACCGGTAAATACAGCACATATGGTTAAAGAGAACATTAAGCATGAGATTGACAGGGGGAGATTTGAGAAAGCAGACAGCATAACTGGTTCTGGTAGCACAGACCAGATGGGAAACAGCTCTCCTAACAGGACCAGCGGAATATAGAAGAGTAGATGGAACACTACCTGCAGTAAACAAGGAAGGCAAAAGCCCTCTGGTTAAACTCACAGTCACCATGAAGACCTTGCTGTCTCCAGCCAGGGGTGGCTAGGTTGCATACACAGGCTGCTGCGGTCTCAGTTAAGGCTCTGGGACTCTTATTTCAAGCCATCAAGATTCAGAGGTCCTTACTGTTGTTATGTACCCAAAGATGGCTGTACCACTGTATTGCTCAGCTCCTCCCTCTCCCTTTCTAAGCACACAAACAATTTACATACTTGAAGGCAGGATTCAAAGCACTTTATAAAAATCATGATAAAACACACATTCCTCCTACAACAAAGGACAGAGTTAACTCAACTTCCTGAGCAAGTGAGTGATGGTACAGCAAGCTCCATTTGTATCTGAAATAAGCAGATGATTCTCCACTGACAGTAGTTTTGCAGCTATTTCTGTGAGAGCAAAATTCAACCTGGAGCATGTAAACAGTGACTGCATCGCTGAGAACACACTTCCTCTCCACTTCCTAGCAGTTACAACAGAGGTGCTCTGTGTTAACTCCTCCTTTCCTTTAGCACCTGGCTGATCTTTGCCCAGCAGAGCCCTGCAATGCAAGCAGGCTACAAGCAGAGCAAACCAGCAGTGCCCACTGTGCGTGAGCACCCTGAACAGGTTGGGTAGCCAGCTCACCTCCAGCCAGCAACTTGCCTTAATGATCAGCAAGAGGAACTCACCTTGCGACGCCCAGCATGGAGCAGTTCTGATGCCAAAGCAACTACGGGGCATTGAGCGCCTCATAAAGCACATTAGATCCTCACAATGTGACATGGTTATGTTCACGCCACTGCTGATAACCAGAGTAATCATTCCTCAGTAAGGCTGCACTGGAGCAGCAGAAAAAGAGGTGGACACAGCACTGGGCTACCCTGAACAGATGCTGAATTGAATCTGAAGACCGAGTTGATTTGCTGTAGAATTTTGTTATGGCTAATGAGGTGCGCTATCAGGCACAGCAAGCTAGCGGGGCTAATTGGCTGCAATTAGGGGCCATATTTTTCTGGGTATGAACAGATTTTGCATACAAGCAATGATGTTGGGAAGTTCAGGAGAAATCATTTTGGCCTCATTCAAAGGCTGCAGACAAAGAAAGCCCAGTAGATTCAGGTGACAGTCATTGTCTATTCAAAATGGGTGTCACTGTTTAGACAGGTGGGTTATCTTGTCAAGTGTTAGCAATATCCCTCTCTTTAGGCACAACTTTCTTTTACAGAAGGAATCCAATTAACCATATTGGACCTCAAGAAAGATCCAGACCACTCTGAGTAGATACAACCATAACACAGAATATCTTTGACTGCCTTCCTCCTTGTCTTTTGCTATGATACTTGTAGGAACTGAAAAAGAAAGCTGCGTCTTCAGGAAGGAAACGGGGGCTGAGGATAAAAATTCACCTCTAGGTAGACAGGTCATGAAAAATACTGGAGCTAGTTTTGAGAAGAAAATGCAGTGCCTAAGCTGGCCAACTTAAAAGGACACCTTCTTGCATTCCGTGTCGTGTTCCTGTGCTACCTTACAAGAGGGGACCAGAGAAAAGAGAGGACAGTGGAAGTGACAACAAATGGGGCACTCAGCAAAACGGACCAAAAATTCTTGCTCTGAAAATAGAAGAATTCAAATAATGGATGGTAACACGTAATTTATTACAGTTCACCTCTCTCATACTTGATCACAGGCCTAGATATAGGATGACAAGACCTTCTGAATGCTTATAAAGAAATCTGAAAAGAAAAATATTCTTTTATATTGCCTAACTTTATTGTTATACAATGTGCAGTCCTGTGGCAGAAAATCAGATGATTTTGTCCATATCAACACTGCAGCATGTAGGACTCGTCTTCAAATGAAGTTGCCTACAGTCTGTGGCAGCCTGCCCAGACTTTTGTAGACGGGTTGGTGTGGTGTGCTTGTGCTAGTAGAGTTTTGTGCAAAGTTGAGCTTTCTGTCTTTGCATTTTAATAATGCATATTCTGCCTCATGCTCACACTACCTATATGCCTATTCAACTACCAGGAACATAACTCACTTCTCTGCATTACACAAAGTGCACCAATAGGGCATAACAACAGCTTAAGAGCCGAACAGCCAGCTGGAGGTTTTTATCTCTGGGTCAGGCGTAGTGGAGATGGCTATCAGGCTGACTTACAGGACCCGCAGTGCAGCAGGCCTGCGGGGAAGAGCTAAATACAGGCAGTGGGTCCAGACTCTGGGAAGCCTAGAATTGATATTGCTACATCGCTACTTGACATTTTCCTAAGGCTAGGCTATACAGGGGAACTCTGCTGCCCCTTCAGCAGCCAGAATCAGGAAGATGTCAAGTTAATTTAAGCCCACAATTGCCGCCTCCTTTCCCCAGGCTGTGAATTCTCTACTATTGCCTTAAGAGGTGCAGAAGAGAATGTCATCCATTTATATATAGGTTACCAATGACGTTAGCCATCTATTATCTATACAGAACCTAAAAGCCTGTTAGGTCATTTACAGGACTTAAATAGACAGCTCCTCCCTGCAGGACCTGTGTTTTGTATCATGTAGCAAAAATCAGCCTACAGTTGCACTGGAATTCTGGCTCTTCTTGGGCTGTGATATTAAAGAAATGACAATGTTGTAGCTTTATTGCCTCTTCTCTTTTGGGCTATACTTTATAACCGTATTTACGGAATGCCAGTGCTGAAAAATTCTGTTCACCTCAGGCAACTCATTTTTGATAGCTGAGTAAAACATCATTAATGCTTTTTTCATTACAATCAATCCTTGTGGTAATAGGCACTCGGTCAGAACCTGCGCCTAGTCTAGCTTAGCTAGTTTCTCAAAACTTCTTTGCAGTAGACTTCTGCTAGAGGCTGACATCTATCCTCAATATTAATATTTTTTTTTCGATAAAAAGTAAAAAAAATAAGGTGCCAGTAAGTTTTAAGTGAAATTTGTTCGAAGCCTTCAGTGGGATGTTCTGCTTTGAAATTCATTATATCATCATTGGTTTCAATAGGGAATATTGCATAAAAAACAACCACAAGAGCCAGTCATTGATTCAAACAGACAGTTCTGCTTACAGACTGATGCATGTAATAGCTTTATGTTACCATTCAGATACAGTGAACTAAACTTCGACTGTACTTCTTTGCCCAGCAAGAGCAAAAAGAAAATATGATCGGTAAAAATCTGATTAAATAGCATTGAACCGTATCCGATCATCTCCCTTTGAAAATAACTCCACAGAGGGATATAAGCATTAGAACCCTCAGTATTGCAGAGCCTAACATTTAGGTGGCTGGCTGCCAAAATCAATTCTACAGTGGTGAGCCAGGCTTACAGGCACAACTTGCCATGCCTAGATTCAAAAACATCAAGATGCAGAGCAGAGCTTGATGCAGGCTGTCCGATAAGAAATGCTGACATATGATTGTGCCTCCTATACCAGGTGAAGAGTGGGAAAAACTCATTCTGATCCCAGAATTCAATGGATGGCATATGGGATATGTATGCCCCTTGGCCTAGGGAGATCAAAACGCTTGATTTTCAGCTGCTTATAGAGCTCTCCCAACTTGTAACCATTTAGGCTGAAGATTGGTCTGCCTCAGATGTCTGCTTCTCTTTCTTCTCACTTTCACCAAAAAGTCACATCTTCCAGACAACAAATCTGAGACTGGAAAGGTTGGAAATCACAGGATCAAGGAGAAATAAAACCCAAGTAGATGCCAGCCAAACTTCTGAATACACTTAACATGTGTCTGCAACTTGGATAACTTTCACATGCAACGATACATCATGACAATCAGAGATGGTTCCCATACCTGTATGTGTTGGTTGCTGGTACTCTCCAGATCTGAATGCCTTGAAGAATCCCTTCAGCTCCTACAATCACGCTGAGGTTGGAGTTCCTGTAGGCATCGTTGCATTGGCTCTGTGTGGGGCCATAGGGTCCACTGGCACCACATGTTGTGAATAACCAGTGCTCTGAAATGAGGACATATACAAAGCATGATCCAAATGTCCAAAGATCAAGTAGCTACCCTGCCCTTCATTCACTCTCTCTTGTTGGACCAAGAGATGAACCTGGCCCCTGAGGTTTTAGCGAGAAGGAATACTCAAAGGAGTCTTTTAAAAAAGACTCATAGTGCTGCGTATCTTGGCATTTGACAGCTTTTCACCTACATCTTCTGAAAACTATCACAACTGCGAACATAGCTTTACTTTTTCTAAGGCTCAAAAAAGCAAAGATGACAAAGTAGAGTAAAATGCATCACAGATCACCTAGTTTTGGGCTCTGCTCTCTGGGCTATTACAATGCACACTCATAACCTCAAGGCTGGTACTTTTTAGCCCTTTCAGTTTCTACAGACACTTGATTATTGAATTTATTTTATATCGGAAAGTAGTTGTTAATTAGATAAAACCCTGTAAATGAAACATCATCCCAGTGATTAAAGCATTAAAATAAACTAATTGTATCTTGAATAATTATTTGCTTACAAGAGGTTCAAGTTAAGCCTCAGCAGGCAAAACACCTTATCTGAGGCCTGTAAAATTCAGCTCCGCATGTTCTAGGCCAGACCTGCAGCTGTAAATCAATGCATCCCTATTACAGCCATATTCATCAAGTGGAAGTAATAGCCCTGTACAGATTTCTAGAACCAGGCATCGCTAATTTGTGCCTCAAAAATCTAATTTTAAAATTGGAATACATGATGCTGAAAATGCCGCCTTTTTCCTTAAGAATTCATTATTAAGGCCAGCGCAGCTGCAAGACCACGATGCTGTTGTAAAACCCACCCCGACATATTTGCTCGTATATCAGGAAATACTTCACGTGTAATCAAAACTAAGATCTAGATAGACAAAGCATTCGGGGTGCACATTACATGTTTTATCATTCATACTTATTAATAAACTAATATATACAATCCAATAAACTCTGTTACTTAATCCTACTGACATTAAAGACAAAAGACTTGAAATACATCTAAAACCCATTATTTCTACAAATGATGTTGGGCCAGCCAGCCCTCCTTATAGCTTTCTCAAAGGACACCATTTTTGCCCGCAGCTTCCCCTAATGCAATACATGCAGACTCTTTCAGCAATGGTACTAATTAGCTCAGATGCAGCATTAACTAGATCTGCTTCTTGGAATTCAGAGCTATATGGTCTAGAAATGATGGTCTGCATGTGTCTGGATGAGAGGGGCTAGCAGTTCTACCATTGCTGTTACTGGAGGGGTTCAGCCACCAGAAATCCAAGGACACACATTAGTTTAGCTGGGCACAAGGTCTGAATTACTTTTTCACAAACTAATCCTGAAGCTGAACTAAATTCCTTTTTATAAAAAACGTTCAATTCTTGAAATGGATCAAAAAATGTGGCAGGACTTTAAGGAATAAAGTGACTGGTATTTCTGAAAATATCTTTTTAATACAGTCTTGGCTGTTCCAAGCAGCAATGCAAAACTACTACTTTAGGAAAGCTTCCCAATCTAAGTACTGCTGAGAGAATAGTCTCTTCCTCCTTACTGCAAAATCTATGCCACCCCTCCTCAAAGTTCCCCTGCAGGGGTCCTCTAGAGATTTTGCTACTGTTGCTTGTTTTATATGGATACTTACATACTTGTTTAACTTATTTCTCCTGTCTTTCTGCAATGGGTGGCAGTATAAAGCCTTAAAATTAGTAGATAGCAAATGGAAGAATTCTCCTCTCTCTGCCTCTGATGTATCCCCAAAACCCCAAGAGCAACAGGTAAGAGGAGAAAAGCACCTACGAAAGCAAGGTCTAAAAGCTCCTAAAGCAAAATAGTTCAGCAGCTTTGATATCAACAATCTTGTACCAGAAGTTACTTATGTTTAGTCTTGCAAAAATCCCCACCCCGAACCAAAGCAAAATCTCACACAAAATGGAAGATGAGAGATTCATCCTGTCAGCTATCACAGTGATTTAACGTTGTAATATCCCAGTGGGCTAAGCCACCTGCACTGTAACATATGTTTTATAAAGCAGGCAGGTAAGTGTCTCCGTTTGGAACAATAAGAAGCCATTTGGATGTCTCTGGCGAAACATCAAACGTTCCCAAAGGTAGAAGCAGGTGACCTTCAAGGGGACAATAAGCCCCAAACATGAGAGAATCAAAATGGAAAACTGGAAGTGATAAAACCTAGGAGAGACCACAGCCTGTGCATACTGCTGCTACGGTTAAGCTTTAAATTTCTAATTTACTCCCTTTAAATAAATCTTGGCCTTAGGTATCTGCTTACCTGGCCTTGGCAAAAGTGTCTCTAGATGATGACACATGTAACACAGCACCGCTGGATGTGAAACTGGCTGCTCTTGACTCCCACTGGGTTCCAGGGACAGGCGATCAATGAACTATAACTTGTTTCAAAATACTTCTAAATAACCCTCTGTTTCCTTAAAAGCCCAATGCCCTGGTGGAACGGAAGAAGAATGTCCTCGTGCTGCAAACATCATGCCTTCAGACTTGGAACTGAAGCAACCAGACAACTTTTGTATGTTCTGCCTCTTGGACAGGCTAGAGGGGGGCTCACTCCCAGTGCAGGGGCAGTATCAGGGTAAGAGCAAAGAGTGCTGGCAATTTCACGTTAGTAGATGTGCATCTAAGCTCTTAGAATCTGGCTTTTTAAAGTGTGAGAGTACAGGGAATGAAAAACCACAGCTAGGTTATGCCAGGGAGTATGACGTAAGGAACCTGGAGACGACAGAGCACAGGACATGCTATCTTACACTCCAGGAGCAGCCCTGTTGAACTCGATACAGTGGCATACACAAGATTGCAGGTAAAGCCTCCCAGGTTCTGCAGTCAGTGCCAGCATGTGATTACTTGCTCTATTGAGGTAGATGGTAGACAGGAACGGAAGAAAATGTGTTTCAGAAGTGGCAGAACTGGCTGGTGGCCTTTGTCCAAAACATTGCAGGAGGACGCCTTGCCCAAGCGAAGTCCATGGGGAGACTGCAACTGATTTGAATGAGCAAGGACTGAAGTAAAACCTACAGCCAGGTGTTGTGCGATCTCCTCATTTGTCACTGCTGCACTGACTGGCAAAAGCCCTCCTATTTATATGCACTTTCATATGTGATATTGAAAGCCAGTCCAACATGCAACAGCTTTGTCGCTGAATTAAATGGGACAGAATATGGCATGGGAAGAAGTCGCCCCTCATTTCAGCATAATTAGGACAGATGGGTCTTAGTTACAATTCTGGATACACACTAAAACCCTCACACTTCCTTCTCTCTTCTCTCTTAAACATTTCACAAAGCCAATCCTTGATCTGCAGATGTAACAGTAGCCCAGGATCTTGAATCACTAACCTAGTAACAAAACAGAGTACTGCCCATCTTAGATAACCCACCATTTCCTTTTTTTTTTTTTTTCAAGGAAGAATAACCATTCACTCCCTCTAAAATATTGATTTTCTCCTGATTCTAGAAATGACTGCAGCATGTCTCATAAGCTCAGAGAGAGCACTGCTGCAGGTTGCTGCATGCCACAGCAGTTTAATTCAATTTGAAGCATTATTTTGATCTCCAAAGATTAAAGCAGCAGCACTGAATCAAAAAATCCTTAAGCAGCTCGGTGAGAAGCATAGCTTTTTTCCATTGGTGCCCAACGGTGGTCTGTCACATACCGCATGGGATACCTCTCCTTCCTCCTGCGGTGTGCGACAGGCTAACGTTGCCAGCACCTCACACTCACATGATGGGAAAAAAAGTAGGACTCCACAGCCTGAATCTTCTCAAAAAACTAGCAGATTTTGGAAATTTGCCCAACTTCACACTAGTTACAGATGCCCACTTTCCAGGAGCAGCTGAGCATTCCCATGGTGAAAACTAACAGGTAGTTAAATGAAGAGTCCCTATATATCCTGTCGTTGGCAGTGGCAAGATGCTAACTGGGTTTAAAAACTGGTAATTCCTGTTTAAGGTGGGGAAGAAAGAAAAGAAATGAAGATTACACAGACATTCAGAATTGGGGTACTTCATTTCAGTGAATAATTTATACATCAGTCCATTTGACAGAATCCCCCCTTTCACAAGAAACACGGCAGAGGAAACATTTGCTGTTCTGCCTGTTCACCCACACACCTGCCCTCCTCAAGCTCCCTGGAAATCTCTCTGACACATTGCTAAGGTCCCAGCAACAACACTTTGCAAGAAAAGCCATTTTGACTCTATTAAAATGGATTTTAAAAAATTCGTTCTTCCAAACTTTCCTTTCTGAATTACATTTTCTGATATATTTACACACTCAATCACTCGTGCTCATTTTCTTTTGCACAGCAAAAATTCTACTTTTTGCACAGCAGAAATTCTAGTTTCCACACAGCTTGCCTAGGTACATAAAATGCACAGCAATCAAGGCACTGGATTTCAGCCACAGCAGAGGGGAGTGATGTCCTGCTCTTGGAAAACAGAAAAACCAAAACCCCACAAGACTTAAAATGACTAAATCGTTTGAAGCTCTGCTACTCCTTGCAGCCCAAGGAGGCACTGCTGCAGGCATTGCTGCAAATAACAGGCAGCAACAACGAAAACAGTGGAGCAAAGCCTAAAGCACATTTGTTCTTCTAATGTAGAAAGCAATTTCACTGGCACACACAGCACGTAAACTCCGTACTACAAAACAGACATAGGCAGTTCAGCTATACCTCACGGGCTTAAATGTATTAACTGGCATTTGTTAAACTAAGCTGGTTTGAACCGAGGTTCAACTCATTCCAAAGCAAAACTTCACTGTGATTTGAGAAAATTACCAACCAAGCACCGTGGTACTTGGCTTATTTTGGAACTTAGAGTAAGTAATGCAGTAAAGAAATGCATCAGTGCTTTAAAACAATGTGTAGGCAGTTCTTGGAACTTGCTGCCACAACCTCTATTCAGACCAAGAGGTTACTCCTACTTCAAACAGAATGAAAATACCATTAACAAGAGCTACAAGGTCTCATGCTTCAGGGTCATAAGAACCCCAGAAGCAAAATTTTTGAAAGCAATTAATTCTGTTGGTTGTCCCTCAGGGAAGTTCATTTTACTTCTTCCTCTAAGGCAGATATCATCAAACTTGATGCCAAGAATGAGCAGAAAGCTTGCTTCATTTATTTTCAAAAAATTCACAAACTCCCTTAAATATTTGGCCAATATGGGAAATCAGAGGCTTACAGGAAACTGCCCATCTTAATCTTCATGGACATTTGGCTGCCCCTGGCACCCTGGTTGTGTGCCAGGACATACCCTTTACTTGGTAGATGAGCAATCTCAGTTACACAAATTCCAGGGTTTGTCTGTGCTGAAAGTCTGTAGGCAAAATATACTACAAGCACATAGAAGAAAAACGTTCAGTGATGTAAGGCAGGAAAAACCTTTCAATTTTGCTTTGGGTTCCGTTGTTTGTGTCCTGTGAGCAGTAATTTGAGTTTATTACCTTTTCTGGTATTAAGTTTGCTAGAGGTTAATGGGGCGGCGAAGGGGTTTGAAAGGTGATGGTAAATGGCAGAACTAGGTCGTGCTCACAATCGCAGCCACCAAACTGTTACGTGTGTCTACACAATGGTATTAATGGGATATAAAATGATCATAGAAATCAGTGAGTCTTGCCAGCAAGGCCAGCAGCAGTTACTCAGCTATGGGTAGCCTAAGACGAGGCCAGCTTTTCAGCTCTTTATGGAGTTACTGTTTCTACCTCTTTCTGTTTTCTAAACGAGGGTGCCAATGGAAGACTTGGACATGGTTTTCAATTCAACAAGAGAGGCACCTGCAGTGATGACAAACGTATGCCAGATCGATCCTAAGTATCATTTCAAAGAAATACTCAAAGCTTTAGATTTTTCTGAAGCGCCCATGTAAAGGGAACACTGTTGGGCTATCCTTGTGGGAAATTACCTGTGCTCAGCACAACAGGGCAAGGGCGTTGCTGGCTTTGAACAGCAATGAGAATGGCTTGTTTCTTGCTACCTTCTGGAACCAGAAACTAACAAAGCAGCACCAAGAAAACAAATTTATTTTCTCTTTTACATTTCACTTAAAGAGATAGCAGGAGTCTTCCATAAAGGGTGTTAAGTGAGACATGCTACTAACTTCTTGGAATTTATTTGTTTACAATTACAAAGGATAGTAGCATGTAAGATAACAAAGACCAAGCTGGGTGGAGGTGGCAAAATTATTTCAAATCCTTTCCTGAGATTTACAGCAGTTTCTGCATAATTTAAACTGCTATTCTTAAGAGTGGGCAGCCTTAAAATGTTGGTCTAAAACGTGTGAATCACCATGTTTATTTCAATTGTATAATCAACTCTGGAGAACAGTTATGCCCATTCAACATTACTGTGTTGGGATCTAGTTGTATGTTGATTTTGAGTACTGCACCTTTGCTATCTTCAATCCTACAGAGAAAGAAAGTGTAAACACTACAATAAAGAAATTAATGCCTGTATAACCTGAGATCCCACCATCTATCTCTGAACATTTTCTATCACTGTTCAGGATGCTACTTTTGTTGGGGGGAGGGCACTGAGCTGTTATTTGCTGTGTTAATTGATGGTTAATATAAAAATACAATTCTGCAAATACCTTTATTGCATTATGCCAACAGTTCAGTTAGTATAATTGCACAGAAAGAGCAACCAAATGTAATTTTCTTTTACTTAATACTCGCTCTGCTGTTCCTTTCAGCTCCTTCATCTGATTAACTAATGTGACTCAGAGTTCTTCCGAGAAACAGCCACTTAAGTACTCATAAGAGAACTCTCCCCGATGCAAAAGACAAAATCTGTGCAACCACTAAGTGTTGTGGGGAAGAGACCGGAGCTGAAGGAAAACAGTAATCCAGTCTGGATGAGAAAATGATTTGATGACAGTTTCCATGCAAGAAACCGTGGCTGCACAATGGCTGGTGGATATGCAGATCAGATGGGACCAAACAATGCAAGATTTAAGGGGGAAAAAGGTTAAAGTTTTTATACATTTCACAACATATCATTATTGCACTTTGTGCCCTGACACGTGTAAGTTGTCAGTAGGACAGACGAGAAGCTGAAACATCAAAAGAAAGGCTATCCTCATGGTATTTACAGCCTATTCAGAAGCACAAGAAATCTTTAATTAAAGCTTGATTGCTCTGTGTCTTGTTATCTCCTTTTGCCTACTGAGAATCCTATTTTGTCTCTTCCAGTTTCCACGATAGTAATTTGTTTACCTAGAGTTCCTCATTATTGCTCACTGTATCTTTATATGCCTGAATTTCCCATATTCTAGCCTTGGTCTATAAAAGAAAATTGCATTGGTTTGATATAAATTGGCTTTTTACTTGGAAGTTAAACTCCCTGCAGGGAGATGCTATGGTTTGAGTGGCTTTCAGTTTTACTTAAACTAATACCTAATCAATTTAAAAGCCAAGCTGAAGTAAGCTTGGTTTACATCAAAATCACACAGCCTTTTGTATGGATTTCAACCAAAACTCCCAGTTCTGCTAAAGTTGCTTCGATCTTCTGGTATACACAAGCTTTCTTACAACTTTTTTACAGGCTTCTTCTAGAATCAAGTTTCACCTGCAACCTTTCAGCAAAAAGCTGGCATTTCAGCAAGTAACATGCAATTAATTAATGAAAAAGGAAAGCATTTGCATTGCTCTGTGATCACCTATTTAATGGCCACCTTGCACTGCAAGGAACTACAGGAATTTTTCTGTGCTGGTCCTGGTTATCATCAAGAAACCTGAGAGCGCACCACCACCACATTAGTTGTAGCAGTTTGGGGTCTTAATTCTACACAGCACATTCATCGTCCCATGTGTGACACATGACAGCGGTTAACAGATTTCTGGAAGCTTTAGGATCTTTCATAGAGTGGCTGCATTATGTTTTGAACCTTCAGTGTACACACCCTGGAGGCACACCAAGCCACGATAAGCAATGACAAAGCTGAAGAAGTAATTCACTGGGTACAGGGCCTAAGAACAGACAGGGCGGGGAGGTTGCTAGAGATGACTGTTGTTTCTGCTGACAGTGGATTTCCAAGCACAGGTAAAACCAGCAGGTGCATGTAAGAGGTTGTTTTCAGTTACAGAGGAGCAAATTGAGGCCCGTACCCTGGAAAGCAATGGAGCTTCTTTGGATTTTCTGTCATCTAAACAAAGTGGTACCTGGCTTCCAAACTGTGCTTCCTGCTACATACACTAAGCTGGCTTGGGAACCTGGGAAGGGCATTCTATTATCCTGTTGTTTCCTCAGCTACAGGAACATAGTTTTTTGTTTTAATATGATTTCTTATGAAGGAAATATTATAGCGTGTGATCCATCACACGAGCCAAAGATCACATTAGCTGTAATTACTTTTGGCTGTGCTCATGTTGGTCAATGCAGTCTTTGGGACTTCACGGTGGTGCTGATGCTGTTGGTTCACTCGCACAACAGTAAATAAGTGGCCATCAAAGTAAAGGCCTTGACAGACTCAGCCTGAGGTTTCTTAAATGCATTACAGAATGCAGAAAGAAACAAGATTAAAGCTGGGTAAAATGCATAGCCCAGGGAACAAACAAGTATCTGCAGTGTTTACTGAGAGCAGGGACTCAGCAACACAAAAGGAAAAGGCGATTTGGTGCTGTGGAGACCCTCAGAAATGCAATGACTTCCCACTGCAAGAACCTGCCGCTTAGCTTCTCTGATTTATGCCCTGTGTACACCAAGGGCACAAAGGGGAGAAAATTGCTTTAGGAGTACTTTCAAACTTCAAGGGCTAGAGACAATTTTAAACAGACCATAAACAGAACAGAAGATCAAGCCCAGAAATCAGGCAATCTGGCTTAGATACCACAGGAATTGCCTTGAAATTTCATCCCAAGACTGAAATCTCTAACTAAAAATCATGTTTTTAAAACAAAGATGAATGCTGTACTCTTTCAAAATGGGCAGTAAAAATATTACTGAAAAAGCAAAGCTATATTATTTCAAACCGAGCTTATATTAACCAGAGATGGGTTCAGGTTACCACATGCTGGACTCAGTCAATTAGGACATTTTGCTTTGACTCCTGCCTATTTTTATATGACCATGACACCAAACCATCCCATCTTACAGTTTAAAACCACTTTTTACTTCAAGAAGAGGCTCCCTCTGGTTCTCTCTTTCACCAGCTTGCAATCAAAATCCCAGTTACTGTTAACAGCTAAAGGTAATTCCTTTCTAGAGCTTGCTTTGTTTGTAAGGGACTTGGCAAAAGCTCTGAACAAAGGCTTTGGTGAAAAAAAAAATAAATAAAGCAATCATACTGCATTTAGCCTCATCTCACTGAAATCTGTACTAGTTGGAAAATGTCTGCTGTCTGAAAATGCTCCTCAGACCAGATAATTACCTGCTGGACCAGAAATGGGGGCAGTGTTGAGCTGGAGATTTCCCAGAAGCTTTTGTTCCCATCCAAACTTCTTCTGGACACCTCTACTGGTGGGCAAATTGCTTGAGTCTGGAGTGGTACCTCGAGGTGTCTTCTCTCCACTGACTAGAAAACAAGAAGTCAGAGACTGGTTTATCACTGAGGGTGGCTGAGTCAGTATGTAATCCAAAACTGAAGCTAAAATTAAGGGCTGCACACTTCTCTGCTGAGAATAAGAGCCTGCGGGCACAGGATATAACACTATTCAAAAGAAAGGGCAGATTGACTTTCCATTGCTGTTATGGGAAATGGTGACAAAAGGAAAATAAGCAGGAATGAGTGGTGGGCAAAAGAGCAAGCGAATGAAGGCGCAAAGCGGAAATGTTTTATTATTTTTTTATTATAGATATAAAATAAATTAAAAATATCTTATTAAATTAAATAATAATATAGCAACTGTTAAGAAGTTTATCTTTTAGCCAGTAAAAGCATATGCAACCTTTTTTAATTACAGCCTAATTTTAAGATCTCTTTAGAATATTGGAACCTGAGGTACATTAAAGTTATGCACAGAAATCAAGGGGTATTACTGCATAAATGGAAAGCTTCATACCCCAGCCAATGTGAATAAATAAACATAACACAAAGCAGATGAAACATTCTGACTGCTGTTGGATGAGGAAATGACTTAGAGATTTTCAGTCTGAACCAAGCTACAGAGGTTGTAGCTTCAAGCTTAGGAGATGAAAGAATGCACTGAAGTTCTACTGCTCAACACAAGGCAGAAGTTCCGCATGTGCAGAGCAGCAGTCCTCCAGTCCTCACGTAAGTTGTTGGTCTGAGGTATGGAGTGAGATAGATCATTGAACGCATTTACAAATTAAGCGATTCACTATGCATGAGATTATGAAGGATGAGCCAGACACAAATGTTCAATAACAATCCAATTGCAGTGAAATGTGGCAGCAGA
>JAVJGJ010000032.1:29366295-29408889 GCA_035590215.1 Microhierax caerulescens | reverse complement strand
TATGCATGAGATTATGAAGGATGAGCCAGACACAAATGTTCAATAACAATCCAATTGCAGTGAAATGTGGCAGCAGAGGTATAGACTGGGCATATTCTAGAGGCCAGTCAATCACAAAGTCTGGATCAGAATTCAAGTTTTTCCCAGGAGTAGAAGAGAGTGAAGATCCTAGTTTCTGATTCAGACTTAAATGCATGTCAGTCCAAATATCATAATCTTGTTCTAATTTTCTGGAGTGATGTGCCCAATGTTACGGCAAAGTTAGTGTCACTCACAGGATGCCTGTCTTTTCCTAGCCAGAGTCCAACTGTCATTCATTTTGATAACTGTCACACAGCCCACCAGGTCATGTGGAACTCTATAATCACAGACTGGCTTCTGCATCAACCTGGGTGGATAGGTGATGCTACTGTCTCAGCTGGAAGCCGATTCTCCCACACCATATGTCTTACAACCCATTTACTGCCAAATTCGGGACCCATTCACTGGTCAGCTCCACTAATAAGGCGTGCATCTGAAAGGCCTCCTCCATCGAAACACAGTTATTTCTGAAACGCACCTTTACATTTCAAAAGTCTTTTGAAGATAACAACACTGAATCCTTCCCCACAGTTTCAACCCCTTTCCAAATTTCAATTACATGGCAAATAAAAGACAAGTCACTTGCAGATAAAAGGAAAACTTACTTGTTAAATAACAGTCCAGACTAAGAGAGACATTGTCAAAAGCAATAATGGCATTGGATCCTTCTTCCCATGAAGCGACGATCTGAAACCAAAACCTGCACAGATGGGAAGAAGAGGGATGAAATTCCGTTAAAGGGATGAATCTCAGAGCTCCTTGCAATTAAAGCAGTTTTAGAATGCGGGGGGAAGCTTTTATTCCCCCCCCCATAAAAAAAAAATGTTAAATTGACAGAGTGATCCTAAGAGCAGAGTTGTACATGAATATGGGTAGACAGAAAAAGCAATACAGCCTCTGTTGCTTCCAGAGGGAGGTGTGCGAGGTGTGTCAGGACAGAAAATAAAGTCCCCTGGCTTCTGGCACACAAAAAATCAGTCACCTAAGCGATTTTATTCTCACAAGTGATTTACACCCTAAAGTGTTAAGAAAAATAAGTAGGCTGGGGCTCCTGAAGTCACCTGGAGTTTCTAAAAGGAACTGGCAATCAAAGGCTGAAACTAATTTAGAAAGTACTTGGTGCTGATCCACTCCCTAGGAAGCAAAGGGTATCTGACAGACCTGGCAGTCACAAAAGAGAGGAAATGACACTGGGTAGTCCATAGGAAGAGCAGAACTCATTATCTCCTTGTGGAAGCTGAGCAGGTTTGCCTTAAATCACTGCCACACTCTCAGCTGGCTTTTGCCGGGAAGTTCTGCTACTCCCACATTACCAGAAAAAAGATGCCTGTAAATTCACCCTCAGTGATACTACCAGTCAACAGGAAGAGCAAAAATAACCCTAACCAAATACTTCAAATCTGATAGTATATTGACTGCGATTCATTTAGGGCGCTCACAGGCTTAGATTTTCTCTTAGCTTAGCAAGTTCATGTTCTCCCAGTGCATATCTGCCACGTAATATCATAATACTCTGCTTAGGGAGGAGGACAATTTCTAAAAGCAGCCGAGCATGGCCCAGAAGTCAGATACAATGCTGAGAGGGTGCATCAAGACTATAAAAACATGAAACTATTATATGCTGTAGAACAAGCTGCAAGAGAACATGTAATATTATTTAAACCTCATTCTCTGTTGCATCTTGATGTTTTACACCAGCAGAAGTTAAGCCATTGATGGGGTCCCTTTCATGTAGATCTATTGCTGATGGTTCCTGCTCTGTCTTTTAAATCTATTTAGCCAGAATATGGATTCTTGCAGGTGTTCCAATTTAGACGAGAAACTGATGACAAAACAAGGTATTTTTGAGGAGCAGCCCTATTTATTTTGAAAGGCTGTAGAAATTCTGTCCTTTTTCTGCAGCAAGAATCGAAACACTGGCAGAATGTTTTTATTCTCACAGACTCTAGTTCTTTATCCTTAGTACTGGGGCTCAGCTTTTTTGTCTGCTATCAGTACTCTTACATTAGTCTTATTGCCTCCTACAGTGTTTAAAATCTACCTCTCCTTAGCAAACATCACAAAACAAAATTCAAGTGAAGCTTCTCTGCTCATATTTATATCTACTTGGAACAGCATGTTCCTGTGCTTTGAACGAGGGTTTTGTCTGAGCCTCCTGCCTCTGTCAACACACGTAACCAGCTTCCATGTTGTTCTCAAATACAGCGCAGCTTTTGGCACCAGAGATGACAGTGAGGTCTGGCATAAGCTAAAACAGATCCCAGGGATATACGTGCCTTTTGAGGATATCTGGGCTGAAGTACCTGAAGCAACTGGTGTTCTTGCTAAGCTACAGAGGGGAACACAGTCAGAAAAGCTGACCCAACCAAAGGGAAAACTTCAAACAGGAAAAAACTCCTGGAAACCCCTGAAAGGCGCAAAGGGTTTAGAACAGAAAAGAGTTGATGTAGTTACTATGTTCCTCCTTTATTTCTGGTAAAGCAAAACAACGATGCTTCAATACTGAAATGTCTCACTCCTTGGAGATGTGCACTGGACATATGGAGAGACTTTTCTAAAATGGACTTTTTATGTTCTAAAGAAATGAGCAGCTGCTATGAAAAAAGACTGACACAAAGAACAGTGGATATGGTGAGGGAAGAGTATCCCCAGCATCAAAGGAAACTCTAAAGAGCAAGACATAATTTTTCTTGCTAAATGATCTGTCTTTATCAGCTCAAAATGTGGCAGCTCCATCCAAACAAGTCTGAAGGTCACAAAAGTGTATTTTTTGCCTTTCCAATCCCTGCAAAGTGCAACTGCAGCCTGGCCTTGCCAGAAGCCTCACGGTTCTTAGCTGGTATGCCTGAAACCCATTGTGGGTATGTCAAATAGGAGAATTGGAAGGAACAGAAAATCCTTGGATATTAAACTGGCTTGCGACAACATCAGCTGTCCTCCCCTGTTTGCTCCACAGCTGACATCCCACAACGCTTCAAATGAAATTACAAGCTCTAGCATAAACATAAGCTGTTCAATTTCAGGGTGAATGCCACGCGAGTTTTAAACACAAGCTGTTGGACAAAGTCGGTTCTGATCTACTTTTCCTGCAAGTTACTGTGCCAGCAGCAGAGACGACTGAACTGTATGTGAAACAGGTCCAGAACCACTGCAGGTCATGGTCTGGTAGGTTATGGAGCACCAGCACCTACCTTGGGCTGAAAACTACAGGCTGTAGCTCAGCAGCAGCTTCTCCCTCCTTGTTGTGCGCTGCTGAAACCTCCAGGAAGAGGTCAGGTGGAACCAGATTCAGCTCCACATCTTTCAGTTGGCTGTGTCTGAAAATCAATGCCCTGCACAGAGCGAGCCTTGGTGCTGCACTGAAGGGACCACTGGAACCGGGTCTCTGATGCTTTTGATCTTTGGCCTGTTTCCTGGGGGTGTGCACTAAATGCCGCTCAGACACGTGGACATTTTAATGTGTATGTTTGTGTGATGCTAAATTGAGGCTGGGAAATGAATTACAAAGACAAATAAGCAGTATTTCCACGTCAGCTTTTCCCCTCCATTTCTCCAGACTTTAGCTCAGCTATCTGTCTCTTATTTTTTGCATAACAGAAGAGACAGACACTTCTGCAAAGACTACTATGTACCTTCTTTATACCTCCAGGCAACTAAATACTTCTGAAAATAAGTTCAGGTAATTTTCCTTGGCAGAACCTAGGCTTCACGGCCCAAGGTGTTATCCCTTGGTGCGCTGTTCATGTCATGCCTCTTCAGACAATAAAAGGTTATTATGATAATTACCAAACGCTCAGCCCCTAAGAACAGGAAGGCACGACACAAACCACTATTTCCATCACTGAAGGGAGTGCCAACTAACACACCAGTATAAGAATGTAATAGGTTGCTTTTTACTTTTATTTACAGTTTATTCCAGCCAAGAGATGGCCTTGCTGATTTCACCTGCAGGAGCACTGGGACTTGAACACTTGAGAAGTTTCCTAAAGTTCAGTAGGGATGAAAAAAATGACAGAAATGGCTCCAAAATACAAAAATCATGTGAATGTTAAACACTGTTAGGACCATCAGTGCTGCTCTGGTTGCCTATCAATCTAATTTTTTTTCTAACATGAATGCAGTTTCAGTACAAGCCTTCTCTTGAGACCAGCATTTCTGCAACAAATAGTTCATCTTTTTCTCTTTTCCAGTTTAATGCCACTATTAATTTAGAAATGTGATGTCTTTCAAATTCCAATGAAACAAGATCATCAGTTAACCAACAGTTCAATCATTAGCTTTGGTGGTTTTAGCTTAACGGGCTAATTAAGGGAAATTTAATCAAAACTGAAGATGGAAATGTCACACATCAGTGAAACGAAAAAACCCCCACAGACAATCTCGTTCCCTTGCCCCCTCCTTTTATTTCTTTCTGTTTGATCCCTGAAATCAATGAAACAACTCCCTTTGACTTTGGTGGAAGCTGATACTGAAACACCAGAAGCGTCTGTTATTGCAGTGACTCAGTGTAATGCTGGAGGTGACAACGTCTCACGGATATTTTTGCACAGATCAAAGCGGCGTATGCTGCTTGCGCACACAGTACTTCAACTGGCACCTACCCAGCACAGATACTGGTCCACAGCAGCGTGTAGATATATTCACTGCAAACACAGACATTGTAGTGGATGGCCATGAAGGAGAATTCCTGAAGGCAATTACACAGGAACAGGAAGGTCAGTGCTGGCAAGCTTCTTTGTCATGACTTTGCTGCTTAAAATCTCCCAGCAACTTCCCCACATGGATTCAAAATCCTCATCAGATAAGTCTGTGTGTGTAAGCTACCCTTCTTCATAGAAATGAAAATACGGCTGCTACAAAAGTCTTTAATGACTTGGATATTAGAAAAATCATTACTTGAGAACTGGCAGAAATTACTTATCTGTCCTACTTGACTGCTTTGCCCTACTTGACCCCAGGAGCACAGCTAGAAAGAAAGAAGTTCCTTAGATGTATGACAATTGGGAAGCACAAGCTACATCCCACAGAGTTGAGTGTCAGCTGAGCTGTAGATGCAACTCATACAAAGGCTTTTTTTAAAAAAAAATAATAAAAAAAATCTGTTTGAGGCAGATGGGAAATGCTGTACCAGGTGGACAAAACCCAAAAAACCTAATTCAAATCTCCCCTTTGGGGAACATCAGCTCAGCTGTCTGAAAGATACAAGTTTTACATAAATTCAAAAACCACTCAAGGGTGACTACTGATCAAATATTTCAGAGTTACAGCTAAGAAATGGCACCAAAGACATAACAAACAAGCTTCTTTTGGTTTGTTTCTTTGGCCTAACCTGTGAAACTTGAATCCAGAGGAACAGTTCCATGAAAGGTAGGACCAAGCACATTTGAACTCAGTTAAATCCGACAGAAACAGGGCAAAGCTTCTGTGCTGCAGTCTTCCCCATTCCTCAGGATCTTTGGGTTTATTTCAGTGTGGTCAGTATTTCAGCTTCATCATGTTACCCTGGCTTTTCTGTTCAGTTGGGTTTTTTTGGTTACTTATTATTTTCTTGATCCAAAAGACTGGTTCCTCCCAAAAAAATATCTGGTGTTATTTACAGAGGGAAATACTTAGCTACAAATATGAAAATACATCTATAGTTATGTTAGTATTGTCTCCATGAGGACAAACTGTTGCGCTTACATCTTAAGTCTTCATTGCACAGAAATGTTAGCTCTTGGGTATCTTACATCCTCTTCTGTTTGGAGGGAAATAAAACCCATTCTCCTTGAACTGAAGACCTCAGAAAGTTGATTTTGTGCAAATTCTGCAGCTCCCTCCCTTCAGTAACAATTCTGAACTCCACCTAAATATTGTCTCTGGCTTATACAGATAGTTCAGGTTTCCATTAGCCAGAGTCAGGCAGCTGTCTGCACGCCATTATTTTAGAAAGGCTCATAATCATTATTTTTTTTCTTTTTATCATAAAGATAGGGATTATTAACCAAGATTGAACGTTAATCTCCTCTGTACTCAAACCCCCATGCAGTGACACGATCACAGCATGCCTGTACGTACAGATTCCATTTCATAACTTGTAATGTTTTGCCTCTGATGAAACTGATTTCTCTCTCTACCTAGCTAAAATAATTACGGCTGAACCTGCTTGAGACCGAGGTACTTACGGAACAGTGAAGTTTCAGGTCACTAACCCTTATTACATTCAGGTTCCCATTAACGTCTCTGTTACAAATGATGCATTGTTAGCTCACTTCACAAAGGAATACTTACTATTTGGGATAAAAGACATACTTAGGTGGAATGAGATTATTTAGAGAAATATAAGCATGTTAACCAAACTCAGTTACAGTGACAGAATTGCCGTGCAGGAAGTTACTTAATAGCTAGTAATAAAGGCTGAGATTCAATGGTGTTATTAAAGGCAACCATGCAGAATATACACACGTACAGAATCTGCCACAGGTACTCTGTACACACAGTCACCAAAACCCCCTTTTTCAGATGCACAGAACAGCCACCAGCAGAATAACTATTTCAGGAGGACAGCAGCAAAGTTAATGCTACAGAGCAGAAGAGCAGTGATACAGGCATTAAAGTCTCACTCTGTTTTTGTCAAAGTAATGTGGAACCACATCAGCACAACACAGGCTAGGCTTGTTGGACAGATATCAGAAGAAAGAACAAAGAGATCTGAGCGTAGATGTGACCAATTAATATATACGTGGTAATGCGTAGGGAGACATATGTCTAGCTTGTATGGAGAGTCCCTGTTTCTTCACAGCAGAATGGGAAGAAAGGTCAGGAATAACAGGAGACAAACAGGCCTCTGGGTATAAAACATTGCTGAGAACTTTTCTTTTTCTTCCTTGATGGGAAATGTGATGCCCAGAAACTTATTAGAAAGAAAACCTGAAAGAAGTATGAGGAAGAAACAGAGCAATGCAAGAAGAAATTATTAGACAGGAAGAGTGCTTAGCCACAGTGGTACAGCAGAGTCGTATGAGACAACTTCTTTTTACTACTCTTTCCTGCAGCAATGAGTGAGAGGGTCCCCAGCTGCTCTGGCTGCCACTGAGATCAGAGCTGCTGAAGGAGCCAGACAGACCAAAGGATCTCACTCCCGAGGACTGAAAGGGATTCCACTTTGATATATAGACAAAAAACTGATGAACACCAGTGTAGTTCATAAAAATCTAGCAAGCCAGCAAGACTGGCATAGGTAAAGAAGCCAGTTTAAAGAAAGAAAGTACAGTTATCTGGACACGAATGTTGACTTGTTGCAACAGAATATCATCTGAGGTAACTTAGATCTGCAGACTTTTTTTGCTTTCTTCCTCAGGAAGGTGACACCCATACCTAGGCTTCCAGGTAAGTCACATTTTTCTCTTCCAACATAAAATTCCTCATTCTATGTTCAGGACATGGTGATCAGCAAGAAAACTATTTTGAAGCTCTCAGAGCACAACAGGGTGAAAAGAAAAGTGTTTTTTATTTTATGAACGTGCTGCACTGCTAAAAGGACACAGGGCCTTGTCTTTCTGTCAGTGACAAGGCAAACAGTGCCCCTACTTAGGACTGAAAATATAGTTTCTAGAGACCTCAAGCAAACTTCTTTCACTCCTCCTTCCCCCATCTGGCCAGTATTACTTAAGACTGGCTACAAATTCAGACTTTGTAATGCTAAAAAAATTAACTGAAGAAGATAGGAAGCCAAGGAAACCTTTCTAACCAGTAGATACATTTAATTCCTTTTATATTTCTATGCAATATTCTTCTGTCAGAAGATTGTACCGAGGTTAGGCAGGTTGCTATTAACACTTGACATTTTTACCACCTTCCCCTCACAGAAGTTACAGTGAAATCTTTAAAGAAAAGGACAGGTTTAGTAAAGAATACAGGCCTTAAAAGACCACGGCTGGTCTGGTCTGGTCTGGCTCACACGGAGCCCACTTAAGGAACGCCGGCCAGGTGGTAGAGGGACCCCCAGAACATTTAGGCTACAGCCGCTCCACACGGCTGGCCTCAATTTCACCAAGGGGGCAGAAATCAAGAGAATGCAAGTTTGTTTCTTAAAGCATTATTTTTTCAGCCAGGCTTCAGCCTATTAGACTTTATCCTTTTCCACCTTTTCCACCACATAGCAAAAAAGCTGGGTTGGTGATAATAAGCGTCAGCCTACAGCAAACTCCAGAGAATTGCTTTGTTACATGTGCTTGTATTTTATCTATGTGATATACCTTAACCATACCGTTAAACTAACAGAATGTCTAATTATTAGCTACACAAATCACTCATCTCCAATTACATCAGGCTTTTGTTTGCTCTTGCTGTCACATTCCCATGACTAGATCATTACTAAAATTTAAACTCACATTTACTTACTAACTAGACCCAAATATATAAAATAAGCAAGGCCAAACTACCAACTACAACAGAGCTTTTAAGGCTTTTTCCTATGTGCATTTCCATGAAGTTCAAAAAGAACAATCCTCAACAGGATCATCACTTATCATTGGAAAACAAATAGTAATTTCCCGTCAAATATAACAATTTTACAATAACATGGTTTGCTACACTACTCTCAAACCAATTATTTTAGCACAGCATTCATGTGTAAATTCTGATAAGTAAAAATGACCAATTATCTAGGTTTCACCAATCTGTGCAGATTATCAGATTTGCAGATAACACGTCCTTCAGGGAAGGGCAGGTGGCTCCATGGGGGCAAAATGAAGCACCACAAGGGTTGTTAATTCATATGGAGTGTATTTAAGTGGCAAGTTAAACCACAGCACCTCCGGAGACTTTGCCTTTTGCCTCTGGTAGGCAATCTGCTCATCCAACAGTTCAAGAAGCTCTGGCCTACAATCGGCTCCTTTAAATGCAGCTGCTTTGACGGCATATCCTTCAGCGTGCTCTTTGCCCTTCCTCCTCCACACACAGAAGATACTGAGCATTTGGAATTGGGTTACAGCTCTGTTAACCCACATACGTTATGAGCTGACTCTCCAGATTGTTTTGCCAACCCTTTCCACAACAAGGAAGGATAGCTTAACTTTGGGAGGATGTAAAAAGCCAGGGCTTCATCCTCAGAAGCCCTTCACACAGAAAAGGTAAGACCTCACGCAGGGTGAAATTGCAACTGGATGCTTTCCTAAGGATCAAATGGAAGGAAAGAAGACAATCCTCTCCTCATCATACTCCTGGAAATTTAGCATGTGTCCAGGGCTGCCCAGGCTACCGCAGTGCTAGAGATCTAACATCCCTCCGTCCCAATTTAGTTTCTTTGTCATACTCCTCCCTACTTTCTGTTACTGCCAATTCACCTGAAATGTTCTAGCTGTGATTTTCTGCCAAAATATAATTTCTCCCAACAGCTTGAGGGATATCAAACATTTAAGAAATGCCTGTTTCTAAACATAGAGCTGATCTAATTTCTTGGAAGTCTTCCTAATGATACTTTGAAGTGCTATAAGCCAAACATGGATATTATGCCTAAGCAGCTTTTGAACAAGCATGCTTTTGAGCAGTTTTAGAGCATATTATCTTATTATTAATAATGCTTTCCATTCAGCATCCCAATCACAATGGCATGTGCTCTAATTTTGTGTGGAACTGGTACACTGGTGTGCTTTATTCAAGAGCTTTACTTCTGTGAGGTGATTTGAAGTTTCAGCTCCTCCTGTAGGAATATCTGCAGTATCATGCTTCTACCACAGACCCTCACAGCTACTGACACAGGAACCAATTAGAAAAAGACAGACACAGCAAGCTTTCAGCAGCACCAGCACTGCATTCATGTCAATTAAATACTTCTTATGCGTCAATAAAAGTGTCATTTATCATCTCCAAAGTATAGATACTGCAGCCTCCCCAGTACTGTTTCCATGTACACTTCTATAGAACTCCTTCCCAATTTGTATATCAGTCCAGATTTCCTAAGAAACAGGTTTAGAGATGGTGAGAAAGATGCCTGAAGCATTTCCAAGTCTCATAGAAGACTTCTTCCTTCCCAGGAAGGATTGGTTTCAACTAAATCAATCTTAGAAAAAAAAAATAAATCATAAAAATAGCGCACTTTCTGTAAATAAATGACAAAACCTTTTCAAGAGACTCCAAAACTTCCAAGCTTTCCTTGCTCATGTCTTAACCTCCAACAAAGTCCCTTCCCTCAGTGAAGCCTGTTGCCTTTCTCTGTAAGTAATGGGGAAGTAAGGGTGTCAGCACCTTACACAGAAGTCAGCACCATACTACCAGTTGAATCTGTGATTCCATATGAGCCACTGCTAGCCTGGCTCCTAAGATCAAAGTATTCTCTGCCTGACTGCGCAACCAGAGAGAATTTGAAGGAAAGCAGTAGTATAAGAATACAGAATAATTCAGGTACAAAACATTCCCCTGGCAACGTAAGAAAATAAATTGCACAAATAATAATGGCAAAATATACCATTCTTCAAAGGAAACACAGCTGAAGGGAATGAAGCAACCAGGTATTTTTACAAATGGTGCTTCGGCAGCAACTGCACAATAAGCTTAATGCTGATATTTTTTACATCTTTGACGCACACATATTAATTATACATTCAGGACCAAAGCGTTGGCAGTGTCCTTGTATTTGCAGCCTACGTGCATCCCCAAGAGCCAGCAAGATAAAAGACATATTCATATAATGTTTGTTCAAATTTCTTATGAGGCAAACTATCCCTTAATGAAATCCATTATTTGTAGGGCACAGATTTCCAAAAAGACAAAGGGCACCAGTACTCATGGCACAGATCGTAGCTGCATCTTACACCCTGAGGGCCAGGGCAGCAGGAGGTGAAGTACGCCTGTGTCTTCTCTGCAGAGAGCATAAGCCAGCGCGCACACAAAAAGTAAACAATGAACAAGAGCATTCCCTGAAAGCTAACTTGTAAGAAACAGCTAAAACAACACTCTAAATAAGCATATGGTACCAGATTAAGCATATGCTACCAGATAAACCTTTCATGCCTAAAGCCAGAATACAGTCATAACTAAGACAGCCCCTTATTAAGCTGAGCCTCCTGCTACAGCTAATACAAAGGTGTTCAGATGCATCCTTGTCTGATTTTGCAGCATGTTCTTCTCCCATCTTTTTCATCCTCAGATCTAAACACATTGAACTCCAGGGAATCTGATACCCAGATCATCAGCTATGAAGCTCACATCCAATTTTAGCAAACCACATAAGAGGCTTAAATATACTATATAAAATAGTATGTGAGGAGAATGATAATTTCCAGTCGATAAAACAGAGACAGAAGTTTAAGCACCTTGCTGTAGACTACCCATTGACCCAGCCTGTGAACCAAGACCACCACTCAGGAGTTCTAAACCTGCATGCTTTGCTCTAACTATTCAGTTATTCTCATTTCCCACCTCTAACAGAAGATATCTCCTGGGGACCAAGCATTTCCTCTCCCTGAGGGAACAACTTCCAGCAGCGATGCTGGCCATCTTCATTGCCAGGTAGCTAGTGATGAAATGACTGACCACCATGAAGGAGAATGACGAGGAGACTCATACCTATCCAGTATATCTGGGAGAGGTAAGATCATCCACTGCCATATTCCCAAACCTTTGTTGCTATCTGTATGCCAGAACATCCGGGTCTGTTCCTTTCCTGTCTTGTTCTCGACCAGCACCAGGGATATATTTCCCAGCAAGACACCATGGATGAGCCATGACATTTGTAGCTAGAAGAAAGAGAAGATATGAGATTAAACATCACAAACATTATCCAAAAGTTAACAACATTCCCAACTCTTCTTTCATTTCTTTGTTTTCTAATCACCCAAAAGGTAATTCTCCCTCCCTAATGCTCATATAATCCCTTCAGAAAACTCCACAGATATGAAAGTCTGCAATAACTAGTATATGCTATTTAATCTTGGAACTACCGGCCTTTCTTTTTGGTAAAGTTGAGTCCAAAACATCTGTTTTAGCTTTCACATATGTGCCTGTAATTTAAAAGGGATAAGCTAATATCTCTATTATCTGCAGTACAATGATCACACTCCCCTCAGAAACCACCTAAGAGATTCAAGTTAAGACTAACAACTTTTTCGGCAATGAACTTTTATATTCCAGAAGCAGCAAAACCACAAGGAGAATAGCTGCAATAAGCAGGCATCACTAGTAATCATAACCTCATTCCCCAGACACTCTTTTCAAAAATCAGTTTTCCTTAGCTCTTTCCAAGTTTCTACAGACTCCAATTAAAGTTCAGCAATAATTAGGTTTTTTATTAATTAAAATACCTTAGAGAACTGTGTTTCTAACATTTTTGTCACATTTCATGTAATTGCATCCATTTCCATGCATTTAATCCCATATGTAAACTTATTTCATGTAGTTTTCTCATTTTATGACTTTCTCTCCTTGGTTGTATGAAAATAAAAACAAATCCTTCCATATCAGGCTAGTGTCAGAATCCGTATTATATGAATATAGTCTTCTAATTTTCTTGGGAAAAAGAAGAAGAGCTAGCTCTTTGTTGATAAAGAGCATAAGTAAAACAGACATTATCACATGCAGGAGCTAGGTCTCATGTCAATAACCAGTAGAGGTGAGAATGCTGAAGGAATGAATTTATTAAAGCTGCATTAATGATGGATGTTTTGGACACAAGAAAGTGTTCAGCACAGTATCTAGCATCCATGCATGTTAAAAGAGAGCCCTCTGTTTTTAACATTTCAAAGCCAACACCTAAATTAGGAGGCTAGGAATTAAATTTATATTTTGCACAGGAATACCCGATAACATTACTTTCTTGCTTTGACAGCACAGAATATTCATATCCATTTCTCAGCCTAAAACACAACTGCTAGATTGTAGAGATACACCTATCTCATGGTGTAAGTCTGTCATGGCAGCTAAGTCAGATTTAGAGGTTGAAAGGACAGAAATGTTTCTATTATTCCTAGCTTATATTGTTCCCAATTTTGTAGTGGGTGAAACAAAATTCTAGATAAACTTTATATTAATTTCCAGTACTGAATTTAGGTAAACAGTGCAGTTCAGCTGCCTGTCTCCAAAGCTACAAAGAAATCAGTGACTTTGAGTACACTGCAAAACTATGACAGAGACTGAGAAAACTCGATGTGGTTCTCTCTCTCTGGTCCAAAAATCACTGCACTTGCCTGGAATTGTTCCTGGGTCTGTTGTACCGCTAGTGTGTATGACACGAGCATTGGTAAGAGGTACAAACTGATATGCAAGTATGGGTTTGTGAATCCATTCGGTTACATTACTGTGACCAGACATTCAAGATTGATGTGTAAGGTTTTGAGTGGTTCAAGCAAACCACCACAGGGGCCTTCCAGACCACAGCACTTCTGGGGACGAGCTGCTGCTCAGATCTGACTACCAGCTCACCTTCACCCCAAGTTTGGGAAAGGACTTGTGAAGTCTCACATCCACTCCCATAATGTCATACAGTGGAAACCACAGGATGAATCACGAGGACTTTCACCTTGCAGACACCAGAGAGAAAAAGCAGAGCTGAGCAGGATGGCCAAGAACCACTTCAGATACCAGACAAAGTGATGGTCAGGGAGGCAGCAAAGGAGGGCTCAGTTCATACCCACAAGTTCACCAGAACCAACACTGGTAGAAGAGGTGGGCTGACAAATGTTTATGGTGTAGGAGGATGATGCCTTCAAACTTGATATCTGCATGGCTACTCCTAATTCTTAGTGCATACGTGGTCCTAATGTCAGGTGACAATCAAGATGAAAGAACTTGGGCATTTTGTATTTTCAAGTGCCTACAAAGTCAGGCCATTTAAAGAAATTACAGTGAAAGGTGCTCTCTCTTAAATAACATTGGAATACCTTTCAGATCCACCTAAGTAATTTCCCTTGAGAAAATGGATCAGTACTAAATTTTTTTTTTAATTTTTTTTTTTTGCAATTCCAGTGGACATTTAAAGCACTCAACCTATAGCAGGGAAAGAACTCCTCTTACTGACAGTCCACATGTGAAGCACTTTTAAGACCCTAATGACAACTCTCCTGTCATGCACTATGTGAAATTTCTAATACAGATAAGTTGGAGCAAGTTCACTGTGCCATTTTGACAGTTCAAAATGGGAGAAGTAAAGCCTCGAAGCTCCTACTATGCAGGAGCTTTCAGACCTCTGTCTCTTCTGGAGACCTGCCAGACAGTAAGAGGCAACATCTACATGGTCAGAAGTAAGAAAAGAGCGAGCCTCTGATAGCTATTAATATAACACTAGAGCAAAAGCTGAAGCAATTGATGAATTGGAATGGATGCCTTTGCACACGTCAGCTGTTTGAAGGAAAGAAGTAGTTGGCATTAGATGTGGGAGATCTGCTCGCTGGCAAAGTGCAATACACAGACTCTAATGAACTGGCTCTGAGTGAATCGACTGGCACTGTGTCCAAATGGGCATTTTTGGATGTGATTTCCATGGTTTCTAGGCTTCACAGCAGGGAAGTCCAGGTCTTTTCACACCTGCTGGAGTGAACCAGAGCAGATGATGAGCTGGATACCATAGTAAAGACCCCCCCAAATGGGGCTGGCATTCGTTCTACAGAATATGGCATCAATGATGGCAGATGGTACTACACACACGATGCATCCTGGAAGTAGCGCAGTGGCACATTTGGAAAAATCGGAATCTGGGCTGTTGGTGGCATACCCCTAACATTATGTATTAAACATTCCCCTCTGTGTTAAACCAGCAGCAAAATATTCAGAAGCTAGAAACATCACTGAGAAATTAATTAAGCATTGCAGGTAGACACTGGCTCAACAGGACATTGCTTTCCGGCTTTAGAACCCACCATAGCTGGTGATTAGCTGTTCATATGCAAACCCACTGACTCAGTAAATGAAATGCTCCAAATTGATTTGGGGAAAATTAAAGAGCGAGAGAGCGCCCATGGTAAACATATTGAGCATATTGAGGCAGAACTTGGGTCAGATGGCCATATGCATTGGGCTGCAAACATCTGGAAAGATGCCTTCTGACAATCCCCTTAGCCTCTGAGTTTGTAGAATTTCTGAACTGACAAACAGGAGACTCAATTCATCCAAGAAAGAACAAAAACCTAATCCTTATTGGTATCAACATGGCTTGGCAGGTTCAGCAGAGAGGTGGAAAAAACCCAAGGAGGGTAGATTTGCTACCACAAGCTGCATAATTTCAAGATCACCTGAGAACCGAGACTTGCATTTTGCTTCCTTATGCACAAAAGAAACAAAATACTGAGAACCTTCTGGGTGAAGTTTAGGCCTGCTTACACCTCTGAGTCTCCTTTAACGGCTAGAAACATTCTGGTATGAACTAATGCTTAGATGTCTGACAGAGGACCGATGGCACACACAGCAGCATAAATAAAACATTCTTCAGTGGCAGTCAGGAGAGTTACTGTTTCTTTTTCCTCCCTTTCTGAGTGGCAATGTCTCTGACTATTAGCATTGCAGTCCTACCTGGTGGGAAAAGGCTAGTTGTCCATCTTTAGCACAAGTAACGAAAGAAAAGATGAACATAGTTCAGACAGGGCTTGGAGTACGGTATTTTAAAAAAGATGGAGAAGAGCCTACAGGCATCCTGCTCCCAAGGAACTGCAGCAGTTGCATCCCACTGGTGGCTATCTTACTACCCACATGCCAGCTCTGCACCGCAGGCTTATATCTTGTGAGACAGCATGTTACTTAGTTCTCGTGCCCCCAGCTGTTGCCCTCCTCCTGTAACACCTTGCTCCAAGGAATTCCTCCACATTTTCCTGACTAGGAAGTGTAGATTCTTGAAATACAGACATTTATTTTTTCTGAAAAACATAACTCTTGTCTTAGGTCGTCTTCTCTGGACAGAAAACTGTAGAATTTGTTTCCAGATGTGAATGTACTGACCCAGTAAATGTACATCAGGCATTAAAGAAGCCTGGAAAACACTTCATCATTGAAGAGAAACTGGAGCTGCAAGTTGGAACACAGTTTACACAGAATTAGACAATAGCTGCGGACATCTTTGCCAAGTCTCAGCAAGTTTTGTATATGAATATGAACTATGTTTGAGGCATGAATTTCATCACATTGGCAATACTGTTTTTCTTAACTAGAAATGAGAAATGGTTGCACACAACAGTACAAGTGAAGACATCTATTATGACTGCTCAGCAATTTAGACTTGGACTCCTATGAATAAGAAAGATGACCAAAAGGTCTTACTTGTGTTTTTTAGCCAGATCAACAACTGTGTGTGATCAGTCTCTCTTGTAGTCTGCTGACACCTCTGCTTTTGCTTAGAACTCGGATGTGTAAGCAAAAACCTTATGCAATTGATAAAACCATAATCAACCAATCTGATCATATAGCTTTAAAATACCTAGGCAGGCAAGAGAAGCTTGTATTTTATATGAAGGGATTCTCATGCTATATATTCTCACGTTATTTCTTGATTATGTCTACTTGCATAAAATCAAACCCTTAATGAAAGCACCTTCATTTCAGGAAACAAACAAACAGACAAAAAAAGATGGCAGCAAAAAAATAGACAGAAAGCACTCATAATTTTGCTGCCAGAGCACTATTGGGTAACCAGGCCTTCAAGAAATTTCAGATATTATAAATCCTCCAGTACCAATGACACAGAAGCCAGGTGGCAAAGGAAGCAAGAAAAGATAAAGACAGGTAACAGTGAATAAACCGTACAGATTTTAAAAACAACGCTTTAAAATAATAAAAAAAAAGGGATGCTAACAACATTCTGCAAAATAGCGCACATGAAACACTGTGCTAGAGGCATATATCTATGTTGCATTTTTCATGCTCATAAATGTTCTGAGTCAACGTTATTACCATGTACCCTTCTAAGTTATTTAAAACTCAAGGAACAGAGGAGGAAAAAAAGACATGCTCTGCAGGTGTCAGCATGGGACTCAGAATGCATTCAAGGAATGATTTCTATTATTGATTTACATGCTTTAAAAAAACACACCACCTTTGCATAGAAAAGGGAACTGAATTAATAACCACAGAAGGTGAAAACATTTTTTTATCAATAAACCTGAATGAGAGGGTAAACTTCAACTATACTGTTTTACATCAATGTGTTATATTTATTTTCTAGAGAGAGTATGTTTACGTTCAAAAAAGTAATTTCAAGCTTAAAAGAAGTCCAGCTTGGTTTAGTATGTACTTAAATAACATGATGCTGGCTTTCAAGAAACAGCAAGTTGAAATGTCAAAATAGCATCAGAAAAAGATTTTCATTATTGTAAACATGGCCAAAAGCACAAAGCTCTTTTACTATCACTGGAATCTGTTTTCATTGTTTTTCAGCCGCACTATACCCTTTTAAAGGGTTTGACCCAGAATCTAATAGACAAATGAAATAATCTGGTTCCCAATCAAAAGGTAGTCCCTCTTGCAGAGTCATCTTCTTTTGTGAAGATACATGTAAAGGCTGATTTCAAGTTCATCGCCACCTAGACACCACCACCTCTGTTGTTTTTCTCCTGCTCTGTTATAGCAGACACCAAAACTGCTTGTCTGGTTTTTACTTCTCAGACACAGCACTAAGGCTTATCACAGATTCCCTTGTGCTGAGCTAAGCTCAGCCTTTCTAAAAACCAGTCTCCAGACCGTTCATGTTTCTGTGGTGACTTCTCCAAAGAGATGTAACAGCCGTAACCCACCACAAGACAAACCCTTGCAGGGTAGATACAACCGCTGCTGTCCAGGCAGGTACACACTGTACCAAGCCCTCACAGGAAGCTGCAGTCCTGGACCTGGTCTTACATCTTTTTATGACAGAAGTCCAAAGACTTTGGAAAGACACAGGTACGACTCCTGACCTACAGGCACCACAGTATCCTTCAGAGCCTGAGGATGCAGACAGCAGGGAGCATCTCTGATAAATGGAATGAAAAGCAAGTCAACGAACGTGACTCTGCACTTGTACAGGAATAATGCTGGGACTGAGGGTGACGGGACTGCCTCGTTGTCCAGACATGGGGGGCCAGAACATAGTCTCCAGCTTCCACAGTAAGGCGAGTGCTCCCTGGTTATCTGCTGCCCTCTCGTATCAGCTTTCTGACATCTTTGCAAAGTACTGAGAACTAGGTGGCCATTACAGTCTGGAAACTGTGCACACCTAGGGGCTAACAACTGGGGCAAAGCAATTTAGTTTTGCCTTGATTGATGTCTGAGATGACAGCACTTCCTTTGGACTTTAATTGCTATGTGGTTTCCCAGATTCCCAGACAGCAGTAGAGCTACTAATGACATGCATATGGATTTCTTCTTCAAAATGATAAAATGTTGAACGACCCCATGATCCTCCTTGCTCTGTTGGTCTTGGGCAGGCCAACTGATTCACGCTCAGAGGAAGGAAATCACAATGTGAAGAGAAGGGGTGAATAATGCTGTGCTTTATTTCTCAAGCTCTATGAATTCTATCTTTAAATCAGGCCACTGTTTGGACTAATTCTTCACGCTTTATGTGCATTCCTACGCTCAATTACATGTGTTTTGTTTCCAATGAACTTTTACATATGGGCTAAAAGAATTTCACTCTTGATTACTGTGACTCAGTTTGGTTCCTGAAGCATTACCTGAGCTTTTTGTTGCATCTCCCCTTTCTGGCTACTTCAGGGTAATGGAGCATCTCTTCATGGACTATGCATACCACTTCCTGCATTCCCCTAAGATTCCCCCAAGCAGAAGTCCCACAGCTTCCCTCTTCCATATAAATTGGGTTTTAAACACACAGTTAATGGGGTCGATAGGGAAAGGACTCTACCAAATGCGCAACGTGAAAAAGATAACAAAGACTGTCTGGACTGCAAACAAGAGAGATTCTTTGAAGCCAGGATACCCCAGCCAAGATTTAATAAAACAACAAAAAGAAAGAGAAAAAGTAACTGAACCAAGAACAAAGGGCAGCATCACTGACTAACCACACTGACCTGCCAAAAGCACTGAAGAACAAAGAAAATGAAAATATAAAGCTGCCCAAAACAAACAGGAGCAAAGTGCAATATAAAGCTATACACAAGGCACATTCGGGCCAATCCCAAACATGTGTGGGAAAGTACAGGCTCAGTATCTCCTGCATGCATTTTTTCCCCTCTCCTCATCTTTTGATGCATGTGGGGCAGTACAGAGTAGGTCAGGCTGGTTTTTCTCTTTCTGATTTAATGAGAAGCTTCCCACAGGGCGTGGGAAATGATAGGGGAGCACAGCCTGTAAGTAGCCCAGCATGCTCCTGATGACCAACCTCAAGCTGGAGTGAGCACAAAGATGGAGGGCTGCACTTATTCTGCACTGGTGGCAATACATATGCCAAAGACCGTCCAGGCTCTGGGGTTTCCAAGTGCTAGCATCAGCACTGCTGCAAACAGCTGCCCAGAACTTCAGCAGGCAAGGTGTTTGGAGCAGGCCACCCTGCAAATCTCCAGGCTGTTAGTTATTTTCTCAGACTGTTCAGTCATCTTCATTACCAGTCTATCACAGAGGAAGATTAAACAGACAGGCTGAGAGAGAAAAAACAAGCTTGAAACATTAGCAAACTCTTTGTGGCTGGCACTCAGTGTGGATTGCCTGACTGTTTCCTCATCAGCACTGAGTCCTGGTTCCATGGGCATTCTGGCCAAAAACCAGAACCCTCCAGCCTGGTAAACAGCACTGCAGCAGGTAACGCTCCTCATGCTGAGGTTGAAGTAATTAATTGCTATGAACACTTAAAGCTAAAAAGCAGGGTGTCAGCATTTGCTATGGTTGGTGTAATTGTCTATTATTACCGAATAAAAACAAATTAAGAGATATGGGAAAAAAATAGTAGCTTCAGTAAAACAGTGGGTCTAATAGTGCCTCAGAGCTTCCACGTAGCAGGGAGAGAAGAGCGAGGAGTCAAGATCAGCAATCTGGGGATGGTTGTTGGCTTCCTGGTTGCTCTCAGGGCTTGCAGCGTATGGTCCCTCGCACATATAAAGTCCCTTGCACAGAGCGGGGTAACCTCATCCACCCAAGAGAGGTGAGCGACCTGGGTATGTAAGGCAGCACACTCAGCCTCACCCCCAGGAGTTCAGCTGAGCTGGGCACATTGATATTGGGGTAGTCACAGCATACAAAGGAGGAGGAAGGATGTTAAATGACAGGCTTAAAGACAGCCTCCATCATTAATATATATTAGTGCAGGATGCAAATCTGAGCTGAATCTCTCTGCGGTATTGGAACCAGCTGTCACAACAACCCACTAGGTAAGTGAACATGCAAGGAGAGCAAGCAGATATCTAAAGGATTATGTGAGTTGGATCAAATGCAAGAGGGAGGGCAGGTTTATGGCTTGCTCTGACTGTGGAAGAATAAATGAGTCTAATTTGCAAGCACTTGCTGAGATCCCTTTGTCACATGAATCACGAGTGAATTTTGTCAGTGGGATTTCAGTTGCCAGAGAATCTGTCCTGGTTGTGACATGCCAGGTGAAGCTGTCAGCAGCGACAGGTAGAAGAAAACTCATCTTTTAATGCCTGAATCTGAGCCAGTTCAACTGGGAAGTGATTGAGGGTGAATACAGGACAGCATTACGGTATTTTCACAACCTCTTTAAGGAAGTTTGTTGGCAACTATTGGAGGAGTAAGTGCATAGGGGGGGACTATCTCCTTTCTCCTCTTGTGTTGCGCTGAAAAGTGGAATTAAATTATTCTGCTCACAGACAGATTGTTCCAGTAAAATAGAATTTGAAGCCACCAGGGGCTCATTGAGAAGAGAAGCTTTGACACTATATGAAAAGGCAAGAGACAAAACCCTTGCCAAACTCCTTCACTCTTTATTACCGACAGCTGCAATGCTGGATGCGTCCGGATGCCTTTTAAGTGCCAAGGGGAGTGACGGAGGTGGGATGGCATGTGAGCAGATGAAATACATGGCAGCTTCTCCCCCGATGGCAAGTTTAATTATTTGCACTGTTGTATACACAAGAAAAAAAAAAATACACATATTGGGAAATCATTCACTCTGATTCCTGTGTCAGGTGGATTATGAAAAACACTCGCTCTTGCTGGTCCACAGCAGAACAAGGTCTTAAAATATTCAGAACCTGCATACGCCTTTGTCACAGAAGGGAGGGAAAACAAGGTGGAATGTATTTCCTAAAGGAAGAGGACATGAATACATCAGTAAAGCAAAACCAGATATACTTTGCTATATGAACTGAGATATCCAACAGAAGTGAACCAAACCAAACTGTAAGCCAAAGAAACTCCATCTTCTATGTACTTTCATTCCAGAGGACTTTCTAATGCATCCATTCTTGTCCTTTCTGCATTTTAAGATCACTGGAACAGGGAGAATCTGATTCTTTTGTCTGTTCAGTGCTCAACCAGCAAACAACAAACTGTGCTTTGTTAGGATCAATTTTCTCAAATCCCTCTGTTCCAAGATCTGGGCACTGACATGACATATCAGGGTGATCATTCAAGATGTGAAATGCTTTTAAGTCACTAGTCATGGTTCAAAGTCGTAAACTACAAGTAAATCCTATCAGTGATAAGATAATCTGTGAAGCTATAGACTAGAGTAAAAAGATGCAGACAGGTCATCTTTCTGTAAGCTGCAGTTTTAGAGCTACATACAACTGACTCAGAAATTACAACCATGTGCAAGGTTGCCTGGCAAGCCTTGATATCCTTGCTTAAGTTGATGTCTTATGACTGTCAATAGCTTTTCTGCTTGAATACGAACCTGTGAACCTGGTTCCATTCTTACATGAATTTATCTCTGCTGCTGCTTACTGCAGTGCTCCTATGAACAAGGCCTACACGAGGCTTGGTAGGTTTGATGTGCAGCATGATGAAGACCTGCTAGCTCAGATCCCAGCTGTACTAGGAAAGCATGCACCGTATTTTCTGAGCAGCTCAGGGACAGTCCTGAAGCCTATTCTTTCTTGGGTCTTGCAAACACAATGTTGGTTCATGCAGTATATTTTTTCCTCTTTGTGTTTATGTAATGCTGGCTGCCCTACCCCTAGAGCACATACACCTAATTATGAAGATTGTAATATATCATGTGAGGCCATACAATGAGGACAGGATGCACCAAGCTTTTCAGAGCACATTTTGTGGCATTTCAAGCAGATAACCATATCTTTCCCCTGCACACAGGGGCATTAAATAATTAAATTTTATAGATAAGCCATCAGAGAAAGCAGTTGCTGTGCTATTGACCTAGTGCCTATATTTGAAAACCAGAGTGAGACACACAAAAAAGCTCTGTAAATCGCAGAAAAAAAGAGAAAACATTAGGGCTTGCCTCACAGGGGGAGTTCCTCAAAGGAGCTGGAAATGCAGTGCTGGTCATGACAGTGTTTGTTACTGCTGGTGCTTTGCTGGTGTTAAGGAGGAGCACAGAACCTGGATAAAAGAGAAGAAGAAGGTCAAACTGCAGCGCTCACCTTCTGGTTTCAGGGTTTGTGAAACCTCCCCCAACCTATGTCACCTGGCTTCTATTACAGCAGAATGCTTTTTCAATTTATTAGGGATGCAGCTTCACCTACCCAACAAACACATTTGGGAAACAAATTGAAGGAGTCTGTCTGCCTTCCCCCTACAGCTATCTTCTGTTGCACCACGACTTCAGATTTATCCTCATTACAAGGCTGAATAACAAAATGTTATCTTTTATGAATTAAAAGTAACTTGGAAGAGAATATTTATCTCAGCCAAAACCAAACCAAAATACAGCTATGGCAAAACACCACCAGAGTAATATTAACGCAGCTGGAGGCCTCTTTGCTTCTTTATTTGTTGTAACAAGAGGAACACAGGCAGCAATAACACTAGGGTTTTTCCTTGGCAGCTCTGCATGAAAAGGTGTGTATTTGCACTATTTCAGCTCTGCCCTCCAGCTCAGGAGAATACCGCTGCTTAGAGCCCAGTTATTTGGGCTTTCATTGAAATTGCCTCTGCAGCACAGACAAATCATGAATCAGCAGCACTTGCCAGCTCCCCACAGTACCCTCTTTCTGGCTCTTTGCTGTGCTGCCTATGCTTTCATCAGTTTGTGGTCTGTGACACTGTTGGCTAAGCCATCAGATGACATAAATCAGAACAGCTGCACTGTAGCCTACACCAGTTCATGCCAAAGTAGAGGATCTCATTCTTCATGTTTAACTCTGGATCTAAAGCAATGTTGAGATTATACATGATTAACTCTGCTGTTATTACTGTATCACTTTAGATGCCCTGTGTCTCGGCAATAAAAGTCTCCAATGATTCACATTTCTGCATTAGGAAAAAGCTTACCCTGGCAGGTAGCCTGTTTGCCAAAACTTAACCAGAAGTAGTTCAGTGCCCAAAGTATAAACCGTTAATGGTTTGTATGAGAAGGATTAGAAACGAACTACTGGGATTTGGGTAGGGGAACAAAGTATACAGCAATTATACATAGAAGTGGATCTCGAGGGATAATGGAGCAAAGAGAAGGAAAATAAGGATGTGAGCAGGGGCAAAAGGAGTACTGAGAAGCAGAGGAAGTAAATAGGAAAAACAAAGAAAAAAACAGCTCAGTATGGAGGAGGGTCACGCAGATGAATACTTAGTGTGAAGTTGTTTAGAAAGGTTCAAGACCTGTATCTGGTGTCAATCTTGGAGACCTGGGGTACCGCTCTGCACCCTCAAGACAGGAAGTGAGCAGGACAGACTTCTGCTCAAAGCAGTTAAGAGTAGAAAGATGCCTTTTGTTTCACCGGGAACTGAGTATGTAAGTACACTGGAAAACATGCCTTGTGTTTTATTCCCTCTCCCCACTATTTGCATACCTTTTTTGCACTCTGCTGTTCATCCTATGCACTTACTATTTACTGTCACACACCTTCTATTGAAGGAAAACGGTTGTGCTCCGGGCTTCCAATTCGCCATGGAGAAGGATGGGATGCAGAGGAGCCCTGCCTCCAGCCACAGTCCTCTTCTTCAAATGAACAGTAAAAGCCAGAGGGAAGCTTTTCTGCAAGAGGGAAAGACACACATACACACAGAATAACCCAGGTCAGCTGAGCAGAAGGCTTCTGGGCACACAGAGGAACTGCATTGATTATTCTGACCCAGTTTACCCAGGGCATGCAGGCACCCCCACAGCTACTCTGTCCTTTTGTGTGGAGTTACGCATGTGCCTGACCATGGGGAAGGTGGTGGCAAGGGAAACAACCCCCCCCAGACTGTGACTAAGTGTCCCATGCTTTGACAAACCCCAGTGAGAGGACACATCTCTGTGTACACTAAGGGGGTCTCCTAAATACTTGGCCTCTACAGCTTCACAGGTATAAACCCACTCAAATTTGCATCTTGGAGATGGCTTTCCTAAACACTGTTCTGCAGCTCCGCAGAAGGAAATGTTGGAGAGGGGCAAGTTCCTAACATGATACCTCTCCCTCACAGTCTAGGGTCTCTAGTGAGCCCAGCTCAGCAACATGACCTCTTCTCTCTTGTGAGTGCTGATGTGGTCTCAGGTACAGCACTGAATCCTTTTGTGCCTCAGTTTTTGCACCTGTGAATCTGTTTGGCGAGATGAATGGACAAAAAGAGGATAGTTTATTTTAAGCCATACTTTCAGGCTTTGAAGCCCACTCGTTCTGTCACTGGCTTAGGATTTCAGGCAAGTTTCCAGCTGCAAACAATAGATATACTAGTTTTTATCTCTAAATTAACTAGTTTTAAAGTAATAGTCATCTCATTCAAAGCAGAAGGTAACTTCTTACCTTCCATCTCCTCCTCCTACCCACATCACAAGTTCTTCTTACAAAGGGTGCAAATTACTACCCCTTTTGCCCTGATCCATACACTTACGTTGCCATACATAAACAACATCTACTTGGCCGTGAATCACTCATTTCTTTCAAAACTCATGGAACATTTTTTCCCACCATCCTCAATAAAGCCTCCCTCTCTCCTCCCTAGTTTCTACTGCTCTCTAGTTCTACCTTCACACTTCTCCAGCATGTGGACAGATTCTGTACTTACTAAGTAATATTAGCAGAAAAGGGACCTTGTAAAATGCCACACAAAATCACTACAACTATAGCATGATTTTCACTCTTAGTGAATCACCAATGATCCTTAATACAGACTCTGTGCCCACGGTGCAGCTGACAACTCTCCCAGGTACCAGAAGGCTTCCTGGTAGGTAATCAAAGGGCACAAACTGGGTTTTATGGGGAAAAGGGTAGAGCACAGAGCTAGCCTGAGTGAAAAAGGTGCCCTTTTATTACAGAGTTACATTAGGTATTAAAGATGCCAGAAGAGAAGAAGAGCAACCAGTCATTTTACCCTGCTATATAGAATAAACAGTCCTTGGGGTTGGCAGTGAAAAGCTCCTGAACACGCTTGCCTCAGTGGGGGTGGTCCTTCTTCCAATAAACTGGAAAAACTGCTGTAATGAACAGATGTAGCTGCAAAAGGGATGGTGATATTCTTGACTTCTTGCAGTTTTACAGGACTGCGTATTCAAATCTGTACTAAAAAACAGTTTAGCCCATCTTTGTTTTCTCCTTCTCTGTTCCCCTAAACTTGCTCTAAAGCTATTTTTGTTTGGTTTTTTGTTGTTGTGGGTTTTCTTTTTTTTTTTCTTCTTCTTTTTTTGAAAGAAAGGAAAATTATATAAGAAATCTGTTTAAAAGTACAAGATAAAATTTCATAAACTCCCATATCCAGGACATCAGTTTTCCCTTTCAATTGCTTATTAAAATCAGAGTAAGAATTTCTTCACTTACAAAATGTAGGATAGACTACAAACTTGCAAAGCAAGAGAACCTGCTGGTAGGGTGACACTGGCAATTTCATTAGCTTCTCTGTGAGAAAAGGAGGCTCTTGAATTCAGATTTTGTTGTAATTATCAAAAATTTTTCCCTCTGAAATTTTCTAGCTATAAAATGTCTGTCAGACACTGAGGATCCAGTATTCAAACTGGAGATCACTCAAGATATCTAAATATCAGTAGAGCTCCTGGCTGAGATTACAGGTCAACTAAATACCTGCTCATAGGGCTTCAGCTTTGACTTGCACACCTCAAAAGGAAGTCACTGTCAGTGACAGATGCACCTCTGCTCCTTGGTCTACCCTGGGAAAACAGCTGGGGAACACCACAACTGCAGCACCTAGACCAGAAATATTTGGTTTTCTAGAAGCCTGAATCATAACTCACTTCACAGAGGAAATTGAAACAAATCTTACATCTCTGGCTTTTTAGTAGGTCCAAATTTGAGCTTGGAACCCGACACGGAGGTGTGAGCCCTGTTTTACCATTGTTTTCTTCAAGCACCCAAATCTGTTATGAAAAGATCAAAACTTGTACTGGAGTTCAGGCTTTTCCAAGTTTTTCCTTTTAAAAATCTCCAAATTCATTCAGCCTGGTCTTTAAATATGAAGCCGTTAAGCAGAGAGTTGCTTCCTTGTGTTTTACTCCTCTACAGAACTTGATTATATTTCCGTGTGCAGCCTGGGGCTGGGATCCAAAGAAAATGACAAATTATAATGTGTCCTGAATTCCTACTGAAACAGCTTGGCTTGGTGTCCAACTGAATTCATTTCATGGCCATATGCTATCTAGGATGATGTAAACAAGTCAGAGCGGCAGGAGGAGGCATCTAAGCAGCAATCCCTGCCTGGAGGCCAGAAAAAGCTCACTGCTGATGAAGAAGGGCATCAATAAGAAGCTATTACTTTCCCAGAAAATTTCATTCCTCCTCCACAAATTAATTTTTTATGAATTTTCAGATGTCCCATGCACATTGGATACATTTTCTCTGCTACTCTTTCTTACTTTGAATACACACAGCACCTACGATTCCAAGTATTGCTATTCCACAAAGACCTCTTTGGCTAGCACTTCCCTGTCGATATGTACTTCTCAATTTTCTGAATGTTTATAATTCAAACTCACTTAGCGCAGACACTGCACTGATGAGGGAAAGCTAATCTGACTTTATTGGAAAATCAAGTAAATGAAGAGGCAGGAGTTATGCCTATTGGAACCTGCCATGTTGAATATTATCATTAGTGACAAAACTATCAAAAGATTTAGACCTTAGTAAGATTAAGAGGCAGCCTGTAGAAATGGTATGGAGAACAGAGTAATCCCGTGAGACTGGAGCACTGTGAGAATGTAAGACTCTCTGTTTGAGTGACAAGGTAGAGAAAAGCTGTAGGATGTTAAACTTGTTTCTAAGCAAATTATTTTCAAGTCTTCAGAATGAACTACCATTCAAGCAAAATCTACATAAGTTAATTTTTTTTTGTTGTTGTTAACTCAGATTTTTCATCCTTTAATAGCAAGAAAAATTAGCAACTGGAATAATATACGAAGCAGATGGAACAGTCTCTTGATTCAACACTAGGTGTAAATCAACCAGATACTACAGTTTAAAATTTTGGATGAAATTTCAGACTGATATTATAAAGGAGACAAACATAACATAGAAGATTACTCTGGTATGTGTGAACCTTTACCAAATTTAGGAGAAAATCTCAGAAGCCAAATGGATCAGCTATTCAAACAATTTAAAGCAGCACATGAATCTTAAACATGACTTTTTTCAAGGGCTGCCTCTATGGTAGTGAAGTGGTCAGCCAAATCCTACCAAAAATGAAGCAGAGAAAGGGAAAATACTTTTGAAAAGTTGACAAAGAGTTACCCTTTAAAGCCAGAAGGCCTTTCTGAGCTCGGAACTGCCAGAGGTTACAATTTGTTGCTGTAAGTACAGCTTTTGATCAAGAAAGGGGCAAAAGGATTAGTGTAGGCAAGACAGGAACCTTAAGAGAGCACAGCATGGCAACAGGTTGCTATTTCACCATTTTGCTTGCAGGGAAACTGCTGGGCTCTATCTACCACTAGGACATAAATTAATCTGGTGGTTTCTTCATGCATTTTTGCCTGGAAAGTAAACTGGCCCCTGCAGAATTAATTATCTATGCTTTTTTGGTCACTTGCTCATGTTATTACAAATTCAAATTTTATAGGTTCCTACCCTAGCTGCCAGCTGGTCTTTTGACATATGTGTGCTCCCCCAGCCACATAGGACAGCCTGAGTCACTCCCTTCATGAACCAGAGACTAGGCCTCCTTATCTCAACTGGCAATGTGTTCAACGTCCTTAAATATCCAATGAGGCAAAGAGTGAAAATTACCCTTACAACCCAGTGGTTATGAGATTGATTTGAAAGATGGAGGACATTACTTTCAATCCCCATTCCAGGAAAATTTATAAAATGTGGAAGAGCAACCCCAGAAAAGACTTGAGTGATCATTTTCTTCTGAACTACACCAGAATTCCAGACTACAACCTTAGAAACTCTGCATGGAAATAGGAAATATGGGTTCAAATTCACTTAGGCAGAAGAAAGAATCAATCCTGTGTGAATCCTAAGTTCTTGGTCTCTCGATAATAAATATAATATCAGGACCTCCATTCTTTTTAATTTTTTATGGGTTGTTTTTTAATATATCCATTGCTTTCTTAACATACTTTGACTGATTAACCAGTATTTTCCCAGACTGATTTTTTTTTGTGAATTTGACAAAGAAAGTGAAATAATTTTGGACTAGCCAAAAGTATATGCACTTTTTTCTTTTAAGTAACATTTTACTTTTTGCCCAGAATTGCTGCCCTGCAACATAGAATTACTGAACCAAAATCCGAGCTATCATTAACTAAAAAGAGAAATAGAAAACTACTGAAACAAATCCTCCCTTTTTGTAAACCACAGCTCTGCCAATCTGTATTAATAAATAATCTGAGTTTTCATCTCTGTCTTATACCATACCAGGGATATCACATATGTGACAGCTACAATAAGAGGAAATATGTTATTTTTTTGTAGTAAGTTATAATTCATAAAAGCTTGAGTTCACTAGCAGAGACAAAAGACCGCAATCATCTGAAGACGTAACGGGTGTCTGCAAAGTGTGCTTCTGCAAAGTATCTTGCAGCGTGGCACTTCCATCAGTCTGTTAAATCTGTACGTCTGATCCCAAATCAACACAGTTCGGCATCTAATTCCGCATCTGCCTCTTTGAAGCTGTCTTTCGCTCCTGCAAGAATATTTGATTATGACTCAAAAAGCAACATGCTTTTCTCTAGGGGTCATCCCTCTCTGATTTTACACTCTACACAGACTAATTGGTTGCATGCAGAACAAGCACCGTGACATTTCATTGGCCATTAATAAGTAAAGAGATGTTAACAAACAGCAGGCATTAGGGAGATTTTGTTTTGAGCTAAGAAAGGAACAAAAATCAAATGAATAGTAAGAAAAAAAAAAAAAAAAAGAAAAAAAAAAGAATTGGTACCTGCACAGCTAGAAGACTGTAAACGGAAAAAAAACCCAAAACCCAATACTTCCTTGAAGCTCAAAGATAGAAGACTTTGGTTAATGGTAATTTTAAAAGCTCTCCCCTCAATTTTGAGCATGGCTACATCTTTTTCTGACAGCTCTTTTATGTAAGCAGAAGCATTTGGGAACCCCCTTTCTCTGCTTTATCTATTTGAATCACTTTTTGCCACACTTGCAAAAAAATGATGCAAACATCCGTGTTGCTCAGGAGTAAAATGACAACTCAAATGCTGAATGATGACATATGTTTTGTGTTAGGCTGCCATGCAGATGTAGTAACTGACATCTAAAACATTAGACCATTTCGCTGTTTTGTGTAAGAAGTCTTATGCCAAAAATAGCCAACACGGTAAAGAGGTAAAAGCAGAGAAATCAGCCGTAGAACTGAGCAGGCTTGTAAGTGGCTAAGCAGACATACCCACAAGCTGAGCCCTTGCTAAGGCAAGCCAGCCTTTTTTGTTGCTTGGGTAGAAGATGGTGCTTTTTGGGACTTTTGGCTGGGAGTAAGAACATTCATTCCCGGTACCTGTGGTTGAATACAAGCCATATGGTCTTCTCCTGAAGCCAGGGAGTGACACTGCTAAACAGGTGATTAAATGTCTTCTGCTTTTTGCATTTTCTCATTTACATTCTCAGCAGATTCTTTGCTGACCCAACTCTAAGAGCTATACCGCTTTGTGCAAGTAGCTACAGATGTATGTGAGCGGGGGACTGGTCACTTTATCAGCTGGCTCACCATGGGATACAGGGTGGCAGCTAGGGGCAAAAGCACAGCCAGTGCTTCCTGATATGCGAGTATGGACTGACACCAGCCACAGGCGCACCCAATGTTTGAAAATATCAGGTAAGCATGTTTCTCTGGACCTACCCCATCCTATGGTGGTACTCAGTCTGCATCCATGAACAGCTCTGCTGCTCCCACTGGTATAGACAGGATTATCCTCACAAGGCAGAGCCATTTATAGTAGACAGATACAACAATGTATCTGGACATATAGTTGATGGTAAATACTATGTTTCTCTGCTTCCAATGAAATGACAATGCATTCAACCTACTTGTTATCATAATTTACTAGTTTTCTTTAATGAAAGTTAGAACTAATGTTCTAATGTGTTAGAACACAACAGAAATAGCATTATGAGGTTTTAGAGCTGTTTTAAAGTCTTGGGCAAAAAGAAGGTTCCAGTACTTCTAATGTGGAGCATTATTGGTTCTAAGGAGCTGCAAGTCTGCAGTGATGACACTGTTTCTATGAAAGTGAATTTAATGTTCACTGAGTGTGGTGTTAATGAATATAATTTCAAATATATATGCAACAATGTCTAATGTGATGGAGAAGTGCATCATTTCAAGCTTTTTACTAGTTTACTAGATGATCCCAGGTCAAACCACTGTTCTCCACACCAGTAAAATCTGGTACGTTATTTCTTTATTAGCAGCAAGAACTGGAATTTGCTAGATGACGTGTATCACTCTTTAAGTTTATGATAGAAACAGCAAAAGTCTGTTAGTCTGCACATTACCTCTGTCAACACAGCTTATTTGAATTGCCTTACCCAGATTCTCCCCTGCTCTAGCTGTCGCATATGAAAGCTAAACTGAGAATAATTGCCTTTTTTTTTTTCATTTTTTGCATACCAAATCAATATAGCTCTGTCAACAAAAGTCCACAGAATAGATCAGCTGTGACACATACATTTTAAATTGGTAAACAATGAACTCTCGATGATTATTTTGCTTGATATATCTGCCCTGTGGATAACCATACGGCTGACTCTTAACTATCTGTAGACTGGCAAAGGGGAAGATGCTGGAGGTAGAACATTCAGAGATATAGATATAGAAAGAGAGGTAAGGCATCTTCAAGACGGCTAAAGGAAGCTCCTGAAGTATCTAGGTTACACAGCACAATTACAAAGTCCTCAGGCACAGGAAGTTTTCAGAAAACTCAGGCTGCTATCTGTCTTCTGCTGACTACTGAAGAGAGGATAGCAAACAAGAGGGATTACAAGACACAGGAGCTGGTCAAAGGCAAGCTACTGTATCTTCTCATTTTTCATCTTAGAAGCTTTCTCCTTCCTCTCCCTTCTGCCACATGCTGTGGTACAGTTTGATTAAAGCCTCTAACAAACCACACATTTCATAATTCTGTAAGGCACCCAGCTATTCAGGCTGTACTTCCTTTGGTTTTTTGATCAGAAGTTTGGAAGAGATGAAGCGCTAAGAGCATCTTAAGAATCTGCTGCAGAACTAATGCAGATGAGTACAGGAACATATCAAATGGTCTGCTCTAGGCAGGCATCCAGAGAAACTGCATGTGTTATGGAGGATACTGGTCTTTTGATAGTATCAAATTAGTCTATTAGAGCTAAAGTCTCAGGCATTAAAATTCAAAACAACCAATGTTTTTGGAAAGGGAAGATGCAGCCTGGGGCTTCGGATTTACTCACTGCACATATCTCCCTCATCTTCTCCCTTGGCGTAGTCCCTGATGAAGTCACATGCCTGCCCCAGCCCGATGGCCGTCCCATTCCAGCAGCTGAAGGAACCCTCCAGAGCCATTTTTGAGCCAGAAGCAGATCCTAGAGAAAAAGAAAACCCACTTCAGATTACTGAATTGCCATCCTCTCAACCAACAGGTCATGGGATCCTGGATAACACTGAAGGTGAGAACATCTTGTGAAATCCCCTCAATCCAATAATTACTTGATAAAGTCATTATTTTATTTTCTTTGACCAGTTCAATCTTCTCAACTATCTAATGGTCCACCTGACAGAGAATTTCATTTCCCCGGGCATTTCCAGTGTTTTAACTTGGAAGGCATCTGTGATCCTCGAACAGAGGGTTGAAATCCTGCAGACTGCTCTGTGGTACTTCTCAAAAACAACACAAAACATATGATAGATTTTTAATTGCGCTTAAACCTACTGCTAGACTGACAGTCCTGAAGACTGATATCCTCTTTGTCCAGCTCAGGAATAACATGGCTACAGGGTCTGGAAGGAACACAAGCTTTCATCATGCCCTCCTGTCAATTACCTATGTATTACCTATGACTTGGGCGTACCACATAGTCATATCCTCTCTGCAAGACAGCTAACAGTCTGCTCTCTGCTTCTACTTTTCTTTCTCTTCTATACCCGTTCCTGCTCCTGTGTCCTGCACTCCTCTCCCCTTGAGTCAGGGAGCCTACAGCAGACTATATCTACCAAGATACAAAAATCACTAATTCATTTTACCTAAATTAGGCAGCAAAAGGCAGCTAGCAATGTGGAAAGGAGCCAACTCTTATGAAATGAGGTCGCTGAACATTACAATTAGAGCCCGGCATCATCCGTTCAGAAATGATCCTGAGTACTTGTCCCTTAGCATTGTCCTTTTCTGGAGGCACTTAATTCCCCTGACAGCTGAGAAGTCAGAGATCATCCAGACTGACGGATATCATTTTCCTTACCGCAGGAATTGTCTCATTCCGAGTCCTGTGATTGTGGCCAAGTGAGATACTTAGGACAAGGGAGGAGGCAGGAATTAGTTCAGCAACACCCTACAGTCAGTATGTATGGAGGAGGCTAAGTTTGGGAAGTGCCAGAGTTCCTTCCACAAAAAATCTGGGTGTAGGTGCAATTCACCAAAACGGCCCTGACTCTGCAGAGATGTGCTTCCAGCCACTACTCCTAGAAGGCAAGCCTAGAAGTATGAAGAGATCGGTGCTGTGAATTCCCCACTGCAGCAACTCCTGCCCTGTCTCATATTAAATGGGTAAATGCTCAAGATTAAACCAAAGCCTCTGGGCAGCCTGAGCCATTGTTTGCCTAACTCATCTGTGCTTGCTAAACAGCACAGCTACATCATGTTCTCTGGTACTACAGGGAGTTGGGAATCACTGGTGATTCAATTAGATGTTCACTTGATACTTTTATTTATATTGCCTGCCAAAACTAAAAATTAATGAAGCATGTAGGAAAACAACCACTATTTCTCTTCAAGCTTATTTTATGGCGCAAATCAATTCAGGAGTGGGGAGAAATACATGCCAAACCTTTTTAATAAAGGACCCCTAGCTCCTGAAAAGGGTGCTCCTGTGTTGTTGTCAGCTCGGTTTTTTTGACTGCCTTAGAGCAATTCTGGTTTGCCACATACAGACTGCACAGTGCCCTTGCATTTCAGTCAGGGTCGAGGCATGACTACAGAGGAGAGCTTTGCAGAAAAAAATATATCAAGTAACTCAGAGCTGGTTACTGACAATTTCTGTGGGCCCCTTGGTAAGGGTTCAAGGCAACGAGAAGGTATCTTCCATGGCTTTGACGTGCTGCTTCCAAAAACGCACTCCCAGGGACATTGCTGAGAGCTTTCCCTATGTCAGATGCAAAGCTCTGCACATGCCACAAGCCAGACACAGTGGGCTCAGGTCTGTGCCAATGGACACTAGAAAGCTGTAAGGAGGACTTAGGGGTATGCAATGAACCTGTGTGGCACCATGTTGCTGGAAGTACCACCTAAAGAAAAGTTAAGAGACATGTCCTAGAGCGCTTCCATCAGGTCAGTAACATCATGACACTTAAAAAAAAAAATCTTTTAAGTCCTACTCAGATTCAGAATTACTTTTGTCTCTCTGAATTTCCTCACAGATGGTTTTGAACCCCACGTTTAGTATCAGTCATGTCCCCCGCACTTTTATCTGCAATCTTTTCAGCAACGTCCATGTTTTATCCTAGCAGCTGCTGGGATACCATATGCAGAGATTCAGAGGATGGGTTATTGTAGGCAATGGAGTTGTTATGTTTATTCAGTTCATTCTAACTTTGTAAAGGCACTCAGTTTTCCAAGCACACGACTGCATTAACACTAATTATAACGGAACCAAGGCTTTCAAGAGCACCTACTGTCTTCCCAGGTGCCTTTGCTGCAGCCCAGGAACACAAATCTCCTGAAGTCAACTGGCTGTAGTATATAAAGAAGTCATTTGCAACTAGACATCAAGCAATTCCGGGAGCTTTTCCTCCAAAACAAAGCAGCAGATTTGCATGCTCATTCATCTCTGTGGAGATGGGGCTTGAATTAGCTCAGATTTGCATTAGACGTGTATATACATGCTCCTGGTATAAGTCAGAAACACAAATAGCAAAGCTGCAGCCTGGGGAATGGCTGGGCTCTGTGACAATGCATGCTTTATTCCTGTCTCCTGTTTGCTTGCTTACTGTGTGCACAAAGGCAAAACAAATTGGTTAGAGGAGATGATTAACCAGTAAAACAAACAGATACAAATTGGTTAAAGGAGATGATTAACCAGTAAAACAAACAGATAACCAAAAAAGCCCAAATACAAATGACCCTTTTAATGAGCCACTTGATGCAGATGTTTGCATCCAAGCTCAAGGAAACTTAATTTTTAATTAAAATATTTTGTAACAAAAATAGACATTTGATCTTTTCATTTTCCAGCCCTAATCACTCCTGGCAAGGTGAGCCAGAATGCCCTGGATCACTGAGTGAAGTGGCCTAAACTCACACACAGAAGATGTGTAAGGCAAGGAAAATGAATGGTATCAAATAAGTATCAAAGTAAAATTTGTGGGAGACATCCTTTATATTTACAGCAGTGTTTATGTAGCCAGTGGCATCCATAAATTATAGCAGTCATTAAGCTGTACCACGGCTGGCTTGCAGCCTTATAAATCATTATTTAAACAGCAACATTAAACAAATGGCATTTCAGGCTCTAAATTGAAAGAAGAAACAAACAACTCCTTGGGGAACAAGTGCTGAGTTTGTACCTCAGGTCCTGCTTCTGAACACAGCCCAGCCTTGGCAGCGTTCAAACCCAGTACGAGACCCTGGCCACAAATGACAGCCTGGACTGCCCATGCTTTTGGACTTGGTTTCCATATAGCAGGATGGAAAAGGGAAAATCATGTGCCTTTGCCTAATGCAGGACAAGCAGCTTACTGCTCAGACCGTGGGGCCAAAGGGGCTGTATTTCACTTTTCAGCAGGTTTTCTCCAGCTTCGGTTGCCTCTTCTCTCTGCCCCCCCGCCTTGACCAGCAGAGAAATCAAAGTGTGCCGGCAAGCTTTGGCGAATCTGTCTCTGAGGAATGTGGCCAGAGAGACTGTGATGTTTAGTCACTGCAAAATGGGAACCTTCAACTGCCACCACACTTGGCCAGGTGGGACAGAAGACTGAAACTCTTCCAAGCATGCACAAAGATATCCCTTATCTTGCAAACTAGCTATGCTGCTAATTATCATGCAGGATTAATCAAGCTGAACATAATTATACCTCGACGTGTTACATTCAGCTTCTTGGGCCATAAGTTTTAATGCTACCAAAAGCTTTTGGGACCAATACAGTCAGGTTAAGCCCTCCCATTCAGCACATATTAAAACAAGAGCTTAACAGCATACTACTTGGTGGTTGTTCAAAGACCCTGTCATTTGTACTCTGCACAAAAAGGTAAACAGAAATTACAAAGACCCGAGATGAACGTGCACCCTCGTGTACATTTTACCAACAAGCAGCTGCTCTCTGAGCTATCCCTGAGGAACCTGGCTGGGCACAACTCAATTGATTCCAGTGGATCTCAAGGCAAGACCCTGTATATACACAAGGTGAACAACTTGCTTTTTAATAGCTTGTATGTAATAAGAAATACCTATCCGTGGAAATCTACCATGCTTACCTCACTGTATGTGCTACCTTTCAAAAAAAAAAAAAAACAACAACCCACTTTCCTACTATTTAATTACACTTAAAAAAATTCTTCTACCTGGCTAGTGCTGTAGTCCAATGTTACACCACTAAATGCCATTAAAAATCAGGGATTATGCAACCTCACTGGCAATGCCTATCTGTCAGAAGTGTTTGTCATTAACTTCTCAATTTTATTTGCTCCTCCTTTAGTTTGAGTTCAAGGTTTTGACTCAGACATATTTAAAAAGACAGTACATGAGAGATTTAAAGGTTGTGTGAAAAAGAAAAGTTGCTGCCTAGCTATAAAAGGATAGTAAGAATTCTGGGGAGTCTGTGATTACTGATTTTTCTATGCCTTGCCATTTCTGATGGGCACATCATTTCCTCAGTCTTCATCTCCAGCCCTCCAGCCTTTTAGCAGTGCAGGCAGTTGAAGGCTGCTTGGTTCACTTGGTGCTAAGGATAGCCATATTCCAGGACAAAGTAAATTTTCTACTGATATGAGTCATTAATACCCCTGCTTTCACCATTAGAGAAGCTGGAAAGTACGAAATAAAGAAGGTAGGAAAGTGAAAGAAGAGAAAAATGAGTTCATGTTTAAGGGAACTGAAGCCATCCTTGGCTAACAGCCATTAAACTCCAACATGATATAGGGCAGATCACATAAATTAAAACTTTCAGAGTGAGTTACACTGCCCTCATTTTCCAAGCATCCACCCCAGGACACCTGTACTCAGATCTGCAGAGAAGTGGTCACAGCTGCAAATAAGATCAGTGAGAGAAATACCTGGAAAACACAATGCCCTCAATAAACACTTGGAAAAAGATTGGACTCCAGGTTTCTTATGCCAGGCAGTCAAAATTAGTCAACACCCCATAATTTCTGACTTTAATCTTTGTAACAGCATTGTTACCGTTACTGTCATTGCCTAAGGATGCAAGTGATGCCACATTTGTAGGAGGAGGTGATCTCTTTTTATTAGACTGCCTGATACAGGCAGAAAAAGCAGCCCATGTTTGTATATGCCTGAAAGCTTGCCCATTTTCCAAGTTACATAAATTGGCTTTAATCTTCTTATTTCACTGCCTATACATAAAATTGGAATAAGCTCATCACAAGAGCTCTGTGATGTTCATTTCATTAACATTTGTAAGAAACTAAGATGATAACTAAGATATTATGGTAACAGAGCCATGAAAAAAACTGTAAGGAAATTATTTACTCTGTCTTCTTAGTGTAGTTTGAATAATTTACACTATAAAATGAACAGGGCTATATATTTGATGACAGCAGGACAGAGGATAGTAACTTCCCACTGAGGGAGCACACTCCGCCCTGCATGCTAAGGGTGAGGCATTCCCACAGTGAGCTACTCCTAAGGCAAGAAATCTTGCTTGTTAGACCACATGGAAACAGAATTTTCATTTCACAGAAAATGTCAAAGTTTCAAAATGTATCTAACCATAAAATAAAAGAAATCCCACATTTCTCACAGAAGTTTCAAAACAATTCTGGGTTGAAAGTACTGACTTAGGAGGTTTCTAGACATAACTCAATATTATCATAAACCCAAGAAATCTAAAAACATCAATTCAGACAAAGGTAAAATGTTGGGCAGGAAACACAAGTGGAAACTTGCTGGTTTGGAATTCACTCACGCCCAGTAATTCAGCCAGCTCAGTTCTAATGTGCTGTCCCTCTCTGCTGCTGCTGTTTCAAAGTAGGGACGTTATGCTTAGCATACAAATTTTAAAACATCTGCTCCTTCAGCCTTGCCTAATGCCAGTATGATTGCTTACACCGAAGAAAGCTCCACTGCACACCCGAGAAGCCAGCACTTGTTCACTGCCACGTTTCAGTCGCATGAACTTTCTACAGAGCTGTACAGCATTCAGACCAGCCAGGGCCCCTGAGTTCTCTGGGAAAGGCTTTTGACCAGGTCTAGTTACTTTTTCTCCTTTTCGATTGAATGATTTTCCAACATTAATGTTGGTGCCATGTAGCTTGCCTGAATTTAGAGCAACAACTAGCTTCCTTAAAACTATAATGAAATAAGAATGTGAAAGAAGAAAGTTAGCTATATTTCACACTCTCATTTTTCAATTAGGAAAGTTGACTGAGGATCTAATATTTATCTTCATAGCTCCTGAGACAGCAAATAATTGCTGAGCGCAATAAATAACATGATAATGTTTTCCCCTATTCATCTTGCACAAACTCTACTTGCTTTTTTGTTTTTGTTAGGGCTCATGGTAACATATGTATTTTTTTCTGTGATTTTCTTACCAATAAATAAGCAGCTCCAACAGCACATCCAAATATTAACAGTAAGCAAGTAAACAGCAGCAGTGAATTTTACAAAGGAAGTGTGATTTTCCAGGCATGCAATACCTACATATTCTGCAGTATCTGGAAAAGTTGAAAAGGGCCAAAAGACATGGCAAATACTTATTCCCAAATACCTATGCACAGACATTAGACTTCTTTTTAAATTTCATCTCACATAGCAGATTTTTAAGGTTTTCCTTCCTAAATATGAACATCTTGACTTAGAACAATACAATGGGATAGAGTAATTTTATTAAAATCCCAAATATAATTTCTTTTGGTTGCTTTTTGTTGTCCTTGTTTCAATATCAGACTGCATTTGCTATTTGATTCCTTTTTCTCACAGATACCATTGCATCTTTGTAAGATTAAAATAACCCAACAAAACTAAACAACTCCCTGTCCAGCGTTCATACCTCTCCTAAAAGCAGTGATTACTATATTTGTAAGACAAAGCAACTGGTTGAAAAAAGACCAAAAATATTTTCTGTGGTTTCTAGTGAATTTTTCAAAATACAAACCTTCGAGAGGGAAAATAAAAAGCTCCAGCCTCTATTATTAGTTCTGCCATTCCCTTCAGACCTCCCTGGGTCTGAACAGTCTCAGACACCAGCCCTTATCAGCTAGCAACCTCACCCATGGGAAACACTGGCCAGACTGATTGCTAGCTCACTGGAAGATAAATGCTGCTTGCCACATGTGGCAGACACTGACAAAATCATCAGCTGTGTAAGATCTCTAAACTTATTTATAGATAAAGGAGCAGATTTAACATGGGTCCACTCAACATCAGACATAGAACTGAGTATGAAATAAAACACTACTGGAGAAAGGATATAAAAATAGTGCTTCCAAAATTCAAGCATGTCTCTTGGGTAAACTACAAGAGCTGATAAGATAGGAAATATATGTAATTTTCCATATTTTACTTCTTAGAAGGCTTGGTTCAAATCCACTTTCAATTATTAAAGTTTTATAATTGCCTGTTCAAGTACCGCAGTTACAAGTACAACCAACACTGCCACTATGCACAGTGGATTTTTTTTCCAATTCTTCGTTCTTAAAAACGCCACCACAACAATAAAAAAAACAACCAAAAAAACCAACCAAATATCAATACCATCAAAAATGAGGAAACTGAGGTACATATCAACCAATTTCATTTACTTAAATGAGACTGTAAAATCCCCAAACCAGACTAACTCTCTGACTGCTGTTGCAAGCTCTACCAGTTGGACTGAAATTGCCCAGATGCAAGAAAAAAGCCACAAAAAAGAGAGACTAGAGAAGATTGCTTGGCTCATCAAGAGCTGATTCCATGCAGGTCAGCTATAACCTCTCTCTGAACCCTGCAATAGTAGTAACTCAGTAATCTCTCAGTCATGCGCTTTTAGCACTGCCGAAACAGTTAACAGAGGTATATATGTATGCCTCGCCTTGAAAAACACAAATAGAGGTATGACACTTAATTGTATTCAAACATCATTTTAGATAGGAATCATATTTTTCGTTTCTAAAATGCAATTCTGCTTCTATAACTGTTTAAAGCAGTATCTCTCCTTTCGCTGTCAGCAGTATTAAATTACAGTTTATGGCCTTACTGCAGATCAGTTGCTGGGGAAAATGGGTGGAATATCACAAATCAGCACAATCATGACCATGCATATGTGGTCCCTTTCAGCAGGGTGCAGTGATGCATCCTCACATCCCAGCCAAATGCTTTACTGTGCAAAGCAGTGGCCCCACAGTAGAAGAGCAATAGTTGTTCCAGGTAGAAGCAGAAGCTTGCTGGAGAGGACAGTTTCACATTGTGCCACTCCCCACTGTGACATCCTCTGTGAAACTATGGTTCTACAAGTGCAACAAATTGCTGCCAAGCTGATTTTCACTTTGTTCAAAACCTGAGCAACAATACCTCAAAAACTCAAAGCATAAGCAAAATGAAATTGCACTCGTGCACTTGCTGCAAGGGAAAGCAACAGTATTGTTGGCACATAACAGGTTTGCCCCTGGAAGAGACTTAATGCAGATGAAGGCTATCCAGCTTCCAGTTCTAGGGAAGCAAAAGGGAACACTGCAGTGTTACCCTGCCTCCACACGTCCCTGAATATCAGTATGTTTGTGGACGCGGTGACTCACTGGTGACTCTTCCAGCTGAATGCACTGAAAACTGCCTACATCTCAGTGCTCTGAAGCCAGTCCAAAGGGATGGAGAAGTAGCAGTTCTTGCTCTGGTGTACCAGGCTGTACTTCAAGGACTTGCTACACTTGAATGAAATTATCCCAGGAGCAAAGCCGCTGAAGGCCAGTGGCCCTCAACATCAAAAAAAGCCTTGAGAAGGACTCCTTCCTGGAGTCAGTGTCTCTGCTGGAGGATCTCTGCTAACCCTTGAACAGGCGGAAGACTTACGAATTGGGAGTGCTTACAGAAAAAAACACACGATGTCAGCTAAGAACACAGTGATTATCTCTGTGTAAGCCAAGGTACGTGCTGAAGATATTAGGGAAAAAAACACAAGAAGGGATGATATTACAATTCCAATGCAGTCACCCAGGTTTCAGGCAGTCTCTCTGCCGTCTTGTGGCACGCTAAAAGACACTTTGGTTAATGCTCTCCATGCAAGATCTCTTTCCCAAACTGAGAAATATATATAAACATGCTAAGGTGCAGAGAGAACTGTAAGGGTTGACCAGTATCATTACTCAGAGCTAGCATGCCCCCAGGATGAGATGCCTGTGGGTTGCTAGCCACAGTAGAATAGCTAGGCAAATGTTAAATAATATTAAAATGGCTTTTAAATTGTTTTTAATACTGTCACAGGAATCTTAATAAAACAGTTGCTGAATGTTTTATTGATATTTATATGATATTATGACACGTCTCTATGACTCTAGGATTTTTTAAAGATCTTTACCTTTCCCTGAGCAGACTGCAATCAAACTCTCAGAAGATTTTACAGAATTACTCAGAACTAACAGTAATTTCTTTTACAGTTCTCTGCTTCAAACTTGGCACCATAGAATGTATGCCAACCCAAAATATCCCTATATATCCACTTTGTTGACAGGCTTTCTGTTGAGCGTAAACTCCCCTTCAATGTTCTTCCAGCCCCCCTTCCCCTCATTTTGCTGATTCAGTCGGCCATTAATTAATCTCTTAACTATTGTCAGCAATAATATTAAGTTCTCACAAATTTGCTACTGCTACTTTTATGTAAAATGTTTCTCCCAAATGGGTAGGTTTCAGTAAAGTGCAACACCTTGTTGACTTTAGACAAATCTATTCATACAATGCAAATGTATCTCTTCCTGGCAGACAAATCCTTTATAACTAAATCCCTTATAACTGTAAACCAATTCATTATACAAAATAGAGAAGTAGGAGGACACACAGCTTACAGCTCATTCTTCATCAAGACCTAGCAAACATAAACATTTGGGTACAAAGCAAGTAATAAAAAAAGACTATGAAACAGGGGTTGCTAGTCCCACTGCAAAGTAAATGGGGTTAGTCTGGTTTTGTAGCAAACGAGTAGTACACTACCATGAATAATTATGGGAAGGTCCAGAAGGAGGCACAGAGCACATGGAAATGACATACAGAATGGTACCCTGACGTACACGCATAGTATTCTGACTTATTTGGAGTCAAGAAATAATTAGGCACATAAGGAACTAAGAAAAGAGAAATATAAACCAATCTAAGGAAATAATGAAATTCTGTATACTCTCCACCAAAGATGCACTAGATTGTGGTGCAATTTCAAACAAGATGCTGGAAAAAACCCCATCAGCTTAGGAGAGGGTTATGGTTAACAAGCTGTACTACACAAGACTTGCGTATCACATACATATCACAAACACAGAGAATAATAAAAAAGAAACAACAGAATTTTCTTCTGGCCATAAAATGGACTAGGAGAGACCTAAAAGGTACTTTACATTTACATGTGTCTACACTTGATCCTGAAGCATCAATCTAAAAGACCAAATAATAGTTAACATTAATTTTTGCATGCATTTCATCAAGTCTTGTCTCTGAGTGGCAGCCATCTTAGGGAGGTCAGCCATCTTAGGGAGGTCAGCCATCTTAGGGAGGTCAGCCATCTTAGGGA
>JAVJGJ010000032.1:29351165-29366195 GCA_035590215.1 Microhierax caerulescens | reverse complement strand
CTGAGTGGCAGCCATCTTAGGGAGGTCAGCCATCTTAGGGAGGTCAGCCATCTTAGGGAGGTCAGCCATCTTAGGGAACACAAACTCTTTCTTTTTTTCACTGTGATCCACTGGCCACTCTGTATTCATCTCCGTGGTACAGTTAACTTATGCTGAGTGCAAAGGTGTTAGATACCCACTATATAGTTTTTTACAAAGAGAACAGTTACAATTCCTGCCTTCCAGCCCTCCTGGGGCTTTAACTTAATGGGATGTGGATGCAGTTCACCAGCTATAATGGATGTCACTGGCCAGCTACTCGCATCACTGCAGTACCTCAAGGCCTGGAACGTAACCCATAGCACACAGGGAATCTATATTCAGAAGGTTTAGTGAAATACTATTAGCAAAACCAACTGCCCTGGAATCTGTACTTAAACCAGGAAAATGCCTTGCCTCCTTTTTCAGGATTTCTTGATAAACAGCAGCAGGCCTCTAATGCGGCAGCAGTTATAGTAAAGGCTTTCAGCTCCACTTTGACCATACCCTTCCTTCCCATCCCTCAGGTAATTACCACTGCTTTTTAGGAAGCAATATAATTTTAACAATCTGTCGATGAGGTATCACAAAGACGATAAAAGTGCCTTGCCTTAGCATCTCATATGGATAAAATCAATGACCCACTGTCCCACACAGCAGAAAGCTTAGCAGTCTTTGTGTCCATGTCTTCATGGGCAACAGCCACTGCATTCTCTGAAAAGTTTTCAACAGAACAGTAGGATAGCTAAGCAAAACAAGGCGTGGCAAAGACAGGGCGGGAAATCCAAGTTATTGCCCCCCCACCCCCACCCCCCCGTGCGTGAAGCAGTTTCAGCACAGTCGGTAGCAGTTAAAATTTTCTCCACACTGCAAGAACTCATCCATCCTACGTCTGTTTTACCTCCCTCTCCCATTCAGTCCAATGACAATCCTGCTGGGAAGGTCTCTGGACAAATTTGTTCGTCTCTGCTAGCAAAAAGTAGAAGTGAAAGGTATCTCACAGCAGTCATTAGGTCTCTGCTAGCAAAAAGTAGAAGTGAAAGGTATCTCACAGCAGTCATTAGGTCTCTTCCAGGTAGACCATGACGTACCAGCTCAACCAGTGTATTCTCAGAAATAAAAAACCTGGCATCCTTTAACCAATATGTAACAAAATGAAGGAACAATTAAATAACTAGGGACCAAGCACAAAACAGGCAAAACACAGCAGCCCAACATCATTTTTTGAGGTATTTCAAATCATTTGAGCTACTTTGCTCCATCTGTGTGTGCAAGGGCCCTGAACTGCTGGCAAATCACCTTCAGAAATGCTGCCTATCACATATGGAATCTGATGGTCAGGATTTCCAAATTGGCTCTTACTCTGTGACCTTGGATGAGACTCTTTACTTCTTCAAGCTACCATCTCACTGCCCATGATGCAAAGAAAAGACACTTTGTGGGGGATATGTGGCCTCATGATTGTTTAGAACTAGCACTATGTGAATAGCGTATTTTTGTTAGCACAGGAAGAAAATAATCTCATTTTTAAGAGCTATCTAAAATGAAAATGTCCCCTGCAGAAGAAAAATGTTTGCTCAGCATTACTCCAAAAGATTTTATTTGACCTGAAATAAAATACTGGTTAGCTCCAGGTAACTTGCTATTGTTCAAAATGTATTTCATTTCAGATATTTCATCCTTTCTTCATGACTTTTAACACAGTTTCAAATAAAAAAAAAAAAACAAATAAGCACTCTAAAGTCCAGGGGAAAGGTGTTAAAATTTAGTTTCCTGCTTTTTTTTTTTCTTGTCAAAACACTAAGTTTGACCAGAATTTTGAATAGCTTTGTCCCTCAAAGTTGCATTTTTAACAAACTTAGAATAAAAATGGAGATGATGCACACCCTTGTGTAACACATGAAGGCTCTCAAGTGAAAGGCTATACTGAGTGTATCACTAAATGCTAATCAGAAGCACAGAGGATGACAGAATCACTTAAGTCATTACCACATGCGAATGCAGCATCTGTCTGAGGAAGCCTTGGGTCATTTCAGCTTAGTCCTGTCCCCTGAAATGTACTCACTCAGCCAGTGCACCAAAGAGACAACTTTTTACCATGTCAGCACTGACAGGACTGACAGCATTCTCTCAGTTTGGCATGCATTAAAATGTGCAAACATTAGCAAAACACAGATTTAACTGAGTGAATCTCAGATTTGGAGAGTAGTGAAAAAACAGCCATGAAGCCTGAGGAGTTTCACATGAGCACTATGGAGGTATCACGCTGCTCTTGCTTTCTCAGTGAGAAGCAGGTGGAAAACAGTTTACATATACTCAAAGTTAAAAATTTCACTGACAATTAAGGTGACAGATTAAACTGATCCACGTGCAATCTGCAAACAGATTTGGCATTCACTGATTAATGCAGTAAATTAGATACTAACATCTCACATGCAATGTTATAAATCACTAACTTCACTCAGCAACGTGCAAGTGGTGTCAAACAATTTTTGATGCTGTGTGAGTTATTAAATTTTCCATAGGTGAAGCACTGAGTATCTAATACAGTTTTAGGATGAGATTATGAACAGAGACTTTCAATTTCTGACCAAAATTACTTCCAGACTTTGTCACTGGAATACTTGATACTATTATAACTGCTCAGATTTCCAAAATTCAAGTGGAAATTGCTTTTCATTGTAGTGGAAAATAGTAATAGAAACCTACCAGCACCAACTCTGGGCCAAAGCTTCTTTTTAGTGGACATGCATTTGAAGGTGGAGAGGTGCTTTAGAAATGTGATTTATTTCTCCAAAAAGGTGCTTTCAGGACATGCCCATCTCTGAGTTCTGCTGATACTCATACTCGATACAATACAGATTTGCTGCTTGAAGAAACTGCTGCAAAAAAAGCCACAGAAGGGCCCTGAGATCTGTTATAAGTATTTAGCCCAGCTACTGCAAACATGGCAGAGTCCCTCTCTTACACTTTTGTACAGATGTTACTCTCCATGAGACAACAGACTCCAAGTACTTTCAACTGTACAGTCACAAATTCACAAGGTGAAGGTATTTTCCTTCATAAATCCCAGGCAGTGCAAGACTCTAATGATAGCAACAGCACTTCAAGCTCATGGTTGTGAACACTAACGAATTAAGCCGGACTGTAACGAGATCCTGGAGTTATTTGTAGCTGCAGTACAGGTAAGCCCCTTTGGTTGCAGGTAGACATCCTCCCCCTGCTGCACTGGCAGGAGAGGTTATTGCCTCCATCTGTTCAGACAGCTTTCCCTCCTGATCCTCTGATGAAGCAGCATGTGCAAGTACTCCCTAATTTATTTCAAAGTCAGACAGGTGAGACCAGAACAACAGTTCTTACCTACTCAAAGACTTTATGTTAACCTCTCACATTTTGAAATGGCAGCTGCTCTCTGGGTTGCATTAAAACATCTTTACAGACTCTTGTGACCTGCTTAAAGACTAGAGGAGCAAAGTCACAATACAGTTGTGCTGCAAGGTAGAGAAGCAACTCAGTGACTGCACTCTATCATATTTAAAAAACATCATTCTAATACATGAGATAATTCTGATACATGATAATATTCATACTATTCCATGCAAAGCAATTTATGGAAGAGGGAGTATTCCTCTTTCCCTTTTCTAAAGAGGGCATACTGTGGAACATCAGACTGCAAACTCCTATTACCTGTGCAGCTTGGGGAAAGCTCATAAACACAGCTTGATCTTTATCTGCGATATTCAGCTCAAGTTTGCTTCTAAACCAAGGAGAATGGAAAAAAGCAACTGGAAATATGTTGGAGGTCAGAGGAAACCCTGTCTCAATTTAGAACTGCACAAGAAGGACCTCTCTTTAAATCAAAGATTGAGATAAAAGGATGTGTTTATGTACAGGAAATAGTAACAGCTTTTTTTTGCAGAACAGTATTTAAAATTATTAAAACACAATGCACATATAACAAAAAAACCCAAACAAACAAAAAAACCAAACAAAAAACCCACCTAACCTTAGTGTAATTTTCTGTTCAGAAAATAAAAACATTCTGGTTTAATTTTTCCTGATAAAGAAGAGACATTGATGATTCTACCACAATGGAATAGAAATTTCCTGATTTGACTCAACGCTGTATCATACCAAAGAAGTCCTGTCAGTTGAAATTTAGGCTAGAATTCAATGATCTCCAGGAACTGGAACTGAAATTACTAACTCCTGAAGGTAACCAGATATCCTTGAAGATGCAGGACGAATTAAGGTTCAAGGCAAATGTTGCATGTAATATAGATCTTAACCTCATTTAGAAGCAATGCTGTTAAAGGCTTTATTAAAGGATTTGGTTACTGCTTCTGCTTAAACAGAAGTGACACAGTCATTCACAAGGGTAATAAAAATAAAAAAGATAATGCAAGAGAGGGAATTGTACCTACTGGTAAGGAATGTGGATCCTCTATTACCACTCTTCGGAAAGCAGCATGGGATCCAATGTCCAAATGCAACTCAATTTAAGTAGATTTTTCAACAAGCCTTCATTAAGGTCTCCCATAAAGTAGTGTGGTTAAAAAAAAAAATAAAAAAAATCCAAAGCTTTTACATATAAGTGATTTTGCAAGGATGCAGAGAAGCAATATAATCTACAGGGCACCATTAGAAGGCTCTTGGCTGTAGCTCTGCTTCTACCAATAACCACTTTACTTTTGACAAGCCACTTCTGTATCTGAATGTTCTTCTGTGTGAAAGAGCTCTTGGTTTGGGTTTTGGTTGTTGGTTTGGGGTTTTTTTGGTTTTTTTTTTTGTTGTTGTTGTTTTGTTTTTTTTAAAGATATATTCTTTTCTAGACCTATTTATAAAATATCTACAAAGGGTAAATCTCAGGGCTGATTTCTGGTTTTAACTTACACAGGTTTCCCAGAACAGCTGGTGGTTTTATTTTTAGTGCTTCCAGGTCTGGCAGGCTGGAAGCATCCTGTCAGAGCTGCACGAATGCAGCTTGTTTTGGTAATGCTGGTATTGTAAAGGATTCCTGGATAGCACTATTCATCTTGCACTCAACAGCCGTTTAATTTTTTTCAGGTTTTATTCTAAAAGACTCTGAATAAACTTCTGCAAAATTATTACTATAAAATGATTTATCTAGCATGCTAACCAGAGAGTGTTGAGGATGTTCAATAGACAATCCATTGGTTAAAGATTCCTTGCCTGGCACTATTCATTTGAAAGTGAGGAATTGGTGGGCAGATTTTATAGATTACAGATATTAAACCACCTGCTGGCTTTAAAAGGATAGTTTTGTTAGAAATTCCAGGCTACAATTCTTCAAGCAAAGCATTGTCCCCTTTCTGACACTCCGATGATGCTATGATGTTAAAGGTGGAATGAATTGCTCTCTGAAGTGCCTCTTTTTCTCTCTGTTGACTATAGAGGGACCCTAGTGACTAGCTTTGACATGATGCCTAACTTTCAGATAGCTGAAGTCACAAAAGATGAATACCGCCTTGTCTAACTTCATACAACAAAGCATCAGAATGTCTGAACTAAATCTTGCCTAAGGAGATTGAATCTTGTGATATCGTGAATTAGATGACTAGTTTATTATACAGATTTCATTCCCTGACAGTTCAGTTGAGGTCTAGATTGAGAATTGTGCTGAATTGCTTGTGGATTAGCTTTGCAAGTTGGAGTTTAGAAGAAGATTTTTTTTGTCTCCTATCCACTGAAAACATATTCTGGCTTTTGTTCAAATGCTAAAAAAAGCAGCCAGCATCAGCAGAATGCAGATGTGTTCAAAAAGAGGTCTCCTGTACACTATTAAGAAAAAGAAATAAGGAGAAAGGGACAAGTCCATTGCTTGGCTTTGTAAACTGGGAAAGAAACTGTCTTCATTTCACCTAACGCCTTTCCTATGGACTCTTTACAAACACGCGGCACTTAGTAAAACCCACACAAGTACAGCAAGATTCCTCAGGCAAGCAGTGAAGCTCTGCCATGACCAAGCTATCTGCCTCAGTAACTTTTGGAATGAGCGCAATTTTCTGAAGAGAAGACCCCAGAGACAGCACTCAATTACACCAACATGGTCGCAGCCTAGGCAGTGCCTAGCGTTACCTAAAAGCTCAAAGCTGACAGCAAGATGACAAAGGTGGTCAGGGGACTGGAGCACCTCCCTGATGAGGAAAGGCTGAGAGACCTAGGCTTCTTTAGCCTGGAGAAGAGAAGGCTGAGAGGGGATCTTATCAATGCATACAAGTATCTTGAACGTGGGTGTCAAGAGGATGGGACCAGGCTCTGTTCAGTGGTGCAAACAACAGGACAAGGGGCAAACAGACACAAGCTGCAATGCAGGCGGTTCCATCTGAATGGGAGGAAGAACTGCTTTACTGTGAGGATGACAGAGCCCTGGGTCAGGCTGCCCAGAGAGCTTGTGGGGTCTCCTTCTCTGGAGACATTAAAAACCCACTTGGATGTGACTCTGTGCAGCCTGCTCAAGGAGACCTTGCTTTAGCAGGGGGTTGGACTAGATGATCTCTAGAGGTCCCTTCCAATCCCAACCATTCTGGGATTCTGTGAACTTCACTCTTTCCTGTTTCATCAGTCAAGTTCCTCGACTAAAACTTGTTAGAGATGCACAAGTAAACTGGTTATTGTTGCCTCCATGAATGGCCTGATTCTGTTCACTCACTACTACTTTCTCATTTCTAAGATTAATGAAGGGGCTATTTTAAATATTTTCCATTTCCTCCCAACTAATTGCATCCTAGGTGTCAGCTAATCTAATGCTCACTCACTGTGCCCAGGCCAAAGGGCTTTGGTCTTTATTCACCTGTTGCCACTTGCCTTTAAATTTGTGCTAAGGAATTCGCAACCTAATTTCTTTGTCCTTTGCTTGTACTCAGTGCACACAGACCAGACTTATAGATGAGTACTGCTCGGAGATGTTAGAGCAAAATGAAAAAAAGTAAAGAGTAATCAACTCCTCTGTAGCATTTACAGAACAGTACCACTGTGGGCTTGCAGCGTAGGAAGACAACTGACTTCCATTTGGTGGCAACCTGCCATCCTGGTGACACCCAGTCATGATGTTTCCTTTTGGCAGTTACCTTTACTGTCCAGGAAAGGAATGCACTGTTTAGTTGAAAAGTCAAAAAATAATATGAACCAGAGAATGCTCTGACTTCTGACTATTATTATACTTGAGAAAGATAACTGTAATGCATTAGAGACACTGCTGATGTCTAGTACTGCTGGTAACAGAAGAAGTAGAAGCACATTTATTATAATTTAAGGGGAACCACACGAAGTCACAAATTAGCCCATATTCTACAAATCAACAATTAAGATGAAGACTACTTGCTAGAATATAAACTTATAAAAGGAGTAATAATTGCCATAAAGGTTTTGTGATGAGATTAGGTAGGCAGGAATGTTTTATGACTAAAGGGAAAGAGGAGAAATAGGTTTGCCTACAAGAGAGAAATTGCCCGACTTCACTTGGAAGCAGAGGAAGTCGGAGGTGTCCTAAAGATGCAATTAGAAGAAAACAAAAGACAAGCACCGTAAGCATGGAAGACCACTGCAAAGTACTCTCTGCAAAGACAAGCAGGTCAAACATCTCTTCCCCCCGCCCCATATAACATTTTCTATTGTATTTTGCATTTCTCATTTGTCTTGATCAGTTGCGAGTTATATTTTTAGAATATATACTTTGTACAAAATGTATTTTGCAAGCCAATGTTTTAAAAAACAACTTTATAGTAACTTTATAGTAATATGTATCATTGCAAACACTAAGCATTGGATCCAGCCTCCTTTACCAACAATAAAAAAACCCAGCTACAACTTAAACCTAACTCTCCTGTTTTCCAAACCAAACTCTTCCATTGGCTGTGAAGAGCCCAGCAATGACAAAGAACCTGAAATCCAAACCAGCGATATTCCTATCAAACCTCTTCTCAGGATCCTCCTTTTTCAAAAGCTCTGATAATTATATAAGCTCCAACAATTAATGTGATGATGCGCAACATGCTTTACAACTTTCACTAGCCGAAGGTCCACCCAAGTTACTTCATAGTTACTCACTGCCTTTACTTTGGGAAATAGCTCGCGTACAATCCCATTACCTTGCTGTCTTGGCAATTTTTTTACAGGTGAGTCACTTTACTACTGTTTTGTTACTGATGTGTACAATAAAAATGCCTGATGAGTTAATACTGTTGCCAAAACTTTACACTTAGTGTTTCAGATCTTGCAGTGATTGCTTTCTTTTTCTTATGATTTCATTAACCCATGTTCATAAACACATGTACATACACTGCTATTCCATGAGGTGCTTAGGGAGTCAACAATGACTTTGTATAAATCAATAGCAACACAGATAATATTACAGAAATATTGAAATCTCATCCTTCACATACTAATCTTTTTTTGTACTGTATAACATGATGCTGGATTTATGCAGTTGTTGCTTACAGCTCTAAATGACATCTTGAAAATCCAGTACATAATTTAGGCTTAAGTGCATGGAACATTAACTACTGTAGTCTCTGCAAAATCATTTACTCTAGATTGTGGCTCACACAAATCAACCAAAACAGTTTAGATCCCAGTATATCACAACACACCATCTCACAGAACCAGATAGATTGGCTCCCAACCCTCAATGTCTTTAGGTATTAAAATAGTTGCTTTATTCACCTCTATTCACATCAAATGAAAAATCCACCACTGATGCTATTTTTGGAACACGATAAAATCCCTCTGTAAGAGTTGACTAAATTATATTTCCTTGTAGATCTGAAAAACATTTCTAAACCTACTATTTTGCTTAGAGGTTTGCTGATACTCCAACAGCCATGCCCCAAAACACTTCAGGATGGAATTGGACCTAGAATCCAGCTGACTCATTGAAGTGCTTGCAACCTCCCAGTTGTACAGAACTTCAGCATTTCAGCTGGCAATCATTTAAAGAAGGGGTGACAAAAGTACTCTTAAAATTTCTTTCATGTCATAAAACCTGACTGTAATTTAAGATCTTGCCATCTGCGTGCGACTTCCGGATCAATGCGCCTCACTAGCAGGGCTTTCAAAGGCTCAATTCATAAAAGCCCTGTATGCCTCATTTATGGAGGTACTCTGTAAAACTGCCTCCATGGAAGCACTGTGCACAGCCCGTCCTTTCTCATCCTCACAGGTGGAAGGCATGCCTCAGCGCAGTTCAGTAATGATGGCATTTTTGAAAACTCCTGGCAGACTAAGGAGCATGGTTCCCATTAATTTGCGCTCCTAAGTCACTTGACAGCTTTTGAAAGTTCCTCTTCTTCCCCATGGTTTTCACGATTTCAAAGTAAAAGAATAACAACGTACAGGTTTAATGATCCTGACGAAGATTCTGACGTGTAGCCACCGGGTGTGAGCTTCCCAATATAGCATAAAGAAGTCTCATTTGTTGAAAGAGCACGTGCTCCTTTTCAGAAAACTCTGGTCCCCCATTACAGATCCTTAAAATTTTCAGAGAAAAATCAATGCACTGGACTCAGTCAGCTGGCATTTCTATTTATGTATTATGGGTTTGATTTGGAATTACAGGTCGAGGCTTTTTGGTTTCAGTTGTTCCATTGCAGAGCATCTACTTCACCACATCCATCACTGCTGGCACCAATGTGTCACACCTCTCCCATACTAGATACAGCACAGAATTATTAAACACTGTCTGGGGTTTGGTACAGCAATTGGTTTGGTAAGCAAGCTGACTGCAGCAGACCATTCAGAAACAGAACAGCAGGACAAAGCAAGCAGACAGAGGAAGGTTTTGACAAGAAAAGGGAAGACCTGGACAGGGTCTTATAGCAAGTCTAGGGCAGATTTGCAATGAGACCTCTCAGACACAGAAAACAAGCTGAACCTGAATACTTCAGAAGAAAAAGCCTGAGGAATAGAGGCACCCTGAGCCTAAACCGAAAGAACTCTTCGCCACGGCAAAGAAAGAGGAGGAATTATACCTTTTCTCATTCTTGCATGCATTGCACCACTACAGAGCAGTGGTACCTCAGAATCCAGCATCTGTATGTATGACACTTATGCAGGCTTTTAAAAAAATAATGTCCTTGCTGCTGACATAATTTTATCTTCTACAACCTGGAAGCACACACAAAAAATCTTCTTGCTTTCTTGTCCCATCTTCTCATTCTTGTTTTTCATCTTCCAAAAGTTATTTTGCTCATCAATGTCCCTTGGGCTCTGGTGAATCATGCCAGAAATGGGACTAACTTCCACCTGAATATCCCACATATTTATCTTTGCATTTGATAATTTTATATGTTAGTTGATTAATCCTTGTGCATTTCATCCAATTTGCACAATTCACTGAATTTCTCCCAGTCTCACTTGATTTCTTTGCCTGTTCTACAGATTATCCATTAAGTTAGTTCAGTCTGGTTGACTGAGTGGCTATCTGATTAAGTTTGATTGCTCTAGTTAATTAATTGGATTGTAAATGTTTACTCCAATCACTTTTTAACTGGTCAAACTCTTTAATCATTTCCACTATCTAGACCAATTATTCCTGCCCAATATTCTGTCATTTGTTTTCAGTGTTACTGGTTTATCACCATCTCTCCTTTCCTCATCTCTCCCTCTCTCATTTATTCTTTTGCTCACACAGCCTGACTCCTATCCTTTATGCTTGATCATCTGCCTCCTCTGTTCTCTTTCTAAGCTTCCCCGCTGTCTCTCACCTCTTCTCAAAGACCACTGCAATTCTTCACAAACATGAATCAAGTTGCATAGCCAGGTCTTAACATCTTCCAACATCAGTCCTGTTTAAATCAAAACCCCTTCTTACATCTAACAGGGAACTTCATGGATCTATACAAAACAAAACTTAGAGCAGAACTACCCCTGACTTTGTTTTAGCAAAATCAAGGTTCTGCGTACCGTCTGTTACAGGCTAGCAGTCTTTTGGAAATGTAGGGGTTTATTATGGGGAGCAAAATGGAGAGACAGATTATCACCCTACTTACACAATGGAATCAGCTTGCATAAATTTTTGAATCTGGGGTAATACTAGTTCAAAATCATTGGGTCATCCATAAATCATCATTGTCCTCCCCATTTCTCAAGTGCTAATAGTGAATCCTATGATTGTTTCAATAAATCCAAGCAGTTAAAACATCACAAGAACTAAGTGGCAGCAATTAATAGTAATAAAAATAAGTTCAATTTGGGGAAAGCAGATTACAGAGTTCATTTTCTTCCACTGAATCAATGGCTCCCATGTTGAAATAAGCCTTAATTAAAGGAGAAGGTCAGGATAAAAATCATATACAGCATTAAAAAGATAATGTATTGGCCAATTCTTCAAAGCGTTAAAAAGTACTTAAGACCACAACTGCCAGCATTTGCGGGGGAACTGAGGAATCTGCAGTGTCTTTCAAACAGTTTCCAGTACCTCTTACGATCAGGCCCATCTCTTCTGATTACTAAAGTTTTGAATTTTAAGGGCTGAGATTGCTCAATTCTGTTTCTTAACCCAAATCACCTAACCTTTTTTGAATTAGAGTAGATGAACCTGCCCACTCTGCTAGGGGCAGTAACTTCATCTAGGAAACATGCACATTTGATCCTGCTGTGGTAGATTCCAGCCTTTCTGCCACCTGTATGAATGCATCAATTGTAAACACCAGTTTTATGAGCTTTACTACACCATCTCAAATGTTTTTTATACCTCCCTCCTCATACCTTAAAAAAACAAATATATGATCAGTTGATTACTAAATGGAACAACAGGACACAAGGTCCCATTCACCAACATAGTAGCATGACAGACCTATGAAAACCAAATGCTCTAAATATTCAGGTTCATCCACCCTTTGGTGAGTACAACTACTGTTCTAAATAGATTAAATTATTTAATATAACCATCACTGTTTAAATTTGACTCCACAAGAAGTCTGTGTTCAGTCAGCAACAGAAATGCATAATCACTAATTCACTACTGGAAGAAGCTCCTCTACCTCTAATTGAGTTACTCTGCCTTTTCTAGAAACAATATTAACACTAAATTTGTTTAATTTTTTTATTCCTAGCATTAATATAACTTAATTTTAAGAAGATGAAAATGAAAAATGAAAACAAAGATAAGCCCCATAACAAGTGCATTAAATTTATTTTACTCAAATGGGCTCAAACCACAAGTGAAATAATTTTCACTTTGGAATTACCTTAAAATGATTTAACTTCACTACAGCCACCGCACTCATCTGTAAAGTAGTTTTTAATCCAACACAAGATCCCTACAGGATTAAAACACTAGCAAGTTAGAGATGGTTTTTGGCACACAACCTGAAGTCAGAATAATCAGTCATACCTCATGGGGGGAGCAGAGGTGAATGGGGAGGAAGGTAGTTGCCAAAGCATTTGGAGGCAAATATTCTTAAAATAGCGAGGCTTTTCCAAATGCCTACTTAGTGAAATTAGATCCACAGGAAAACCAGCTCGGTGGAACTGTATAAATAGCATAGGCCACTCCAAGAAAAATGCAGCCAATCTGCCTATTCTTTATTTTTTTAATGAAGGGTACTCAGAACTTAATCCAAACATACTGAATAATTCCCATTGACTCCAATTAACTCTGGATCTATTCTCTGGCTTGGTAAGTTACTTAAGAATGGTGTTAATGCCAAAGGAAATTCTCCAGCTTCCTTTACACAAAAATGACCCAATAGGCCAAGTAAGTATTATGGTAAGTGTTGGTCCTAAACCTTAAAGACAGACAACTACTTCTGAAATTTAAGACTACTATTTTTTTTTTAATGTCTATTTTTCAGTTTTATAACAAAGGCACAACACCAAATATGCTCATTGTTCTGTTTGCCTGTTTCTCTGAATTTCTGGGCAGTGATGGATCTCCAGACCATATAAGATGACATGGTTGGTTCCACTAAAGGGACACGTCTTCTCTCCACTGTCCCATAATTACAACTAAGCAAATGATTAATTAAAAATATATTGACACAGTTAAGTAAATCTTCTGTAAACACCTTGCAATTTTAGTCAAGTGAAACAACTTAAAAGTTATAAAAAAAAAATCTATTAATTCTTAACAACTAAATTAGCTCTGTGTCATGTGGGACTTCACTTAGAAACCTCTGCTCAAATTTTTTACCATGAGGACAAGCAATCACTGGAACAACCTCCCCAGGGATGCGGTGGAGTCCCCCTCACTGGAGGTTTTCAGGATGCGGCTGGTCAGGGTGCCAGATGATCTCACCTAGGCTCCCTTTCCCATGAAAGGTTGGACCAGATGATCTTTGAGATTCCTTCCAACCTGGGCCGTTCTACAATTCTATTTGATACACCAATATTATTTTAGTTCTCAGATTGGAAGAGGTTAACTTTTCTAGGCAATTTTCCAGTAGGAAGCATCAAGAACTCATTTTGAAAAGGGGCTCACTGGTATTTCATTAAGTTCAGTTAACCACAAAATCTTCTCAGCAAATTAATTTATAAGACAAACTGCAGAAAGTGAGCATATGGGGGAAAAGTGAAATGATACATATTCAGGTTTTGTCTGAATACACAAAAACGGCATTTTAGTAATGATTCAAATTACATAAGTAATCCTGTTTGGAGAGAGCCCTTATTGATTTCCTGCAGTTGATTCATAGGTCTATTTATTAAACAGAATCATGAAAAATTCTATCTGGCAGTTGCTCATATTTCTTCATACATGCTGCAAGTCCACATTTTTACTCTTCCCTCACACTCACTTCTTCCAGTAAAATCACCTTCAGGTCTTCAGAATTTCTCCTTTCTTGAGAGGGTCTCTGCTTTGGATCAATGATTTGGCTTCTAGTAAAACCTTAACCTCAACTTTCAGAAATTTGCATATGGATTACAACCACGAGATCATTACAGACCTAACTGCTTACCAACTCTGAAGGTAATGAGTATATTTCTATGTACTTTCAGTACCTACTGAAAAGAAGCTGTTGCTGAGTGGACAGAAGCATTCACCTAATCAATGACACACAGTCTCTCCCCTCTCCAAAATAAGTATGTTTTTTATGTTGCTTACTGAGCTTGAAAACTTGAAAGCTAAGTGCTTCCTCTTGGACAGGCTGAGTGTCTGAAATAACTGCTTTTAACAGCCTCAGAGCATCATTAAACCTTTAACACGTTTTAGAAGCATTTGATCTCCACATCCCTTACTTAAAAAGTTACTTAGAACTGGCAAATCAAACATTGCTAAGTAAAACAGTGTCTTGCCATTTACTTGTGCTTACTATTAAATACTTTAATTAAGACTTTTGGAAATAAGTTGGCAAATTAATTAATTTACAACTGCAATAAAAAAATCAGTAAGAAAACCATTAAATATCATTAATAAGTCAATACATTACTTAAGAAATGAACTCTATTTTTATTACTAGAAATTACCATCAACTGTAAAATGCCACTGTACCAATTACTTTACTTGTAGAAGGAACAAATTCTTAACTGACACTATTAAATTAATATATTACTTCCCTGTAATTTGTAATTTTTTTTTTCCCTTTGGATACTGCACGTATTTAAATAGTAAGTTGTAAGAAAGCAAATTAGACAATCAATAGTTTAGGTTTTACATGCTGAAAAATACATTCTGCTTCACATTTAAGACAGTAATTGAAAGTCAATTAGCTGTAGGATGACGGGCAATGCTGCCTGTTAACTGTCCTGATCCAATACCTACAGAAGTCCAAGCAGCTTTCTGTTGACTGCAGGGGCTTTCTGATCAAAACCTAATCCTATGGTTCAGTAAAACTTTCTGTAAAAAACAAAAAGCACTTAGCACATGTCAAGTACTAAGAAGCCCCTAAAGAATTAAAGCCAGAGGATGGAGGGCATCAGAAGAACAGATGTGATGAACCACAGCAAGTAGTTGGTAAAAGATGCACCAAATACAGTTTGGACAATCCTGAACGTTTTAAAAAAAAGCCCAAACCCCCCAACAAACACACCAAACCCCCCAACAATCCACTC
>JAVJGJ010000032.1:29318680-29344467 GCA_035590215.1 Microhierax caerulescens | reverse complement strand
AGCACTGGGTCCAGTGCTGGACTCTTCAGCGCAAGACAGACATGGACTTACGAAGTGAGTCAAGCAAACAGCCACAGAGATAATTAAGGCATTACAGCATCCAACACACAGGTAGAGGCTGAGAAAATTGGGACCGGAGAAGAGTAGGCTCAGGAAGGATCTTATCAATGTTTATACGCTATGGGAGGATAGAAGGAAGACAGAATGAGACAGTATTATCCAACAAAAGGTCAACATGCAAACACAAGACAAATTTGCTTGGATTGATGTTGCAGCACTCTCCTCATTACCAGGCTGCAACAAGGTCTTTTACCATCTCATACTGGCACACTCTCCATCCCAGTCCCTCTACTGCCTTCTCCTCATCTCACCTCTTCCCTTAGGGTATGCTTTCTCTCCTCTTGCTTCTTCCTCTCCTTCTGCTTCTTCTGCTCTCTCCCCTTCTTCCTCGGCTGCTCCCTCTTCACTGGCTCTCCACCACTTAACTTAACCAGCCACACCTGCACCTTATCTACAGCGACCAACCGGCTGCCCCTGAAGCCAGCCCACAGCTGTATATTATCAATGCTAATTAACCCATCTTCATTGTTCTTCAATTCCCCCTTTTTTCTATTTTTTTCTTTTTAACAATTCATACCTCATGTTTTTGCCAATCATCACTTTTTACAAATAGATACAAACATTTTACAAATAAACTTTTCATACAGTCCTCTATAATTCCTCTACAGATTGAAAGGCAAGAAATTCCATTTAAACACAGGAGAAAACATACTTACTCTAAGGGTGACTGAACACTGAAACGAGTTGCCCAGAAATCTTAAGAGTCTCCATCCCTGGAGATACTAAAAACCTGGCTGGACAGGGCTCTGAGGAACCTGCTGTAGTTCACCCTGCATCAAGCAGGGAAGTTGGACTAGTCAATCTCAGAGGTTCCTTCCAACTTCAACCATTCCGCAATTCTGTGAAACAGGTCCCAAAAGCAAACTACAGCAGAGAACAGATTGCTCCTGTTATCCTCCAAGCACTCTATAGAGTGATGAATCAGACCGGTAAACTGATGACTGCAAGGACGAAGGCATCAGTTTTTGTGCACATAGCTATCACCTCCACACAGACTTCAAACATCAAACCCTGGTTTTACCACAACATTTGCCATAATAACCATGATGATCTCTCTAGATACTGCCTCAAACAATAAAAAAGACCACAGTTTAACACCTTAATCTAATCCTTTATGCTGCAAACCAGCACACTACATTGTAGTTTAGGCACTGCTCAGTGTTTTGATACAGCAAGCCACCAGATCCACCCAACAGGACCTTCACTGAAGTTACAATAAGAAAGAAGTATGCTCAGGTATCTAGAATCTGCGATATACATAGATTTAGACAGAAATTTGTAACACCACGCTCTTCAGTGACAGCGTAGCTCAGAATCCTAGATCCAAATATTTTCAGAGTTTAGACAAGTTCAGACCTGGATATATTATTTGAAGAGAATTTGTTGCTTAAAGAATGCCTGGGCAACACCCAGAGTTTCTCTTGCAAGGCTGTATCACTCTTCCCTGAAACAAAAAATGCTGCTGACAGAACCTGAACACAGTACAAGGGCTGAATTTTCACATGACCTTCTACATACTCATTTACGCTCCTTAACATGAAAGTAGGCTAGAAACCACTCTGGGCCTTGCACAGCTCTGCAAGGGTTAGGTGTTAGATCTCAGCAAATCGAAGTACTTCTCTGTAACCTCACCTTTCTTAAGCCTCCCACGCATGTCACAGTTTGCCAGTATGAGATTTTGCTCCCCCGCTTCTATTTCACATGTAGTTACCCAGTTTCAGAAGCCATAATCCAGTTTTCATGGAAACTCAATTTCTGAGAGATACTTATAGTTTTGACACTCTTCGGTTGTTCATACACCATGTAGCTTCAGGAGGAACACATTCCTGATTAATTCTAATCAATACACTAATGCTTCAGATGCCACTTTGCATGCTCCTCTGGGTAATGCCAACACTGATTAATTGCAAGTACAAGTCAGGATGCTCTTTTGGAGGCAGTGAATTAAAACAAACAAAACAAACAAACAAAAAAAAAAAAGTACTAGAACTCTCAAGTAAAATCTCAAGCCAGTACGCTTGCATCCTCCGTTTGTCTGTCTTCATGGATAAATGATTTTCAATCCAATTAACACACACACATACTCACTGGGTGCTCTTTCATCCTGCTAAAGAAGGATTTCAAAATGCTTGATTCCAACAAGGTTTGGGACTTCGGTCTTGGCATCCCATGTACAGCAACCATCTTTGTGGCTATTCCCCAGACAACCATCTACATCTGGAAGGCAGAATTAATTTCCATGCCATCAGCCTGCCTGACGCCTGTGTTGCCACCTATGTCTTCAGTTACAGTGCACTGCTGGATCGCACCAGCCCCTAGGCATAAGTTAAGTTTCACCCAGAACACTATCCCAGTCTGGCTCTGATAAAGCCACTGCTTTCTCGCATTTAGAGGCCAATTTGAAAGCAAAATCTTCAATATATGAGGAAACTATGGAAACAATTAGCAAAAATCAAAGACCTGACCCTTAAATCCCATTGCCTTATATATAGTAAATGAGGCCTAAATGCGCTTGAACTGTGGTGTGGGAAATGAGAGCTGTGCGGTCCCTCCTGGGTCACGATTCAGCTCATGTGCTCCCAACAGCTATTAATAAGGAGCTGAGAGAAAATGAGAACTTCGAACTGTCCCCTCTCCTAAAGAAAAAAGCTCTCTGAATTCAAGCTGCGCTTTGCTCTCTCATTTCCGCTCACCACAGAAAAAAAAACGTGGAATTTAACAGACTCCTCATACCTAAGCTGAGTTACAGTGTGATTTTATTTCTCCAGGTCCAGGCTCTCTCTCATCTAAAATACTTCTATTGTTACCAACACTTATCATGGTATGTCTGGAAGGAAAATGCAATGTATCTCGGCAAGGACTTAGTTTTATCTCTTTGGTAAAAGGTTCAGTGAACTTTTGGGAATTACAAAATTAAATAGCAATAGCAGCAACCACATCAGAGTATTTCACATCAAAATCCACCTGCGGCATGATAAAGGTAATGAAAAAATTAGAAGCTGATATTTGAGAATGAAACCTTGTTAAAGGCAGAATTAAAAATTATCATCAGGAGTCCAAAAGAGAACTCTTCCCCTATACTAGACGAATTGGTGAAAGAACATAACTTCCTCCATCCTGCATGCCATTGCAAAATTATACAGGAGTTTATAACAGGTTTTAATCTTGCCACCATACTGCTCTAGACTTTCTTTTGCTTCAGAAATTAATGGGCACTGCACAAAGGAAGAACCAGATCAGACCTTTTCAGGCTGTGGCAAACAGAAAATTTAAAAATGCTTTAAAGGAGATGCCAATACAATTCTAAGAGCCAGAAGGAAAAGAAAATAAAATGACCCAGAGGCTGTGCAAACTTTTTTCTCATTAGTTCAAACAATACAATACACTGTCTTGTAGTTACTTTTAGTTATCAAGTTTAAATTAATTTCAGTTTACTGATCTTAAAATTACTTAAAAGACATCAGGGCCTGAATTTGATGCATGATGATACAGTCTTGCAAAGGATCTACTTTCTAAAATGGCAACAAGTAAAGTTACTGAATATTAATGCAAGAGATTATTTAGCATTAAAGGAGAAAATTCTTGATGTGCATTGCAGAAAGTTTGCAACGCAAACCCTTCTGCTCACAGGTCATTCTACTTAATAAGAGAAAGAAAAAAGGTATACATTTTCCTCTATTGATTTAATGCCAGCTGTCTTTCTACCCTTTCCTATGGCCTTTTGCATAAGTGAGACGTAACTGTCAGCAATAGGTTAAATGCACTTAAGACCTTTATTGGTGTCATTGGATCAGGTCTTTAACATCCCTGTGACTGGCTTCAAGAACGCTTCCCTGCCCTTCCCTCAAAATGCCTTTATAAGATGGCTGCACAAAAGTTTTACCATAAAAAAGACTAAATAATTGTTATTATTTTCTTGCCTTTTACTCTTTTAATGCTTTTAAGATAAAGCTAATAACACCCCCCCACTCCCATGAAAATGCTCTGTGATTCTGCTAGGTTTGACCGATGGGTCAGGCACAGCGTGCGATTATCTTGCCTAGGACAGGAGACCAACAAGATTTTGGCTCCAGACTGCGATGACACCCCCTCATGTGCTGGGAAGGAAGCTAACTCTCCCATCCTTTTAGGACTGCAATCCTGGGCTCTTTGGTACAGCTACTCTACCGAGAATTGTAGAACTGAGGCGATACCGCAATATGGCAGAAATTGCTTTGGGTTTCAGTGAGACACAAGTAGCCCATAAGGGATATTATTATATTATACTTATTCTTGGTTGACAATGACAGTCTGAAATTATGTCACTAGAGTTTCATTGGTAATAGAAGCTCCTCCTATATTTAGGGCATGCTACAAGACTACAACACAACTACTCTACATGGGAAAATTTATTAAAATGACAGAAGAAAAAAACAACAGAGAAATATATTTTCTTGTTAACTTTCTTAGTTAAAAATATTTTTGTTATTTCTTTCCTGAGTGTGTCTTAGAAAAATCACTGTTACAAAAATTTTGCTTTACTAACCTGCTTAAAGCAAATTCTTTGCTCTGAAAATGTGAAGACTTACATTTGAGTGCTGCAAAGAATTGAATCAGGTAATTAACTGAAGAACTGCAGCCTCACAATTAAATCTAATTCTTGTGATTACAAATGAGAATCTTTTCATGGAACTTAATACAGACAGGGGCCCTGGAAGAAAGAGCACATTGCAGGGAATTGCAAGGAATTGCAGGGGTATTCAAAGACAGACAATGAAATTACGTTGCATGGTGGAGGGCAAACACCTTTTCAACTGAGTAACCTGTCACCTTTGCACTGGAACATAACCCATTAAAAGGAAGGCTTATTATTAGTTCAGTTTTCCTTTTTAAAATGTATGTGGAAAGAGTAACCCAGATATTTAAGAGGATAATTTTTGTTGCTGACCGTTCTGAAATGTAAACTTAATGCTGCAGGCATGCTAAGAAACTCCTCTACTCAAAAGCTCTGTTGGCCAAGTGGGGCTGAGACATAAGGAAGTGTTGTTTTTTTGAATGACAGAAGAAATTATTTTAATTAGATATTCCATGACTTCCAATGAACAGTTCTGAGTTTTTCATGGGAGCTCCCCACAAACATGACATGATTAATCGCTCCAGTAAGAGATTTGCTGCAATTGCAAATATAATACAGCTAAACTTGCCCAGAGGAGTATATCCGTCACTGAACTTTCCTTTCTGTTCCCCAGTTAAACCATGCAGGGTGGAACTTTCTTCCACCTCTTGAGAAGTACACAGTTGGAGGCACTCCTGGGATGCTATGATTAGTAATCATATCCAAGATGTAGCATCAAAGCTGATGTGAAAAGAACAGCTCAGCATACTTTTCTGATGTGCAATGGCTCTTTAGTGTCACCTCCTCTCTTGGTCCTCGCCCTATTTGCATATAAGTTTGATTTCACTTCCTTTAATGAAACTAACACTGCCAAAAAAATCGGATTTCACTGTATGAAAACAAATCACAGTAACTGCTGGCAGCATGTAAATCAAGGCAATCCCAGGAACATTTAGCATTCATACAAACCATTATACTTTTAGATGCTTACACAGAACTTACAGCCCCTTAGCAAAGAAATCAAACACATTTTTCAGGTGGGTGAAAAGGAGGTACAGGAAGGTTACATGACTCATTTAGTCAATAACTAGATAGCAGAACTAGGATCAGAGAGAAAAATTCCTGATTCTTATTCCTATGTCCTAATCCACTGCATCATGCTGCTTCTGATGAGGGTAATTAAATTTCATGCTTCAGGGAGTAACTTAATTGTCTTTGAGGATCAGACAGAAATTCCATCCTTTCAGTCCAATGTACAGTACAGCTTAGGTGTGCCAAAGAATAGTTTTCATTTTTTATTTAAATATTGAAAGTAAAAAATAATCTAATCTTAATTACAGTCAAGGTTTCAGAAAGAAAGGATGTCTTTTCAAAGGGAAGAGCAGTGGCAACATATTCTGAAATAACTGAGTTCTCAATAGCCATGTCTGGGTGATGAATTAAACCAGGATTTTTACCTAAGCACTCAGCAATGGCTTTTCACAACACAGCTCAAGGGAAGTACGAATATTGTGTCTGCTTAGCATCTATATGTGGGAATAAAAGCCATGAAAGATTTTAGGTTCAACGGTTGAAAGAGTGGATGAGAGGGAAGGTTTTACTGAAGAGAACAGCTGTGCTTAACTCTGTATCCTTCAGGGATATGTCGCAATTATCTAGCAGCTTTAATAACCTAGACTTCAAAATAAGGTATCAATATATCCAAAGAAAGATTAAGGAATAGATGAAGGACTGTTTGGATCATAAGGTTCAGAAGGATTTACAGAACATCTACTCCAGGCATCCCCGCCCACTACAAGACAGTCCCTAACCTCCTGTAAGAGGCTCCTGAAACCCATTCATCAGGTCAAACCCCATAAGAAGCTGTCTGATTAAAAAAAAAAAAAAAAAAAAAAATAGCCTGGCTGGATTTCAGAGATTCCCAGAAACCAAAACGGCTGGCAGATAATCCTCAGCAAATGCCACTTTTCCCATGACTTCAGCTATTCACAGCGTTTGGCTGCAACACAGAGGTAGGCATATGATTGCATCGGGTGTGCCATATGCAGTGCAAAACAGATAAATAAAAATAAAACATGGTGCAAAATACATAGAAGTGAAACGTCTCCCATAAAACTGTACAATACAGACAGAAGTCTATACATAAGCAATGTGAGGGGTAACACAAAATGAAATTGCAGGGGTGAAGATGGAAGATGTATTTCCTGATGAACAACTTCCTCTTCCCATTTAATTTGCTTCCTTCAAACAGGCTTTTGAAAGAAACAGCTCATTAGGAGGGACTGAATGAGGGAAGATGAGGCTTGGAATGCAGAAAGTTTTTGTCCATAAATACTTATGTAGTGTGTATTCTAAGAGTTATCCTGCTGAGGGCTCAACTTTGTATTGCAAAAGATGTTTTTTTAAAAAAGAGAGTGACTAAGACAATCACCTGGTCAGTATACTCAAAGAAATGGAACTTGGGAGGCCAGCAGCTACTCATCAGAGCAAACAGCACACCAGAAGTCAGACAGACCGTACCGCTTAACAAGTGAAATGTCAGCTTTAAAGAGAGAGAAATGCCATGACAGTGAGGCTTGCAGAGCCTTCAACATAGTAGCAGTCACAGCAATAACAATGTCCTCGCTATCTTACCACACTTGGAATATATAGGAGAACAACATTGGCTGTGTAGGTCCAAACAGAAGAAATGCTGCCTACAGTAAAGCCTAACTTTTGCCACACATGTTGAGCCTGTTTCTGTCCCACTGATCTAATCTCCCTCATTTAGTACTGAATATTTCTGAGACGGAGAATCGTAGCAGGCCATGCTGAACACCCAGAAGGGAAGCCAAGAGTAGCCAACCACATCTGCCACTGCCTGGAAAAACAAGTTTAAGCCACCGTCTGGGATCTCAGCTCCCCAGAACTTGGAGCACAGAAAAGTTTTATTTAGTTCAGCATACATTTGCCTGCTAGTCTCAACATTTGGCATACACACATCCTTTGAGCATAAATAAGAAAAGCCTCGACAAGGAACATGCATAGAAAAGAGACTCCGCAAGATGTTCTAGTATAATCTCCTGGCTCCTCACAGTCAAATAAAAAGGTGCCTAAGCCAAGAAGCTAATTTCTTTGGGCTAATATTGCCAATGAAATTGAAGGTGGTTTTGAATAGTGATTTTAAAACTGCACTAAAACATGATGACTGCCTATAGTGTATACTGATAAAGAAAATACCTAGGCCTTTACACGCATTCCCAAAACACAGCAGTCTTGCCAATGCTGTTCATCTCAGTATTACATTAAATTGTTTTCAAATTCAAGTAGTCCTTTTGTTTAAAAAATCCCCACAAACAACCCCCCAACATCAGTAACTGCAATTCAATAACATTGGCTAGGATAGCTTTTACCTTTAGATACCACTCTGCGAAGGAGACCATGCACTGCAGCATCCTGGAAAGCTCAGAAACATGAGCTCAGCCTCAAAAGCAAGTCTTGTTTGCAAGCTCACCCCTGTTAGGGCAAAGACGGGAAAGAAAACCGTTCCATGATTCCCTCACAAGGCAGAAAGGAGGCAAAGGGCCTCTCCTATCCTATGTTACAGTGTGACTTTAGAAACACTTCTGTGAACGTAGGTTTAGAAAGGCTTATATAAGCTTAATGCCTTGAGCATACCGTAAGGCTTGATTAAGTTAACAATACCCAGCTCAGAGAAAAAGGCTGAATTAATCCAGGCACCACCCTATTTTAAATATATACATCAAACTCTGACCAAGGATGAACTTTGCTATATGAACCTACAACCTTTGAGCACTTCAGGCAGCAAAGGCTGCAGGTATGCAAAATTTCCATGTAGGGGTACATATTGTCAGCTCACCTGCAAGCATCATAAACTGGGTAGCAACACCAAGATGGCATTTCCTGACATTAATCATCTGGTTTGTGTCACATCAAAGGGATTTTTCAATGTATTATTTTCAAGGACCGTTTCCTTGCTGTTCCTCCTCTTCTGAACACAACACAACTCCGTTCTCTGTTCTGCAGGCTGATGGGAAAGATGCAGTAAGATTTCCAGCCCTTTCTCTCCTCCCTCACTGCTTTGCCACATGGGCTGCTTCAGAGTAGCATTTTGCCTTTTTCATCAAAATTTAGATTTATTGACTCTCAAAGTCTCACAATGACCTCTAATTTTCCCTAACAAACATAACCGCAAAGCTCTCAGGCTCCATATCTGCCAAGAACAATCAATACTGTTGAATAAAAAGCAGCCTATGGACCACAGCAGCCCTTGCCACTGCCTGGCTCAAAGGTTTTATGCAGTTCCAGCTTGCTCTTGGGTGAACCAGCTCCTGGGTAATTGAGAGTTCAGACACACCTGCACAACACCTTTTGCATGAGTAAACTGCCTAAGGATATACTGAACTCTAGTCACAGGGAGGGTTAAAGCTGCCTGAGTCTGTAGGATATGCTGAGCTGAGCAACGGAGCGAGTGGAAGGAAGATGCCATTATGCTAAAGCTCCATCAGAGCAGGCAAGTGATCGTGTTTTAGTCAGTAACTCCATCTCCGTCACAGCCCTGCTGAATACATCCGTGTTAGCCACTTTCAGCCGCACCCCAGCTTTGCCATTAGTCCACACTAGGATGACTTTCTTCTGATTAAATGCATGCAGCTGACAAGGTGACAAACTCTTATTTTCTGACAGTAACTCAGAAATGAGCTGAATACAAGGATAAGGAAAAACAACAGGTAAAGGAAGGTATGTCGAGAAAGGCTATGGATATACTTGAACTTCTGTTGACTGCCTGAGGTTTTCAGGCTTTTACAGGACTGCAGCAGTAATTTAATTTAGCCCTTTCACTGCAGTCCCAAGGCAAGAGAGAAATGCGGGGCTGCAGAACCACCACTGGCCTGGGGCCTTCCTGAATTAGTGCAGACCTCTCCCAATGCTCTGCTCATTTGCAGTACAATTCCAAGAGGTTCTTCGCTGTATATGCTAATGCAAAAATCAGTGCAGAATGTAAAATTAACGACCTTTTGGCCCAGTAATATTCTACATTCACTTGCAGTTTAAGTGATTGAGAATAATAGAGAATTAGGATATCTGGTCTTGTACGTAAAGTGAATTTAGTCCAAAGAGCATCATGGCCTAAAAGCAGCCTTCCCCTCACTCCCTTCCTTTTTCTTCTCCTTTCGAAAACAGAGACAACACACTAAAAGCCATAGCACATTCTCTTCATTAGTTCTATCCAGCAAGTAGCTGTGTTTGAGATTCACATCTATGGAAAAGGCCCACAACATGCCACAGATCCATCAACACTTTCAAAGGTGAACGAATAAAGTACTTACAGAGCAGAGCAGCTGTTTCAATTATAGTATTAGCAGCCCATGCCTTAAGCACTCAGTGCTCCTGGAAACCCACGGGTGAGTAGGGAACAGAGCCATCTCTATGGATCATAATTAAAAGACCAAGGCCAATTGCACATTCAGAGCAAACAGGCAGCAAATGCTTTGGTTGCAGTTGGTCATTTTCTGTTTCAGCCTTCCAGATTTTTGCTTCTGCTTTGCAAATGTGAACTAACCCCTCTCACAGTATGCCAAGTACAAGCAACTCCAGCATTCCCATCTTGCTGTTTATATGGTTTGCAATTTCTACTTCATGAAAAAAAAAAAAGGATTTAGGCATCTTCTCCTCACCTCCTTCACTTTCACAGGGACAAATTTATATCCTGGGGCACTCAGTGGATGCAAAAATGTCATTTCTGAGCAGGTAATGTCCCATGTAAATCATCACTCCATTGCAACAAGAGAAATGGTGAATCTATGTATTACATTTCACGCCTACTGATGCGAACCATGTAAATTCAAGAACTTGCCTTATAACTTTTGTTAGTCAGACATCTAAGTTCCCAGATAGCAATGATTATACAGAAAATAATGGAACTGGCTCAAAAACACACAGAGATATTCCTCCCTTGAGGGAATTTCTGTTCAACCACACACAATCGAGTGGACAAACAAACCAAATTCAATTTTACTAAACAAAAAGTCAGTTTTATTCCTCTGGCCATACACTGTCAGCATTTTAACAGAGCACATAATGTAATCCCCTGAGCTTGAACATGAGGTGCCAGGGAAAGGCACTCTGAAGTGCTATATACCACTAGATAAATCTTCATAATGTCCACTTACTATGAAAGTGGGGAAGCAGAGATGCAACACACAGGAGACCACCACAAGACTCTGCTAAAGGCTCACAGAAATTGCAGCCTGAGGTCAAAGCAGTGAATGTAGCAACCTGTCTGAGTAGCCACACTCTTTCTAGGATGGATAGGTGGGGCAGGCCCTCTTCTGCTTGAAGCCCTGAACTCTTCTCCATAAACATCCAATCTCAGTTAACTTAGACATTAATTCTGCCAGTAGAAGAAATACTTCTCAACCCTAGAGCCACATAAGGAGGAATAGCTTCCAGAGACTTTGATAAGCAGGTGGTAGATGAATACTTTAGATAATGACAGTATGGACTGGAGCATCTGACATGCACAGAGAGGCTGAGAGAGTTGGCATTGCGTAGCCTGGAGAAGAGAAGGCTCAGACAGCATCTTTGCAATATGTACAAATACCCTGTCTCGGCTCTGCTTTGAGCAGGCAGGCTGGACTAGAACTCCAGAGGTGTCCTTCAGCCTCAACCATCCTGTGTTCCTGCACAGGTAGAAGATGCTCCACTGGCTAAAGATCTCTGTCTTCACTGATGTTTTCTTTAACAAAGCACGCTGAATTACTGGTGCTCCCAAATCAATGGTACGGGACGCTCAACAGTAGCCACATTTTCAGTTTCTCTTTTTCAGCTATAGACTCAGAGCTTCGGTTGAAGGAACCTGACTTGCACTGAAACAGGATACATGAATAAGAAAACGCATATTATTACCAGCTAATTGAAGTAATTTCTGCTTTGTTTCTGTTGACATAGACCTTGAAAATGCAAAGAGCTAGAAGAGCATCAAGAGTTATTAATGAAGCTTCTGTCAAATGTTTCAAACTTTGCTCCCCTCTGAAATTAATTTCAGAGGGAAAGAACCATTTTCCTGTTAAATGTGCAAAGTCTCCAGCAGCTGCTCCCTGGAGGGAAACCCTTCAGACCCTATTAGACATTCTGTTCTGTGCTTGGTTTACCCTGGGCTGTTTTTCCACTCGCTATTCTCTGTGAACAGAGGAGAAGGAAGAATGGATAAAAGGTTATTTCTTCTTGTTATTTTATGTTAGCAAAGGGCAACATTCAAAACTCAAAAATGTACACAAATCTTTGTAAACAGGGCACTGGAGAGTATGGGCAGATCATATCCAGGCCAGACAGTTCACCTGTTGGCAAGGGAGTCAAAGACTAGGAGCCAGGGAGAAGGACAGAGAGGGAGATGGAGAACTGTAGCACTGGCAAGCAGTGAATCAGGCAGAGTACAGACAAGCCCATGGCTAAGAGCAAGATGGCCAAAACACATGCAACAGCACCAGCTGCCTCAGACACGGTGGCCCAGAGGCAGCCAAGCCTGTGACCACGTTCTCACTTGGTTGTAGTTTGTGGTTCACAGGAGATGGGAAAAACAGGTGCTCTTTGAACACCCCGATGAAAACGATAGCCTAGCGCAAGACAAGCAAAACAGCGTATTTAAATACTGGAAGGCCAGCGTGGACTGACTCTTTCTCTATGCAAACTTCTGCCTCAGCCTTGCACTGTTTTCCTTCAGCCCTCGGGATGTCAGTATGACTCATACAGTCACGAGTCAAAAGCAAAGACACATGCTGTGCACTATTCAGCATTCTCGAAAGGGCACCAGGCAACCTGTGAAACATTTCAGGAAAAAAGCCACTGAAAAAAAGTAGAGTGATCTTTCTAGGGGGGGAAACCAAGCTGCAGAAATTGCAGTCCAGAGGAGACCTCAGCTGTTGTTCTTTTTCTCAGATAATCTTTATGAATAATCCTGTACTTACAGCCTTCACTGAAATATCTTGTTAATATCAGAAAGAGCATATAACTGGAACTTAAAGGTGTGAATCAGAAATCCCATCTAAAAATGCCTGAGGAAAAAAGATACTACACCAAAAAGAGTTTTAATAGTGAATTTCAACATCATCATTTTCTGGGAAATGGGGGGATGGAGACAGGGACCCATGAGAAAGGAAAAGAAAAAAGAATGGGGACAAGGTGAAGACAGCAAATTAAAGAGAGGACATCGCCTCCTGAAATAAGCAATCTGTGTAGAAATGTGTGAGACTCGTGAACTTCAGTTCATTTGAAGAAAGGGAAAAAAAAAAATTCCATTACGGTGGAGAGACCAGAAAGGCACAGATTAACTAATGTTCCAGTTCTTGCGATCCTAGTGATTGTTCCCAGTCTTATGTTCCTAACTTTAAGTCATACGTTTTAACTCAGCCATAAGCTGATGGTGATCAAAAGCTGTTTGCTTCTAATAGCTTTTTAGATTCAAAGAGTTCAGTAGGGTCAGAGCCTTCTCCCCCCCTCCTTTTTTTATTTCTTTTTCTTTTTTCTTTTTCTTTATTTAAACTGTCAAGTCTCTAGATTACTAACCTTGATATAGCTTTTCAGCCTCTGAGGACAAATTGGACTTGCATGTTGGACTACCATTTCAGCTGGCTCCAAATTCTGCTGGAAAACAGCCATTCAATGTGAGAAAAAGCCAATATTTTTTATGCAAAAGAACTACAAAACTCAGTTGAGTTTAGTAATCCCTCACTTCTAAACTTACCCTGAAGAAAAGGTAATGAGAATATGTGGATTATGCATCAGCAACAAAGTCAAGGTGTCAACAGAAAGGTACATATGGGGCCAGGGCAGCTCAGGTGACAGTCAAAAGACATCAGGTGAGGCACACAGAAGGAAAATTTCTAAAGATAGGAACAAGTGACACACAGAGACCTAATCGCAATAGACAAGGATGCTGTATTCATATTTATGTGATGTCTGATGAAGCACAAAAGATGAAGATTCATATTCTCAGCCTAGCTATTCCTTCCCCATTTCAGGATCAGGTTCTCTTGAAAATTGTGCTGGCAGTGTTTGGACTGTAAAGACTAAATCCTTTTCTTGCCGCTAACAATTATTCCTATAGTTTATGATTGAAACATACTGGCATTGCAGGAAGACATCTCTGAATAAATGGAACACTTAAGTCTCCAAAGAGGCTAGTTCCACTTAATGCATTAAAAACAGCTAAAAAATGCCTGAAGCATGCTAAATGTCTGCAGTCTCTAGGGTCGTGCTTGAAACAATGAAAATGGGCATGACTCTGCCTTCTGACCAGATCTGGGATTACCACCAGCTATGCTGTACTGCACCAACCACCGCAAATGAGGCAATGACAAACTGGGCACGTATTTGTACAAGTTTCCCATAAAGGTTCAGATTCCTATCTAAATTCTTCTTTCTTATCTGAACAGATTTACCTACACTTAGCCCTGATCCAAAGAATGTTCCTTGACAGGGCCTTTGGAGCGCTGTAACAGAGTTTTCCCCAAAGTGTGGGGGTTTTTTATGCATATTGTTCTTCATCCTTCTTCACTTGTATGCAGCAGAGAACTAGAGCTGAATAATTTCTATTCCGCAGAGGCAGGGTTCTGTGGAATAATGTATGAAAGCAACAGGTGGCCAGAACAGCACTTTCAGATGTTCTTTCAGCTAAGCCTACTAAGAAAGTTGACAATGTACAGCAGTGGCCGCCAGCCTGTGCTACACACTACAACTTGAAACATTCAGCAAAAACTGCCAGCAGCCGAACGTAACATGCATTTGAAAAGTTTTCCTTTAAGAAGCCCACCAGTAACTCGCTAGGGGTTCCACTGGCCAATTAAAACAGTATTACTCAACCTTATAGTCTGGTATGGAGTTAGAGATGAAGTAACCACTACCAACAGAACTTAGCCTTTCACCCAACCCCATCACGGGTCTCAGCTGTGGATGCACCCTTCTTTTCAGGGTGTGACAAAGGAAAGTTGTGCTGAAAGTCTTCCGGCACTGCAGATGCCCATTTACAGAGAGAGTCTGGATGGGAGAACGAATTCTCATCTTCCAAAGCTTATGAAAACACACAAAAACAATGCTGGGATACAAAAAAAGAACTAGTAAACACTCAGAATCATTTTTCACCTGAGCTTCTCTATTTAGAACTGTGTCACTCCATACCAGAATGAGAACCAGCTATTTTCAGTAAAAGGGAAATTCTAAGAGAAAAGAAAAATTACATGTCACAATTATTTATATCTATTCAAAAGCTCCTGACACACGAGGACTACTGGGTTCTAAAAATTTGTACTAAAGAGCAAAAAAGAAGCCTTGAATCTCAGCTTTATGAAAACCAAGAAAAATTAAAATAAGTAAATTCATAGATTAGTGGGCATTTAGAATTATTTGGATAGCTCCTTTGGATTCTTCAGGATTCAAACGTGCACTAGTAATATTTCTTTTTCTATTCAAATAAGAGATGACCAAATATACATATGTTCCTACAAAAGGCCTTAACATAATTTCACAGAAAAAAATTTACGTGAAACTTCCAAAACAGGCAAACCGCGAAACAGCACAACTTGGTTGAGGTCTGGATTCCACTAAATCAGAACAAATATTATTAGATGTCTACACTCTATTGCATTATAAACAATAATAGTTTCTAATAATATTGTTATGGCAAGAGTCCCCATACAATGCTGAGTTTTGCAAATAATTTTTCTTATAGCAACAGCATGATATAGTCTTTGAAAATGTTGTTAGTAGCTCTGTGATGGAATTTATTCATAGGTGAATTTTGACCAACAAAAGCAGACTTTGCTCTTTTTGATTTTTCCAGCATCACTTCTCAGGGGAAAACAAACTGCTTCCTGAGGCAAGGACATTTGTACTTTGATCAAAATTCTATGAAAAGATAATTTTCAGCATATTGTTTGAGCCCGCCTCTGTTCAAGAAGCCATGCTGTAGGATGAAAAGCAATTTCCTGAGCATAAATTCAGGCTTCACATCACTGACTTCTCCTTTAACAAAAAACTAACGTGGAAAGCTTCGGTACCATTTGCTAGCTTGCCAAGATACCCATTTACCGCAGTTGTTTGGTACTTTTCATCCAGATTTACAAAGGCTCATCCCAAATGGGCACGGGGTACCAGTGTACTGCTGGGTTAGGAAAAAATTCCACCTTTCACACTCTCCAGTGAGCAACCTCTCACCTTCGCGTACCTGACGGCATGCAGTCACAAGAGCAGGCTGCTGGACCTCGGACATGAGCAGGCATCTGGAGGGGCGGACTGCCCGGTGCTTGGCACGGGCTCAGCAGGAGGTATTAGCCTACTGGCACCACAAGCTACTCAAAGAGCTCTGAGGGAGGTGCAGCTGCTAAAAGCATCGCTCTCTACATTGTCCTGGTCCACCCTGTCTCTCAGGCAAGACGCATAGTAACCCCTCACATACACCTTGCTGCTCAAGGTGCTTCAGAGTTTCCCTACTGTTATTCAGATTTCTCAATGGTAACCCTCATCCTCTTTGCTTAAAAGAGTATTAGGGGGAAAAAAAATATTTTAACTACCTCAAAACAAAATCACTCCTACCTTTAATGGAACAGGTTCTGTGAAGGTAGTCAGTAAACAACAAGCCAATCTGGTGACAAGTGAAACAAACTGCAAGTTGCGGTTTGAGTTCAAAGCAATTCCCTTTGGATCAGAGAATCACAGAATGGTCAGGGTTGGAAGGGACCTCTAGAAATTTTCTAGTCCAACCCCCTGCTAAATTTAGCAGGTTCACCTAGAACAGGCTGCAGAGTCCTGTCCAGGCAGGTTTGAATGTCTCCAGACTCTACAACCTCTCTGGGCAGCCTGTTCCAGGGCTCTGTCAACAACACATCCTCTTACACCTCTCTTGTGAAAATGAATTCTTGTTACATGTTTAGGTGATCATTTAATTGACCAAAATCTTGAAATGCTTATAACAAACTTTAAGGTGCTTTATTTTCTGACTTGTAAACAAAAATGTGCAAGATTTGAGACCACTGCATAGACACACAAATATTTCAGTATTCCATAAGCATTTGTGTTCTATCCTTCGGGGTGCCTAACTCACGGAATAATAGCAATGAGGTTTAGATTGTTAAAGCTTGCAAAAAATGACAGAAAAAAAAAAAAGAAAAATATTAAACATGTATTTATCAAAAAATCATTTGGAAAATGAAGAAAGTGCATTCTCTGGCTCCAGTCAAACACATGCAACAAGCAAAAGATACCGATTTTACAACTATCTCAAAAGACATCTTAAATAGTCTTCAAAATAAGGATACAGAAAAGGAGGGTGGGAAGAATGCATTTCAATTAAGTCCATTGTAAAACCTTGATGCTCTAAACAAGTCTGAGGCACCTCTGTGTGGAAAACATGGCAGAGGCGCTGTGAGAATACACCTGCCCCAAAGTACTTGAACTATTTGGAGGAGCTGAGAAAAGGCTGCAGGTCTCCTGTCTCACAAACCAGCGCTGTCAGAAAGCGTGTAATGGCATTGCTACTTCTCATGTTTCCAGCAGCCACTCTGTTCCAATTTGAGAATCTATTCAAACTGATGCACCTATTTCCCCAGTTTTTATATGAAAAGAGAAAATAATTTGCAAAGTTTCACTTTGAGAAAGCTTTACGTGCAAGCTCTAGTACAGTATTCTCATCGTACCTCTATCATTTTCATCTCGGTTGTGCTGGACTGACAAGCCTGGCTGTTTTCAGAGCAGTTATGGATTAGAGGCAGTGCTACAAGTACGTGCTCATTGCCCACCAGCCTGACCCAGTATGACCTTAACAGCACCTTTTCATTAAGAAGCAGAAAGCAAGGTTGGTATCCAGCATCTCTAGTCCTTGACCCACCCACTCACACTGCAAACAAGAGTGCCAAGTAATGTCAGGTGTCAGGGAGGTTGCCGTGATCTGGGCACTAAGCATAGGCTTCTCCAAAAGAGGTGTGGAGATGTGGTTGACCTTTACCCCAGATGAAGTCAGGGATGAACACACCTGCCTGCTTCACTGGGACATGTCAGACAAATGTTCATCTTTCTAAAATCCCACTTGGCTTCATTAAGAGTTATGCCACGTTCACTGACTCATTTCAAAACAAACCAAAGAGCCTTTGGACAAAATTAATTTTCTATCTGTGCCACAAATTATCAATTGTTCAAAATCTTTCCATTTTTTGTACATAAAGAATATCATATTTCAATTTTCTATTTAACTTCCAGTTACTCTAACCTAGTTCATCACAGAACAGTACACCACCTGATCTGGAACTTCACCAAAACACCCATGATTAACCAAATTAATCCATTAATTGCAGTATCTCGTACCTCTATGGCAAGGGTCCTCAAACTATGGCCTGTGGGCTGGATACGGCCCCCCAGGGCCCTCAATCTGGCCCCCCGGTATTCACAGCCCCCCCCCCCCCCCCCCCCCCCCCCCGCTGGGGGTTGGGGGCGGGGGGGAACCCAGCAGCCGCAGATGACTGCCTGCCATTAAATCCGTGCGCTGGCCCCTGGTTAAAAAGTTCGAGGACCCCTGCCCTATGTGGTGCTGAAGCATCCAGCCACACACCAGAAAACCAACATTAGTCATAGCCCTGACACCTTCTAAACCCCTCAAACATCATTTGCAAACCACGGCTTACAGTAGCACTATCTTCGAAATCTTAGATTTACCGTGCTTAGGAATCAGACTCTTCCAGTCCACAACAAAAAGTTCTTTTGCAGGGAAGTACCACACTTGATGTTATGCAGCATAGCTGAAAAAGCAAAGCACTCACAGGATGTTAATTAGCTCTAATTGAGCTGGTGTCCTAACCTTTGTCTGACACTAGTGTGTGCTTTCTTTTAAACCTTATCTGTGAGAAACCCCCTCGTAGGTAATTCAGAGCTGGTCCTGTAAACACATCTCTCCATCAGATTCTCTTATAATTAAATATCAGAGAGGGCACCTGCTGGGCATGTTTCCCTGTGTACAATTCTGTGTTCAAAAAGCCTTCTGTTGTTAATCAGCACTGATTACCAATCTCTTTGGTGGTAATTGGTGTATCATGCTGCAAACCACAGCTCTGGGAGACATACAAAGTTTCAGTAAAGGGCATGACCATAATGCCGGTATCTGATCCATGTGGATCCACTCCAGCACCACAACAGTTAATTAATGCTCACAGTACTATAATTTGACAGAATGAAAGCAAATTTTGTTACTTTATAAAGCATTAGAACATGTCTTTCTGTAAAACGCCTTGCTTAAATCCTCAGGGCAGCGTCCTAAACCCAGAAATTTGATGCTCTCAGTGTCAAACTTAGGGAGTGAATGGGCTGGGAAACACAGCTCTCGAAGCCATCAATCGGACAATGCTTCTCTGCTCTTCTCAAGTTTTGATTACTTCATGAAAATTTTACAGCTTTTCTTCCCTCAGAATAAATGACACATGTTGAAAAATTCTTCAAAAAAAACCATTTTTTCCTTCTAGGGGAAGTTCTCCCTCTGGTAAACCTGTACTGTTACCTTTAGTTTCATTTTAAAACGGGAAAAAAGAAAATATTGAGAATTTCAATGTAGATGGTGTGCTGTGGTTTTAATGTCAAAATTTTTCACAGTACAGCAAGAACACAGCACAGCAAAATAAAACGGTTGTGACTGGATTTTTAGATTTGCAGAGAATGAGGATGAAACTGAATGTTTGCCATCTTTTCCCAACTCTGCCAGAAGCCATAAAGCCAAATGCTCTATTAGTATTTTATGGTCTACCAAGGAAAGGCTGGAAAAAAAGTGATGTACAAATTAAATACTTCAGGGAAGTTACCCTAGAAGAAAAGACATTAGTTTGCAAGAAAATCCTTAGATTAGTAATGTTAACAGATATATTTCTACTTACTGTTTGGGAATTTAGTAGCTCAGTCTTAGGGAAAACAGGAAGTAAGAAGAAAAGCAAAATGATCAATAGTTACAGATAGCTGTAATTCATTATTCATTTGAATGACTTTGAATGTGAATCAGTGCTCTTACCGAGGCAAGGAAAGGTGGGAACTATTTTGTCCATGTCCCTTTCACACAGACATAGAATTAAGTTACTCTAATTTGTGGTCCACAGTGAGTCTGTTCCATGCAACTACACTGAGGCTGCTTGAGGTCTCAAAGGTGCTGATAATAAGTTTTCTCACAAATTTTCTTGCCCAGTACTCTGACAACAATGCTAACTAATGCCAAGGACATTCTGGCTAAAAAAGAAAGGACTTTAACTGAAAAACCCTTTATCAGTTTAGGAGGTCAAATCAAAATCCCACGTCAACCATCATTGTGGGGGCATTCCAAAGTGCACCCCTCTGTGGTACCTGCTTCATTTTATATAATATACTAAATAGGTGCAAGGAGAAAACAAGCAAGAGGGTGAGAGTGGCCATCCTGATTGGGATAGTCACCTGGAAGTCACCAATCCCTGGTTCAGCAAGCATTCAGCATTGGTTATTCAGACTGATATTGCTGCCAGGAGAAATCATAGCTGTAGTTCCAACACACACGGCATTTGCTGTGAGACTTTCTCTAAAATACAAGTTAAGTTTTGCCCTGTCAAACTGCACAGATTTTAACTTACGAAAATGTTACTGGTTATCAGAAGCAGTTCTTTCTTTTATTTCTGTCTTTCTCCATTTCAGCATTTTCCTTCTCATCCCCCTCTTTTCTTTCCCCAGTGTTGATGGTGTAAGGAAGAAGGTAAGTGGATTCGCACTTCAGTAGGATCAGACAATAAAATTGTCTTTCAACTTTTTTAATTTTTTATTAAAAGACTATTATGACATCATTGCCTTTGTCATGCTCTTTTTACAACAGCCAAAAGGTTTGGTCACTGATTCATCTCTCTGTGAGGCACAGAGAACCTACAGAAGGTTTTTATTTAGGGGTTTTGTTTTGTTTCTTTCTTCTCTCCTGCCTGCCTTTCATTACAAGAAGATCAGGTCTTCCCTTGCGCTGGAAGGCTCATTAGGTGGTAGGTTATGACTCCACAAAAGCTATAACCTTGCTGTACAAACAGCCCTGAGAGAATATTAAGTCAGGAAGACATAAGGTTTATTTTCAACTCCCAAGAAACAAGGTTTAGAAAAAAACACTTTGCAAAAGCTGTCTTGCCATTCATCTGAAGGCTGAGGAAGCTCAACTGTGGCAACTGTCATAAGGAGGGTCCTCCAGACCAGAAGATAAAGAAATAAAGGCTGGATTTTACTTTCCTCTTGCCTCAGAAATACAATCCTATCTCTCCCTTTAGAAAGTGTCAGGAGGGAAGGGTGGGAAACTGAAACTCCCTTTAACAGTACTGAACATAAGCAACATTTTCTGCACCTTTATAACACTGAGCTAATTCAATGCCCACCACGATCCTTGGATGCTGCTGAGGCGGCATGTAATGAAGGCCGAGGAGGCTGAAGAGACCCAGAGGGAGTTGCTGGGAGGACAGCAGGTACAAGAAGGCCTGCTACCAACCTGGGCGGTGGAGGGGAGGCTCCGTCAGCGGCACAAGCCGTAAGCAAGCACAGGGAGGCCCGGGTAAGGAAGAGCAGCTCGCAGGAGAGCCTCAGCTTGTCTTCATGCTGCTTGTCCCTGTAAGCACCTCCAAATTTCTGTGGTACAGAGATAATACCACATGCTCACCATCCACGCATTTTGGATCCAGTTGCAGTTCTGTAGTTCTGAAGAGGAGCAGCCCAAGAGCACACCCCACAGGTTTTGTCAGGGTTCTCCATTCTCTTCTATTGTCCTTTCCTCAAGCATCACAGATCGCTGTGCAGATGCAGATAAAATGAGGAGAGAATATGGATGGGGGCTGCGAAGCAGAGACTGATGACTTCAATTTGCTTCAGGGCTTTTAAACACAGACTGACACTCATTATTTCAGCATTTGCTCAAGCCTATATTACTTTCTTGTTGCTCTTGCTGTTCTCTCCTGAAAATTGTGCTGGACAATTTCAAACATACATTCTTCTTGAGTTCACATAATGTGCCTTGTGCAAGTCTGCAATGAAAGCCTAACCTTTATCTGTACATAATGATGCTAGAGCAAAAAGGCCTATCCTACTTCGTAGGATTTTGCAAACGATCTTACTTCATTCTCCTTCTGAACTTTTCAACACCTGAGAAAATGATTCTGCGTCTAGCCTAAACAGAAGTGAAGCGTCTCAGCTGCTTTGACCACAGTGCCATGCTGTCTATGAGACACTGGCTGAGAGAAGGTATGGATGGGTCCCTCTTAGGATACCATTAAAGTCAAACTCCTTTTGCATGACTAACTTGAGTACTAGGGAAGAATAGTCTCTATGGGCAGCACAAGGAAATTCAGACACTGATCTAAACACAAAGTCTGGAAGTGTGTTTTATACCACCACTTGACCTTCTCCTTGAACATCTTAGCAAAATCTAAATTGGTAGATTCTCCAGTGCTCAGTGTTCTATCTTCACATCCTGGGATTCTTAGGCATCATCATTAAGTTGCCAACTAAGCAAAAATTACCAACTGGTAATGGAAGTATAACAAAAAGCAGAAGAATATAGCAAGGAATACAGAACAGGGGATTGCTACAGTTCTGTGTCAGGATAGCCTGTCCTCTGCCACATGTTACACCTTCATAAATCTCTGCTGTTTTTGCACATACATGGCAAATTTATACCCAGTTCTACGTGTTGAGGGACCCCACTGAGGTGGACTGCGCTGTCTCTGATACTGGGCTTTTCCTACCGATAGAAATCATTTGAACTTGCAGAGAGAGTCAGAATTCCTGAAAGCCACTGAGACCTGTGCACCCCCACCAAGAGTGCTGAAAAGATCCGGACTTACAGGCCACAGGATAACACTTAGATCAAGATTTGGGTGGTCAGAATTATCACTCATTTTTGAAAACTGAGGCAGGATTTGTTAATGCAGATCTGCTTCAAACTTTTTAAAACTTTCTGTTTCTTTGTTAGTCAGTCCAGAAAAATTCTAGATGAGGCAATGTGGGTAAGGCAGAACTTACAATGGTACAAATTAGCTCATAGTAATATAGGGTCAGCAAGTATGCAACTGGGGTAAAAAGGGATGTACAAATTTCACTGGCAGTCATTAGACAAACCATGGCTTGGGATCTCAGCGCTAAACCGTTGCAAAGTCCTCTTTTGGAAGGGCACACATGGATGGTTGCAGCACAGAATGAAAAAAAAGCATCCTGATTGGAGAATAATTACAGACACGTCCAAAATTACTCAGTTTTGTGGTCCTAAATGTACAGGGAGAGATTTAATCTAATCTAAATAGAAACTGAAGTTTAACATGTCTTCTGTTTCTATTTTTGAAATCTTAGACATTGAAATAAGGCTTCTAGTGTGCCTTACTGTGCATTAAACATGGCAGATTTGGCTTTCCAGGACCAATGAACTTACCTGATTCAGTCTGGGTTTAGGCCTGTTTCACAGCGTGCGGAGCAATGACAGAAAGGTTGTACTTAAAAATGTAGCATGCCTACGTCGAAAAAAATCACACTAGGTAAACAGAATTAAAATTATTAACATAATTTGCTCTCCCTGACATTTAAAGAGAGTTGTTTGGAGGGTTTTTTTTCTCATTTGAGAAAGCTAGGATAAGAGCATACAAGACAAATCTCATTCTGTTTTTTCAATCAAAACTCTATTTTATGCCAGGAGGGATTCCAGGCAGTTTAGGTGGGTGTTTCACCTATGCAGAAATCATGGCATTTAGCCTGCACCAGAAACAGAAACTCTTTCCACACAGCCCTAGGGAAAACCAGTATCACCTTTGCAGAACATTCATGCAGTTCTGAATATAATTTCTTTCATAATCTTTAATGACTTTCATACTTTTGTTCAAAGCAGAATGATCACAATCAGGACAGTGCATTTTTCATGCTGGTAAGGACAAAGAATTAACTACTCACTATGCCAACAATCAATTTTACGTGAAGGAAAAGGTAAGTCACCATTTTCAAGAAATCAAAACATGAGTTACAATACCAAAATTATAGTGGAACAGCTCATGGATGCAATCCCAGAAGATTGAAAAATAAAAGGAAAAAGACAGAGGCATAAAAGGTGTCACTGGTAGCTTCCTCAAGCCCCGTCTACCGAGCTGTTCTTCAAATTAACTCTACAGTACAGCCAGCCAAGATCTTTTTAGGAATTAATTCCTTTTCAAGAAATGGTGTTCTGTTTAAGCACGAACTTCTCCTATGAGCATAATGTTCAGCTGGGATTTTTAGACTGCAGCAGAATCTTTTTAGAAGGAGAAATCCCCCTCCTCTCTACACAAAAAAGACACAGTAAAATGAAACTGTGCAGTGACAAACCCATTGAATAAGAGCTGAGGAAAAGAATGATACACTGCACTTTTGTAATGCATGTATTCACCAGAAACTATTAATAAAAAGTTCACAATAACTGCGAGTAGAGATAATGACTTATTAGTATTTTCCAACATCTCTCATAAATCTGAATTTCCATTTTGGGGAATCTTACGGTAGATGCCCATTCAGAGTTTTTCCATGATGAGTAGTTGCCTCAAGCAAAGCACATAAAAAAAAAAATAATAAATTAAACCATTCCTGGGTTAATAATTTTCTCTGGTTTGTTGTTTGGGTTTTTTTGAGGTGAGTTTACAGGAAAGGCAGGAATCTTGCAGCTGTGTGGAAAGATTGCCTTTCTGTCAGTTTTTCACTGTCCTAGTGAAATACATGGGAGATGTTTTTTGAATAGTCATTGTCACATAATAAAAATCTGCTCATACACGTCTTAGATTGGGTGCTTAAAAATCAATGAGTACTTTTGAAGCCCCCTCTTTCTCAGCTCCCCAAGGGAAAATGGCAACACGCACAGGTTTTATGACCAGATTTATGACTCCATAATAAAAATAATCTCCTCACCTGACTGAGCTGGTGTAGAAACAAATCAGTATCTGAAGTATTCAAAATTCTACTTGTGAGTGTGATAAGAATAAAACCCCTAAGGAAATGAACAACTTTTTCTTCTAAGCAAGGCTTGAATCATTTCAGTAAATAAACCACAGAGGCATTAACTGAACAATGAGAGCAAAAAAATATTGCATAGCTACTCATTATGTGAGCATCATCTATCCTCTGTGCTGAATCAAGTATGTATCTTGTACTAAAAATACTATGATTCATATAATTAAAGGCTGTACCATAATGAATATAATTACAAGAGGTAGAATTAAGATTGGACAGGAAAACATTCTGGCATTTCATAAATTTTTAATGCTTGATTTTATCCTTCAGTAGTATTCTCTGTATATATGTAAGAGTATGGTGAACAGGAAAGAACATAAACAATAATGTCAGAGACTAATGTTCAGAGGAAAACGCAGAATTTAATCTCGTATTTAATTGCAAGGTTTGGAGAGTAAGTCCACACTAAAGGGAGGGAAGAGGCTGTGAGATCTCACAGTGATGTTGGTCAAAATGCAGGATGCCTCATGCATGTTGCCATCCAAGACTAAAATGGAATTAAAACAGTTTTTACCTTTTAGATGCTTAACAGCCAGAAGTAAAAAGCTGACTTAGTTTTAAGGATTCAAATACAGAAAGGCTGGAATACCTCTTAATAGGCTAAGGTTAGGGGCTCTAGTGTTGCTATCTAATTAAATACATGCAAACCCAAAAGCAAACCAAAATAACCATTACATGAAAAACCCTTTCTCAGATGGCACAAACAAATAAAAAAAACAGTACAAAGGCAAAGGATGGAATCAATGCATGAAACTTGCCATCTGTTTTGGAAATATTTTTTGAGAGTCAGGCAAAAAAAAAATACTCATGTGTTTTCCAGTTTAAGTTTTAAAATTACCTCTTGAGAGCTTAAAAAGTCTGCAACCAGACAATATATAGGAGGAAAAAGATCTCTTCTACACCAAACCTCTGAAAATAGACTTTCCTCCACTTTTAAAAACACAGAACTTCCCGATTCGCAAGACTTCTGTCTGCATGTTGTGCCAGGCTGCCCAAGCTAAGCTCATCGCAGTGAAGCAAGTCTCCCACCAGTAAAATCCAC
>JAVJGJ010000032.1:29296903-29308692 GCA_035590215.1 Microhierax caerulescens | reverse complement strand
GCCTCCCGTCAGATGGAAAGTTTTCCAGGCAATTCTCCTCAAATATGCTTTTGTGACTGCAATCCACACCGTATGAATCTCAATTCAATTGCACACCATGGGATCGTGCTGGATGAAGAATACCAGGATTCCAGAGAGCAGTAAGGGAGAAGCATTTATCCCCAGCAGATCAAGCTGTTGAGGATTTGATAAAACACAATGATTCCTTCTCCTCCATAACAACATGCTGACCCCATGGGTATTTCCTCCCATGTCTCCTTCCTCACAGATCTCTCTTATTGATAGAATTGCAATATATGTAGTAGAAGGGAACATAAATACAGAGCCAGCAGCAGTGGCAACACACTGAAGCTGATCAATACCAGCACAGAGCTCAAGGGGGGTTTGTTTTGTTCAGTTTTTTTTAAACTTCGAGAAATAAAGCTACTCTCTTGCTGAAGTTGCACAGGAGGCAGAACACAGTTCTTTTCCTCTCCTGCAGCAGATTTGCTTCTGGAATCAGATGGTTTGGGCGATTCCCAGCCAAGAGGTGGGACACCTCTAGTACAGTAACTCCTGTGAGTCCCGAGTTGCGCTCCCAGAGAAGCAGCACAACTACACACACAGGGGTGGAGGGTACCACGACAGCTTCATCCACGCAGGGGCTGCAGCCACAGCACGTGCAAACTGCTACTCAGTGCCATCTGTACACCTCTGCAGGCCCTTGCCGTGAAGGCCTGTCCCCTTGGCTGGGCTGGCTAGCAGGACTCGGTCCCGTGCCGCCGGGTGACACGGCATTCAGCCCTGGCACACAGCGGCAGCCAGGGCTGCCTCCCTGCTCTGCCCATACCCAGCTCGGTGCCAAAGCAGACCAGGAAGGCACCCGAAAGGGCACAGGAGCAGTGAAGGGTGAGAATGAAAATCAGCCTTGCCACCAACTTTTTCTGTAAATCTCTACATTACAGCACTAATTCATTTCATTTCATGAGCAGGCTGATTTATCGCAGGCTGGCAGCTCTGACACAGGTGACAGGAGCCCCAACCTTGCTGTGTCCCCCGGCATTCCACACTGCAGGAAAAGGTGTATGCGAGAGACAGCGACTCTGGACCTACAGAGTGAGGTTGCTGGGGCAGTAGTTCAGCGTTAACAGAAACAATCCTGGAATGTGAAATTCACTTTTTGGTGTGATTACACTGTCTTCGTTTCATGGAGAGCATTGGCATTTCATAAATATTATCTCTCAAACGTATTCACTGGATTAGGAAAAGAGCAAATTATTGTTAATTATGTTATCCTGAAAATATAACCATCAGACAAATTGCTGTATCTTCTATTTAATCAAAGTGTACAAACAGCAACAAAAATGTCCTTCTTGTTAAACTGAAAAGCCTCTCCTCATTCCAGAGCTGCTAGCGTTTTAGTATACATCGAAACATTTAACAATATGAAACTGTAACATATAATTGGCAAAATTAAACTATATTTTTATAGCTAAAGTAGCAGTAAACAAGCTTACATTGTGCTCTGGAAGGGCGGTAATTTTTTTTCTACTAGCATATCACCTGAACCTTAGATGTGCCAGACTATTGACCTCACTAGTTCTGCAGTCTGCCTCTAAAATACAGCCACTACACAATACTTGGGAAAGAGATAAGAAACAGCAATGCTGTAACACATTAAATAATTGTTACAGCATGATAAACTGAAAAAGAGATCAATTTTTTTTGACTTCTGGAAGGTATTAAATACCCTGCATTTATTCTCTTCCCAGATACTGGATGAACCCAAACTCAATGACCTCACTGAAAAAAAGAAACTCACTTTAGAAAACTGATTTGTTAAGGATAATAAACAGCAAACAGTAACTACCTAAGCTGCAATTTGTAGCTTCAGACCAGACCTAACTTTTTTGAAAGTTCACAGGAATAGTGACTGAACAACATCAAGGCCCACCATGAGTATACAACATTTAGGAAAACACATGCGGGGATACAAAACAGAGCTTTAGCTGAAATGAAGAGATGAACATCAGAGATCAGGGTTTCATTTTCAGACAACAGAATCACAAAAATGTTGTTTGAATTTAGTCCGACAGACTCTAAGATGATGTGCACCATGCCCTTTCCAGGGATGGGAATGGAGTTGATGAGTTCCCTAGGACCTCCACTTTCTTCCCTTTCTAAAAATATGGTATAACACTTGTTAGTCATCAGGAATTTGCTGGCCTCCCTCCCAATTACCATAATTTGTCAGACATTATATACCAACCCCACAAACACGTCAGCCTACTTTTTTGGGAATAGCCAGCTCCATGGATTTGAATACAACCACCTTCTGTAAGCAGTCCCTGACTTACTGCTCCTCTGGTGTTGGCTGCACTTCTCCTTCCCAAACTGCACTAATATGCACACAGATCAGGCTTTGCTTGTGAAGACTCAAGTTTAAAAAATCTCCATTACTTTTGCCTTTTCCTTTTACCAATGGACAAACATTTTTGCTGCATTTCCTTCTACTACTACAGTACCTTCTTGTTAGCTTTCATGTTTGTTACTCGTTTTTCTCCAGCTGGACTTTGATATGATTTTGGATTAATTACTTAGGTCAACGTTTTCACAGATGCCTACTGCTTTGGGTTAATAATTTGACTTGAAGGCAAGAACTGACACAAGCTTAGGATATAACTTAATTTGGGCGTTCTATGTAAGGAACCCAAACCCTTGAAACAAACAACAGACAGTGCAGTTGGAACTTGCGGAACTGGTGTGAAAATCCCCAATGGCACTGGCAGCTGGTTAACCAAAAATTCAGGCAGACTTAGCAGATACAGAGGTGTGATTTAGACTTACCAGATACAAAGGTGTGATTTACAGTGCCTCATGACAATGATTTCTGTGAAACAATTAAAGTAACTTCTAACTAGGGCCTCATTTCAAAACTGCATGTGAGCACTTGAACATTTCCAAAAGACACTGCAGCCAAATGTTTATACTTTGGGTGGTCCAAGATCACATATTCATTAACAAGGTCCTAACGTTCCTCAAAGCTGAGGAAATCAAAACAAAAAGCCTTGCTCAGGATGATCCAGCAGGTCAAGAGCTGAACTGGATGCAGACCTTTGTTCTCTTCCCAGCTCCTTCAATGGCACTGGAATGCATTGCTTGTATACCAAACTGAGAGCACATGTATTATTACAAAAGTATGAATTGCTAATAAAGCAAGCTGAGAAACATATGCAGACTAGGGACACACTGCAAAGTGAGACCACATTCTGTAGCTCTTCATGGATGCACAGTAAGCAAAAAATCCAAACCCCAAACAATAAACTAAAATAAACCCTGGAGTGGCATAAATCTGTGATATACCATGTACACATCTAATATTACAAACAATCTCAAGACTAAGGAACAAGATCCCAGTCAATCAGACAGAAGATACTAATAAGCATCAAGAACTACTTGAATTTAATTCAGTGTGTTAACTGGATCTCGGGAGGGACCTGTGAGTCAGATCCTCTTGCAGGGGAATCTCACAACGAGAATCTGAAAGGCGGCAGCAGCAGCACCATGAGAAATGTTGTATGGTACAGAGCAAGTAACACATGTGTGGAGATCTCATACAGGCTAACGTCAATCAAGCAGCAACTGGGGACAGAAGTGGCAGCAGTGCATACGGAAATGCTCTAGTGAGTCATGTTGGGAGAAACAGAGCAGATTAAGCTGTTAACTCACTTGCATACACATTTACTTACTCCTCCTAAAACCAACACACAGCAATAATAGTTGTCACAACTCAAAGCCTCCTTCCACAGTAACAGTGATTACTCAATGCTTCCAAACATTACAAGTTGGGAGACAAGTGATGCTAACAAACAAGCTGTCAGTTGTAATACATGGCATTAAAACCACCTGGTCAGAAAAAGACTAGATCTTTCTAATAGCACATAATGCTAAAATTATTAGAAATAATTTGTTAAGAAGACACTGTCAGGAATTTTCTGGCTAAAGACACTTTCATCTGAAAATGAAAATAGAACAAGATTTTTGATAGAAACATACCAATCTCAATTATACTGCCTTCTCAAAATTTTTTTTCATTTCATGGTGGAATTCTGTTAGCAAAAAGAGGGATCAATACTCACCTCACCCAAAACAGCACTAGAATAGACAAATCCCAGCTATGAGTCAGACAGACCAGTATCTCAAGGCTGATACGGGCAGGTGAGTAGCCTAGGCTGTGGGCATCAGGATACACCCCAGGCTGTTCTGCAGGTCCAAAGAGAAGGGCCTCAACAAGGAAACACATCCAACACTTGAAAAGGTGTTGGCTTTGTCTCAACGTAAAGCAGTTAAAGGCAAAAAATGACTTAATGACAAACAAAAACTCTCCTAAGATGTTCTTTTATTAACCTAATTCTTTCAAAGCCTAAAGCAGTTTCTAGTTATAGAAAACACCAGGGTAAAAACATAGGTTAAAATCGAAGATGTAGAAAAGCAGATAATCCAGCATCTACTTAATGCACAGTTTTTTGAAAAGACTATTCCACTCCTGGAAACACAGTATTAGACCTGGAAAGATCTGATCCAGCCTGTGTTCCCTATAACTCTCAAAGCCAAATCTCAGCTTTCACATTTGGGCAATTCCAATGTTTGGCCAACTCTTCAAGCCTACACAGGAAAACAGGGCAAGCCATGCTGCACATCAACACAATCTTACCACCTGTGTGCTTGGATCTGTCACAAGATGTTGGCAGCCTGCAGAATGTAATACAGAAGGCTAAATGCCCTCAAAATTGCTGTATGAATCTCTAATGGAATGCCATGTGGCAGATCTGCACACTATACACTAGAAACAAGAAAGGAAACAATAGAAAGGAAGAGTATTTAATTTAGCAGATTACAAGTGGACACATCTCTACTGATTCAGTCAGGAGCAACAAATGAATGAATTTCCAAACACCACGTGAGATTTGAAGAAACTGTATGTAACTTAAGGACATAAAAGTTTTCAACAGCAGCACTCTGCACTGTGAAGATTCAACTTACGCTTAAGTACCATGCTAAACCAGAAAGCTGATAATAGTGTCTGAAAAAGAGCTAAAGGATAAAAAGAGATCTCAGCAGACTTCAAAATTTCATTCTTTACAACTGTACCTCTGCACCACTGGTACTGCCTATCTTTCCAGAACACAGCTTTCCTGCCACTTATCCTACTCAAGGAAACCTGGATTGATCTGGCACTTCTATCAACAACTTCTGAGAGAGATGAATGTCAATGGCTGTTATAATGAGTAGAGATCTGGGTTAATCTTACAGTCTTTATAGCAGCAGAGACTATGCGCTGAATGTTTAGGATTGGTCTCTTAATTTTAACTACTGAATTTTATTTGTTAGTCTGACAAGGGAAAAAAAGATTGTGTGCTAGGAGGAGTACATAAGGGAACAACAGGGACACAGGGCTAGCCAGCGGTCCCAAGCCTGACCTAACCCTCTTTATGCTGTAAAACTATCAGGTATTTACATCTGATGACCACCACCTTTTCACGCAAGGCAACAGCAAAGGTTATGAGCAATGCTAGGAAGAGCACATTCTGGCAGGTCTAGTGAGCCTTTTCACCTAATAGGAATATATTCTATGTCACCATACTGACTAGTGCTGGCAACCTGTATTCAGACTTGGCAAGAGTCCACTGCCACCACTGATAGCTTTTTGAAGGGATTACACTCACTATAGCAAGACAGATGGATAATAATAATGAAATACAAAATTGCCAAGTGTTTCTTTCAGCCTTTTCTAGTCTGTCTATAGGCACAAAACACCTCCAGGCTCAGTGGTGGCAGTGGTACAGAGCACTATACACTTTCCCTAGGAATCAAACATTTTGGAATCTCTCTAATTGTCATGCTTTGCCCAATATTCAGAATCAGGGCAGGTTTCGCTTCATGCAGACAAATATCTGCTAATGTTTCCCAATGAACTCTGGAAGATAGTTTAAGATATTATACCTGCTCTGAGCAATAGTTTATCCTGAACAGTGAAGTGATTCTGTCTGTTGCTCTGTTTTATCAGACTAAAGCCATAAACGCTCTCATTACAAAATTTGCTTTTAGCACTTGGAGAGCTGAAGGTTGGGATCCCAATTATGGTGATTTGATGAAGAAACAGCACTCACAGAGAGCAATATAAACAATGTGATGACAAAAATTCAGGGTTCAAAGCAAAGGTTCAGTAGGACAACGGCTACACCACCACACATAACTGTGACACAGGACTGCTGGATTCTGAATACAGAGCTGTGAGCAGTCCCTTAACATTGCCAGTCTTCTGATCAGCTATCTGTAAGACAGCAGAAGAGCTGTCACAAAAAACCTCATTATTTGATGGAGAGCTGAAGACTTTTACCTGAAACGTGTTGCTGAAGCGCAAAGCATTAAATTATATATGGCTAAACCATTAGCATAACTTCATTCCTCTACCAGCTTGTCTTTCTATCTTGGTGAACTTCTCACTCTACCTACTCCCATCCCCAGGATAAAGTTTACCAGCAGCCAGAGTACCTAAAATCAACATCTATATCCATAATTTACTTATCTGATTGTTACTGCTTGAAATTGATGTATGGAAATTTACTTTCTGAAATTGCAAGGGAGATATGGGCCAACTTCCCATTCTGCTTAAAAAATAATTAAAAAGGAAGAAAAAAAAAGTGTGCGTGTGTGTGTGAGACTTTTAGGTAGGTGAGAGATTTCCACATATTTCTTTAGGTATTTCTCTTTAAGTGTTTTACAGACATTGCTGAACTCAGCCTTACAGCACCTATACTTGACAGGTTATAGTCTACAGCAGAAAGCAACAAGTATGTTTTCAGCAGCTATTTGATCTTTTAAAATCAGTTTGATTTGACTCACATAGTACCTGCTCCATGTGTGTTTCCTGCAAGTATAATTATAAATACATTTACTACTACAAATGGTCCTGGAAGAGCAATTTTAAAAGAAACAGCAGAGTATTCATATTAAAAACATTTAAATATTCAAGGAAATACGGAGGGAAATACAAAACCCTTTCTTAGATTATTTTCTGAGTCAAGCTGCTTTACTTCCAGTGAGCTGGACACTGATAAGCACCTGTGTAATACGCTGTACTTGCATCACAGATTGGGCAGCCACATTTCCTCTACAAAATTAAATTCCATAGTTTCATCACAGTATGTCTTCAGTACAGTGTTAATTAAGATGTCCTCATTCACACCTGAGCTCCGAGATTAACCTGTTTCAGATGGGTAACCTCATGGCAAATCAACACTTGAGTTACTCATTCTGCAACAGTGCTTCACTTTCACCCTTGTTTCTCCAGAATTTTGGGGGCTTGTATCTTGACAATATGTGGGACTGCAAGTAAATTGAGTGGCTCAGATCCTCTGCCAAGCAATAGTGAAGAGGAAGAAAATTCACTTTCCTTTTGAATACAGAGGCAGGGTATCTTGGCGTGCCACTGTGTCTTGCAATCTCATAGAAGAAAAAGGAAAATTAACTACTTTCATTTAATTAGAGAGTGTTTCACTGGTTTGCTAGAACTGTTTCTGGCTAGCAATAAAGTACTTTGCAAATCTCTTTCAGCAAGAAGTATTTTGAAAATTCACTGATAAGGCTATGCTGTAATGTTACTAAAATGTTAACGATACTGTTAACATAAGTTTAATGCAAATATAAATGAAGGAATGGTGCTGCTGATGTGGATTAGATATCCTACCATCTTGATGCTACATCATTAAGGTACAAATGCGAGTAGTACATAAGATTTGAGGAGCAAACTTTATGCAATGCTTCTTTGGAGTCTTCTCCAAGGCAACTACATCCAGTACCCCATTCTGCCAGGCCACAACAAAGCTGCACAGGTAAGACAATGGAATGTTTCCAGAAAGCTGTAATTACAAGAGTGGAATGAAACCAATGTTAACTGCATCTCTTGACTTCTAATATCAGCCTGGGCCTTCTGTAAGTTCAGAGTCATTAGTCAGTCAAAGTGTTAAGATGATACTTTCACCCCATCTAATCTTAGCCAGCCTGTCTGCCAAACTGAAGAACCTTCAAACAAAACACCATTTCTTCCTCTGCTTTTTATATAAGCTCATGCAGAAATTGGAAACAGGACCCCATTCCCCATAGACTCGAGTTTTCTGCAGCTTAACAGGGCAAAGAAAGAACTAGAAACTTCACTGACATACTACTTTTGGAACTACTGTTGTCTCTAAGACTTTTCAATTTATACACCTAGCAACTAACACACTAAGAAAAAGAATTTATCCCTTTCTCAATTTCACACATATTTGAAGCCAACTTCCAAAGTGCAAGTACATATCAATGATTTCATTCAGAAATCAGAAATGGAAACTGAGGTGTGCAGTCAGAGCCAACTGAACAGCTCAGGGATAAGAGCTGGAGGCTGTTTCTTGACAGCATAAAAGGAGCCAAGTGGTAGATCATTGTCTCTCCACTCAAAGGTGGACAGAAGATGAAGATGGAACACTTCTTCCTCTAGAAAGGAAGTTAGAGGAGGAAGAGAAAAGTCATCATTCTAACAACACAGAAATAGTTTTTGGCTAGCAACATGTTAATACAGAAATTCTCAATGATATTTTAAACCTTCTTCCAAATCGTTGTGAAGACAACTGTGACCTCCTGCGCAAGGTCATAAAATTAATTGCAGTGTAAGAAGGTAATGAAAATAAGCAGCTTTCCAAACACAGACACCTCCTGGGTAGACAGAGGGGAGTAGATGAAACAACTCAAAATTTTTAGGCATGATAGGAAAAACGTAATTTGCACTCAGAGCACAAATACTGTTATGTGGTAATATCCAACTTCTACAACATGAGGTCTGTAAATTCAGCATGGGAAACCACCCCTTATCCAGCAAGTCTCATTTTCACTCTGGAATACCTTTTTCATTTAAGCACAGTGAAAGTGAAGAGATTCACATATTCGACTACTATTAGTGTAACCCAAACTACATGTGTAAGTCCATCAAGTATCCTAGGGTCAACTGACTCATCATTCTGTGAAAGCATTAACTTAAATTTATAAGGTAGAACTGATATAATCAGATGAATAAGATCTTGATTCTGCTTACAGAAGAAACACTAACTGTTATCTTTCTTCCCTCGCTCTGTAATACGCATAATTCTCATTTGAAATAATAGCTGAATTCGCAATAATAATTTGTAATGTGAAATACTGTTAATGTGTTTCCTCTGAGAGTTCCTTTTCCAGAACATAGTAGAAACCACTTTTATTGCTCAAGTTTTCATTACAGAAATGCCATAGTACATATATCTTTGGTCCCCCATGTACCTTGCTACAGAGCATGACAAGCTAATGACAAGGCTTTTTTTCTGCCTCCTCTGCTACCCTCCTATTTTTACTATCATCAGCACACCAATATTTAGATAGATTTACTTTGGAGCAAATAGTAAATGACTAGGAAGCTGTTTCCATTTCTCATTCTCATTCTGATTAATGAGAGGAGGAACACTCCCTCCCTTCCTTCTCCTTCTCTGGCTGAAAACATATTGAGCTTATGCCTCTTCTACACCATTAAAAAATAATTTTAGAATTGCATTCCCTAGCAGATGGATGGGACTTGCATAATAACATTGATGGCTTTTCCAAAAGGAATAAGGATCAGCAAAGCCACCCTTCAGCAATCATTCCAGGATGAAGGATGTAAGAAGATACAGTACCAGACTGTTGAAACAAAGTCAGAAAGCAAAAAATATGTGCACATGCATGTGTATGTGTGTGTGCCCCACACATACAAATCAGTGTGCAAGCCCATAAACAAAAAAATCCCTCACTCTACATAAAGTCAAGCAGAAAGAAAAAGAGAGAAAACAGTAACTTTTAGGAAATGGGAGAGAAAAGACCAGTTCCTGTATCTAGTATGATGCACATGTGAGGAAGGCACAATGAGGAACAAAACCAGGAATATCATATACAGAAAAGAGCAAACATCCACCATAGTTCAGCAAGTACTGAGAGTGGCCCAGAAACAAGCCTAGAGAAGCTTCTGGGCTAGATGAGCTGTGAACAGCAAATTTTTATGATGCTTGATGTCTCCAGTTTTCAGGAACACAAGGCTTTCAAATCAACAGGATGACCAAAAACATCGGTCTCGTCGCCAGCTTTTCTTCCTTACAAAGACAACCTGTGGATCTTCAACTCTGATAACTATCCTGGTCAAAAAGGGTAACTGTATAAAAAGACAGTCAATTAAGGCTAGGATATGTCTTTGCCCCTAAAGAACAGCCTGAACTTTCCAAGAGGATGTTTAAAATACCTTTCTGAGGTAAAAAGGCATAAAAAGCCATTTTACACCTAAACAGTGAAAAACCCCACAAACCCAAAGCACTCTCACTAGGGCTGTCACAGACAAGGAACAGCAAACACAATACTTTCTGATGGATAATTGAGCAACAGCTGAGTAAAGAAGTTATTAGTTATTAACCTGCAAAAGTTATTACCATGGCTTGCTGTGCCAATACTGAACAGTTACATTACAATGAATGTTGTTTGTAAAACAAACTCTATTATCAGTCAGTAGAGAATAACTGAGCACAATCATGGCATAAATTATTACAGAAGTTTACAAGCAGAAGTCATTAAGAAAAAGTCAATACTGGGAAAATGCAGTCACATTAGTCCTAGAAACAAAACAAGTCACTTTGAAATCTACCAATTTGACAGACAACTTATTTTTCACTCAATAATTAATAAACTTGTCTTACACTACGGTGATTTTTCTCCACAAAGTAACTTTACTCTTCAGTCTGAGAAAACATGGGACTTTTTGGCTTTGCTATTACTCTTCTTTAACTTCAAGGAACCCAAAGAATTTGTAAAGTAGCATCACAGTTGCAATTATAAAGCGAAATATGGGTAATCGTTTATCAGCGTGTTTTATTTTGCTTTATATAGCTGACCTGTAGTGTTTCACAGAGTCAGTTCATCATTCCGTGGCACTCCCTTATGATACTGGTATAGCACAGTCCTACAGAGACACTCAAATGGTGCTGTTATTCCTCATACAAAGTTTTCCCATCAGCACTCATGATGATGCTCCTCAAGTCATGCCACTTCCACGGCACACCGCACCGTGGCTGAGGAAGACATGCTGTCTCATCAGAGGGATAAAGAACAATCCTTGTGGGAAAGGACATACAAACTTTGGTACACATGAACTATGGCAGCAAAACAACACCCTCTGTAATCCTGAACAGGTAGCTAAGGAGGTATTGGGGGTCAGTCCAATAAACCAGTATTTCACCTAGTTTGCCCTAAGGGAAAACACTTCATCAAAATTGAACTTCTCCTATGAATAGTTCTGATTTCATGGAAGGTACAGTATCTGGATAAAAGAAATCATGTGATTGTCCTAAATTACTTCCAGCTTTTCAGTTGGATACAGCATGCTTCATTCCTGCTTTTGCCTCTTCCATGATATCCCTGAGGCTCCATTCTATACCAGGGGTTTCACTTTTTCCAAATGGCTATTTCCTTCCTAAGTCCAGCTTCAAAAGAAAGGGAGAACTCATTTCACCGACTTGCAACATCTCTGCCAGAACGTAAGCAATGCACAACACATTCTGTATTCTGGAGCTAAAATGTAGCATACCCATTGCAGTTAAGCCTACAGCTCTGTCAGAAAAGGAAAACTAACGTGACAGTCACCACACATACAAAAAAAAAAAAAAAAAAAAAAAAAAAAAAAAAAAAAAAAAAAAAAAAAAAAAAAAAAAAAAAAAAAAAAAAAA
>JAVJGJ010000032.1:29277407-29296803 GCA_035590215.1 Microhierax caerulescens | reverse complement strand
GATCTTTAAAAAAAGCAAAAATAACGTCACATTCACAAAAAATAAAAAAAAAAAAAAAAAAAAAAAAAAAAAAAAGAAAAAGAAAAAGAAAAAAAGAAAAGAGAAGAACCAACTAAAAATCATTCCATTCAAGTTGACTGTGGAGGCTGATAACTCAACTGAAAAAAAGCCATCAAGATTTTGCAATTTTAATTTCTCTGTTCATTGAAGCTTTCTACTTTAAGGCAATTAAAGCTAGGCATCAAAGGCACATGAAATCGGGATTGGATAGTGATTAATTTGGGAAAGAAATATTCACAATTCAGTTAGACACAATTCAGTTAGACACAATTCAGTTAGACACAATTCAGACATCTGTGTCTTAGGCATGGGGAGTGTTAATGCAATAAGGAGAGCTGGGAGTGGCACGGGGAAAAGAACATGGAAAGAGTATGTGCAATGCCTGTCCCCTGCAGGGTAGAAATGTATCTGCCATGAGCTGCTCGTGATGAGAGCAGGAGCAGAGGCACAGCTAGAATTTTTCTAGGCTATGAACAATTATTATTTTTTTTGTCTCTTAACTTTGCCCCTACAAGTGTTTCTGCATTGCAACAAATGCAGAATCTAGAGTTTTTGCGTATGCTGAAATTCAGCAGATTAATGCCTGCTCCTCAAACAGCGCTAGGCCACTCACCTGAGGTGATGGAGATACTCATTAACATCTCTGCTGGAAACGATTCCTTTGACTCTGAAAATCCAGGCATCAACATTATTTGTCCCCATTAAAACCTGCACTCTAGTAAAAATAATGCCATAAATGCAGTGCCACTCAGCCACACTTCTGTTGAACACCAACCTCACTAATGAGTTGCTAGATTATCCCTTTAATGCTTGAGTGTGTCCATCTGTATAGTACCACCTACTTCAGCTGGGTCTTGATGTTTTTAAGAGTCCTTCAGATCACTTGATGAAAGCGCTGCTGGAGAGCTACAGCATCACTTGCTTCATTTGTGTGGCTCATTCTGTGAAAATTCACCCCGGTGAGGCCGGTTTGCGAGCCTCTACCCAGCTGACGTTTGTGTACTCTTGGCAGAGATTTTCCTCCAGAGGCGGCCGATGAATTGCCCGAGGTAAGGTGCCCAGTGCTCCCCCTGGGTGGTGGCGGTCATACAGGGATAGGGATTAAGCAGTTACCTCTTATTCTGCCTCTTCCTGTCCTTGTGGTGGCCCCGCTTTTTCCTCCTTTACTAAACAAGCTGTTTTTCGTGCCCCTTTATTCTTGTGCATATACCTGTATGTATATGTCGGTATGTGACTGATACCGACACAGGTTGGTCCCCATAATCATGGCCCAGTTTCCAAACCCCAACAAAACAGGAGTGCAGCCCTATCCCATTATTCCTAGCTGCACTATGGCAGTGGCCGGCCTGCTTCGAACACTGATTTTCTCACAGCAAGTGCTTCAGGCCCCACAGAACACTCAGCTAAGAGCATCCAGGGGGAGCTGAGAGGCAGGGGCTGGGACAGGCAGTGGACCACAGCTCTATCCCAAAATCCAACTACAAGCAGGCACGACCAGCTGTGGGCACGCCAAAAAAGCCACTCTTTGGACCCAGAACATGTGAAGAAGAAATATTCCCGAGTCAAAGGCAAGCAGGACAGGAGCAAGAGACAGGGAGTAAAGATGGAGAGAGAGAATGAGACTTGTTGAGGAGCTGGAAGGCTTGCTTAGAAGAAAAGTCTAGAAGACAAAACTAGAAGGGAAGAGTATATTCAGACAGAGAAAGCAGGGAATGAGTAAGCCCTGGGAATAATTGAGAAGAGATAAAAGAGCTGATGGAAAAACAGAAATTCTGTCACCCAAGACAACACCACTCTCCCTGTTTTCAAATTAAGAACTCAGTAAAATTACATAGGGTTTTTTTTTTCCTTTCATAATAGAATACTGACAGCAAGCAGTAAATGAAAAGAAAGCAAGATGTTCTCGAGAAAAAAAACATTTAAAAATTGATAGTGGTCTGATTGTTGATAAACACTGAAGTTGATGGTATCTGTCATTGTCTGAACAGGGCTGTTTTACCAGGCATTGTCAACTGCAACTGCCTTGATACTGGCAATCAAAATCCCCCATCTAAAACAGAAATAGTTAAGAGCAAAGCCAATTCCCTTTCAAACAGTTCAGATACATGCCCCAGCCTTGACCTGGAGAAATTGCCTAAAGGAATGAAAGGAGCCCAAGTTCTCAGACAACTGCCTTTAAAAAAAGGAAATCAACTTGTGTCATATGTTATCGAGAGACCTCTATAGAAATGAGCCTCTGAATAGCTCATCTGGCATGAAATAATAACAAATTGCAATCACCAAGGTTTTGATACGGATCTGGATTGTCAAAAGCATTAGCCCACAGTTCCCACACCACAGCCTCCTGAAAGACAGGCATTTAGAAAGGAAAGGAGCCAAGATGCAAAAAACAGTTGCTAGATTTGAGAACAGTGTCTCCATTCAAACTAAGACAATATCCAGATGGAACATCTTGCATTTTTGTTTTCTGGTGTGTTAGCACATTTAGCTAGACACTCTTAGGTTGTTTAACATCCTGAAAATAATCAGGTCATCCATTGCTCTTAATGTACTGATAGCAATCTTCTAACTAAAGTTATTTGAACATCTCTGAGCAAGCACACTGCACAGGGAGCTTTTTCTACACTTTGTATTTTTGTCCTGCTGAAGAAAATCAGATTATTTGGCTTCTTTATTAAAAAGTATTTCAATGTAAATATTTTGATAAAATCTTCCCCTTAGTGTAATTTTGTTCTATTATAAAGGCATCATAATAACTGGCCACTGATCTGAGCATGAGAGACAGCTGAGTTTGTCTCACTTACTTTACCTCTTGTATTCCTTGCTAGATGAAGCAAAGTTATAGAAACTTCATTGCCTCATGAAAGATTTAGGCTTGCACCGATCTTCTGCAGTCTTATCCTCATGTGAAGTTCATCAGGGATGGCAGACAGTGCTGCTGGTTCAAGTCCCAGTTTAGAATTGCTATGCCTTGTCAAAAGAAACCTTATGCATCTCTGTGGCCTCAATTCATCAGCATGAATGGCATGCCAATCCAGGGATGATCAGGAAAAGCTCCAATTACATTCACTAAACAAACTTCACTGCTGCTATTTCCAATAGAAAATCTTATTTAGTCAGCTTGATATAAGAGGAAAAAAATATAAGGTTATGGACTGATGTTTATAAAGAGCTGGCAACTGCACTCGGGGACTCAGAGAATTTAATGTCCATAAAGGAACACAGATGAACACAACCCTTGTAAAAAAGGTAGGGAAAAGGCAAGTACTTTTAAAAGCGATGGGAAGGACTGTTCATTTCTGTGTACAAGACACCAAAATGCTACTGTGCAAGCCATGAATGTTTATGGCTTTGTTATACTGATCCATTTTAAGAAGAAGCATTACTCAGCACGGTGTGGGGAAAACCCTCCTGCCACAGTGCACATCAAGAAATAAGCAGTATAAAGCGGATCTGACAACCCTTTCTGAAACCTGTGCCTTTGGTGTTGGTGTCAACCCAAAACCATGTTTTTGCCAGACTAGCCGCTGACATTAACCGTTTGCCACTGTCAGTACAAAAAAGCCCTGTGACAATATTTTGTTACAAGGATATAATTTCTACTGTACCAGATGTGTGCCATAGAAAACAATAAAATTGCAAAGCAAATAAAGGTAGCTGTTTGACAGAAAAATGACAGAAAAATGCTTTCAGGCATTAGCAATACTATTCAACAAATATGGTACGTGAGTTCTAAATTCTTCTGAAGCTCTGCAAAGTGCTTCACACTGGTGTCAAACACTGCAGTCATCACTGTATTCCTGCAAGAAGAAAGTCTGTTCAGTATTTTCCTCGATCACTGAGAAGAACCCCAAGCCTCCTCCACCACTTACAGCAAGCCCCAGAATCTAAATAGTTTCTTAGCCTTCATTTCCTTAAATTTTCTAATTAGGAAATTTTTGAGAATTAACTTGCAAATTCCTGCTGAATAAATCTTTGATTATTTTTTTTTTAATATGCAGAAGTAAATTGTAAGCTAGTGGTCAATTTTATCAGAGTTCTTTCTTCTTCCTTGAGTGGCAAACATATGATTTACAAGCACTTGAGAATAACAGGCACCATTTTTGGTGAGGCAGCAGTATGGACAGTGTTAAGTCTTGCAAGGTTATCAGCACTCACTTAGTAATTTCTCTCCGAATTTGAAGGAAGGAATACTACCTTGTATATCTTCTATAGTACTTACTAAGGCAGGGTAGATTTGCCTTGGATGAGAAGGAGACTCTTAAGCATTAGCAAGGAAAGCCCCAAGGGAATTGTGCGCAATGACAAAACCACACTCCAAGGTGGGACAGCCGCAGAGGAGGCTGCACAGAACTCAGAAGGTTTTTAAGGTCAAAAATAAGTAGGAGATACAGAAAGGAATTATACCGCAAGCTAGTTATAAAACTTTGCAACAGCAGAACATCAGAGAGCTTAGCTTGAGGGGAGCAGAAAAATAACCAGAAACAAGGCTGGCAATATGAATGAGGTGCATCGCCTAGTGTCTGGAAACAAATGTTGGAAGCATTTTGGCTGCGGGAAAGCATACTTGGACACTATGTAGCAAAGGATCCTAAAGAGACCGCTTGCAATTCTATATACCAGAAGGGACACCTAAATGAAGAAAAGAAAGATGATAAAATGAAGTGTGTGTGCGTGCTCGGGAGCAGAGGCTGGCTGGGTAGTGTGTGTAGTCTGTGCCACCTAGTAACTGTCTGATAATACCTGTAAGAAGATGAGGAAGAGTGATGGGCTGTTTGCTTGATTAGGTCTTAGGAAACTGAAACTCATCCTGGCATGTCTACGCTGATTGGAAGTGCAGCATGGGCTACCGTCAACATGGGGCTGTAAAGATTAGTTTGGGATGATTTTTAAAAATTGAAGGAGAAGCCTCAGGTAGAGAAGAAAATAAGTTATCTATAAAACAAGGGAAAGAAGTAGAAGGAACGAGAGTATGAGAGAAAAAAAAAAAACCAAACCCAGACTTTGGAAAGTGAGAATGACATAACAACGGAAAAGAGGAGCCTGCAAATTAATTCTGAAGGACACAATGTATAAAAATTTAAGATGACAGATTCTTTTGCCCAGGATTTGGACAGTATAAAAGTGGGATTAGGTTGCTCAGCGTGGTCTGAAGAAACTGTTTCAGCCATGTAAGAAATAATTTATATTAAGAAATCTTTAGTTTCAAAAGAACAAATACACAAACCAGCCACCTTAAAGGATGCCCCAACTGTTACTGTGGTCAGTTTGGCATCATTCCTACAGGGTCAGATGAGCCAGCCTCTGGTGTTTCATGCACAGAAGCAGCTTCCAGAGCTCAAGGAGGTCACCAACAGGTGCTGTGATTATTTAAGAAGTTACAAGGACTCTTGTGCCAGCGCACACTGGGCATCCAGCTCACCATCTTAGCCCTCCTCGGCTACAGTGCGTTCAGCACTTCATTAAAAGCAGCAGAAAAGGCTACTCCACTAGGTATCTATAAACTTGAAATCTTACCCTGAAAAATAAGTTCATTTTGATTCTACTGCTCCATTCTCTACACAATAAGTAATTTGTTTATGTAGTAAGCCAAATTTTTGTTTAACAAAAATTTTCCCCATTTGCTACTGTTATTTCAACTTTAAAATGGCTTTTTTTTCCTTGTCCTTTTTTATAATTGTAATTAGAAGTAGACTGCACAACTTTGACCTTCCCGTTTGCATTTGAACCTGGCAAACATCAATAAAAGGCAGCACTGCCACCTAATAACTGTCTGATAATATGTATTAAAAGATGAGAAAAAGTACTTCCCTCTGCTACTGCCCAAACTGATTTCCAATCAGTTCAACTGGAACAGTAATCAACTGCTTAAAAAAAAAAAAAAAAAAAAAAAAAAAAAAAAGTAACTGCAATTATTCAATATTGAATTTATGCTGATTGGCTTTGGTTGGTTCAAGAGGTCATGCAGTACTGTTGCTTCACAATATGATATACCACAATAGTGAAAGGCACTCAAAATTCAGTTTCTGGTAATATTAATATATCATTCTTTGTAATAAACAGTTTGCTTCCATATACACATCTGTAAAAGGAAATAAACTGCTACAGTCCAATCTCAATTGACAATACAGTAGATCCTTTTGGAGCAGTTTGAAGCTACTGCTTTGTTGTACTTGAGGTGAAATGCAGAAACAAGGCACGCTCTAAAGCAAACTATTGCTGCAGAAAATCTACAAAAAGGATTGAAGTTTATCTCAAGAAATAATATAGCATTTCAGCAGCAGCAAAAACACCAAGAAGTTTACAGCAGGAGCATACAGACATGTACCTACCTCTAGTACTAAAGTGACAACTTAATCTACATAATCTAGTGCTCAGGTGGGATGGGAAAACAATCTATCCACATCTGCAGGCTTTTGTATATCAGGTTCATACTGTTTCATAAAGCTTTGAAGGGCCCCATTTCACCTGATGTGTTCTGAAGGGGTTTGAGTAAAACCTCCTCATCCACTGGAAACAAATTAGCAATGAACTTCTCAAGGTGCCACTACCAACAGAGTTAAAACTTTCTTCAGATCCAGGCTCGAGATACTAAAAGAACCAAGGATTTGTTAGGTGGAGATGAAAAACTTTTTTCCAAGTACAAGCAGCTGCTATGAAAAGGACTGACTCCCCACAGGTATCAAGGACAGTATCTTTTGAAAACGGAAAAGGAAAAGGGACCCTTTTTTTCCCCTCTCTCTCTTTTTCTTCCTTTGCATTTAACTTCGCAGACTGAAAGGGACTAAAAGTTGTCTAGTAGATAACAGCACGGGAAAAGTTTAAGTGCTAATTTTCTGTCTAGAAAACTGGTTTCCTCTCTAAAAGTAAGGATTAGCAGTGCCTCATCACTAAGGCAGGACAGTTTAGTTTGTAATGAATCTCTAAATCCAGATTATTTTCCTGGATTACCTGAATTTCTCGAATGTATAATTTAGACTGAACGACTTAAACTCCTAGTTTAGAATTCTCAGAGAGTAAATGTGCTATAAATTTTTGAGACATATTTTGATGCATAAAAATGAGTTCAAATGCCCATATGAAGTACCCCAAATACACACACTTTAGTCTTTGTTCTCCTTATATTGTAGTCCAGGCATTTACAAAACAAAGGCTTGAATTTAGTAAAGTGTTTTTTTCAAGAAGGAGGAAAAAAACCTCATCCACAAAAAAAAGCCAAGAAAATTCATATTACTACTAACTTGAGAAAAGTACTTTAAAGGTTAAAGGGTTCCAGGAAAGTAAATTCCTTCTACTAAGCCCATGGTCTGTGAGACAGACTAGTGAAGCTACTGGAAAAGAAGGAGGGGAAAAAAAAAAAAAAGAACAAGAACAGGAACAACACTAGTACAAGAAGAAACCTTCAGACTTCAAGCCCCAAGGTCAAATGTGACAGATGCTAGTGATTCCTTCATATATTTTTCTTGACATCTATCAATGCAATCAATCTGAAGTAAAGTTGTAGATGCCAGAAAGGGAATAGCCTATCATGATTTGTAGTAACCTTCAAAAACAGGTGCTTTGTCTCTGTTGGAAATGCTCCGTGCAGAAATGTACATGTACCTACTAAAGTACCGGCTATATGGAACAGCAGTGTTTTATGGCTTCCTTCCTCATGCATGCATCTTCAGATCTCAGGTTTTATTTAAGAGACACTTTTTACTTCACACATTTACACAGAAGTCTTCAGGTGAATCTCAAGTTTCGTTAAGGCTCTAGAATAGTCTATAGAGGTCCTACTCAACAGCTCAAAAATCACATATGCCCTGCCAAGTAATTTTGTGTGGTTTGTATAGGTATGCATAAGTCAAAAGATGTATTAGTTCAGTACCAACAACACTATTCAGGGATTCTACTGTCCACGCCACCTAAGCGTTGCTGACAGAACAGATCATGTTGATCTGTCAGTGCAACAGCTTTAACCTCCCTTTGCCTCTAAAGCATCCCAAGGATTTGTAGAAAGAGACAGAGTGCCACTAACATAAAGCAGTTACAAACTAAAAAGACACAAAAATATCCCAGAGAAACCACCCTGCCCTTTTCTATAGAGAAAAAGCAGCAACATGACAAACAGGCAGTGTGCCCAGCTCATGCAGGAAACGTGGGACAGATGTCAGAAGTGAACTCAGTCCAGTACTTCAAATGTTATCTTTTGAATCTACATCTGAACAAGGCTGGCATCCTGGTAGTCGTGCTGAAGTAGCTGATTTGAGGATCTTTCCTGCCTCATATCTTCAAGGAGGCCTCAATTACCTTCAGTCATGTGAACACTATTAAGATTCATTTGCTACATTATTTTGAGGGGCAAGAAGATGATTGTGGAATTAGTGATGAGGAAGGTCTACAATAAAAGACCAAACTGAAGTTACGTCGTCATTTGCTGTGGGTTTATAAAAAAAATTGGTTTGATATAAAGCATATAATACTGCAACTTACCATTAATAGTGCAGGTAGAGATGTAAAATAATAATGGTAATTAAAATGAACATTCCTATTTTTGTCCTTTTCTAACTCTAACTTCTCTGAAATTCGCAGCTCAAAAGAAACAAAAGTCAATCCTGTATTACAAACTCAGACCTTGTTGACAAGTTTTGCTTTGTTTTCCCCACACTACTAAAACAGATTTAGATTCTTATGACCTTTATCATTATAAATTTAACAGATGGCAAAACAAATAAGAGGTGAAATGAAATCAGTGGCCACAGTGACAGTCTGAAAAGCACCCAGAAGTCAACATTCAAATTGTGGCAATAACTCTGCTTTGCTAAATAACCAATATGCTACCTAAATGTACTTGCTGTCTCCTCACCTCCAGTAACAGAAAAAAAGGAAGTTGATTAAATAGCAACAAGAAAGGATTGTACAGAGCACCACAGGAGCAGACAAACTGCGAGAGACAGTACCCACATCTAGGGGCATTTGGGATAAATCAGAAAGTGCTGTGCTCCATGGCAGGAATTGTAACAACTCTTCTGCCATTTCAAAGGATCAATAGCACTGCACTGATTCTCTCTCTGTATCATTTGCAGGTGCTTGTATAACACAACTGAATTGCAAGAGATGCCAGAAGAGATTAACCATGCCAATAACACATCCACAAAGTCAGATCATCTAGAAATTCTATCATGCAACAAATCTAATTCTAACAGAATACAGTAATGGGTTGTCCCTCTAGAGGAGTCTTATCGATTGCTTAGAGAAGGTCTAACCAAAGGTGTTTGAAACCCCATAGATTAAATACAGAGTAAGACCCTTCTGCTCTATATATATATCTGTTGAACTGATAAACAAGGACATAATTATCTTCTGAATGGTAAGCATTGTTGTAAACATTATATAGAAAAGTTACTACTGCATTTGGCAAAGTTTCTGTGTGATACAAAACAAGCATCCCTTTGCCAGCCTCCAGTGTTTCATCACTCAGGAACCATTCACAGCTATCACTTCTGGCATATTCTTCCTGGGATCTGCTCCATCTGCCCTATCCTACTGCTATGTAATGCATCTTACATTAGCTAGCTTTCCTATGTGCAATAGATCAGCTGCAATAAAATATGTCAAGTAAGAAAATAAATACGTGTCTTCCACACAACAATTTCTGTAATGACTATGCATCACTATGGAATTGGTACAACTCTACTCCACAGGCTTGGGGTACTTTTTTCTAGGGCAGATAAGACCAGAGGAGCAAACAGAACATCACTATTCTGCCTTTGAGTCTTTATGCATGCCGAGTATCCATCAAAATCACGCCTGGTATTTTGCACACAAAGACAACACAGTTGAACCCTGGTAACAAACAAATATTTGGTGCCCTGCTGCCTCTACCTAATAAAATTTCATAGCTTTACATATATTCTACTTAAAATCAGCTCCAAGTGCTGTCAACTGAAATCTTTGCTTGCCTGGTTTCACCCTGGATGAAATAGCAACACCCGACAGCATCTACTTTCTTCCCTTGTAAATGTTGGTGAACTGTGAAGACCTTGTAAGATATTAATATATGTAACTCAGGTTATGCACTTTAAAAAGAAAAAAAAGAAGGGTAAAAAGATAGTGACACTGTGCATTGTCCAAGATATGAGAAAATCCACCCTGAAATTAATTCATTGCTTTACCACACTTCAGGTGCATTTGTTTCAATAAAACATACTCTTCCTCCTATGAGTGAGATTTTAAGCAATGGCATGGACTCACTACTGCACATACAACTACACACACTTTATACCTCGTTTGCAAAACAGTATGTAAAGTGCATAGAGTCAGTGTCACCTGTGAAACTTTAGTGGTTTTATTTCTAGCACATGCTCGTCACCGAGGAATTAATTACCCTGCACCCAGAGCTAAAACCCATATAAAATTTTAGAAATATTTTGGTTGTAGCATGATCAAAGAATTTGTTCCAAAACAGTACAATTCTTTGTAATTTCCAAGAGAAAGTAAAATATTAAACAGAAAAGATTTCCACTGCAGGGTTGCTAGTTCATTTAAGAGCTTTATTGAATTATTCTTGACTTCCAATCAGGTACTCTCAATTCCTATTTAAAGAAAAAAAGATTTTTACAAAAGTGAGATTTGCATGTTTTGTTATCAGAGCTGGGATAGTCAAATATTATCACTCCCAACAAAGGGCACAGGAGCACTCAAATTTTGGAATGAAGGTTCAGGGCCAATTATAAGAAACCGCTATCCTATCATCTGTGGCTGCAGTCTGTGGGTTGATACTTAACTATCCCTGTGTGACATTTATGCGGGCACAATATCAGAGCCTTTCTGCATTGCTGAGCTGGGGGAAGAGCTACTGCCTCTTACAGTGAAGAGACAAGACCAGAGGGGGAAAAATGAGCCAGCCAGTTACTCTAACTGTGAAGCTGTATAGCACACAGGGTACCAAGGAGTCAGCCATACAAAACTGAAAGCCACAGGCGCATCCTTACTACCCTACATGCAACAGAAATTTTGTTGGGGAGCAAGCTACGCTTCCTGCCAGCGTACCGGACAGGCAAGCTAAAAGCAAAACCACCCTCTTCAAAAGCACAGACCCTCTTTACTGTGATGACAATCTCCATCTGCAATGCACAGCTGAGTAGTCCATATTACCTCCAGCAGATGGCAAAGGTACTCATTTGTTATTGTCGTTAAAGTGATCTTTCCCTTCCCTTCAAGGCTCCTTACATTTGGCACTTGCCCTGTGCTCCTGGTGAGTTCTGCCTGCCCACAAAGCCAAGCTTAGAGTTCCTCCATGCCGTACAGCAAAGCATTTTGCACACAGCAGTATTCTCTGCAAGTGCCAAGGAACAGTGACATTGCCAATGCAGAAGGCACTTCGCACAAAGCATGTTTATTAGCTGTGACATAGAGCACAGCATTTGCAAAGACCTAAGGAAGAAGACAGCTGCTGCAGCTCCCCTAATTACCTTTCCCCAGACATCAACAGTAATTTACAATTTGGATGATGTTGCTGGAACTAAGTATGATCTAGATCCGCACACAAGCTCTCCTCCTCACTTTTATAGGCCATGTGTTATACGAGAATTACAACTATTCAAACTGTGTCTATGAGTTAGGTTATCTCCTGTAAGGTTTTTTATTGCACATTCTCCTTTTGCTACTGGAAAATACTGAATTTGCTGTAGACAGTAATCAGATAATCGCATCTTGTTAGAAGCACAAGCCAGCAAGACTTGCTATTAGAAACTCTCTAATCTATCACATCAAAACAACAAACATTTGAGATGCTTAGTAAAAATTATGCTTCTTAACACACATTTCACAGCAGAAGTAAAAAGTAAGAATAAAAAAATAAGTATACGTAACAAGTAGAACATTAGCTTCACATACATCCAAATTCAGTTCTAAGTTACTCCACTACTATAACATTTAGAGATACTTACTGCATTCAGCTTCTGCTGTTTTGCTGCTAACCAAAATTTACAAGAATGCACAAAAAGTCTGACAAATTAAGACGTCATCAACAATTAAAGACTAATTGCACAAAGAGGATAAAACATTTCAAAGAGTCGCACCCTTAAAAGATCAAAAGCTTTCCTCCTCTGGCAGTAGCTCTGAACTGCTTTATTGGCAAGAGACAGCATTTTAAAAAGACAAAACCACAAATGCAAGACAAAACTTAAAATGTTGCAGACACATGAAACTGCGAAGAGTCAGTAGATATTCTAAGCCCAATAGTATACTTGGGTAAAGAACCAGTAAAAAGAAACCAGACAGAACAAATTAGACAGAAAAGCTTTAAACTTAGGATAAGTATCCACATTATGTCTGTTCTTGCAAGCACTGAGAATAAAGATGATGTTGACTTAGAGACTCACTGTTACATGGATCTAGTAGTTTGCTGATGTTTTGTAAAATAAGCACCGATCTCCAGTTTCTACAATAATTTAGACCCATGCAAGACAAAGATATACCCGGTGTGTTGTCTGGCTTCCCTTTTTTACAGCATTTTGTGGCTGTATTGCTACACAGTAGTTTGATTCTTCTCAACTCCAAGCTGTGAGCCAGATGAGGGGATGAGACTTACCCATGTTTCCCCGGACTCTCTGCTGCTAAGATTTCACTGCTGCTTTCGTCAATGGGAAGGACACGAGCAATATATTCTCCGCTCTGCTGGTAAAACTTATAAACAGCCACTTGAACTATGCATTGGTCACTGCTGCTTCTCAGCCAAGGGCTCAGGATGATGGGGCTTGGTCTCTCTGATGCATTGAGAAACAGAAATGAACCTAGAACAGATGAGACAACAAGAAAGCTTTAAGAACAAAAAACCAACAAAACCAAAACCAAACAAACCCAAAAGGCCTCACAGAGTGCAGATAAATACTCGTAATTTTTATGCTGCAGCTCATGCTGCAGCCCTTCCATAACTCCCAGTCAAAGAGCATCTTTGCCAACTAGTTTGGAAAGTTTGCCCATTTTGTATTAAACCCATTAAGATCTTCCCGGGCAGGCAATATTTCAACTCACCTTTGGCTGGTCCAGAACAAAGACTACATTTAGATTTAATTCCCAGAAGAAAAGGCATAAAATGAAAAAAAGCCATAAATATTAAGAGCAGGGAAAAATAACAAACAGTAACAATAAAACTCAATCAACCATTCCAAATTTAAGTCCAGGCAGGTGATTAAGGAGTTTTAGATTTAGATTTTTGCTTTCATGTACCTAGTCTTCCTGGACTCCATTCACATCTCTGTAACCTCTCGAGTATGGTTCAGACCCAAACATTATGGCCTTGGTTCAGTAGGATTCTGATTTGACAGCTCTGACGATATATATATACACACACTATTTCTTTTTTAATATTGTGTATCTATTTCTCTCATCCAAATAAAGAACAAAAATCCAACAGCTTTACTTTTGCTCTTCTACAAACAGAAGAGTGCAGCATTTTTAAGTCATTAGAGCAGGATAAAGGCCTGACAATTTTATTTCTTTAGTATTTCATTCTAATGTATTAATTTTATATGCAGATAATCCACATTAAACATTTCATCATTATCCAATACATTGACTCCCTTGGCCTAATTCTATTTCAATACAATCTGAGGCTTATCCAGTGGGACAGAGGTAATGTATTTTCATCACACTGTTGCTCATTTCAGACAAGTTAAATTACTCCCTTTTGGCAGCTGACTAATTTACCAATTTGCCCATAGTGCAAGCAGACTGGGGTGTGTAGCTGGTAAATGAAAGGTGTAGTTAGGTAAAAGAAAGGGACCAACCCTTGAAGCAAAAAAAAAAAAGTGATATTCCACAGATTCTAGCAAGACTGGTCAGATAATCAAGACAGCAAGATTTCATTTCCTGAAACACCCATTAATAAAGCCTGTCTATTAACACATACAGTTCTGATGAACAGTTTAATTTCATAGGGTGAGAAACTAAGGCTCAACAGGGCTGTAATTTAAACCTCTTCCTAAGTGTATATGAATTTTAGCAGAAGCAGCAGCTTCAGTTTTGAAAATACCAAGGTTGAACCATCAGAGGAATGATCTACATCACTGAGATGGCTCAGCTGAGATCCAGGGTGTCTAAGAAATCCTGTAGAGGGGCCAGAAATGGAATCCTGCTCACCTTCACCTTGGTGTCTAAGCGATGGACCACAAGGTGCAAACCAGCCGCTCTAAGCTCCTGTGGTAGTTCACCTCATCCTAAAACGGATCTGGTGAATTGTCCTTTGGTTGTTCCCATTTCTCTCCACTGAACTGTGGGTCAAGAGCTCAGATTTCAATATCTCACTGTCAGATGGAAGTTTCAAAGAGGAGAATTGCACTCGTGCTCACAAATGTCCACTTTAAAAAAGCCCAGTTTGGCAATTTATCTCAGGTCACACACAGGTTAATAATGGGAGAAACCTGGATTCCTGTCAACCACCACGTTTCTCCTCCCGTACACACATTTAACATAAACAGCAGTTTTGGTGTGTTTGTCAAAAACAGTGTTCTTGACACTGGCATCACACTAATGACATCTAAAGCTAGAAAGTGTTCTTTCATGTACTGAAAAAACATGCAGAAATACATAAGGTACAGCCTGCTCAGATGTCAAGATCTGTAACCTGAGAGAAGTAAAATGTAGTTCAGCATTATTTTTTTTTTAACAAGATTCCTTTATGTGAAATAATGGCCTTTAATCCAGTTACTAATGGAATGGTTTGATGAGTTTAAACAAACTCTGTTATTGTCACAGTTATATATACACAGTACTTTTGCTGGTCAGCAAAATAAAAACAAAATCCCAGCTACATGGATCATCTTTCCCTGTCTCTCCCTTTTGTTGCAAACAAAAGAGAATTAGAGCACTAAATCTTGTGGCTTTAATTGTACCATCCCCATAAGAACACTGAAATCTGTGACATGAAAGGGAGCAACGAGACTTCTGCTGGTGGCAGAAAGACACTAAGCATTGCAATAATTGCTGATGGTAACTTGCCAGGTGCGAGAGCTGTTTGCTCATCTTACTGCCATGCAACAGGGAGTCAGATTTTACAAACAAAGCAAAAGCAGTTCTCATTCCTTCTTTTCTTGCAGTAGTTCTAAATAAAAAGAGCTTCCAAGGATAGTCCCTCTTATGCCCTGACTGGGGGTCAGGCTTGAAACATTGGTGCAGTCTAGTAGTAGACAAGGCTAGCTGCTACAGCCAATTTGTGAGAGTCACTTAACCTCCTTTGTTTTGGCTTACATACATATATATGTATATTTATATTTACAGGGCTCACATTTTGCAGTTGTGGCTTATTACTCATCATAAGGCCAGTTGTACCTACTAAATGATGGTGCTAAAAGGAATACAGTTTTGCCATAGCGAGGGCTACCCTGCCAACCCTCGCAGGATGCTAGGGGGGACAGCTCCACACCGTGCTGCTGTGAAGCGGTACCTAGAAAATCACTCTGAAGGACACGGCTGTCACACAGTGCTGGTCTCACCACCAGTACACAGTCTTGTGAGAAACGCCCTCCTAGTGCACACTTATGGCAACATCACCTACCTGGGCAGATGCTAGAGCTATGACACATTATTTTAATTTTTTTTTAATGAATTTTTTTAAATTTTATTTTAAAAAGGGAGAGAATAAACATAACTTTATTTATTCTTGCTTTTGAAAGCTCAGCCATCTTGTGGGTGACTTCCCTGCCTGCTGAGGTGTTCCGTTTTTGCTTTTACTGCTTGTCTAGTCCGTAAGTGCTAAGGAACACTCAGTCTCAGAGCCACATTTGGCTCTGGTGTTACTGGAATGGTTTCCATAGTTGAAATGAGGAGTACCTGCTATGAACCACACAGAATGTGAAGAGGCTTTGTTACACAGCAGAATTTGAAGATTCTTGTTCACGCACTACAAGTTAGATCTGCTTATACCAGAGCAGACTGATGAGTTCCTATAGTAACCGGGCCTGACACATATAGTGTACATTAACGTCACACATACTCTTTTCCACATAAGCAATAGACTCAAAACACCAACTCAAACAAACCCAATTTCATGAATTTGCTGTCTCCAAAGCACACATGACATATCTGTCAGTCAACTGCATACATATTCACAAATACACAAAGACAACAACCCATTCTCAAAGGCCCAAATCCTCTTTCACTAAAGCTGACAGGACTCACGCTACTTAAATCAATGGTGTCAAACTCCACTGTGTTGGTTTTGGCTGGGACAGAGTTGATTTTCTTCACAGTACCTGATAGGGGCTATGTTTTGGATTTGAGGAAAACTGTGTCAATAATTCAGGGATGTTTTAGGTATGGGTGAGCAATGCCTGCACAGTGCCAAGGCCTTTTCTGCTCCACACACTGCCCCAGAAGCGAGTCACCTGGGGGGTACAAGATGTTGGGAGGGGACACAGCCGGGACAGCTGACCCCCACTGACCAAAGGGATGTCCCACAGCATATGGCATCATGCTCAGCAAATAAAGGTGGGGAAAGAAGAAGAAGGAAGGGGGGGACGTTCAGAGTGATGGCGTTTCTCTTCCCAAGTAGCCATTAACGTGTGCTGGAGCCCCACTCCCCTGGGGATGGCTGAGCGCCTGCCTGCCCCTGGGGAGTGGTGAACAAATTCCTTGCTTTGCCTTGCTTGTGTGCACAGCTTCTGCTTTACCTATTAAACTGTCTTTATCTCAACCCATGACTTTTCTCACTTTTTCCCTTCTGATCCTCTCCCCATCCCACTGGAGGAGAAGTGAGTGAGTGGCTGTGTGGGGCTTAGCTGTCCACCAGATCTAAACCACAACAGTGTGTAACTGGACAAAAGGAAGTATTTCCAGCACCAGGCTGTTACTTGTTGATGGGGTAAAAATACAAGACTGAATTCTGACATCGCACAATTTGGGGACATTTTAATCTATGTCCTGGATTTGTTTAAAAGGTTGAAATACACACACTTGTGCACTGTGTCAACCTATAACATAGTACTACTTTTCCTGTTTCATGTAAAGGTAGCTACTGAACATATATATATGTATGTATAAATATAATATTTCTTCTACATGGACAAGATATATAGTTCACAAAAGAAACCTATTTGTGTTTTTTTCATTAAAGCAAAGCTTTTTTTCCAGTCAGCTTTCCTTACCTCATCGTGCCTGGAACAGTCATGTTGACAGGTGCTACCTTGATAACAAGCCAATTACAAAGTATCTGAAAAAAGTGGCCTCCTATAAAATTACCCTGTAGTTAATGAAGCACAGATACTGCCCCTAAAATGGAAAAGAAAACCAAAACCCACGACCCAACAACCCAGAAACCTGACTGTTATATATACTAGTAATCTGGCCAAGAAATATAAAGGTTTGACATCCCATAAATTGCAAGCATCCAGTTTGGCTGTCGGGAAATTGCTTGCATACAAGTCACCTCAAATCCAATAAGCTTTCCTGAAAGTTTGATTATAAGTGAGATTATAACTCTATTATATTAATCACTGCAGAAGCAGCAGACAAAAAAACCCATACCAGACAACACCCTAATTGAGAACAATAAGAAAGATGAATAACATATGGTAGTTCACATAGGTGCCATGGCTTTGTAATTGCTAAATTCAATTAAAGGAAAAAGAAATTGGAGATACTGCTACTGCTGTGATTTGCATAGTGCAGTTCAAAAGAGAAAGCCTTTCAAAACCTAGACTGTATGAAATCAATCCTACAACACTAACAGCAAAAGCCTGAAAATTTTAGATAATAAATGTCAATATGAATTTGTAGCAAATATGCATACATTACAAGAGAATTGTACATAAAAACAGTAATATTTTGAATTTCTGTAGCGCTTTCCATCTGAGTCTTAAAACATGATTCATAATATATTAATTCTCAGTACCTACCTCATGTAAGCAAATGTCATATAGGAATTTAATTTCCTCGCTCAGAAAAGCATCACATTTTAAGGAAAGGCCAGCAAGCCTGTAATGGTGTTAAGTAACACTAGGAAATAGGGTAAGAAATGAAGAAGCTCTTATCCAGCCAAGTAAGATCTAGAGAGAGGAATGTACCACACGTCAAGACCTCAGCTATTATTTGCAACTGTGCTTTCCCAAAACACAGCTGTCTGCTGCTCAGGTGAAAGAAGTACGACTTTCTTGCAACCTCATAAATGTTAGGCTCAGGTCCGTTTAGAATTAAATCTGGTGAGGGATATCAAGGACAACATGAAGGGCTTCTTCAAGTACATCAGTAGCAAATGGATGGCTAGGGAAGCTGTGGGCCCACCGCTGAAAAAGGTGGGTGCCCTGGTGATGAAGGACACAGAAGAGGTGGAGTTAGTGAATGCCCTCTTCACTTCAGTCTTTACTGCCAAGGCTGGCCCTCCGGTTTGCCAGACCCTGGGGACAAGATAGGAAGTTTGGAGAAAGGAAGGCTGTTCCCTGGTGGAGAGGGATCACGTCAGAGATCATTTAAGCAAACATGACACCCACAAAGCCATGGGCCCCAATGGAATGCACCCCAAGTGCTGAGGGAGCTGGCAGATGTTATTGCTAAGCCACTCTCCATCATCTTTGAAGGGTCATGGAGGACAGGAGAGGGGCCCAAAGACTGGAGGAAAGTCAATGGCACTTCAGTCCTCAGAAAGGAAGACCCAGGAAACTACAGGCCAGTGAGCCTCACCTCCATCCCTGGAAAGGTGATGGAACAGCTCATCCTGAAGGTCATCTCTAAGCACGTGGAGGAAAAGAAGGTTATCAGGAGTAGTCAACATGGATTCACCAAGGGGGAATCACACCTGACCAACCTGATAGCCTTCTATGATGGAACAACTGACTGGGTAGATGAGGGGAGAGTGGTGGATGCTGTCTACCTTGACCTCAGCAAGACTTTTGACCGTGTCTCCTGTAACAGCCTCACAAGTAAGCTCAGGAAGGGTGGGTTAGATAAGTAGGCAGTGAGGTGGACTGAGAACTGGCTGAATGGCCAAGCTCAGCAGAGTCTCCTTGGAGGCCTGTAGCTAGTGGTGTTCCCCAGGGGTCAGTAGTGGCCAGTCTTGTTCAACTTACTCATCAGTGACCTTGATGAGGAGACTGAGCACACCCTCAGCAAGTTTGCTGATGATATGAACCTGGGAGGAGTGGCTGACACACCAGCAGGCTGTGCTGCCATGCAGCGAGACCTGGACAGGCTGGAGAGTCTGGTGGAGAGGGACCTAATGAAGTTCAACAAAGGCAAGTGCAGGGTCCTGCAGCTGGGGAGGAACAACCACAGGCACCAGTACAGGCTGGGGCTGACCTGCTGGGGGGCAGCTCTATGGAGAAGGACCTGGGAGTCTGGTGGGCAGCAAGTTGCCCAT
>JAVJGJ010000032.1:29239457-29277286 GCA_035590215.1 Microhierax caerulescens | reverse complement strand
ATCTGCAGTGCTGTGCCCAGTGCTGGGCTGCCCAGGTCAAGGGAGACAGGGAGCTACTGGAGAGGGTCCAGCGGGGGCTGTGAAGATGATGAGGGGACTGGACTTTCCCTGATGAAGAAAGGCTGAGAGAGCTGGGTCTGTTTAGCCTGGAGAAGGCTGAGTGGGGATCTTATCAATGCATACAGATATCTTAAGGGTGAGTGTCGAGGGGACGGGGCCAGGCTCTTTTCAGTGGTGCCCAGCAAAAGGACAAGGGGCAATGGGCACAAACTGCAACACAGAAAGTTCCATCTGAATATAAGGGAAAAATTCCTTACTCTGAGGGTGACAGAGCACTGGGACAGGCTGCCCAGAGAGGCTGTGGAGTCTTCTGCTCTGGAGATACTAAAAACCCACACGGATGCAATTCTTTGCAGCCTGCTCAAGGGGAGCCTGCTTTAGCAGAGGGTTGGACTAGATGATCACCAGAGATCACTTCCAACCATGGCCATTCTGTGATTCTGTTAGATTACAAATCCTCAAAAAGGAGGAATACCTTTCGACTTTGCCATTTGCTTCTGAAGGCAGTTCACCTCCATCACTCATGTCCTCACTATGGCAATTACATATGTACTACATAATACAAACTGACACATTTTGCCCTGGGGAGAAAGATGGAAACAAAACAAAATGTTACTGATGTTACTATCATTGGTCATTCAGAGAGCATTACTCTAACTGCCGACACACCTCACAGAGATGTTCTTCAGAAATGTGCACACCTACAAGATTAATGGATGGGCTAAACAGACACGTAAATATCATGGCACACAGACATGAAGATGAGGACTTTCCACAGCTAAATTACAAAATTAACAAAAATGGCAAGAGGGTGCAAGGTGAGTACCTACAGAACAAGATAGAACCAGGATCAGAGAAACTTAGATTTATTCTTAGCAGAAGTAGAGGACACTGAAGGTTTGTTTGTCTGTTGGTGGGCTTGTCGCTCGAAGTTATTTTTTAGCCTAAACAAAAGAATGTCTTTAAATGAATTAGCATTAAGCATACTGTGATCATTAACAGGCTAAACAGCAATATGCTTCCAGGGCACCATGCTGCCTCCAGCCAAACCTCATTATTCTTCTGAACTCTAGTTAGAGAATAAATGGATTGACCTATTTATTTCATGTCTAAATTTTATTAGAGGATCAACTTATCTATTTAGCATTCAGCAATGGCAACAGCAAAGGTATTTGTAGTCTGTGAAGTGGTCTAGGAGAGGTGAAGGGGGTGTCTGAATGAACTTTGTTGATGCAACTGGATCAGTTGCACAGTGCAAATTCCTCTCTCTGCTCTAGCCACTTGCACACAGCAGCCTTCTTTCTGGTCTCACACTCTCAATCTTAAATCACTGACATTAATTTTGCATTTTTCTTATCTCTGGTTTTGGTATGTTCCCATTCTGTGCATGCTGGTTTCTCTTTAGCTATTACCTTCTCTGTTGCAAGTAGTCTTCCTGATACTTCATCATCTCTACCAGCTTCTAAATCCTGCTTGCCACCATGATCCTCTAGTAATTTCCTTCTCTTTCCCTTCTTTGGGATTCAGCCATGAAAACAAAGATGAATCAGATACCAGACACACATTAGCATCAGACTGAATTTATCACAGCTGCATGTTCCATTGCTGTAATGAGTGAAACTGAAGGAAAAAAAGAGAAAATACTATGAAACATCTGATAACCACCAAATTTATCTCTGTAACCAAGCTATGCTAGAAGGCGTACACAGCCTAATAAACTCATAATAAAGTGTGTAGAAGCCAAGGCCGTAACTCAAACGTCATCTGGCTTCCAGCACAGCAGACCCAGCAGCAAAGACTGCCTTTGAGGAAGTACAACTGCCATGCAGTTCAAGACTCAGTTCTGAAGCAAACTTTGTGGTCTTTGGTGAGACTTTCTTGTGTGCTTGTTTTTAAAGGCAACTGAGGCAGGAGTTCTAAAGCCAGTGATGAGAACCTTGACAGTAATAGGGTGAGCAAGTGAAGACACTGGGTCTGTGTGACACTTCACCAGGCTACTAATGCCAGCTGACCACTTACATGCCCCAAGCCCTCCAGAAAAGCAGTTTTTTTTACAAGTTTTTCTATTGACTTTGGATCTCACAATACTGCCTCAGTCTTCCTTCTTCCCCCAGCAGAAAGGAGCGCTTATGCCCAGCTACATTTGATCCTTGCAACTCGGTGGACAGATAATCATCATGTGCAAATCTAACGGCATGCCGAAACAAGCAGGTCTCTACTACAGAATCTACTCAGGAAAGCAGTGGTATCACAGCAACAGGTGCAAAATCATGAGTGTTCAAAAAAACTGTGTGTTTCCCCCATACTTGATTTGTGAATTCAGAACTAGACTTTCTTTTAAGAATTTTAAATTGCAAGAAAACACTGAAAGGCAATCAGAAATATTTCCTTATAAATAAATGCAACCCTATAATAAGAAAATAAATACTTGGCCTCATCCAAAGAGCACTGAGATTATTGGAAAATTTTCCATTGAAACAACTGGGGTTTGTAATCTTCTCATCAGTTTCAGGGAGCTTTGAAATAACCTTTTCCATGTAATCTTCTCCTACAATGGGAGTGGTTTTTAAATGAATTTAGTACTTCCCTTCCCCAGGAATATAGATCGTGAAAATCACTGTTCTACAAATAATACAAATCATGAAGTGTACCTTCAATGTACCACTGGAACTGGTAGGTCTTGTTTTGTTTTAAATACAGATGGTCTTCATTGCACCTTTTATCAAGGCATTTCTAATGTGCGCATTGCCATAACAAAGTAACATAGGAATATGCTATTAATTTAGCCATGAATTATCTGCAAACAGGTGGGAAGTTTTTATAAACATGTTCTGTACTGGAAATTATCTGATGAGTTTTGTGTGCAATATAGATTGCTCAACTGCTTAGCAAGTATGCATCTTAGAGAATTCAATATTCTTAATTCTCTGTTTGAGCTTTTATGTTTGCACTGTAATGCAAATGCATCCTCTGACTGGATGAGCATTAACTCTTAGGAGGCAATGCTCCTTCCTAAGATGGACTGACTGAATGCACACTTCTATGCAAAACAACAAAAGATAAAAGATGCAGCACCCTCCTAAGAAGAGTCAGACAGGAGGATGAGATTAAGCCACAATACAAATAACCTCTTTCAAACAGAAATCTTTAGATGAGTAAGCAGCTGGCTTAAAATATTTTTTGTAAAGGCATTCCATTCTGCATTTGCCAGGTAGGAGACTGCTCACTACATGGGGGTACCTTGTTACTGGAAACCTCTCCTTTACTAGAATCAGGGTTCAGAATATTCATTTGAACATTGTCAGCAGGCTTTCCTCAAAAATCCTCCTTACCAGGATCCTATCCTGCAAGACACCCCGCGATCTACTACTGATTTAGTCCCACTAGCCAGCTATGCAGCTACCAGGTTTTTTTACTCACACAGTTGCTCAGGCATGGGGGGTATGCATCTTTCAGTTATATCAAAGGAAAATACAGTTTTCAAAACCTGCTGTCCTTTATTTTTTTTGAAAGAGATTTGAATAAATACAGCGTTCACAGCCAGTCTCCCAGCTCAAAGTATGAAAATCATTGCTTAGAACAAGCATATAGGTAAAAATTCAAGAAAACATCCCCACATGCTACCTTGCTACCACAATATGAGTCCACTCTCAGGACTGACTGACAGGGTAGCTCAGAATTTTTGGCTTCACTACTGAAGCTATCAACAGGGGTGGCCAATTAGTGCCAGCTCCTGTGGACAGTTCTTTGATGGAAAAGACAGTCCTTCAACACATTTTCCGGTGACTATCAAACGCCCTGCAGACAGAAATGACTTCCAGAACCTGGTGACTGGCTGAATCTGAACTGGTGACTCGGGTCTGCAAAGGTCTTAAAACCCATTGCCAGCCTCCTGTCCTACCAATATCTTTATTGCTGTGAAGGCAGAAAGCTAGTCCTACCAGTTTGCCGTGCTGCACCCAAGCACACACCTGTACCGGTAAGGAAGCAAAGAGCACTTCTCCAAGCACTTTGTTTTGTTTCGAGTTCCCCACTTGGGAAGTGATAGAGGTGTTGAATAAAGCCTTGGCCAATTGCATAAATCAGATTTAACGTAAGTAGGTAATGTGGACCTTGGGGGGAAGTGGGGAAGGAGATTAAGTGTTCATTTCCAGAGACCAGCACATCTTTGTGCTTCAAAAGCATTTGAAAGAATATAAATCAAAGCAGAATATGAACTGGCAAAGCTAATTCACTGCCTAGCTGTTTCATTTCAGTTGCATCTTTCTCCATCTCCTCAGCCAGGTAACATGGCCTTTCCTTGAAAGTTACACAACAAATCAAATAAGTGGGTGCTGGGAAAAAAAGAAGAGGAGTGGAGAGGTAAAATTTATTACTGCCTAAAAGGGAAGGTGACTCATAAGAGAGTGGTATTAACAAAGTGACAGTATGAGACGAAGAGGGAGTGCTTTGAACTCATTCTAATGATCTAATGACTAATATAATCCATTAAGAAAAGCAAGGGCAAGATCTTCTCCACTGATTAACGTTGTACCTTACCCATGTTTTTAATAAAAAATTTAATATATACTGCTTCTCAGCTATCTGCATGTTTAATTAAAAAGCTGAAAGCTTCCAGAAAGTGTTCATTTCACTCCATCAGATGAAATAGTGAAATATCCAACCCTTCACCATGGATCTGGAAGCAGCAGGAGAAAGTGAGAAGGAAAGAAAAAAAAGGAAGAGCTGTATCATATTAAACACAAGAACACCCACTGGCTTAGCCATGTACCTGTTAAGTATGGCGTGTGAAACCCCTAAACACCATATAAATGAATGCAATTTAATTTTAGGGACATACATGAACTTCATGTGAACATAATCACAATATTGAACAACAAAACCAACAAACTCAGCATTCACCATTTACTCAACAATTGTATATAAACCTCTAATGCCCTCAAACTGAAATTAAAAAGAAGACTCACCTCCTTGATGTCTATCCAAGCACTATGCAATCACTTAAATCTGAGTTTCTGCTATCAGAAAAGATGCATCAGCATGTGGGCAACTAAGTTCTGCTGCGTGCTGTATAAATATCTTTCCTGTTCAGCCTGACCAACTGCCATAATGCATTTTAAAAGCAGCAGAATACATTACTAAAACAAATTCAAGCGAGCAGTTAAGCTATTTCCAGTTCAAAACAATGGCCAGGGATCCAGATTTCATTTCACTTTATGGCAGCTGGACTCCTTGAATACATCCAAGATGGAAGCGTCTTGCCAAGACAGGGCTTAGCTGACAGACTCAAACGGTGGCGAGCCAAACACTCTGTTCAGACACAGTCCATCCTTCTGAGCACTTTGGTACTATTAAACCAACATACTCACTACTGATTCAGAAGTAGTCTTTAGCAACAGCAATTACAGCTTTTTTTTTTTTTTTTTTTTAAGGTACCAAAGTAGGTACAAAGTATATGAAAGACTGCTTGCTAATTGTTTAACTCTTAACTTTTCAGCAGCAACCCCTTCTTATTTACAGGTATTCTATTAATAAATTCAGACAACAGTGACTTTGTTACAATTCACTGTTCATTGAACTTGTGCTTTTTTTTTTTTTTTTTTGCAAACACACACAGCCCTTTTTGTTTTGTTTTTGTTTTTTTTAACACAGTCAGTCTACTCGGGGATAACACTGGCATATTGTGAAAGTCATGGCTAAAGGAGTTCTCTAAAATCTTAGGGTTTACGTTTAATAACTCCTAGAATAACAGGAAATTTCCAATTGAAATTCAGCATTACACCAGTATTTTTAGAAGGTTTGAAGAGGTGATCCTGACATTCTGAACACCAGAGAATCAACATGGGACAGGTTAAATGGATTCAGAACTGACTGATAAGTCTTACAACACGATAGGCAGGAGACAGCTACTAAGTAAACATATGTTCGCAAGGGAGAGGGTAACAGGTCCTGCTATGTAACATACATAAAGAAGAATACAATAGGCAATAAAGCCTGCAATTGGCACAAAGGTAGGATAATCATGAATAAAAGGTCAAATCACTGATTAAAAAGAAAGCCAGTACAAGCAATCTATACTTTATGTGCCAAATGACATGCAGGAAGAAAGACATGGCAGTAGTGACTGTATGAAAATACTTGTTCTGGCAGTGACACTGAAAAGAATACAGTCATAACATCAGATGGTCAATTGAACTTGCGGTTGCTGTCATGCAGTGCCACCAGCTGTGTGAGAGGCTCAACCTGTGTTGTTCTGACACGATAACTGGACTTCAAGCACGGTCACGCAGAAGTTTTGGGGGGCTGGTACCTGACTACAGCTCTCAGTATCAGCAACATGGTTTTGGGTGAGGCAGTGAGACAAAGCAGAGCTTGGAAGAAGTTGTACTACAGCCAGCTGAACTCTTTTTACGCAGAGGTCCCGAACTTGGCATCTTTTAAAACTGTTCTTTTTATAAGGCAAAACCCCACACTTTTAGCCAAGTAATTAATTATTTTTCAGAATAACTGCTGTATAAAGGATAATCTGAATGTCCCTTCCACCCCCAAACCCCTTTTATATTTTTGAGTCTGTTGAGATCCCCACATAAATTATAAATGCAATGTACCACCATTATCAGAAACTTGGTATTTTCACTCTCCCTCCTCAAAAACTGAAATAATGCAAGACACTGACAATGTTTACCGTGCTTTGCACACTGCCACTGAACACAGCAAGCAAAGCAAATACTAGCCATCTCTCGCCAAGGTGTATTTTTAATAAATAACTTATTGGAATCAATACAGAGATTACTAGGTCAATTTCTGTACACTATGTACACAGGAGGTCAGATGATCTAGAGTTCTCCTTTGGCCTTAAAATCTATTAACTAATTTGTTTTCCACAGATGACCAAACATGACTCCAAGAACAGTCTTCACAGTCTATTACCCTAGCCAAGGAAAGAGCACAGGGAAGCTACCTTGGTGGGGAAATGCTTGTTACTAGAATTTAATTTTCAACTGATACCATTCAGTTTCAGTATAAATTGAGATATAAATGTGGCATCTGACAGCACTGACCTGAGACAATGAATTATGTTCTAGATGTCTGCAAGGAACTCCCAGACAAGCATACTATCAGTAGTGATATTTAGATTAAGTGTTTTGTCTTTTCCAACATGAAAAGTTATGGCACAACTGATTAGAAAAGTGCAAAGTCTCTCAGTGTATCCATAGTAGCAGCTGTCCAAAAGAAAAAAAGATTAAAGATGTACTAAAAAACAGTGAAGTTCAAAGTAAAAGTGATTAATACAGGAACTACAGTTTACAATGCATAATATGATCACTGGTCTAGCTCCCTTGGAGTATCAGTGGCAAATAAAATAAATAAGAAAAAAAGGAATTCAACATGCAATGCATGCATGCAATTCAACAGCAGCATATTGGCCATGAGAAATAATTTCTTAGCAACATGACTCACCAGCTTTTCTCAGAAGGCTGAAGGCTGCTGTATTTTACTATTACTAACTTTATTCAGCAAAAGGTTTAGAGAACTGAATGTGAACTTCAATTAAAATATGCAAGGTCTATCCTTTCATCTGAAATTATTCACCCATTTTAATGTTTTGTTGCTATATAAAGTACCCTGCTGGTGCTGTATAAGATGGTATTCATTTAGTTTTATCCTATCATCTTTAACTACTTTTACCAATTTAAAAAATCTCAGACATTAAATCAAATGTCAAGACAATCATGTCACTGAAAAGCTTTTCCCAAGCTTAAAACAGCCTGCAAACACAATCTCTCCAGAGACTAACTTGAACATACTGCAAGTACTCTTCCTAACGAGTACGGCTCCTGCTACAGCTCCCAGGCCGTATGAACCTCCAAGCGTACGAAGATAGGAAACTGGTAGACTACAAAGGCAAATTACTGCTAAACCTATATTCTGGGGAAGGAGAAAACACCCCAAAACAAACCTAAAAAACTCCCACAAAAAGCAATCTCCCCCCAAAAGGAACTTTGAAGAATGACCTACTCATTAAGAAAACCCTCACAATAATCCCCAAGCTTTTTAAACCACAGGGTTGGTTTGATTTCTTGATATGATCACATCTGCAGCAGCAGGGGGGGTGGGGGGTGGGGGAAGGAAGCCCAGGATCTCAATCAATAGCCAATCTTATTTGAAATGCTATGCAGTACCAGCAATCCTGTGAAGTGTGCATGAACACCGACCGGCAGCAGCTTGGGAGTAAATCCCCATCTTCAGGACAAGAACATTTTGAAGTAGTTTTATAACTGCCCAGATTTATAAGAATGCAAAGACAGTGCAGGTGTGCCACTGCTAGGCTGACAAGAAATTATTAGAAAAGATGGAGCAAATTAAGGAACAAAGCCATTATATTCGGGGGTGGGGTAAGCACCAAACTACATGAGATTGCTACTTAAAGCAACGTCCACAAAAATATTTTTGCATTTTTTCCAAGTTTTGTCCTGTAATATCACGATCATGCCATACTTAAATTCTTACTTTGAGGCCACTGAGCTGAAATATGGAATTGCCAATGCTGACACTGATTTGCTAGGCAGGACTATGATTAGGAGTGCGATTGTATCCTGAATTATTAATAAAAACATGTCTGATCGTTCCCTTTAACAGCACTTTCTCTGTACAGTAATGTATACAGAATCCTTTAAGAAAAGACCACTTGTCTTTTTTAAAATGGGTACAATTTTGAAGTATTTTAATGTCCTTTCTTTCATAAAACTATCAAGCTATCTAAACTACCGAAGACCATTATAAATTTTTATTAAGCTGCAAATACAGTTCAACTCAAGAACAGGTAATTGCCATTATAAGCATAAAACCCCAAAGATGATGAATGTATTACAGACAGAAGAGAACTGGCTGCAGAGACAGAGCAGGAGGCTCTGAGTGCCCAGGATGCCACAGGGCAGTCCAAAGTAGGACTGATCCACCCACCTCCAATGAAATAATTTAAGCCACCTGAAATGTGCAATCTTTATGAAACCAGGATGCTTCCTAAGCTTATTTGACAAACGTTTCCCTGAGAAGGCATCTCTATCAGGGAGGAGATTGCTAGTCAAAAACAGAACAGGAGAAATGATATTTTTTTCCCCTTTGCTTTTGTGATAGTTTAATCACACACATCACTTTAGTCAAGAAAGATTTCAAGTCTTGTTGTATGCAATCAGATGCAGTGGGAAAGGGTTTCTTTCTGTGAAATCCTAAGGGGTATTTCTGCAAGGAAAACACAAGAAATTTTGTGGAATAATAATAAAAAAAATAAATACAGTCTGCAAGATCTAGATTGTGCTACCTAAACGTGTTTTGCTGCCATCAAAAATAAATCAGTGTGACTGACTGTGCTCTTCTTGTATCTTCAACAAAGAATTTAAATTTCTGTCATTTTATATTGATTTCTTATATAGTAATTTATATATTTCTTATATAGTCATTTTCTTTCTGTAGCATATAAGATCATACACAGACCTCATGTAGGCTTTTTGTTTTAAAGAGATACCAAGGACATGAAAGCTATGAATAGAGGGCGAGATTTTGAACCCTTCTGTTCTAAGCATAGACTCTAAGCACTTTCAATCATTCACGCCAATTGTTTTCTTACACTTATTCCCTGAAAAGCCAGTGCTTCCAGAAAAGCCAGTTTTACTTCAGATTTTAGGATGTAAAGTTTCCTGGGTCTCTTCACCCTAACTCCAAACCTTGGTTTGTTGTTTCACTAAAAAAACCCCTCATTTCCCAAGACATTTTACACAAAGGACTTTTGTCCAAAGTTGTGTGCCTAGAACATCTACACTTTTGTATACGTCCTAAAGCATGCCAGCGAAGGTTCCCAGGAAGGAGTTGTTACAATTGTTCATTTGCAGTCACTAACCTCATTTTATGCCACTGAAGGGAGAGGGCTTGCCCCCTTTTCTTGCTATGCCCTAACCTTTGCAGATCCACAGCTCTCATACTAAAGGCTGTTTCCTCTGCAATAAGTTTCACTGTCACAACATCTGCTCAATCCCCTGACAGTGTTGCTCCATGCTGGCAGCAGATAGGACAGTCCAGAGTCTGCGATTCTAAGCAACCTCCGTCTCCTCTCCTCTGCCTCTCCAGGCTTCCTCCTTCCCTTGAACAGCTCTTCAGAAATAGTTTGGTCTCACATTAGAGTGCGGAAATCTGTTGCCACCTTCTCTGCTTTGTACCATTAATGAAACTTAGGTACAAACCCACATGCATTTATTCAGGTTTTTAAATAGAATTTTGAGAAAAGAAAGAATACACCTTCCAGTCAGTTAGCTACCATATTGATGGCACAATCTCTTTACAAATAAACTTTGCTCTTGTAGAATCTGGCTTTATATCAACTTACACTGTAAATTGCAAACTAATGAATTTGTATTAGCAGAGGAAAATGTTTCTGCTTTTACAGACTACAGCATTTACTAGTAAACAAGATTACTAGGAACAATTCCCAGTTTCCCCAGCAACTTAGTTACTTGTCTCTTACAAGGCTCATATGTTGATTCATTCGTCTCTGTGGTCCCAGTGCAGTGAGTCTACTTCTAATCACCAGATAAAATTATAGCAACTGAATGCCAAGTTTTGCGAGTTCTGATATTCTGGAAAGTTAGAGTATACCCAAGTGCTGGCACAGGACTTGGTTGTACCTTGATCTCACACCACAGCTCTACCTTTCTGCTAAAGGAGCATTCCCCCCTCAACATTTTTACACGTCCTTTCAAACATTAAGCTCAAAAAACCAATATGCATACCAAAATCAGTATTTATCTTCTTAGTCCTCCTCCCATCTCCCCATTTTGTAAAACCACAAAGGAACACTTAAGCTGTGAAGCCAGAATTACAGCACAAGTGGGAGTCTACCTACAGCTCTTTAGCAGTGGCCCTGTAATGTATTTCCTTGTCCCTCTCATCGATGTTTTCCCAGTGCCTTTTATTTCGAATAATGGGAGGACACTCATTTAACTTTCTAGGCGCTCCAGCTCTCTGAGGGAGTTTTGTAACTCGAAAACTCCTTACATTTGCCTCTGATTTTTACCATTTATAACTGATTTGTGTAGTAAAAATTACAAAATTATGTAGCAGTTACACAGTGTGACCAGCTAAAGCCACATTGTTGAGAAAAAGCAATGATCTTTATCTGCGCTCTTTGAAAGCTGAGTGATCTAAGAATAATTAATATGTTATTTTATCTGAGAAATTAATTAAGCCACAGTACTTCAATAGCAACCTTCTGAAGTACCACAGACTTGAAGTACTCACACTCATTAAACTTTTACAATAATGCTTTTTAGCAGATTTGCTAAGCCTCACTCAAAAGGGAAACACAAATCACCTTGCAAACTATGGAAGAAGTTCACCAAATCAGTGAAACGCTTTGTCCAGATAAAAAACCATTTGTATAAAACATTCTAATCACAGTCTGGCAAGACTTAAAGAAAAAGGGCAAATAAATAGCACACATCTTCTATAAACAGATATTTTTTACAGCCTGTTAAGTACCCAACAGTGCTCAGGTATTTCAATCCCATGGAGATAAAGCAGAGTCAGATTCTGATTTATTTTTTTTAAATAATTCAATAAACTTAGTCTGCTTTTCTCTTTTTATTCTTTATTTTAAATCAAGAAGAACATAATTTCCTGTATGTTAAATAGGTCTCTGCTTACATAGGATGAAGAAAAGTCTAGCCATTGAAATCTATCAGTTTGAAAACTGATAAAAAGAAAAACCTTATGTAGAACACACTATTAGCTTTTGGTACTCACTGCAATAAGGCATTGAAGCCAAAAGCATTTAAAAAAAAACATATTTTTTTTTCAGAGATAAAAATATCCACAGCTGTAGGGAGATATGAACGCTCGGTTATGACAATGTAAGCCATCCCTGCTGGACGTGGCTGGAAGTTGATTTTAGGTGCTTATTCCATACCTACATAACATGAGAGTGCTTCTCCACCAGCCCCACAAAGAGTATGATATAGCAGATATAGCACCAGTGTCTGCAACAGCATCTTAGGTGTGAGGAAATACTAGTTTTATGGCATGAGAGCTCTCACCTTCAGTCTCAAACAAAATTAGAAATATTACCATTGTCATTGCCAAATTAGGGCCTCCCCACAGGTTAGTTCACCAGCCATCACCATTTACTCTCAGCCTCTTCAAAACTAGCACCTGTAGGAGATTCTGGTTTCATTCCTAAAAGTTTACAGAGGCAGACAAGTCATTTTATGCAGGCTTCTCTAACAGTACAATCCTCAGATACCTAAACATATATGCTTACAACAATCAAAACGTAAAACCAAGTTTATGGCCCTACAGATTTTTTGTGCTTTGATGAAATTCTGTAGAACAATGAGAGAAATTTCCTATAACTTAGGAAATGCTGATTTCTTCCCCACACTGTCATACACCTCTAGAGATAAGCCTGAATTCTTAATGAACCGATCTAGTATACTTCATATTCGCATATTTCTGTCCCAAGTTACAGATAGGGAAGGAAAATAAAATTGATCAAGAACATACTATCACATTGCAGGACTTGCAGCCAGATTTGATGTTAGACACTGCATTAGTATTCCTCCTTCCAGAAGTCCAGCCTAGTTTGACATCAATGATATGGATGGTTGACATGCACAAAAATCAAAGATATTAAGGGAAGTTACTTCAGTTTGCTTTTGGTTAAAGGAAAGTTGAGCCTGCCAGTATGTCTGCCCTAACAGTTGAAGTTCTGTACAGCTTTTGTTATTTCTACCAATTTTATTAAGGCGATGAACAGTAAGATTTCCCTTAGAAAGATCAGATGCAAATTTCTCTGCCTTTAAGGCCATTAAAAAACATCAAGGTAGAAGCTGCTACACATGGGAACTCATAAAGTACTTGTTCAAAGGACAAACATGACTCAAACCCCACACTTACAAAAGATGGTATCATGTTCAACCACAAGAATCATTCTCAGAATCTAAGCACAAAGTTTAACACACATATAAAACTAATCAGATTTAATTTAGCTGATAATCTCAATGCCATAATAACCTGGTACCCACAGACCTCATGCAATTACTGCATTATACTTTCTATGTTTGTCAACCCATTTTCAGGCACTAATTTACCAAATGATGATTGCTGTTTTTATGAACTACATTAGCTGCAACATAGAGCCCTTGATTTAACTTGTTGTCTTTGAAAGATCTTTGCCAGAAATTTAGGTTTTGGACTGAAATTAATGTATTCCATAATTTTTTACTTTTAAGAAAAATGGCTTGTTCTGTCTATGAAACTGATTTTTAGCAGACCAAAGGACGTTTATACAAGTTCATGCATATTTTTGTCTTGCTCTAACGTTTAGCAAGAATTAAAAAATCCAGGTTTAGTTCATTTAAACCAGTTACCATAATTTAATTATGTCCACAATGTTGAGGATAACTTGTAATTGTAACATTTGTTCATTCAGGATAATTACACTTCTGTTAAAATTTTGAAATTTCTAAGGCAGAAAAGTACATTCTTTATTTTAATTTTTCTCAGCTAACTCCTTCATAAGGATTAAATTTTCTAAGTGGATAGCCCTCAATAAAAAATAATAAATTCCAAAGAGGATAACTCAAGCAGCCATTCAGAAAAATCAGTTCAAGTAAAATGCTGTAATGTAGCATAATTTTTCCCTATCTGTCTGACTCCTAGCTCATGCCAGGCTGACACAGATATGTGACTTTCTGTTCAGTTTACTGCATGTTCACACAACACCTGATACTGTGAGGAGTGCATGTCTAATGCCTACTTTGAGACTGTAGGACAAATAAACAACTAAAATTTCATCTTTAGTCATCACCGGACAGCAACACTCAAATTTTCAGGGCTGGAAGCACAGAATTCCACACAGTAGCACAAAGGACAAAGACGCTCAGCTATGAATGCTTGTCAAGAGGCCTGGCATGGGTTGTCTGGGGTTTTATTGGGATAAAGCTATTAGAGTAAAAACACATTGCTGAGGTGCTTTACACAGTTAAAATTAAAATCATAGACAGCCCAGGTTGGAAGGGCCCTCAAAAGATCATCTGGTCCAACCTTTCATGGGAAAGGGAGCCTAGATGAGATTATCCAGCACCCTGTCCAATCGCATCTTGAAAACCTCCAGCGACAGGGAAGTTCTTCCAGTGAATGACGGTTCTTACTGTAAAAAAAATTTATTTCTAACGTCAAGACAAAACACCTCCCAGTGCAACTTGTATCTGTTGGCCCTTGTCTTCTCCATGTGGCTCTTTGTGTGAAGAGATAGAGTCTGTCTCCTGTAGCTGCCCTTTGAGCACCAGAGTACTGTGCTGAGTTCCCCCAGAGCCTTCTCTTCTCCAGGGAGAAAAGACCTAACTCCTTCAGTCTCTCCTCATAAGGTAGGTTCTCCAGCCCTTTGATCATCAAAATTATGTTCTGTGTAAAGAAATCAGGTCCACATTTTTGCACATTTGTATGCATTTTTAATTTCAGGGGAGGTCAAAGACAATTCTTGTCCCTGAGAAGAGCACCATAAAAACTATATTACAGCACTCAAAACTTAATTCTGTTCTTTCTTTGACTTTGTTCACTACTCAGCAAAATGCCTTCTTGTTAATTATCGACTTCATCATCAGGGGACAGTGTAATCACCAGACTGTCTGCAATTCAGGCTATCACAGCAGTACTAGCAGGGAATCTTGCACAGCACATAATTGGCCAGGTAATTAGAATACAACATCCTTAGCTGCTCAGTTACCAACTGTAAACGGTGCACCAGACAGTGCTTGACTGGTAGAGGACTTGGGGGGACTAATGCACATGCCATGTGCCCACTTTTACTTCTTCGTGGCACTGCTAAGCAAACAGCACCAGTGGCTTACTGCCACCCTGTTCTCTTGTGTGGTGGTGGAAGCTCTTTCATTCTGTGGTGTAAAAACAAATTCCAGTATATCAGGACATCTGAATCCACATGAAAATAAACCCAGAAAACTAGGATTTCTGAGAAGTGGAGAAAACCCAGCATCTGGACAACGGCAAGTCAGAGCCGATACACTTGTTCAGTATGAACAAGTATCATGAATATAATGAAACGGTATCATGAATATATATATTCAGTATGAACAAGTATCATGAATATAATGAAACAGTATCACTGCTGTGCGGCACACAGTGCAGCACTTTGTACAGGTTCTGCATGGCCCGAGCTGCGGGTGTGTTCAGTTCTGTATAAACGGACAGGTACAGTAGACAGCTAAAGTTAAACCCTGCTCTAATAATTGTCTTATCAACAATTCAGAAGTTAGAACAGGAGAAACCTTCAAGCAAGAAGTACACATAACAGTAATACCAGGAAAGGCAGTAGTTTAAACTGTTGATAGACAACATGAAGTGTTATGTTAAAACTAGCTAAATTAGGGCTCCCTTCACTGGAAGGCTGATTCACAACTCTGATACTTTGTAAACTTGGTCACATTTCCGTGCTAAATGAATTTGTGGCCTGTAGTTGTTCACGCATTCCTTGATCAACACTTGCCCTCTCTTCTGTAATTCAACACTTACCTTTCTTTCTCCAAATACATTTATAAACATCAGTATCTACTCCTCCCATCAGTAGACCAAAAAGGGCCATTTTGTAATCTCACCTGGTGTGGCAAGAACCCTGCTCCCTAAGCACCATTTTAGGAGCCCTTTTCTACACCTTTTTTTCTGGCTTAGATTTTATTTCTCAAACACAGCTGGCCAGGCTGGTACACCGTACTCTGCATTAGGTGCTGTCACTGTTTTATGCAATGACAACAGCATATTCTGCTCTCTTGCAGAAAATCTCTGCCAGCCTCACAGCTGACTGCTGTGGCAATGAACAGAAACTCTCAAGTTCTTCTTACTACTTTGACTTTTAGCCAATAAAACCCCTGCCTGGAACAGAAATTCTTACTATGCTCCATGTACCAGAGTTTTCATTTTCTGCTACAGTTTTTGCCTCCAGGACTCCAGTCCTAAAGGCATCACATTCTTCCTTCATTTATCCACTATTACATTAGCAATGCCTCTCAATCCTACGTGGCCACATTTATCCCACTGCTTCTGTGTTCTCTACACTGTCTAGAGGCAATAACTCACCAATTGTTGTATCAGTTGGTCCAACAATCCTACAATTTTTTCACTGCTCCTCCTCCAGTAGTTTCTCTCTTCAGCTTGTGAAGAAGCCAGAATTGCCCACACAGGCTTTCTAAATGCAACTACAATGTTTTGTTTGTACAGAAATGGGATATCTCCAGCCCCAGAACAGAACTGATAAAATTTGTTTAGTTTTTAAGAGAAGAAAGTTGGTTTGCTACTTGTTGATGTTCCCAAATTTGGCCTTCCTTTAAGGAACCAAAATAACAGCATGAAATTCTTTAACAGACAAGCCCTACAGAAAGCTGCTTTCTGGCTATGAACAAAAGAAACTTTTGCAAGAAGCAAGTAATTCAATTGCCTGTTGCCTTAGTGTCCTGGTTACGTTAAACCTGCACAACATGATTCTCCACTGGAAGGAGAAATCACGAGCCAGACATACCATCAGGCAAACTCAATCCTGATTATATTGTTCAGATAAATCAGAACCTACTTGTCCTTATCATTGTAAGGTGTTTGAAAAGCACAGTGTTTATAGCAGGGGGCTTGCCACGTCCTTTCTTCTATTGTAAGGTTGCAAAAGATAAAATACTGGATTCTCCATTTCTTTGAAGATGCGATTCAGCATATCAATCTTTGATACACTCTAAAAAACCAACCCCAAAGTAATTGTATAGAATATTTGTCATTGAGCAAAGACAACTTGCCTTTGAGAAAGGAAGTCTGATTTGAAATTGTGATAATCTGTGTATACGCTCTGCAACAGTAACACTTTCTAAAATCCAGTGTCTTTAAAATGTATTGAAAATATAACCAATACATAAACAGAACTTATTTTCTATTCCAGGTTCATACAAATTCACCATTATTAATATAATTAGAAGCTCTATACCACAGTGTAAGATCAAATATCCTGCAGGTATTAAGTAAATTATTTCCTTAAATTAATTTTCTTTATAAGCAGCTATACTAATGCAGATCTGTCTCATGCTAAATAGAAAACCCACTGAATTTCAATAGGGCTATGCTACCTTACCTTAAGGTAGTTTAGGATGTTACTCAGAAGCTAATTTGACTTAGTATAAACCAGGGGTCCTCAAACTTTTTAATGAGGGAACTGGCGTGCGGATTAAGTGGCAGGCAGTCATCTGTGGCTGCTTGGTTTCCCTCCCCGACCCCCGGCAGGGGGGTTCTGTAAATACCAGGGGGCTGGACTGAGGACCCTGGGGGGCTGTATCCGGCCCGCGAGCCGTAGTGTGAGGACCCCTGGTATAAACTATGGCCCAAACTTCTCCAAATACCGGGATGAAAACAGCCAAGCTTTCAGAGGAGTTAATCATAACTCATTGCGCATTTCACATGAACAGGACTTGCAGGATCTCAGAACTCTTAAACCAGCCAATTTATTTTTTTTTTTATATTTAGCCACATAATTATGTTCCAGAACTTTGGATAAATAACTATCTGAGGGTGGATATCTTTTAAACCACATTCCTTTAACAGTAACATTTTCTTGCTAAAAATCTAGACTTGTTTTGCTACCTGAATTAATGCAGCAAAACCAGTTAAATTGAGTATATCAACCTTACTTTATAACAACATTTCACAGAAGGTTGTTTACAACGGTGGCCTAGATGTTACATAACTAATCTAAGGGTCACCCAAGTCAAAGCTAGAAACTTAATGCATGCTTTACAAGTTCCACATCTTCATATCATTGTTTAACTAAGTACAGTTCAAGAATGTTCTCATTAACCCACAGGACTTATGCAAATACACAACTGTATTTTAGGATTCTTAAACCCCCTGGCTACAGTCTTTATACTTAATGAAAAAAAGAATACAAAGGGAATTTGAGACTTTCAATGAAAAAAAAAAATCTGTTCTCAAATGGAATCTAACAGACTATGGAGAGGCCTGATGATAATCTCAGCCTCACAAAGCTCTCAATATTCCTACTATTTCTTTTTCTATTTTCAGAAAAAAAACACATGCTACTCCCAGTCTACATACAGTCTACATGTCCCCTCAAGGACAAATGACTAAGGTGCTCTTTATATATTTGAAGTACCTGGCCTGCCTAGAGAACCCTGTGAGAAGATATACTTATTTCACCGGGTACTTTGCAAAGTTACCATCTCTTTCTTTTGCAAACCATAGCTATGCAGTCATACCAGCAGTATCAACTAACATCATTTATTATTAATCTCCAGCCCTCCAGCCTTTACTGACTCTGGCATGGTTCTATTAAACTTCGTGTTTCATTGTAATATGATTTCAATTCAGTGACTCAACATGTTTACTTTGAATTAAGATTCACAACTACCCAAGACAAATGCTACTAAACCCATGGCCTGTATCGTGATGTTGAGTCAAAAGAACACAAAATAAGTAAAAGTTTAACCCAGAAGTGAACTGGGATTTAACTCTTTTCTGAGATCATTACAGCAAGACCATTCTTAATGCATTTAGCAACAATTAATTCTCAAAGCCAAAACAGCTGCACATTGCTGATGCTCTCCAGATGCAAGCTAAGGAATTAAATCATGGGATAATTCAATTGGAAAATTGCTTGTAATTATGGAGAATGCAGCGTCTGCTTGACTCCTCGTGGTGATTGGTAGTTGCTTTAAGAATAGTGAGGTACTCTGTGCAATGCATAGCGAATACAAATAAGTAGCTGTGTTAGGAGAAATCTCATTTAGTTTCACAAAGATATGGGTTTAACATTGTTAAAACTGTATTTGCTAACATTAATGATAATCCATTTTCACCGTCCCATTACTGTCATCGACCCACTATCACACACAGAACAGTAATGTTAACTTATAGCACCTTCCCTATGAAGGAACTCAAAGTACTTTGCAGAGATACAGAATGTGGCCCTACTCTAAACAACGATTTGAAAAGAGTTTGTTCTTTCTCACCTCATTTAATATACATGCAAGCAAACAGGCTTGTTCTAACATGTCATTTAAATCTCCGATGCCACAAGGCTGACAACTTCTGGGAATGAAGAAGGGTGCTCCTCCGCTTCAAATATTAAAACTCTCAGTTAGGATTCAACAGAAGTGCAGGCTACACAAAGGTCTAGCCAGGGACCCTCTAGTATTATTGACAACAGGGAAAAAATCCAGAAGAAAATGGTCTTTTGGATTGACAGTCACCAGAACAGAAAAAAAGCCATCTTGTCATTTGTAAACTAAGCACATGTATTCTTAAAATACACCCTTAAAAAAAGGGTGATGCAGCTTTCTACCTGATTTTTTTTCTCTTTATTTTAAAAAGCATTAACAGAAAAACCATTATGGAATAAAAGATCAATTATTTACAAGTGGCTTCACAAATCAATCATTCAATATCAAAGTTGAAGTTTTTATTTTTAGCACTATTAACTACACAATAATTAAAATCGATTACAAAGTCACAACCTCTCGTTAAGTTACTGTCAATTAAGGGAAAATTCCTCAAAAGCAATATTTTTTCTTTTTTAAAAAGCGATTGTAAAAAGGTTCTCATCAATTAGAGACATCTGGTAATATGGAAAAGGTGATCAATTATCTCCTCGTCTCACTGCTAGTACTTTGTAAACCAAAGGTGATGCAGGGGAGAAATCCTTATCTCCACCTGAAAAGGAGTAGGAACACCATTGTGCTGGGGCCAGTGACAAGTCACTCTCCTTCTATCAACACGTTCTGTGGTGACCAAAGCACAGGTCTCAGTAGCAGAGATGATACAGCATCAAACAGGCAACACGTTCTGCTAACACCATACTGCAAAGAGGCAAGCCACGTATCTCAACCTAACAAACCCCTTAAGCACATGCTGTGAGTATTTGAGTAGTCCTAAGAAATACAGAAAACTTTGTTGTGTATTTTATTGTCACACAGCAGATACTGGCCTTTGCTAGTCCCCTAGTCTTCCCCTCCCTGAGCTACATGCCATTGGTTTAGGTGTAAATTAAAAAAAAAAAAAAAATATAAAAATTGTGAGTCCCACTAATCCTTTAATATCATTTTCGAAACTGCAAAAGAATTTGCAAAATATGTTACTTCCCTACTGAACCTGTTTCACAAGCTGGCAGTACAGGCTGTCAAGATGCCATTGGGCTAAGTTGCTGGTCTATCCCCAGCTCTGTAAGGGATCAGTGATGATTAGCTGGATCACACTCAGAAACGCCCCATGCAGAAGCAAACCTCACTCCAGCCCTTCTTCTGTCCCTGATCCCATGCAGGAAGCATGGAACATCCACGTACATAACAAGCACTCATTTTCCTCAAGTATACAGAGATGGGAGAAAGTAGTGCAACATTGCTTCCTTACACTACCACACTAGCTGGCATCTCTAAGTTAAGAAAGGTGTTGCACCCATATTAAAAAAAAAAAAAAAAAAAAAGAAAGAGAGCTGTCACTATGCTTGCTCTCACCTGCAGCAAGGCTCCCAGTGACACCATACACATCTGTATTGCCTCATGACAGTGTCAGGTGTCAAGGAACATCCCAGCTTCAGCTTAACACGATTTTTTAGCCAAATAATAAGAAACTGGGAGCTACTTCAGCAATTTCTCAAATATGTCCATTGCAAATACACCTGGGCTAGCAAAATGCCACTTCCTGCGGTCTGTATCCCTTCATCCAGCAAGCCCAAGATGCTTTCAAAGGAGAACAAGAGGCCAATACCTGTTAAAGATCAGAGGAGGGAATAGGATGATGCTTTTCAGAAAATGCAACCAAAACCAGAACAAGGCTTTGATTACACTGCAAGAGTGAAAGAAAGTAATCTGTAGTTCACTAAAGTTTTTGCAGTCTGTATTATGAATAGTTGTTTTAGCAACAAGAAATTGTTCAGTAACTCAGTTTCATTAAAAAAAAAAAAGTTTGGCTTGCTGATAAAAGTAGTGTACGAAGCAATTGACATGTTAATTTTTGCAAGTCATTTAGATCATTCCTGCTGCAACGCCCATTAACAGCCTCACACTCAAGGTCATTCTTTGATTCCCCACCCTCCCCAAGAGTTACTGGCTGTAACATTAAATGCAATCAATTTGTACCTCTAATGCAATACATTTCACCTGCCCACCCACAAAGTACTCTGAAATGTATCATTTAAACATTCAGATTAAAAAAAAACCCAACATAGTAGAGAGCAGTTAAAGGTATTATTGTCTGTAATGTGAGCCTTTTCCATAGATTTAATTCCCATCTCCTAATACAGGGATATCCCAGCCAAACTCCTCCACACAAAAAAGCTGTTCCCTTAAGTTAAGCAGTGCTTTACACCCAGGTGAGGTACCTCACCTGGTTGGAGCTCAGTTATTGCAATTACATTTTGTCACTCACTCTGTAATGAAAATAGAAGATGACGATCGCTCCAGGGCTGCCCCTGCTCCAGCACAGTTTTACAGTTCCCCTTACCCATCCAGACAGACACCTTCTCACCATAAGTCAGTGGAAAGAAATGGAAGTAGTCAGCTTCACACAGCCCTCACCCATGACTTACAACTCCCCAAACACCTCAGCTAAGCACACAATACCAGTAGTATTAAAAGCATACTAGCTCTCATATGACTTTGCAATGGGATTTCTCATCACTACAAGGAAAACCTGAATGCCAATCCCCAAAGTTTCATCTGCAGTGAAATACCCTTCAGTCCTGTCACCACATCCTGGCAAATGCCTGCTGTACAACGGGAACAGGAGGTTTAGTGTTAATAGAAGCACAAATTCAATTTCTATACAGTCAACTTTTTAACATTTAGTTCTTGAGTTTTCCTTGATTTTAAGGTAATCAAGAATAACACTCTGAATCCAAGCACCTCAAATATTCCAGAAGTCCATATTCAATTCATGACAAAAATCACTTCAGTCCCTTGGCCAGCAAACACCTACCCTTAACCATTCATTCTGCATGCTGCCTGCAGCAGGTCAAACATCAGCCTTGAAAAGGCTTGGAGGACATTTCAGTCATCCCTTGCTTCAAAGCCATTCTGATCACTACTACTTCTTCATGACCTTGACAGGTAACCGGGATCCAGATTTTCTGTTCTCTAAACAGGTGATCAATTCCTTCAGCAAAGCTAAAATTCCTTCTACACCTCTATTCACCTTTCTCCAGGGATGGATGGGACAGACAGCCACCTATATACTACACGAGTATTCATACTTAAATAAATGTCTCTAAAGAAAATTGCTATTAAAAATGTTAATTGTTTCTGTTCACTCAGCTGTTGCCATTAATTGCAAATGGTTTGTCATCTTTACTAAGTAGTTGTTTTTACAATCTGCTCTTGCTTAACAGATACTGCTTTGGCTTGGTTAGTTGTTGGAAAGGTCATTAGTTTAGGTGGAAGCCATCACAGTTTACAGTTTCTTATTCTAGGACTCTTGCTCTTAACTTTTAACTGATGATAAAACAAAGATTAATTAAATTATTTAAACTGTTAATTCCTCAGGAATCTTGACTTGAACATTACATGACAAGACTAAATATATTGCCCTTAGCCAGCTGGATAGATAAACCAACAACTACAGAATTAAAATGGTTTTGCACTACTGTGTAATTAGGCAGTGTTGCTAGCAGAATAATTTTTCCTTTTCCCCCAATCTAAGAAAGTTCAGTACATAAAATTCCAAGCTCTGTAAACTTTCACCTGTGATGAAGTGACCTTGCTGACATGCAGGATCAACTCAGGCAGGCAGAGCCTGCCCTATCCACAGTCGACAGCCTGAAAAGCTGTAATTTTCTAGGGCAGTCAAACATAAACCATCCTCTGCCTCCTCACCAAACACTTTCACACCTTCAGGAAAAAGCCTGAGAATGGAATTAAACCTGCATCATGATGTTGTTTTAACATGGCCTTTTTATTTCCTTCAGTGCTCTGAAAAAAACAGCCTGAAACAAGAACATCCTTGAACCTTCAGCTGCTCAAAATCAATAGCAGAATTCTGCAGCTTAGGCTTTTCTCTGATAAACAAAATTATTGTGACAGGTGAAAAGAAGTTCTGGTCTAACCTTTATTATCCTGTTTATGTGCCTTGCAAGGTTCCAAATGACTGCCAGAGATGACTATCTGTGGTACGCAGCAAAATGCTTCCCTTCATTGCCTGACCTTTCCACTTTCCCACTGGAAGCACACAAAAGCATCAAGATGACCCACACTAAAAGCAACATACAGAGTTACTGTAGTTCCGTCCTACATCAAGTTTATTCTTTTAACACAGGCAATGGCAAGCAACAAGCCTTCTGGTTCTGTTGTTTGCACAGCTCTTCAAATCTGGAGAAGTCTACTCATCATCTTGTTTACTTGTGTTTACACCAGATAATTTAGAAAGACAGCCTCTCATAGAAGAGTGGAAAGATTTGCTCATAGCCACAGAATAGGAAGAAGTAAAAACACAGAAGAATGGCTAAAAGCCCACTATTGCAGTTCTTGAATTCTTAAGGAAATGCCATTTAGAATTAGGTGGTGCTTGCTTCTCTCATCTCTGTGGTGACACTGGAGCATTCAGCTAACAAAGCTGACTTCCATCTAGGTTTGGAAGTGATATGAGCCATTAATATTGAGTCAAAATGATTTTTTTTTAAATACTCTTTTTTTCATTTTAATAAATGAGAGTCACTTGTATTTATCTTCTTTAAAATTCTGTTTATTTAGGGAAGGTTAAAGGCAAAGGTCAAGCATTTCTAGGTTGCTTGCGTTTGATAGACAAGACAGACTGCCACTGAGACTAAAGGGACTTACTAGGACTTAAAGAAAATGATTTCTTTACAAGGAGAAGGATGCACAGTGTAATTCACTGCACAGAAAGGCAGTGTTGCTCAACATAGGGATGGGTCTATATGGAAGGCTATATTCTATTGCTCCCCTCAGTGCACAATCTCTGACACACGCAGGTCTGGAGAGTGAAAGAATATTCTGGGAAGTCTGGCCATAAATTTACTTCCCTCTCCTGCTCTCCCAGGATGGCCATTCTCATGTTCACACATTATACCATCTGTTTAATCACTGTGCTCTCAAAATAAGCAAACAAAGAAAACTGATGAAACTTCAGGGATAGCTTCTAACTCATAATTGAATGGATGATTATTCATTAGAATCTAGGCAAGTTGCTTGGGGCCACCTAAACAGGCATTGCATGGTATTAAGAGAAAAATTTTTTTAAAGATACAAACTCATTCTCACTTTACATTCTTTGGTTACTTTGAATGGGATAAATTAAGCATGCCCAGTTTAAGCTGCTATAAGAAAAAAGTTGAGGATTATATAGCTAAACTCACAGGTCCCCTTCCCCTTCAAGGTAAAGGTAAATAAAACTACTTTGGTCAGCTCCAACATTAAAACAGTTCCTGCAAGTAAGATTTAACCTCTGAAGGCGTGTCTGGGGAATACTTGCAACACCTCTGAAGTAGTACATGCAATCGTGTCTTCCCAAAGATGAGATACTATGGAACCATAGTACCAACATACCCATCTAAACCAACTCAAATTTAATCAGAAACCCAAGGACAGAAGTAATAAAAGTCTATTTTTTCTTTCCTTACCCAAATTTACTTCTCTAGATTATGCAAAATGGTCAAACTGTACTTGGGTTTAGTTTAGCTTGCCCTAAGATCCTGACTGAATCATGGTATTTTCTCTATCCCAGTTCCAAAGCTGTTTAATTAGTTGTGCTTTGCTCTTGGCAAGAGTCACTGCAGTAAAACCTCTCAGCTTTCAGAGTTCTGTGACTCTTTTAATGTATTCATTCAAGCATAGGTGTGTAAGATAGCTACGGCAACACAACAGACACATTACCACTGATGCGAAGAACAATAATGAAAATATTCCAGTTCTTGTCAATTTACTGATGCTTTGAACATAACCTCACAGAACAGTTCTGTAGAAAATCCCGTATGATGATGTCTATTTATTATAACTGGGCTGAGCCAACTTCATGACAAAAATACTGTAGAGCAACAGGCACCTAACGGTTAGTACAGGTTAAGGTACCAGAATTTTGGCATAACTAGGAACACAACCCACCTTGGGCTATTGATTTAACCACACTGCACTTTAGTTTCTCTTTGATGACACGGAGAACACTTCTTCCAACTCTTTAAAACCATATGAACTGCCTTATTTAGTGGGGCATTCTCAGAGCCTCATAGGTAAATTGCTAAAGCAGCACAGGTTATTGTAGTAATTGGCAACAGATTTAATTAGATTATGGTTGGTAAGGAGTGGAAATATGCAGCCAAGTGGCTTGCTGATACTTCTTTATCATACATTGTATTTTTACGTACAGAGCCATATACATGAGCTGTCACTGGCATGGTAACAAAATACACAGAAAGTGTTAAAAATTAAAGTGAACAAGTGAAAAAAATTTAAACTCCCAAATAACAATTTTTTAGTGAATTGACTATTCTTTGCATAAATATGTTTTCTATATTTGAAAAGGTCAATTAAAAACTCCCAAACACAACATGCGCATGGATGTACACAAGCATTTGGGGATCAAAAACACTGCCCCTACATCACAGAGGAAAAAAATTATAAACGTGTGTTAATCCAGTAGTCTTTTCCTATAAAAAGGTCAAACACAGGCAAAAGCAGGTTATGCTTCCCTCCAGCTGTCCTTTTAATATGCCTCTCATCTCGCCAAGGAGAAAGTGTCTCTAAGAGTGAGAAAGAGACCATTTTACAACCCATTTATTCTTCATTGTCTATGCCTTTTCTGATATACTTGTTGAAGTACATTAGTCACAGGCATGCAGCAAGCCATTAGACCATACTAACATCTGATGCACACTGAAATTAATTTTTCTTTTCCAGCTTGGGGAACAGAATGCTTCATGTTGAGTTTGCATGCAAGTCTTCACTGAATTAAGGAACGAACAAACAAGATTTCTAAAATCAACAACCCCATGTGCTTATCCACAGTCCATATAAATACATACCTAATCTATAAACAAACACACTGTCCTACAGTGAGACAATAATTTGCCTCTTTAGAGCAGGCTCATTAAAGGGAAATAATTTTGCAATAACAAAGCACAAGTGTAGTACTAATGAGAAGAGCAAGCTGCAAAATGCTGAGAACACCTGGGTCCATTTCTTGTACTGTCAGAGCATAAGCTGGAACCTCACCATTATAAAAAGGCTGCTTTTTTTTAATTATTATTTCTTCACAGCCCAATGAACTCTGGAAGAAAGTTTGGTTTGCGTTAAGTGTATTAATGTTGTATAAATTCCTATGGGACTGCGTTGTAACACTTGATATGTACATGTTGCCAAGTATCAAAATTTGAATTTCAACTAGAACAGCCAGAACTATTCACTGTAAATAATATATTTTATTTTAAACCCCCTTCTATTTACAAAGAACTTGATAGTCTTCCCTACAAATCCATAAATCTCTCATTCACAATAAGATCAATAAAAAATTTTCAGTCCATGTGTTGCTTCCAGATCTCACTTAATTCTTCTACTATTCTACTTGTGTTATGTAGCTGATCCTTCAACTGAATTTTTTCCACAGGCGCAATGGCTAAATCTTAAAGAGGAAAATAACTAACAGAAAACTGAATCCCGCTTTGACTAAACAAAAGTGTGAAATTTACAAATCGTCATGGGATACCTATAGCTTATCTGAATAAATAATAACACTAAAGTGGCATCACACCACAGCAGGATCTTTTTAAGGACTATTCAACCATCTGGACTGAATCTTTTCAGACTAGGACGTTCCATATTGTTCTCCAGCATTAAAAAGAGGGGGGCAATAAACAAAAAAATAAAGTTTTTTGTTAAAATTTGTGATAGGTTCAAACCCATTTTTCTTCAAAACCAAATTCTCCCGAGAAGACAATTCTGGGCTTTTTTTCAGACCCATTCTGTCAAAACCTCAAACTCCGTGTAATGATTTACTAAAGAAAAGAAGAAATAGTCTGACTTCTTGTTTAAAAGACACATGAGATAAATCAATTCTATGAGATCAAGGTGTATCCTCAAACCAGTCTTAAGGATTAATGTAGAGGGAAGATTTTTGTCTGTCCAGCGTAAGCCCAGCCACACTCTTTACCCTTTGTTCTTCCCCTGGTAAATTGCTATCTTTTCAGAAATTTGTTTTTTTCTCCCCAATTTTTAGTGGAATTGTGTTACAAGTGTTTTTCTGCTTAAGAGTTCTACATGAAAAATAACTTCTCAACTACTTACTTCTTGCAAACCTGCATTGATTTATACTCTACTGTTTTGTTAATAAAGCGATAATCTGAAACAAAGTAGTATTTATTATCTTTTATTATCTGCCTCATTCTTCTCTGTCTGAGGAATCATAAATTAAAGTCAACAGCCATGTTATAACCCTGCAGATCATTATCTCCCATTTGCTAATATGCTTGGTACCTTAGCCTTGCTCCATTTCTTTAGTAATAATTACAAAAATAAAAACTATATTAATGCAATGTGCAGATACTTCTTGTTTTAGAACTTATGTAAGAGCTTTTCAACTAATCAGTGGCTCGTTAGGACACTGTCCTCATTCATCTCCCACTTTCCCTGCCATCCCTCATTAAAGTTTAATCTACATTTTCCATTAAGGAGTTGTCTCAATTGGTGTTCACATTGGCAGGGTGGCTTATTACTTATTTGACTCTTGTTTGAAATGGTAGTCATACTGCCCCAACTTATCTCTGAAATTTTTATCAGGTAGCTGCATATTTTCATGGTCCTGAAATCTTCAGATAACAGAAGCAGAAATTCACTCGCTTTATCTAGAATCACAAGATTTAAAAGAGGAGCACACAACCTGCTTGCATCACCATAGACAGGAGTGGTCAAGCCTCTAATCCTTCTTTAAATTTAAATCTGCATTTATGGTTGGAAACATATCACACTGACATTTGATCAAGCACAGATCTGGATCCAGTTTGTGTGTACTTGTTTTGTGTCCAGCTGCCACTGGTCCTTCCTTCTTAAATACACAAGATTAAGTTTGTACTAGTGGTTTCTCTCTTCCTCTTCCTTGTAAAATTTGAGTCTGAAGGAAGCCACAACTGTGCTCCCAGATGATGGACCACAATTATTGGCCCCCACAAGTCCACGGGCAACACAGCAATGCAATGTTGCTGACAGGAAGCTGAACCAGTGGAGAAGGAAGGAAAGCAGGAAAGAAGGAAGGAAAGCCGGAAGGAAGATACAAGCACTGCAATGAGGTAGTAGGAGAGATGAATTCTGGAAAGGCACACTTTCTGATGGATGTTAAACCACCACAGGATACTCAGAGCTGTATCCTAGAGGACCCCCATAGCACAGAAAACCCTGGGTTTGAACCAAAGAGTTGAGAAGCACAGAATTTATGACTCATTTGACCCATCTCAGGTTTATCAGAGGCAAATGACTCTTTCACTTGAGCATGACTAAATACGTACATCCACGCAGCTGCGAAGTGTAACTTCTTTGGTCTACAAACTGTGCCATTCTAACCACAAAATGGATTGTCTAACCTGCCTCCTTAGGAAAAAATGCCACAGTTGCAAGATCTCCAAATCCTTGTATTTCATTACAATAGACTGCAGTACATTTGCTGGTATAATCTATTATGAAGGATCATAAATAATTAAGAATTAATCATACTTGTCAAAATAAATAAATGCAGTCAGTGTTGCAGAATACTTGAATTTTTTATAGCATCTTTTTGCTTATTCATGAATTAAAAGAAAAGAAGTCTAGTAATTCACAATGGATTGCCTACTCATTATAGTTCATACAGGCCTGATTCAGATCCCAACGCTGGAGGTTTTCCTATCAATCTTTAGCACATCTTAAATCTCTGATCCTGCAGAAAGTTACATAAGTTTGACTTGGAAATATTAGTAGGTACAACAGATCTTCACGTAGCATGCAAGGCCCAGCTGGCATATACAGTAGTGGTTCCATCACCCACCGGTCCACTTACAAGATGGCGTGGAATGGAGGAGAGTGAAACATTTTAGCACAAAATTTCCCACCCACTCCCCACAAAGTACCTTGATAGCCTTCCTTCCACAGCCTTCTATAGACAGACAGTCCTGCAGTTCTTCCTACCAAATACCCAATATTTTTGCACTATTTCATACTATCTACAAAGCTTTAACAGAAAAGCAAATAATATTACATGTTTAAATAGCACCTTTTTTCCGCCTCTCCAAATTGGTCTGAAAGCCTCAGTGCATTTCTCTACTTTTTCAAAGGGAAGAAAAAACTGGGCTGGGAGGTGACGGGGACTCACACCACCACACCAATTCTACCAGCAGAGACCAAAGATCCATTAACTTCAGACATCTGGCTCTGAAAACGGACAGGTGTAGATACATAGGAAAGAACACATGGACAGAGAGCGAGCAAAATGTTGTACTTCCCCGCCCCTGACCTTCAGGGATGTACTGCACAAGGACTCTGAGCCAGAAAAAGTATGCTTGAGAATTTAGTAGCTGTAACTGTTTTTTTCCATGCACATATCTTGTCAATTTGCACAGCACATAGAAGGTTTTAGCACCAAAAATACCCTGTGGAAAAAAGTTCCACAGTTTTACTGTTATATACTGAAGGATCTCCTTTTGTTTTGAACCTGACATCTACTAATTTAATCTGATACTAGTCAATTCTGCATTAGAAGAAATAATGAATATTCTTTCTGTACTCATCTGGTGTTTTATAGAGTCTTGGGAGTTTATAAACCTTTATACATCTTTTATAAAGATTTTATAAAATTCTTTGATTTTTATAAAACTATGCCTTGTATTCTTTCAGATGTCTCTTGCAGGGCAAGGCAGCCCTAGTTAATTTAAGTGTTCCTAAAAGACAGCCACTACATACTTTAGAACATCCATGTTTCCATTCTTTTAATAACTTTCCCAGCTGTACTAAATAATTTTGTGATGCATGGGAACCAGAACAGCATGCTGTATTCTAGATACAGCTGCCCCACACATTTATACCACAGCATATTGTTCTTATTTTCTATTCTCTTCCCAGTAAGTCCCAACATCGCATTTACTTTGTGACTGCTACTGAGCCGATGTTTTCACAGCTCTATTCTTACCCCGTAATCAGCTTAGGTGATTACAACCAGCTCAGAATCTGTCCTTATATATGCCAACTCTGTTTCTCCCACCATCTCATTTCAAATAGTCCACGCTAAATTTCACCTGCCATTATTATCCAGTTAAGCATCCTTTTTCAATTCCTTGCAAACCAGACCTCCAATCTTTTACCCTGAATAGCTCAATATCAAACATTGCCACCTCACCATCTATCACTATTCACAAGACCAATGATTTTCGTGACACAAGATGCTGAGCATGCCAAGTGAGTGGAGCACTCAGATGTTATTGAAGCCATATGTTGAGACACCTGAAACTAGTTCTACCTTTAGGTAGCTTGATCCATGCTGATTTGTTCCAATTCCTTGAGGGTCAGCTGTATCATACTGTGGAGACAGGGGCAAAAATACAGTTCTTCCAGTTTCTCTCTCTGGGAGATCTACCAACAATTTCCTACTGAACCTTTTACAGAAACTTATATGAAGCACAATGAATCATTCCCAAGGCATTTGTTTCTATCAATGTCTTGACATGACTTGATAGCCAAGTGACAAGGATGAGCTAAACCATCCCAAAATCTAGTTATGCTGTTTATCTCTGTGCATTACTGTCTGCAAAGGAGATGAAATGAGATTGAGATAATTGGAAGTACAATTTGCAGGAAACAGTGGGGGTTGGAATTACTGGGCTTAATTATTTCAGATTGAAACAGACCACACAACTATCTGTGCCAAGCAGCTGTAATTAAAGTGATTTAAAATAGAGAGATGCTAGCTCCAAGTGTTGATTTTCAAATGAGTCTTTATATACACAAGAGTTACAGTCATCTATGAGTTGCAGACCTACAGGTCTATTGGGGGACTTAAGAGAAAATTAATGCTAAGTCCAACATGCCTGATCATTTTTAAAAAAACAACAACCAAGCAAACAAGAAAATAAACCAAACAATCCACCTTGGTACCCCACAAATCTAAATCCACTCAATCAATGTGACACTGGATACTTGCCCCTCGGAACAGGTGAAAACAGAATACAAAATTCAACCTAAATTGCCTATATTCCAGATGAAGAAAAAAACCCAAATTTTTGGTCCTAGAAATGGAATTTTACCCCAATAGGCAATTGGAAATCATCAGCCAATACTACACTGAGTTTTGGGCTACAGCGTCAGCCAACAGTCTCTCCTTCTTCTGCTTTGTCAGACATATAAAGCTGAATACAGAAAAAGGTACAGCTTTGCTGAAAAGAATCCAAAACATACACTGACAATATGCAGCACTACCTGCGACGTGGACAGGCTCCTCACCTGGCATAATAAATTTATTTCCTCATGGGTTTTCCCCATTTTTTCCCCCGTTCCAGGAAAGTGATAGCTACTCTTCCCTATTCAAAGCAAGCACATTTTAATTCCTAAATTTCAGCAGCAGCTAGCTTGCACTAGAATTTAAGGAAAAGGAGAACAGCAGCAAACATTCTGATTACCTCTAACTTTTGCTTGACTGTATCGTTGTAGCAAGAAATTTAGTATGCGCATGTGTGTTCTTTGATGTGAAAATTAGAAGATACTCACATGCATCACAAATGTGGTCCATCTGCTTTACACACTACACAAATCCCACCAAAATGACTCTGTTTGCTGATCAATCAGTACTCAAGCAATGGACCTTAAAAGTTAATTTATAATGGCTATCTAGAGAAAATTACTGTACTATTGTATGGATGAGAAAACAGAATTAAAGATCATGTATGAAAGCAGCATTGAAACTTTTCCTGAGTATTTGCCTGAATGTAAGAACTGTTACAAGCAGTCAGACTGCAAGTTGTCAAAGTCAAATGCCATCTCCGACTGGGTCCAGTCCTGTTCAACTTATCAATGACCTGGATGAAAGGAGCAAGTGTACCTTCAGCAAGTTTACGGACAATACAAAACTGGATAAAGCTTGTAGTCCTAACTCCCCTGTTTCCATTTTGTAGCTTCATTCTCATCAACACCACCTGACCCTCACAGGAAGAGGTTTCATACAGGTATTGCTAACAGCAGGAAGGGCATTAAGAATTTATCTGTGTTCCCAGCAGGATTAAAAGAGCGCAAATACATCTAAAAATCTCTTTAGGACTTATAATCTTAACGAAATACGCGCTGTTCACTGACATGATGATGAGCAGAAAGAACAATTCCAACAAACCAAATTTTCTTCCAAGAAAGGAGAAAAGTCTGTTGCACTCCCCTCTTTTCAGGCTTCCCAGCTCTCTTTAGGAGACAGGAACTTTTTTCTTATATTAAGGGCAAAACTCCTCTTTTGTTTTCTTACCAAACAGAAAACCTAAGCCCTGGTCACAAGGATATTGCCTAAAATGGTCTGCAAATAAGCAAGCAATAAACAGGACCTAGAGCAGGGTTGAAATCACACTATTTTATTCATCTCTCCCAAACACTGAATGAACTCAAACATAGGGACCATAGTACTGTTCTCATCCAAATACCATCCAGGGCATGGGTCAGCCTGAATCAGATGTTACACAATACTATATTTGATAATTTGCTTCCCATATATATGATGCAGATTGCCTTTAGACAAAACCAGATCTTTCATATGCAGAATTACTTCCTTTGTTTGCCACACTGTTTGCATTCATTGTTTGCCGCAGTAAAAGGATTATAGCTGTCTCATTATTTTAGGAGGACATGTTTGTTTGGGTGGGGTTTTGGATTTTTTTGTTAGGGATTTGTTTGGGGGTGGGAGTAAGGGCTTTAAGGGTGTTTTGTTTTTAAAACTAAACACTACACTGAAGGCATTATGTACTTGTACTCATCTTACCTTTAGGTGTATTTTCAGAGTGATCTCTCTCTGGCCCATCTGGGATGTTTAGCTGTGAGATCTCCTCTGCACTCAGTCTGAGCCAGGCGTTGTTGGGGGTTTCCTGATCTTTTGAGGTAAGGGAATATTCCAGCTCACAAGGAGACTCAAAATTGCAATCAAATACTGGAAAAAGAAAACAGACATAGAACATACCAGGTTAATTAAATCCAGCTTCCTCTGTGCTGGAAGGTGTGTATACACACGTGTGTATACACATTCATTTTACACTTTATTAAGTTAGGGCTTGCTTCTTTCCATAACAAGGTAGAAAGAAATGGAGGAAGTCCACAGACAGACAGGCAAAAATGTTTCTGAAATGGACTGCACAGAGAGGTTCATTGTGGAGGTAGCAACAAATCAAAAGGAAGGCCCAAGAGCCAGTAATTTCCCTTCAGATAAAAGGGCAGCATAGGCTAAAGCAGGGAAAGGCATCATCTAGACTGAAAAGGAAATAGCTTAGTCAATTGACAACATCAGACAGAAAACCAGCCTCTTCTGGGATGCTGTTCAAATTCAACCAGGACCATTATCGTACAAAGACTGTTAACGTGCTTCATAGTCACGTTCCATATCAGTGAGCATGACACTCTGCAAAGCAAGTCATACATCCTGGGCACATGGGACATGCTGGTAGCCATAGGGACTGGACCCTGAGAAGCAACCTTCTGACCCCCTGGGTTTGAAACGCTTTACTGAGGCAGCGGAAGCCTGATCTGCTGCTGCAAACTGTAGCCTCCAGGCAGCACAACCAACATCTGCCTCCAACACTGACATTTCTTTCTGAGATGTTTCTCTTTGAGAAACCAATTACCTTGCCAGTACAACGGTGATTCACTTCCCAGTGTCCAATTTACTATCACACCATAATAACCTGCATTTTACTTTTAATCATCAAGATTGCTAAATTTTCTGGAATGCCCTGTATATATTCACTTTTGTCACCACAGTCAGCACTCAATATGGTATTCTGGAAAGTAATGGAAAGGAACTGTTTCTAAACTAACTCGCTATTTCTGAAAAGGCTAGATCCATTTGAAAAAGCCTAACAAAAAAATCCAGCTCTTTGGAGTTTTCTACATTGTCTACTGTTCTGCCATAGCCATGCAAGTGGAAAAAATAATCTGAATTGACATTAGTAAAATTAACTGGTTTTTTTTAAACTTCAATTACATTCTCTATTAAACATCTCATTTCTTCTTAGTGTGCACAGATTTATGTAGTTCAGCCTATCCTCCTGGTGATATAATATTTTCTAATCTGAAGGTTAATACCGTTGCCCTCTCGCTATACTCTTCCCAGCTAATTTGCCTTTTTAACAGCAAGCTAGAAGGAGCAGAGTCTATTTTTCCAGTTTATATTTGATTTTCTTAATAAGGTGCTTTATCATTCACTCAGCTTTTTGAATGCTTCACAACACCATGGAAACCATATAATGTAAGGAATCCATATATGTCAGAAGCAGCAATAACAAGGATTATACAGATTTTCTTAAATTTGAATGCACAAGTCTCTAACCTCTTCAGGCCTCCATAGTATCAATATAAATTTCATGATACATGAAGCACACTTCAATTTAGGCCACAGGGAACAGTGGGTATATTCATGCTATACAGCTTACTACTGCAATATCATACCCAAACCTCAGACCACTTATTTCTAGTCCATTAGATGTTCTCTAAAATAAAGAAAAAACCAACATTTTTTTTAACCCTATAAAGTGTTTAGAGTCTATTAAACTTTGTCTCAAAGCGCAAATAGGCAAAAGAGCAACCAAACTCTCAACTACATGTTACAGAAGATAGATCATCATTACTGTATAGTTTTGTTACAGGGAACACCTTGAGTAGTATGTGCTTTAAGGCGCTGTCAAAAAAAAAACAGCAGGGGGAGAAACACAGCTCATGCAAGGTCTTTTTTGACAGAACCCACAGGATGACATGAAGGAAAGCTCAGGCCAAGGCCAACACGTGGCAAGAGCAATCATTTCAAATCAACTATTCCATTCTTTGTGGGCTTCTCTCTCCGGTCAGTCTCTCATATTTCATGAACTTTTCCGGCAGTCACTACTTGCTTCCACTCCTCTCCTGTGCAGCTGCTGGAAACAGAAGCCTTTGTGCTCTCTTACCCCCAAGCAGAGAAGCCCTTCATGGACGTCCACAGGCACTTTCGTTTTCCTCCTCCAGCCCTCTCCCCCTGCCAGTTTGATTATGGTGCCTACATGTACTCGATAGCCAGCTCAGCTCCCCCATTCAGTCTTCCCAGAACCTCCTCCTCAAAAGAGAGCTATCAATCAGTTGTGGAGCCCTTAACGCAGCAGGCCTCTGACCTGCAACTGGGACAACTTAATTGCAGTATGTGATTAAATAACAGTCGTCACATTTAGTGTTATGACCCCTGCAGACAACTGAAGTCTCTGCCTGAAGGGGGAAAAGTAAAGGAAAAAAGGCAAGTAGAAATGCCATTTCCTTCCCTTGCAATGAATAGCCTACAGAGAAGTGGACATGATCTAACACGCCTGTTATGTTCAAGCTGAATGGCCTTTATAACAGGTTATTCCTTGAAAGAGGTGGTGGCTTTGGCTCATACATCTGAGAGTGTCTGTGATTTAATGAAAACATACTTGCATCTTTTACAGAACTTGATAGTCGCCCCACATCACCAGAATATCTACACTCTTCATAGGCTCTTATTTAAATTAGTCTCGTATCAGACACAAATTTCAGTGCTATTATCCTATTCAGTACAAAGAAATGATGACAAAGAAATGCTATCTGATGCAACACAGCAAAGTCTATGCAAGCAGCATCCAGTCTTCCAAGCTTAATGTTAAGTTCGTACCCTCAGGCTTTCCTTCTTTCACAATGTCCTTCACTACTGACAATATAATATACTTTATTAAAAAAAGCATTATATACAATACATACATTTTTTTTCACTGATAAGCTGCTCTTGGTGTGGCAGCTGCTATAAGACCATATAAGCCAAATCTGAAAATACAGAACTTTTACAAAATTTTAATTGCCGCCACAAATCATCTACCATTTTTTATGCTTATGCATAAAAAGGTCTTTCTCTTTCCTTTTTTACTTTTGTCTTAAATGTGACACCAAGTTTATTTTTTTCTTGCCCCGATAAGCATATAAAGAAGTAACCACGTGCCTTCAGAAGCTGAATAAAAGCCATTCTGCCCTTTTCTGAGAAACAGCAGTCACTGCAGGAAAGGTAATTAAATCTAACACAACTTTTAGTGATTATGTTTTACACCTACTACCAATATACATTGACTAGATACAGAGCTTTAGAACTTGAATAGTGTGCCTAGTCAGTAAATTGTTTTTTTCTGTGATTTTTGGTGGGGTTTTTTAAAGAGATGTCATAGAGATTTATATCCAGTATATGTATTTATGCCACAGCTATATTGGCATTATAGATCCTAAATGCAGCATAGGAATTTAAGTTCTAGAAAATTGCAAAGTATCTTTTCAAATATATTGCAAAAAACTCAAACCCTTGTCCACCATTATTTTGCACTGGCAGCCACTGGACACCAGAGACACAGAACAGCTCACGTATTAGAAGTCTATTTCATCATTACACCTTTAAAGAGGAAACTAAAGTGATGCTTATAATCAAACCAAGATAAACACTTGTTTAAGAAAGGCTGAAGGTATCAATCATTTCAGTTTCTGGTATGTGAGAAGATACAGGATACCAATGATAGACTGAAAAGTAAACTAAGTACTATCCAACTGAAAAGACAGTGGAATCTGTGTGTGTATGCCTGATGACGTCAGTCCTATGAGCAGCAACTACTTCTGTTTCAGTTAAACAGACTACTATTTTCTAATAAACAAATGACTTAAAATAATAGTATAAATAATATGCCAAAACACAATAATCTGCAGGAAATATCCCTTTACATTGCTGCAGGTCAGATTATGGATCATTCAGTCTTTGGATCATCTTAGATCATTTGTGTAACCCCAGGTCACAGAAACATGCCTTACCTAGAACAAAAGTAATCTGATTTAAAAAGAGATAAAAAAAGCTAGTTCCTGTTAAGAAGCTATTCTGATTATCTTTTCTTCAGCTGCCCAACAACAGACTAGGTTTATTTGTTTTAAAACACATGTCCTCTGAAGCACAAAAGTTTTACCAGCAAGTAATTTCCACTTAGCCTGCTCCTTCCTTTCTAGTTCTACATGTGTCTGACTTAAAAGGGTCCTATTCACTCCTGGTCTGTTGACTCTTACAAATCACTCCTCCTCCTTTACTCTCAGCCAGTCAACCCTTTGAAAAGGTGTGGTTGTTTTCTTACCTCACTACAATAGGCAAGGGAGCAGGTAAAAGGTTCTCTGTTCTCAGAAGGACCAGCTTGGAGATGTACATCCTAACAGATATCTCATCAGCTTAAACACAACTAATCTGTACTACACCTACAGCACAAGCACACGATGTAGAGGTCACACTGATCAAAACAGGATCACAACCTTCCTCAAGAACACACCTCCTCCAGCCAGCAACAATCACAGCAACAGTGTAGAAACAGATAAAATATTCTTGTGCAGGATGTCTCGTTTTATACAAATATTGACAGATATTCCTTGTGGAAGAGACATAATTTAAATTGTATAGTAGAGATGTGCTCTGCTGAGTGAGCTTTGAGACCTCCATCAATACCCACTAACCTCTATTATACTCATGTT
>JAVJGJ010000032.1:29213420-29233568 GCA_035590215.1 Microhierax caerulescens | reverse complement strand
ATAGCCTTACCTTAGAATAGTATTACTGAGAAACTTAAAGAGTTTAGGAAGAAGTTATAAAGGATAAATTAAAAACAATTATTTGAACTTATGAGAAAAGAAAGTGAGTGGAAAAAGATTGTACTACCGTCCCTTCCAAAAGGAAATTGGTGTGTCCTCATCATTCAAGCAGATACAACAGCTAGGAGCAAATATTGTATGCCAGTGGAAAGAATATATATTGCACACATAAAAGGCTGCAACATAAATTTGAAGAAATATGGGACTCCTTCATATAGGTAGGTCAAACTTTTCCCTCAAGCAGATAATTACAGGCTTGGGGTGAGTAAATCTTATTAGCCTCTCAGCACCTTATCTCCCCTCATAGAGACTGGTAGTAGATATATAGTAAATATATTCTACTTCAGTCACTTTCTGGATTGCATGTTAGATATTGCCTTACACAGTCCAGTCCTAACCACAACCATTGTATTTCACAGTGGAATGGCTATGGATAGTCAGTAAGTAGGTCATACCAGAGAACAGATGAAAACAGATTCCCAGATTTTGGGAGGGATGAGAGCTACCAAAGGAGATGGCAGGAAAAAATAAGTTTGGTACACAGCTCATCTCTTTATAATATCGCTGGATTCCAACACACCACTCAAATATCACAGTCTAGTAATAGAGTCTACAGCCCCTTGCTTTTGGGGGAACAGGGCAGGCTGGGGCAGCCCAGGCCATCAGGTACCTCTGTAGAGATGGTGACGGCCAAGGCCACATCAGACTGGGCTGGGCTGAAATGGGCCTCCTGGGCCCATGGGCAGGGAGGGGAAAGGCCCAAGGGGTGGCTGGTAAGGGGCATTAAGCCTTATTAGTGCCCTATTTTATCAAGAATCATTTGACTTGTGGTGTTTTGCTCTAAAATTGTACCAATATCCTTAGGCAATTAGTTACAGCCTCTTTAGGATAACATATAAATGCTACTTACTGTGTCGTCCTCTGTGGGAGTAGAAAGGGGATGTATCTCTCATGACCCAAGTCAAGTTCCAAGCAGAGTAACCAGGAGGAAGAGGAGGGCTGTTTGCTGGGAGATCCAAACTGCTCAGACCTTTCATTAAAAAAAAAACAAAAAACAAATAAAAACCCCCAAAGGTTATGTATGACAAAGCTGTTTGCATGGTACACATAAAATGCAAAAATCTTACACAGCTTTATAGACGCACACAATTAGCCTTTATATTCAACTACTTCTTGGTCAGTTCTTCCTTCCTGATAAGTGCACTCACAGGGAGACAGGAGATTAATTGCTTTACATCATAAAATTACTATCACCTAGAAGAACTGTCAAGTTTAATCCCACACTGATTCTAAGTTCTTTTTCACCTTTCAGTCCCTCAGTTTGTTGTTCTTTGGTGTTTTTTAAATTTTGTTAGCATGAGGAGATCCTGTACGCATGACAAGCAAATGTACCCAGCTTCTGTTCAACAGCCCAATCCATCTCAAAGATGCTTTGGGGAATTAGAGTATGACAGTGACCCAGAACAGGCAAGAATCTGTACAAACCTGCACTACAAACTCTGCAAGACCATGATGATATTAGAGGTGCAAAGAGAAACAGTATGTGAAATAGCACGCAAGGTCAATGAGCAAAGCAGAATTCTATAAACTCAGAAAGCACAGATTTTCCCTGTGAATGTTTAAGTTGGATTTTCTCAAGACAACAGGATCTTGAGTATTCTTGTCTCATTTTTTGAGGTCCTCAGGGGAAAGGTAGGATTTAACTTTGTAGAAATACAGACAGGCAAAACTTGCGTTTGGGAGGTTTGTTTGATGGAACAAAATAAACCTCTGAATTGCTGATATGTTCTGATTTTCACAGAAGCCATAAAGAACTTGTTTTTCAGAAGGAATATAAAAAGTACATTTTTGATCTATTCAATAATATTTTTTTCAAATAAGAATACTGCAGTTGCTTGCTTGAATTCTTTTAGTTTAGATGCAATGCTAAGCTTTGCTGTAAAAACAGCAAAACAATTCGGTACTACCTCAATAAAAAGTTTGGTAAAACTTTCTGTAACAATAGGCATTAACTAACTTAGGGTAGTAATTAATTCAGAATGCTGAAGAACTGTCCTATTGAATGGATAAATAGTGACAGATAATAAAAGACACATTTAAGGGGCTAATAGTAAACAAGGTAAATGGCTGAAGCCTTGGGGAAAACACTGCTTTGATTCTGTTAAAGCTCTGCTTCCCACTTCCACTTAAGAAAAACCTGAAAATTGCAGGTGGACTTGTCAGAAGCTTAAATACCAAGTGTTAGTTGTGCCCCATCTCATTCTCAGTGCAAGCTCATTTTTAGCACACTCCTGTAACTGAGTAATGCTACCAAAACCAAGAGAAAAATAACCATTCTTATGTAAGAGCTGTAACTCTTGCTCACTGCTTAGAGCAATAACCTTCAAGACAAGAATGGGCTTCATGCAGTATTGTAAGCAATTGAGTGGAAAAAAAATCTAATATGCCTAATGGCTCAAGTAAACCTGGTCTCTATGCTAAGTAATGGTACGATAACTAAATATCCTGTTGTTGCCTGGAATACAGCAACACAGAAGATCAGCCCAGTGATTTATGAGGGTAAGTATCACACCTTGTGTCCTGCCTTCAGCTGCAAATGCTGAAGTGATAGGTAACTATGGAATAATCTTTATATTGGCTTTTCCTTCCTAACATCAAGACATAGTTGACATGTCTTTCAGTAGCCCGTGGGACAGCTGGTTGTGGCAAGTAACGTCAGGTTTCATTACAATAGTTATAATAGTTGCTAAAAGCAGAGGTTTTTACTACAAATGTGCTTCACTTTCATGCTAATATAAAATAATAAATAGAAGAAGAATATTAATAAAAAATGAGCTCCTGAAATAAGCTAGTGTTAAAAGCAATGTGTGTTTTGCCACATGTGAGATGCCTGACCAGTACAGATATCCATGTTATACAACACCTGTACCCAGGGATTCTCCAAAACGGGTAATGATTTAACATCCTGATCACAGGTCTCCCACAGACAAGGACTCTGGGGCCTCTTTACCCCTAACAGACCCAAACAAATGCAGATGTTGTACATTTACTACTGATAGAGAGCCAAGCTGTGGGTTTGCAATCCTGTGAAAATTTCACACCAACCTGAAAAACTGAACTGCTCCCCATCTCTGTTCCCATGGCAAAATAATCTGAAAGTCACTGAGGTGCATTTCCCTCCCTAACACCGCAGCCACAGAACTCAAAATTAAATCACTGCTACTACCCTGGCCAGCCTCACCTGGGAACCAGTAAAACAACGATCAGCTGCAGTACCCCAAGTTCCCTGGCACTCCTCACATTCAGAAAAATGCCTCTGCAGTTTGCATTCTTCAGAAATCATGCCTACCTTCAGCCTCAGCTAAGTGGAAATGTTCCCTCTGTCACCAATATATGCAGTGAATCATGATAAAAAATAAAGTTGAACATCTGGGCAAAGAAGACAAGGCAGTCCAGGCACCTGAACCTCTCCTCTATTAGCAGCAAAAGGCACATAAGAGATAACATGAAAAATTGAAAGTTTTTCTCTATTTTTAAGAACTGGAATGTATTCAGTTCAATTCATTTTAACCTAAGAACTCCTATTTCTCATATTCTTTAGGATTAATTTTGGAACTTCATCTCAAATGATCTGCTTGGGCTATTGGTCTAAACTTGAAGACAAGAAGATTGTATCAGAAGTTATGAATCTTTCCCAATTAAGTTATCTCCCGAGAAAGATGCTGGGTAAAAGGTTTTTGTATAGCCAAGAGGCTACTCTTCACGGTGACGAATGATTTGATTTCAGAGTGAACTATAGGTTAAGAAAAGGAGAGACCTTTCCTCTTCTGCCTCCAGGGCATTTTACATCCAGAAAGGTAATAACAGAAGACTATCAGCTAAACAAATGCATCTTGTGCAGCAAGGGCAATGCAAATGTAGATCAGGCTGCAGCCTTTTTACAAAACCAAGGGTTTTCCCCCTCTCCAAAACAGTTCATATTGAAGCCAAATAGCACTAAGAAAATCTTGTCTCCTTTTTAAATATGCTATCCTCCCATGCTGGTTGTTTGTACCAGGGTGCTCTGTCACTTGTCAACAGTAACCCTAACCTTTAAAAAAAATTAATGGATTAGCCACTGGAAGCTGACAGCTCCATTTTTAGTAGCCAAAAGTATCGCAAGGTACAACAGATGTTTCTTTGATATTTCTGCCTAAAGGAATATCCAGGGCCAAATCCTGACCCAAGTACTCCATCACAGCAAGAAACATGCACCTGAAGAGAACATTTGACATTTCTGTTTTTAAACTTGCGCAAAGGAATCTCCTTAGGGGATGTGAAATTTGTTCAGCTCACCAAGTTTTGGTAAAAAAATAGAAAATGGCTCATGTGTACTGAACTCAAGCCTCAAGGCCAGAAATTCATTAAATAAAATATTTACATATCATTTTAATGAAAAATATCTCTTTAATAGAAAAACCTGGCATATTCACATAAAAATGGAAAACAGGAAAAGCTTTCTATTTGGGTCATTTTTAAGCAAACAGGATTTCCTCCCTGCTTTGCCCTTTCTAGAAAAAGTAATATCCCCAGCAATTAATATATGTATTTTTCTAAAGTTCTGTGCAGTGCAGAAATGTAATTGAACTTTTATCAAAACACCCATGCCTTTTTAAACCAAAACCTGCACCTACATGTAACCGAATACTGCTTATTACTACCTTTGGATTTTGCTTCATTACTCAGTGGATAAGTTTTCTCACTTTGCTCAGCTGTATTACTCCCAGTTTCTCAGTGGTAAATGTGAGGTGACAAACCTGCATATACATGTCCTCTAGATTTCAGAGTTGCAACAGATGTGTAAATTAGTAACTGAAATCCACATCTCAAAATCATTCATATTTGCATGGAAATCAGAAATTAACATTAGTAGTATTTGTGGCTCTGATTGATAACAGCAACCAATAGAGTAGTTATTAGCAAACGGTATGTTTAGAAAGTCTCCATTAAGATGTGGATTTTCCAGTCTCTGGGAAAGCCTGACATTTCAGAAAAGGTTATTCCAATTCGAAGTAAAAGGTACCAATTTTCCACAGAAAGAATATTACATAGTTATTTTCTCCCCTATTAAAAAAAAAAAAAAAAAAAGCGCCAAATTACTGTGGACCAAAGCAACTTCATTTCATTTAAACAAACAAAAAACCTGACAGGCAGCTGCCTGCCCCAGGTATGGAAACCTCTACAGACTTCTCCTATGATCCAGAGGCAGGCCCAGGACCTTCTGGGAAGGGCAGATCCAGCACCGCGAGGCCCGGAACCCTTCTCCATCCTGCAGAAGAGCTCTCAGGACCCTGGCTTTTCTGAAGCCCTGGCTGGCTATGATCAGCAAGATGTTCGGGCTTGACTCTCAGTCTAGCTGAGAGTGTACACCCAGAGGTTCTTGATAAAGGATTCGTGAGCTTCTGGCTCCACCAAAGTTCTTGGTTTCAGTTTTTAGGGGGGTAAAGGGATGCAACCAGGGGGAAAAGATCTCCTGAGAATTCTCTGTAAGCTCTCAAATTCACAGCTGATCCTCATGATCGGTACTCATACAGCCTCTTAGAAATTTTCATTTTTCTCCTCTTCCCACCTACAAACATACCCAGTCATCCATGAAAGTGCAAAAACCACATTATATTGAGGTGACCGAGCAGCACCAAACCAACAAACTGCCCAAGTAAATGCTTGGTAAATAATCCAGAGACTCAACTATGCTCATACCAATCATTGTCTAAATGAGATTCAGAAGCAAAATTCAAATTCTGTTTGTAGTCAAGCCAGAGAATGAGGCAAAGGGCAAGCTCATTCCACAGTTTCTTGCTCTCAATAGTTGGTAAGCTTTAGTTACACTAATGGGTGGATGTCCTCCCGGGTTTCTTTTTACAAACCTTTTCTAAAGTATGAAAACTTTCGCTGACAGTCTGTCAAGTTTATCTTTTTCAGTTGGAAAATATATTTAATAATGCATTATGTTACAATGATTTTATGTCATCCTGAAAGCCTGATGAGTGCAAATAAACGATAGTATGTATGTCACCGAACCCGTGCTGGATTGCTGCAGAGAAGAAATTTGCATTTACTGGGCTGTAGCAGACCTGTGGATAGTGGATTCAGTCAGACGTGGTGCACGAGGCATAGAAGTGATCAAAAACGCTGACTGGCAGATGCTTGATGAGTAAATCTGGGAAAAGCATATAGTTCTTGTACATGAAGCATGTGTCACTGATAAAACTGTATTTATCTCAACAACTGTGTATCCTTCTGGCCCTGACTACTTATTCTTTGTCTTTGTAAGGTTTATTTAAAATTTTCTTTTAACCCCTTTCTGTTAGCAATATATTTTTTCTCCATCTCCTTTTCACAGAGAATTTTAACTTTCGATTGAAAAAAAACCCCAAATGCCTCAAACCTAACTATTCCATCAGCAGATAGGTAGTCCCAGCTCCATTCCTTACCAGCTGGGCAGTCCCTACCTACCACGCTCCACGGACATTTACTGATGCAAGGAGAGTCTGTGCTAAGTCTTAGGAGATGTGGTCTGATCAGCAGACCTTGGCTCTGGAAGAGGAACATGAAACACCCAAATCACAATTCCACCAAGGCATTGCAACAGCAAAATACTAACAGAGTACTGGTGTGTTGCTCCTCATTATTGGGGTGTGTGTGTGTGTGCGTGAATCTAAACCCCTACATTTTCCTGTTAAAAATGAAGGGGAAAACAATTTTGTTTTCTTTGCTGCTTTCTGTGAATTCTTAGCATTTGCATATGTATTGTAAAACACAAGAAATTTTTAATTTCTACTTTGAAAGCAAGTGGCATCCAATAAGGATTTTTAAAAAAAATAAATTAAAATCACCAAACTTATATTCTACCCAGTTCAACTACCATAGTTTAAAAATATACTGCCATCTAGAGCATCCTGCTGCACCTCAGCTGCTCTGCAGCTGCTGAAGACCTGCCCAGTAAGACACCAGAAAACGACAATGAATCACTGATAAAGAGCTCAGGGTCTCAATTAGAGTCCAGAGTAGAAATGGCTTAAAGTTGTTATTCATCTGCGTGTGAACAAGAAACCTTTAAAAAAACCCAACAGTGATCTGATCTTTGCTGTAATAATCTTTTACAGGACAATTAAGCATCTCTGCGGGCAACACAGAGAAAACAAAGGACTGAGTGTTAGTAATTGAACTGCTCTCACTTCTGGTTTGTCCCTCAAAAGCTGAAGCCCCAAAAGCTGAAGTCAAGGGATGCGCTTCTCCTGCTTGTCTAGCCTGCAGCTTTGCTAAACAAAGGGGAAAAGCCCTTTGGCAGCAAAGGTCCGTGTATAAATGTACCTTCTGAATTTTGGATGCTTGTGCATTGTATCGGCTTTTAGATATTTTAGGATCACAACTGGAAAAGGAGTGTTGGTTGGGTGACTGTGGCGCTGCCCTGTTCAACACAGGGCAATACATGTCTTTGTGTTTGGACTGATAACCAACACGTCTGAATTACCGACCAGCTACGTGGTGAAAAGCACAAGCCATTATATCCAGCTGTTCCCCATAGCACGGACAGACCTCCAGACACTGCAGACAGCAGGGAAACACAAGACAAAAGTCTGTGGAATTGGTAACCTTTCTACTAAGGCTCACTAAAGTACTTCTGGTTGCAGGTGTTCTGAATTTTTTCTCTATGTGTAAAAATAAAGTGAGCCCTTCTACTCTGGAGAGGTTGTCTGAGGTATTTGTCTACTGTAGTTTAGAAAAACCTCCAGCAAACCCACTGAGAGGACACGTGTGTCAACGTTAGAGTTCCTCCATGTGCAGTTGTTGAGAGTCCTTCCATTGCCTGCTGGGCCAGTGCCTAGAAGGACTCTCCGTTACAGTCTTCCTTGTCCGAAGGACTTCAGAGCAGTTGCTTACCAGTATGATCCCTATACCAGTATATATGCTATATCAGTATGATTCTCATCGGTCATAGCTGGGGTCCTGATCCCACACGTTCTCAGGGTCCATATATTTGCACATCTCAGATCAGTCATCTGTATGGAACTTTCCCTTAGCCTGTACCCAGTTAACATAACCTCTAGAAGCATAGTGGCCAGGCTCAAGGAAAAAAAAAAACAAAACAACCAACTGTTTTGACAGTGGTTTAATAATTCATTACACATACTGACTTCAAACCGTATAGTGCCTTTACCTTGGATTTCTGCATAGCTACTTCTATATTTAACACATACATCCAGTTGCACGTACAGATTTGCACACTTCCTAACCATTCTAGGTAGCAACATTAAGGAAAAAGTAAGAAGCAAACCCAGAAACAACCTCCTGCTCTTTATACACTTAAAACCATCTACTACACTGTACTACACTGACCGCATACTAACCTGGAATGCATGCACAAACTTACACCGCTAAGCAGTTATCACTAACACAGCTGCAGAGTTTAGATACTCAGTGGCCCGCAGTCCCTGCAAATTTTAACACAAGCTCATATTTTTCTCAACGATTACCTTTTGATCTGTCTCTCTCATTTTCAAGGCATGGCGATCTGATGCTCACTTATTTTTGCCTCCATGTTTCTTAAGTGTCAATGGACATGTGCAAAAAATTCTTGAATATTTTAATTCTGGGGCAATTAGTATTTGAAGGTTTCGGTGCAGATCTGAATTTTTCTTCGTGCAGATCTGGTCTGCACGAAGCTTTTCACCCTCAGAGCAGGCAGCCTGCATCACCTCGTAAAGATTTCTTTGATCAGGATGAAAACGGTGGCAACTCCACCTTCCCACAATTTCAGGCCAGGTCAGTACCTCTAGCTCTAGAGACATTTGTAACAAAGTTTAGGGAACATTTTTTTGCTTTCATATATAGCAACTAAATGCCCTCCTTCAAACCCAAATCCACCTACAGTCACACACTACCCCAGCATTTAAACCCACCTCTTCCACTGCACTGCAGCACTGAGCTTGGATGGGGGGTGGAGAGGAAACAAAGTTCATTTTCACACACTTACTACATCTCAGAAGAAAGGAGAAACTTTTTTCTTATGGTTCCCAACACAGACACAAGAGACAATTCAAAGGTCCCAGTATAGACCAAGTTAATTTGGGAAGTGTCTTTACTTAACTCCAGCTGATTTATCCACCTTTCCCCAGGATCCCACATTCCCCATATCCCATACTACTGCATATACCCCTTTCTTTGTGAAAAGAGGTTTTTGGACATGTGCACAATCCTCCTTCCTCAAAGATCACGAGGTAACATCCAGAACAGTCACTCATCCACCACCTGGCATAAACCCACCTCAGGCATAAGCGTAAGTCTTGTTTCGCTGCCTGGAACCGTTCAACAGTGCCAGCTGCAAATAGTGGCCATTAAATACTAGTTATTTGGAAGAAAGAACAGCAGTGGCATAAGTCAGCCTTGGTTTTCCTCATTACTATCATTATTACCATTATTGCTTCTGTGAAAGGAGGGAAATTCTATGCTTATTATACAAGCGCACGTGAAAGAGAGTGTTTGCAGAAGGCTTAATAATGGTCCCACATATAGAAATACAAATCCAGGGATTTTTTAAAAAAATCAGATGCCCCCCACCCCTTCACAATTAAAACAGGCCACAAAGAAAATAAAATACAGGAACTTCAGGTAAAAACTGGAGATTTCCCATACAAAAGACACAGAAATCCTGAAGTGATGTCTCCTATAGAAACTGTGCCTTGACTGTGCCACGTAGACAGAGGCAACACCTTTAGAAAGGTCACTGCAGCTCCAGAGGCTCTGTCCAGCTTTAATACGTGGGATAATTCTGAAACCTTGCAATCCAAAGATGGTATTTTAGAAGACGAAACTTCTAAAATATGCCTGCCATATCAAAACATAAAGTGAACACTCCAAGGAATTATACGAAGCCCTACATATGTACAACAGACACAAACTGTGAAGCAGTGACAGTTATAAATTTCCTGCCATTTATATGGCTAAAACCATTTATTTGCTGCATTAGGCATTTCTGTTAAGATATAGCGCTGCAGAATAGCAACAAATGTGCAGGGTGTTTTGGTACCAGAGAAAATACTAGACATTTGTTATTGGTAGGCAAGCTGCATTATTTCTAGAAATAGCAAAAGGGTTCGATGACTATTTCAATCTAAAACACAGCTGTCTTGGCAGTAACAATAAAAACTACTTCATATTCCCTTTACTGGGAAAGATGCCAATGCACTTAGATTGTCTATTTTCACTGCAACATTTAATTTTGCTTAAGGTAAAAGACAGCATCTCTGACTACAACCGGGGTGTATTTAGATGTGAAAGTACTTCTCAAGGAAGTTCCGCAAGTGCTGCCAAAATGATGCCCATGAAGCACCTGAGCGAGGCATGAGAAACTGCTGTCTTCACCCAGACAGACACCTCTGAGTTGACTATGAGTAGAGATTGTAAAAAGGAGATTACTCATCATTCTGTCTTTCAGGTACAAAAGAAAAATGAGAAGCAGTATCTCTGGAGATACTCTGATTTTTTAAAGTGGTTTTTTTCTTTACCATTGTGGCACAATTTTTCTCTGTATAGCTGCTTTCCAAAGACCTTAAATATTAACTGATCTTCAACATTTGCATAAGAGAGGTGAGTGATGTCGTGAAGCAGCTGATGCCACCAGCCACCATCCTCTGCTGGATGGCATGAGAGCAGTTCAGTTATGAGATACAGAAGGTAGTGCTCAGCTCCAGGCAGGGCCTTCTCTGTGGGGCTGGATGGCCCAGGTTACCTCTGCTGATACAAACCATGCTGCTGCAAAGTCCTACTCAGCCTTATATTTGGCTGCTAGTATAAAGACAACCATCCAAATATCAATGACACACAGTCTACGATGAGTAGCGTGGTGGGTTGACCTTGGCTGGACACCAGGTGCTCACCAAACCACCCTATCACTCCCCTCCTCAGCAGAACAGAGGGGAGAAAATATGGTGGAAAAAAACCTTGTGGGTCAAGATAAAGGCAGTTTAATGAAGCAATAGCAAAAGTCACGTGCATAGAAGCAAAAGAAAACAAAAGATGTTCTCTATTTCCCATCAGCAGGTGATGTTTGGCCACTTCCCAGGAAGCCGAGCTTCAGTACACGTAACAGTTGCTCCAGAAGATAAATGTCGTAAATAACAAATGTCTCCCCTTCCTCCTCCTTTCTCTTAGTTTTTCTATCTGAGCAGACATCACATGGTATGGAATATCCAGTTGGTCACTCTGGGTCAGCTGTCCTGGCTACGTCCCCTCCCAAGATCTTGCCCACCCCCAGCCTGCTGGTGGCAGGGGGAGGTTGGAGGGACAGCCTGGATGCTGAGGAGCACTGCTCAGCAGTAGCCACAACACTGCTGTGTTATCACCACCTGTGTAGCTACCAACAAGCACAGCACCATCAGGGCTGCTGTAGGGCTCAGCCAGACCCACGCACGTGGGAAGAGGCAGGTTATACCACCATCTGCCTATCACAGAAAAGAGGAGCTCTCTGCTACGTGTGCCCACATACTGATACAGCCTTCCTCAGATGTGGCAAAATGGGTGAGAAGGGCTGGTCCCAAAAGCTAGCCTTTAAGGAAATGTAGGGAGCTGTAAGACAACTAGCAGAAGACATGAACCACACGGGAAAAACTGGACATGATGGATATACGGTAGAGTTATGTACCTCTTGTATGTTTGGGTACTAAGAAACCATGGGATTAAATGACCTGCTCAAAATTTAGCAAAGTTTAGAAAAGAAAACAATTTTTACTATTTCCTCCTCCCCAGAGGTCCCCACTTCTGGTAATCCAGACCCAGTCACTTGGCAAATGACTTCACTCTTGTGAAAGTGAAATTCTGTGCATCTGGAACAGCTCCAGTGTGTGGATGGGGAATTAATCCACAGGAAAATAAAACCAGAGGAGCCTTGCAGGAATACCTAGGAGAACAGAAAGATATTCTATACCATTTTTTTTGGTTTTAGTTTTCCTCAGGTTTCTGTCTACTTAAATCCTTTTCTACAAAAGAGAAACAACTTTGCTTCTTTTCCCCCCAGAACCTGTGCTGCTCAAAAAGTATTTCCCAAAGTGATTACTGAAAGGCCCGTAAGAGAAATGATTACAAATGGCTGAGTTAACTGCTCTGGACGGCCTCATCAGTCATCATAATGCGGTCTCAGCACCAGACTCATCAGGACAGGCAACTTGTCATGACAGATGACACCTCTTCAAGAAGCCTTCCTCCCATGGCTTTTCCCCAAGAAAGTCCTCCTGGGATAAGGTGCTTGCAAATAGCAGTCCTTAAGCAATAATCAAGGAGGAATCATCACCAGCTGCCTTCAGCGAGCTGCTTCAGTGCTGGGGCTTCTTTTTTTAAGTTTTACCTTTAGTCACCGAGTGTGGATTGTTTTATTTGTGTGCACATCTTGAAATCAAAGTATTTTCATCAGTTGCTCTAAATGTGAGCTTAGAGATGATGACAAGAGCGACACATGAAGAGAGAGGAGGCCAGAAAAGGCTGAGGCAGCACTGCTACCCTCATGCTGCTTTTCCACTGCCAGCCCCAAATGCTGTAAAACAAACCTATGCCTCATTTTTGGCATCTAGAAAAGGAAGAGTATACAGACCTCTACTGTAAGTCTGCTATAGAAATGGGTGAGTTGATTTTTTTTTTATAGATTTTTTTTTTTTTGAGATATACAGCACCTTCTGTGATGCGCACCACACCAATACCCATTATAAATAAAAGCCTACTTATCATTCCAAAGATACTGTTTTGGGAACTGGAACTCAAGAGAGCCATTTCCAGCTCTTCTTATCTGCAATGGGATCTCAGATAAATCGCGGTTTCTCCTTTTGCCTTCTTTTTTCTACTGCTAACACGGAAGTAATGATGCTCAACAGGCTTGGGAATCCTTGGAGAAAAAACAGTAAATATTTTTATGAAGAAATGTCTAAGCAAGATTTTCAAAATATCATTTCCATTAAACTTTTTTGTCCTGCTCCTCACACATGGTTTTTACTGTGGAGAGGGTAAAAAGCTTGTTTAAGAAGAACAGTTGGCTTCTTAATAACACACCTCTCAGTCACAAAGAGGCAAACTATTTGCAATGAATAGTTTGTTTGTGAAATTTGGCACTCGGCTGTTTGCAAATTGTTCATGGACAGATCGCAGTTGATGAATAGTTTGAAATTACTCAAATATTTACTGGCAACAGATTTCAGCCCTTGGGGTTTTTTTGTTTGTTTGCTTTGTGTGGTACTCCAGCTATGCACCAGTTGGTCTTTCAAACGCCTGTGGTATTGAATAGGTGCTGGATCCGAGCAGCAGTCTGAATTTCTGCTTTGCAGGAAACTCCATGATTTCTCTTTCTTTCCATTCCACATGTTGGAATGAACAAGAATGAATCCAAAGTTTCCTGGAAATAAAACCTTATGTAGGAAAACAGCTTAGGAGCAAATGCTTTTGTGTAAAGGAATGAAAATGTAAGTGGTTTATGTCAATTTTACAGTAAAGTATACTGTAGTAGAATTCCGAATTAAGTAAATTATCTAAATGTTTCATTGTGGTAAGGTCAAAACATTTAATTTTTATTTTCTCCCAGACTGAAAAGACCCCAGCGTTTCGTGTAAATTGAAATATTCCCATAGGAAGTCTAGTTTTCAAAATGATGGAAAATCTGCCATTATAAAACGACTGAAGTAATTCTAGTTCCTCTGCATCTGACAAGATATGACTTTGCTATGCAGCTGTCAGAGCATCTCTCCGAAAATCCCCTGACAGGGACCTTGAACTGAAGAAGCCAGTCAGCTTGGCCGGTCTAAAAAAACTTGTGGAGAGTCAGCAAGGTCTCTTAAAAAATTTAGTAAAGAGCAAACCAGAATGAGCACAGCTATGGTAAACTCATAAAAAAATTCAAATTAAATAAATTCCCTATTGGCTATGAACTTCAGATGGATATTTATTTCTATTGACAGAAAGGGAGCTGCACGTCAGAGATGGTGCAACAAACATTGTAGGAATTACAACAGCAGACTGAATCCCCACCAGAACGATGCCACTGATTCTTACATCCAGTACCCATACCGGCAGGCAGTTTCAGAATGAAAAACACCCATTTTTCCTTCCTCTGCCAAAAAAATCGGCCTTTCTGTTTACAAGCTGCCCACACCTGTAATCCTAGCTGCACCTTTAACCATCTTACTGTGCAAGCAGCTGATCCATCACTGAATGCAGTGAGCTGCAGAGAGCCACTCGGCATGTTTGCATCCCACCAGGGAGGCAAGAGCACTCAGCCTTTTCATAATTTCTGGTTTTGAACTGAGAGAAGTCTTTTGAAACATTCAGTTTTACAAACTTGCTGCAAGGTCTGCCTAATATCCTTCTGTCAATGACAGTATTAGCAATCACAGAAACTATCAGGATTTAGGGTATTTTGAAGGCTCTTTCCATACAGCTTAACAAGTAGAAATAAACAGCGGCCAGTATCACGGTCAGCCTCCCACAATTAATTAATGAACTGACTATGCATTATCCAGAACTACAGTCTGAGACGTTCTGAGGAACTAAAAAATTACACGAAGTAGTAAATTGTTATTCAAAACTGTTGTAGAGAATTATCATGCATTAAAATATTTGTTGCACACCGCAGTGCTGTCTGAGAGCATCTCCCCCACCTTTAATCCACGTGCTGTGGAGACGACTGTACAGGCTCTAGGCACAAACTGAAACTGTCCCACTTCACACATGGCAAAAGTCGCCCCAGATTCAACCCACTCAGATGATGTGTCATAGATCTTAGAATCGCAGGTCTATACTCTTAAGAAAATAAGTACTCTGTGAACGTAAGCAGCCTTCTTTCCACCCCATTTCCTAAAAGAAATTCAGGCAAGAAGTAAAACAGGAACATGCTTTTGTGCCATGATAACTTTATCTCAGGAGAGACTCCGGTTCAGCAGGGGTATCTTAAGTCTGTAAAGACAACTGGAACAGGTAATACAGAAAGAGACCACCATCCTACAGACACGTTGCAACTTGCAGAGAGAGGGTATAAATAATTTTATAAAGTTTATGAATTATACAGAGATGACCAGATGACTCAAAAGAACCGAGCACGGTAAGAGGCTTTTTACCACCAGATCACTTAACTTTGCTACCTGGTCATCAAGACAACTCTAATAAAACAGTTTGGTCATCAGGAACCTCTTTGTTCTAGGCCACTTATCCCACATCTTGATGATAACAAGGGCCCAAGTAAGACATTTTAATAAGGAGAGCATCTTTTCTTTCCCCCCAGGTTCTCCACAGTGCTTATCTGCCTCCACCTCAGGCAGCCCTAAGCCATTTTGCCTTCCTGCTCAAGGATGTCCTACAGTCACTCTTCCGGGCTGCTAAAAGCAGTCTTCAGGAACTGGCTGTATCTGCTTCAGTTTTGCGTTATTTCTTCTCCTCCCTTCCTCTGCTCAAGAGGAGTGCTAGGGACAGGCTCTCTCCCTGCCCTCCTTTCTTATACCCCTGCTCCTGCCCAGTGATCGAGTGGGGAAGCCTAGGGTTTCTCATGCCATCGAGGGGGAACTTCTTCCTGGCCCTGGGAGCTGGTAGCAGAGGCAGTACTGGCTTTGAGGGGAGGTCTAGCCAGGCATTTAGCAGCCAGGTGCCTCTCACGAGGGCAAAGCTTGGTCCAGAGCACCTGGACACTGAAGGGACGACAGAGTATAGAAGCAGACTGATTCTCACAGTGAGGAACTGAGTATCTTCTTCTGTGGATGACACCTGCCTCTGTCCAGCTCGTACAGTTTTCAGTTAGTAGTTGCCATCTCAGATGCTTGTGCTCCCTGAGCACCTACAATCTACGATTTATCAGGGAAATAGCGCCAGCTTGTCCAGTCTGCCCTTAATGCATTGCTAAAAATAGTCATTAACCTGTTTTTCTGCTCCTCGCTATCTCTGGAGTACACCTGCTTACACAAGGCTGATCAGAATCCAGCTCACTACTCCCAGGAATTAACACCATTATCTCCTCGTACAGACCGCCTGAGCTGCAAATTCACTTTCCCAGCTCTAAGTTTTAATCTGCCAGTAGTTCCTCTGCTTTCTGACCATTGCATCCTGGGCTGCATGTGGGAACAGTCAAGAACTTTCCCTCCTTCCTCTCCGTTTCCTACTCTGAAATGCAGTCTGTCCTGCTGCTCAGGTCACTGCCCTCTGTGTCTCCAGCAGCACCTAACCTGCCAGTTCCATGATGACCAGCTAGAGCTGGAAGGTTTCTACACTGCTTCCACTAAAAGTGAAACTAAGTCAAATCTCTTCAGTCAAACTCTCCTGAATTTTGAGATGTGCAAAACTAAAATCCAGACTGGAACCCTGGCTTGGAGGGGTCTGTATCATCTCACATCCAGTAACTGCACAATATGATGCCACTTCTATTGTAGCCTAAAAAGGATTTATCACAGACCTGTCACAATTGACAGGTCCATCACAGTGCTGTAATCAAAATCCAAACTGCTACTTTTAAGTACAAGAAAATTTTTGTGAAACCTTGACACCGGACAATCAGAATTGACATGGATGAAATAAGCAAGATGGCTCAGAATTTCATCTGAGCTTTTTAAGATAACCTGTTTGGCTTTTTTTCCGTTTTCTTTTCCTTAATTGAGTTGTTGTCTCTTTTAAGTAATGCTGCTTTTCCTGTAATACAGATTCCAACTGTATCTTTACCAGCCACAGAAACAGATCAGAATGCTGCAGGTACACACTCTCTTCTCTTCTTCCATCTAGTTTTGCAGGTGTTGGAGGTCAGTATCCAAATGATCATTTCCTTAATCAAACTGAACGACAGCTCCCAATTTTCAATATAAATCTACCACACAGAAGTCAGCTATGTAAAAATACTATAATGGGACTTTATAGTAACGCAGCAGCAGCACTTAGCTGGACAGTGAAAAATGCAATAATTTCCTAACCTGCAAACACAACCTAGGGTCAGAGTTAAGCTGGGCTGTTTCTGTCCTTGTACAGAGTAGACAGTAGCAACCCCCCTGTAAACTGAAATACTGATGTCAGTAAAACCTGCACAGTCCCAGTGCTTTCAGTGGTCAGGGTAGGTTACTCACCAGAACCTGGGTTAACAGCACCATTATTGATAGTGCTCAGGTGCCTGAGAGGCTCCGTGCTGTGCCCGCTATTATTTTTGGTGAATACAATATAGGAAGGTGGAGATTCCAGCTTGCTCAAAGCTGAATTGGTTCTGTAATGCTAATAGAAGTAAAAAGCAATAAAAGCCATCACGTTGTCACTAACAAATTTTATATGTGTCTGAATGTACGTGGGGAGTTACTCTATTGATTAAATAAGGACCTTTTTTGAATAGTCATTCTCTAGAGTAGAATAGCATTTTAAGATTGGTAGTGAATTACATTCGTTTAGGGAGCTCATCAGGATGCTGTGGCATTCACGATTTCAGCATGCTCCAGTCTCACAGTAAGAGCAAAACATCCTACAATACCCGCCTGCAAAGCTGGCTTGAAGCAGAAGCAAAAATTCAGCACAATCCATAGCTATTGTGGGGTCAAAAGCCAGAGATCGTGCTAACATATATAAAGATTCCATGTGGTGGCTAAACATCAGCGATACATTAAAAAAAAAAAAAAAAAAAAAATCCCTGTGTGGTTTAAGCATTATCTCTACCAGTAGCTTAGTAGTGGCTGAACTCCAGGCAATGCACAACTAGTAAAAAACCCTAAAACCAAGGGATACAACCTAATGCCTGCATCCACTGGCAGATCCAGAGAAACAAAGTTTTCTCTGTCAATGCATTGATTTTTCCAGGCTTGTCTTTTTTTTTTTTTTTTTTTCCCCAGAACAAATATTCTTTGGAACTAAACTTCATCCTGAAATGGTGGTATGTAGGGAGGAATAGAATATTTATTTGCTTTTCTGATTTTAACTGAAGACAGTTGTGATCTGGCAGGCATCCATGCTCTGAAGGAGCTAGAAGGGTAAGTTTACTCACTGCTGAAAACAAACAGGAAAGGTTTGCAGACCAGTGAATTTCCTTAAACAAGGAAAATTCCTTGTAAAGCATTTCTAAAGAATCTTCTTGCTAAATTTAGCAAAATCAGTGGAATTACATGGAAGATGAATAGAGGCCACCAGTGCTTAGGTATTTCTTTTCAATTTAAACTAAGTTTTGTTTTAAAATAAAGTATGTGGATTACAACTAAGGAAGAGGTGCAGCTGGTATGTGCCATCCAGAGGGACAAGGACACGCCAGGAAAACTGGCCAACAGGAACCTTGTGAAATCCAACAGGGACAAATGCAAAGCTCCATGTCAGCAGAGGAGGAACCCCCTGCAGCCGTGCAGGCTGGGCACACGGAGATGGCCAACAGCACCCTGGGCTGCATCAAGATGATCATAGACAGTAGATTGAGGGAAGTGATTAGTCCCCTTTACTTTGCAGTGCTTAGACCTCTGGATCCAGTTCAGGACACCCAGTCCAAGATGAACATCAGTTAACTGGAGGCAGTTCGGAGGGGGAGCGCTTGCCCTGTAAGGAGAGGCTGTGACACTGGGGCTCCTCCAGCCCAGGGAAGGGAGGGCTTGTGGGGGGCTGGCAGCAGCCCTCGGGAAAAGTGACAGAGGTGGGGGTGACCTTGCTGCGGAGATGTGTCGTGGGAAAACAGTAGACATGGGCATAAATTGGAGCTGGCACAATTCTGGCTGGACATAAGGCAGCAAGGGGGGGTGGGGGGGTGGAAATACCTCCCTGGAAGAATGATACAGCAGCAGGACAGGGGCCCAGAGAAAACCAGCAGGTGCAGGTTTTCAAACCCTGAGTGGATAAAGCTCCGAGCAACCTGGTCTGAATTCATGGCTGGCACTGCTCTGAGCAGGCTGGAACAGAGACCTCCCATGTTCCCTTCCAACATGAATTGCTCTAAGATCCTATGAAAATAATTGTTGTGAGCCATAGCGCATTTTCAAGATTACTTAGAGGACTGATGAATTTTCATTTAAGAAAATTATGACTTCTGATAGCTTGGTAGAAAACCTATCTTTGTATGCTTTCCATCAGCGAAAGCACAAAAGCAAAACTCTGCTTGCAAGAATCCCAGCAGGTCAGCACCAAAATATTTTGCCTAGAGATACCTTTTCTGGTATCTAACTACCTTCCCTGGGTAGTTTGAGGCACTCGGTAGCTTAATTTTGCAGATGGAGCAGCAGATATTCAGTTTAATAGTCAGACCTGCCCATGTTTGTACAAATACCATACCAGAGTCCAAAGCTAAAAGGCATGATTTTCTCTTATTCTGCACCAGCAACACACCTTCCAAGCATTTGGGAAACATTCTGAATGCTTCATATGCTACATAGAACCTTTGTGTAGCAATTAGAATGTTTTTAAGACAGCTTCTTGATGCTTCTTTGCAGAATACAATACTGTATAATTCACTGCTGAGAATAGCAGATACTCAAACCTCAGCATTGAGTTTTAAAACAAAAAGCAAACAGAATTTCCTCCTTTTTATTTTTGTTTTTTTCATTCTATTTGTGTTCTAGGAAACTGGCCTAATAATGCCACAGTAATTCTGTAAGTACAGCTTAATCTTAAACAATAACAACAAATGAGTTTCGTTTGATCTGTTCAAACACATAACGTGTCTGACAAAAGCGCCAAGGGCTGCTGGTGTTAGAGGGATATTGGCAGAAGCCGTTTCCTCAGTTATGGAAAGGAGGAAAGGAGACCATTTTTAGCACTTGCTGAGGCAGTTGCAGCAGATTAACTTTAGATCAATGACTTGCTTGATTATTCTACTTCATTCTCAAGTCTCTTTCAAGGCTTCTCTTTACCAACTAGGAAAATAAATTTACAAATTTAAAACACACTCCCAGTCTTTATCTTCACTCACAAAGAAAGGATTTTTCAAAAGTGACTGTATGTTATCTGCAGCGAGGCAGAGGTGCCAAAGTGTCACTGGGTGTCACTAAGTACCTAGTGATGCAGTGGGCACCCAGAGGCGTTTTCAGAGGGGCTTTAACAACTTTGACTCCCCCAGGTTGTGACGGTGTTCTAGCGGAGACATAGGGG
>JAVJGJ010000032.1:29178017-29191592 GCA_035590215.1 Microhierax caerulescens | reverse complement strand
AAAGCTGTCTTCTGTAGCCCTGAAGCGTGCCACGGTACGATCTCTTAATGCCAGCTCAATTTGACAGCAGATCCGTATCCTTGCTGTGGTCTCTTCTGGTGAATATGCTGCTGGGTCTACTAAAATGGGGACTTCCCAAAGCAGCAATGGGAGGGGAATACTCTGACAACTGAAAAAAAGTTTAACATTTGAAATTACAAGCATTTGCAGTGGAAGTCTGTACCATCACCCCTGAAAGCTGAAATACAGCAAGTGACAGGGATATGACAGTGCTTTCATTCAATCCACGAGAGTTTCAAATTACAACTGTCAACTACGTTCACTGAACAGCTTATGTGTAAACATAAGCTGGATGCATTGGCATAATAAATGGTCAATCAATAACAGTGAAAGAACAGATTAATAAAAGTTGCTTCTGTCAGAGGACAAATTGAGGACACGAGAAAAGATGAAATTCTATGAATACAATTGCTTCCTGTGAATAGTAACATTCAGCTCTTGTTCTGATTAGATGGAATTGGTTCAGATGAGCATCAAAAACTTCTGAATGCTTTTCTAAAACTGCTGAGGCTTGTCAAAAATGCACTGCACCAATGCCAGAAAAAGACAACAAAGCAAAATACCAAAAACTCTCAAACCGATGCTGAAAGAATCCATGGGATTTTGCAGCCGTCCTTATCTGCCCCATTTGTGCCTTCCAAGTTTTCTTATCTGCTCAGTAAATTTGTATGACAGGGTACCTTCAAACTCTGAATAGGTTTGTACAAGTAAGCTGTGCGCCGCTTTGCCTCATGTGACTCTAAGAAAAATAGCCAGTCAGTCAAGCCCAGGTTCTAAACTCTTTACTGTGGGCAGAGATTATGATATATGGGATGGAAAAAAAACCACAACTTGATTTTTCTAAAAGCAGCATAAGCTAGCCACATTGGCAGTTAGAAAAAATCATGTTCTGACTTGTAGTGCTGAACAAAATTGATGGATTAGTCACTCGCTGAGAACTGATATAGAGTACCAAATTACTGTATTGGACATTCCTCTGAACACAATACATTATATTAAAATATATAAATGTCATCATTTAGAAGGTAGCTCTCTGGCAACAGTCTTAAAGAAACAAGATTCTTATGGGCCCAGCTGCACGGTATTTAGGCACATACACGCGTGTGAACAAAAACAACATCTGAGTCTTATCTGAAACAATTTCTTTATCCTGTTGTCCCAGCAAACCACGTACTCCTCATGAAAGCAAAAGAACACATTAGCGGTTAATCCTCCATCTGCTCAAAATGCAGAAAATCCTTAGGTAGAATTTGGAAAGCAACGGCAGAAGAGATTTCTTTTGTCTTTAGATGGAGAAGTTATACCCATGGACAGCTGGACATTAATAAGGGAATACTGCCTAAATAGTCAAGCTATCCCAAACGATAATCTGCTTCAACCAGGAGTCACGGAAATTATTAACTACCTGCCACCTTACTCTTTGTGTCTTTTGTCCACAGGGGACAAAACTGGGGTGCTAAGTGAGCTAAACAGTCACTAACAGGAGCACAATACCTCGGAAATGGTCAAAATGCCTTCTAACACTTCCAACCTCAGAATCGTTGCTGGTGGCCCAAATACTGAATCTCCCTCACTTCTGCCATAAAGGAAGAAAGTAATATTTCCTTCTTAGAGAGTGAAAACTCATTGAATTTACACCAAACAATAATACAAAACCACATATTATATGCAGCACGTGGATGCTACGCTGAAAACTTAATTTTTACACATCATCTGAGGGCTGAGAGCTTCCATATCCAGGATTTGAAGGCATCGTTACACAATACATGCGGGAGCACAGAGCCAGTGCTGCAGGATTAAGGCCACAACGAGATAAGAAATAGCTCAGAAACAGTCAGGGATACTCTCTCCCACCCCTCCCACCCCTATCCAGCCCTGAGCCCATGCATCTTTCCACATTTCTCATTGCATCTTCAAAAGCCACGCAGAGGAAACACATATACCCCACGGTGAGAAGAGTCATCAAACTTGAAGACAAGTATTTTTAGTATTTGCCACTTGAAAAAGTAAAAAAAAAAAAAAAAAAAATCTTTAAAGGATTTCAAAGTACTGTAGGTAAAAAGGTAGGTTTTACTAGCAATCCCCGTTTACAGGCAAAGGGGTTAGGCAAATTGGTCCATGTATATCAGCCTGCAGACTGAAGATCCTCATAGCATCTAGGATCACTATGAATGACATTTTTCTCTCTTACTTTGCCTTCTTTCTTTAGTGTGGTCTACCTGCCCTCAAAACCCAAGATTACTGCTACAGCCAGCTTCATGAATATGGCAGAAATTAGGTAGAACATAGAAAAGCCACAAAGCTTTTAAAATGAAAATCAAAAGTGGCAAGGTGTAGGGTTGTGGCCCAGTCTTTCCATCATCCCTTCCTAGGACTACACCATCATTTTTTGCAAGATTCTGGACAGAAAAATGAAAACATTCTGGTTTTTTTCCTCTGGAAAAAGCAAGGTTTCCATGGGGTCAGAATTTTCAGTACTATTTTGTTAATGAAAGTGAATTGCTTTTCTTCACTGAAATTTCCTATGAAAAAACAGAAAATAATTTCCTGATACCTCTGAATTATGTCATTAGATACTATAGAGGCAGTTTCAGTCTTGGACTGGAAAAGAAACACAGACAGAATTTTGTTTCTGTCCAGCGACCTCTCTGCTGAGAGTCTCCTATATATTCATTACAGCCTGTTCCTATTTGTTCTCTGCCATAAGGCACATGTAATTGCAAGTCAGCAGCAAAGATTTTTTTTAAAATATATCTATCAAGTCAGCGGTGGCACCATATGACCAGAGATACAGCATCTATATTTAGTAAAAAGGTGGGCGATCCAGAAATACAGACCTGTTAGCATAACCCTGGCAGAATTCAAGGCTGAACAGGTTCTGAAACGCAGAAGATTGTGGTGGGAATGGAAAAAGGGTTGCAAGGTGTCTTAGGTTTAGCAAAAGCTGACAGACCTAACACAGATATTTGCTAAGGTAATTGATTTTCTAAACAAGGGCAGTGCCTTATATTCCACCTGCAAAGACAAAATATTTGAGACAGCTCCATGGAGGGAATCTGAGACTGGGAAAGCTGAAAGTTAGCGGAGAAGCCAAGAGAGGAACAAGGCAGTAGCTAAAAGCACAGTAGTGATAACCAGCTGTCCTGCTAGGGAACTCGCAATGGGAGATTTTCACAGCATTCCTGCAAAAACTGCTGGATACGAATTCTGTAGCTGATTTCCAGACTGAACTGAAACAACCACGTATTACAGAGCTGTAAAGAGTGTTGAGGAAGTTACCTGCACACAGAAACAGGGGCTATTTCAGTGCTATTCACAATGACAGTAGCTCAGCCTTCTGGGAAGAGGCGGAGGAACATAAAGCCTTAAATGAAAAACTGGACACCTGGACAGAAGTACCAGACTATGGAGAAAGTGCCTGTACTGTCATATCTCTAGCAATTAACAGTAATTATCAGCCAAAATGAGACTTAAGACACATCTGACCCATCAGTACATATCTGCTCTGGTGCGTCCCAGCAGGAGGAGTTTGACTTGAATCCCACGCATGGCTATTAGCGTGAACAGAAAAAAGAAAGGGGACCAAATATCAGATAGGATTACAGAGTGAAGAATTAGAGGACTGCTGCCTTCAATATGTCTGGAGATAAAGAGCAGGGGAAAACAGAGTCATTAAAGCCAAACAGCATTATTGGCATTTGAGCAAACAAATACAAATTGACGTTAAGAAAGTTCACTTGGAAATGAAAACGAAGCTTCTGAACAGCAGAGGCATAAGGTTCAGCAAGAACATTTTTGCAGCTGTAATGGGAAGCAGGAGAATCTCAGCTGCTTTTAAGGGGTTACTTAAGTCTTAAATGGGATTACAACTGGGACTGTGGGGAAGCAAACATGATGACCCAGTATCCCATTGCTCCCACATTGGGTTTATCTTAGTTCTGTGAACTAATGAGTCCTCCCTGTTCCTTGTGCAGACCATCTCTTCTTTGACATGAGACAAGAGGTTCGTTAGAGTCCTGCATTAGCAATGTTACCTTTGGCCACTGCAATGGTTAATTGTAATACCATCACATCGGGCATGATCTTGGATGGTTCTAAAGCCCTTCAATTCACATGAAAATCAATAGCATCTAAAGTAATTGATACAAGGGACTTTACCAAGTCCTTTAACATGAGTACATCTTCCAGAGAAACCCCATGTACATAGCAAGCACCTGAAAACTATTCAACTCTTAACAGCCACTATCACTTCACAACTTTTCCTTACTTTTGGCTTTTTATAAAGCATCTAGTTTTGCTGTAAACGTATTTGGACCCAACAGAACAGCACACACAAGCAACCAAACAGCAAACCAAGCAAAAGGAAGACACTACTGTTCAATTGCTGTCATTCCTGCCTTGTGTGAACATGGTGACAATGTCTTTTGAGTTCTCTATGAGGTTGTGAACAACAAGGAGGAAAAGTTGGGGAAAACGCAGTCAAACATGTTATTCTCATCATTACATGAAGTTAACCTTGGGCATGGATTGAAATCCATCATAAAACATCATCAATCAGATTTATTATTTTTTTTTAATTACCCTGGCATAAATTGGAAAACTACTGTAAGGTAGCCCAGAGACTACCTCCACAGCAAGCAAAGGCTACGGAGAACTGCCTGCACAGCCGGCCAGCCCATGGCTCGTAGCCATGCTCAGCAGCTCGGTAGTCCATTGGCAAGAGAAGTGCAACCCACAACACGAGTGCTTCTGCTGCTCTAAAGGCAACTCCTGTCTGCGAGAGAATCACAGCAGCAGCTGAAAACTGTGGTCACCCAAGAACTGTTCAGGCATCCAGTGAAGGAAGGAATTGTGCTGGAAAAGTTGCTGCAAAGAGGCTAATTCAGTGTTACGTATTAGAAAACAGCAAGCAGTGGGAAGAGAAAATTGTTGTTCACTGGGAAAATCTGCTATTATCCTTGGGGACCAAGGATCAACTCTCTGCCATAGGACTTGTTATCAATCTCCTGCTGATCCGATGGGCCTCTGGACTGCGAGTCTAGGCACCCACATGGTACGGGCTGATGTTTTCTAAACGTTATTTAAGGTTTTGAAGATGGGAATACCAACTGCTAGTTGCCTACCTCCCCTGCAGGGTTACTGCATGTTTGTGCAGTACCCAGATGTTATGATATTAATAACTTCAGACTGACAGAAATTGGTCATCCTTTTTAACATGGCCTTGATAATTAGTAGATAACTGAAGAATCTACACAAGGCCCACTTCATTTCTCTTGAAAAGCAAGATGAAAAAGGTAAATTGAGATAATTGAAGCACACTAATCTTCCCTAATTATCCGTATTTCTCTTCAGTACCTTCCATCCTCCTACAACCAAGTCCTGCTTGCTCTGGCAGTTACCTTTGCAGGAAATAAACAAGACTTCAACCACACAGTCCCTGCCTGTATCCCCATCACAGCTGCAATGGAAAACAGGCTGATGAACAAGGAGAAATACTGACAAGAAGCAGAGGGTATCCATTAACCACTTCAACAAAGAACACTGAACACTAGGTTTTATTAGGGAGAGTAGGACAGCTTAAGAGTTAGCACTCCTTCCTGCAAAATTTAATTAGATAGTGATCAACAGCCCTAGCATATTTATGCAACAAGGAGTAAATTACCCAGTGCTGCTCTGAGAGGCCTTGGACTTCCTATTCATAGTTCCCTGAAAATATCACCTTAACACTCAACGGGAGTCAAAAGTCAACTTCAGAAAATTTGCAAAAAGAAATAAAGAAAAAACAGGAAACATCACTGTATTACAATTCTGGTCCCGTTTTCCCCTCTGAGATGCCTACATCTTCCCCTCATTCTCAACACAGACGTGAAAGAGCTAGGAAAGTTTCAGGCAACAAAAGGCAACAAAAATGATCAGGCAAATGGCAGACCTGGAGAACTTAAAACAGGCTACAATTCTTCAGCCTGGAAAAGAGGTGACTGAAGTGCTTTATAATAAGGGAATATGAAATAGTGACTGGCAGGGGAAAGATGGTAATTATTTTTCTTAAGTCAAAATCTAGAAATTCACAGCAAAGTCATCTGACAACTTTTACAACACAAGTGTTTCTCAAATGATAGAGTTATTAAATTTGACACTCAGGTCCACAAAACGTCATGAAGTACAAAGGGTTCCAAAAGCAATAAGAAAAATACTTGGAGGAAAGGGCCATTAAAAGCTATTAAACAAGATGCTGCTGATGGAACTTCCATCTCAGGAAGTTCCTCTGCTACAAACTGCTAGAAACTGGGATATAATAATAGCAAAGAATGCAACATTTTATACATGCTCTGTTCTTACACTTTTTTTAAAAAAATAAAAAATAAAAAAAAAGCTATGACCACAGGCAGACATCATAGGTTCCTGGTCTGATCAAGTAAAATCATTCAATCTTTGAATCTTGTCAGCTATTTGTGGAAGCCAGCAAGGATAATTATGCCCACTTATTGGACAAAACCAATGAATATTATAAAGCTGCACCATCAGACTTCTGCCTCAGCCTCAGGATTGTGGTACAGCTACTACATAGAGGGTGTCATCACAAGACTGCAAAGGATAAGAGTCACCAAGTACAGATTGTTGTCCTAACTGGTTACCATTCAAAGTCTTTACCTTTTCTCATTTCTGTATTTGTATTACTCGGATATTCTGTTATTTTACTACAGCTGTGTACCTTGTCTCAGCAAGAACAACTGAAAAAGTCTTCAGTGTTACTTGTACAGTTAATAAGATCAGAAACTGCAATGAGATTCAGCCAAATGAAAGACTCCATTCACACATGATTAATTTTTGTTATGTCACAGTACCTAGCTGTATCTAGAGATGCGTAACCGGTGTCCTAGTTGAGGTTAAATATTAAGGCAATGTTGAAAATAATAATAATGGGACGCAGAGTATTTTTAAGGCTTGTGGCTGAAATATCCCAGGACGGAAAACAAAACATGACAAGCCACCAAAGTGTGCTAGCTTATCTATCAGCTCATCCAGATGATAAGACTACACAATCTTTGCTGCTTCCTTTCATTTGTGCTTGTATGTCATGGTTTTAGCATTCATAAGATCATTCAGGCTTACAGAAGCCTCATGCAATATTAAAGTGTTTATGCAACCCCTTTCTGTGCTTTAAGCAGCAACAACAAGTTCTGAGTGTGCAGAGAACAAGAAAAAATAGGTTCCACATCTCAGGAGAAAACCCTACTCCAGTCAAACAATGGTCTCCAAGCCATCTTATGATTAATCAGAGCAGCAATTTCTGTGTCAATTAGCACCATTTGCATTCCACCACTTTACCTCTCTTGGCATGTGTTTTGAAGTTGCTTCTGGGCTCAGATGCATCAATAAGCTAAAGAACATGCTTTTATTTCAAGAAATTGTCTCTTCAAAATAATTCTGTCCCTGCAAGTAAAGCATTCAAGTTATATATGACGAGTCAAAGTTTCAGATATGTAAAAAAGCATGCCACTTTGATCTAAGCTGCGTTTTACAGAACCACTTGATGCTTAATGAGATGTAAGTGTTATAGGTAGCAAGCTTCAGAGAGTGATCTGGAGAAGCCCTCCACGTGGACATTGACTTAGCAGCATGAACTGCTTCACAGCAAACTACCATGAACAGAGTAAAATGAGGTGTGTGGGGGTGGGTGGGTGGAGAGAGAAAAAAAGAGGCAGAATAGGATTCCGCTTACTGTGAAGGGGCATTGATGCTAAGAGGACCAGTTTGCTCAGATACACAGCTGGGACTGTTTCAGATGCATGGAGGGCTGAAACAAGAGAATATGGGATAAACAGAGCTCTACAGAGAAGCGGTACACTTGTACCCTCTGGAAGTTTTGTGCCAATGCCTGTACTCCTTACAGACCCGCCTGAAGCCTTGGACCACAATTCAGATGGAAGCAGCAGACCTCCATACCATGCAGTTTTTCATCAGCGTATTGCTTTTGTGGTCCTCTCTAGTAGAGAGATGCTCCATTTACATTGCATGCAAAGCTCAGGACTCGGTTCCCAGCTCACGTCTGGCTCTCACAGTTAGCTGCAGTCTCACCATAGCAAAGAAGCCAGGCTTAGTCATAGGTTGGGGTTATGTACACAAGGGACGGCGTGATCCTCTCTTCTCAACGTTGCCTACTGCTTAGCAGCACGCTTTATCTACATGGTGAAGCCAGACGCTAATACCAGTCTAGATGACAATCAAGAAATTCTTTACCTTCATTTCCATCAGCTCTTTTTATGACATCTCATCAACAGTTAAGTTAAACATCTTACTATGTGTTTGTCCATTAAAGATTCAGAACTCAGATAAAGCCAAGTTGAAAAATTCATGCTCTGCACTTGATTTGACCATCCCTTGCCCAGCTGCTGATATGCTTGACTGGGGACCCCCTGATGAGCACAATGAGCTGCACATGCACTAGCAAATGCCCTTCAGGCACCCCTGGGCTGAGCAGCAATGCTCAAAATGGCACTTCAACAAGGAACCAAGAAGACTTTCTAATCCCACGCTGCAGCCTTCTGAGATGACCACAAAAAGGCTTCGATTACTTTTTTTTTAAAAAAAAAACAAAACAAAAACAAAAAAAGAAACACCTTAATGTTTGACTCTTTAGAACATCAGGGTTTGCATTCTTCAGTAACAGTTTGGAAATCATGGGTTTGCAGACCTCCTAATGACGCGGTGCTTGTTAATACAATATAAAATATAAAATAACGCATTAAGGCCCGCTCTCCCAAGCCCACCCGGTAGCATGCCTGCAGCCAGCACCGCCACTGCCTGCTCTGAGCCAGGCCATCACGCCAACAACAGTCTGAGGTGTTCACACTTCACAGTTAAGCATGGTCTCTAGTTGCTCATTTTAACCCAGCAGACACTTCCTAGCAATACACAGTCCAACATGCATTAGCACTGGTCGTTTCATCCAGTGATGAATTCCATGTATCAACCAACCAAGATTATTGATTTTTTTAAAACTTGTTTACTTTCAGAGCTTCTTAAAAGCGATTCTTTTCTGAAAGAGTTTGAAGACACTAGGCTTCACAAAAGGGGAGAAAGAATGAAAGGCTCGACAAGACTCCATGTAGCATTCGCTCAGCCTAACAAAAGAGCCGTAGGAAACCAACACCTGTAAATATCCAGCAAAAATCCAGTGGTGTTTCCCACTTTGTTTCCAGGCATAGCATTGCCTTATTTAATGTCACAGACAGCTAAAAATCAATCTAAATACACTTGTTCTATTATCGCTTCAGCTGTTTGCTCTTAAAAAACCCACCACCACAAAACCTTAAACTGCTCCTTCCAGAAAGATTTGCTGCCTTCTCATGTTCTTTTCTGCTTCTCCAAGTCCTAACTTGCACAGCTCTTCTCTGTTCAGATTAATGTTACATGAGTAATTGAATTCTCAGTTCTGCTGCAGAACTGGGAGAGTATATGCGCGGCAGGGAGGGGAAGTCCGTGTGGGAAAGAGGGTGCAATCTTTTTGCATCTGATATCCCTTGCTCTCATCCAGGTCTTGAGACCTGCTTCCCAGGAAAGTACCCTATAACCAGTAAGTTACAAGGCCTTATGAGATGGGTCACCTTCAGTTCTCCTGCTGGAGTTGTCCCTTTTTGTACAAAATGCTTGAATATTTGTGGCCAGTCCAATGGAAAGATGACGACACAGTGATCTTCTGGGGACACGTCTCACCTGGCAGGTGGGACATCGGAGCTCCAGCTCTTGCTGAAATAAATATTCAAGAGCTCTGCACAAAATGGAGCAGCATCAGACAAGGATGCAGAGTCCCGCCTCCCCCACTGAATGCAGCGCTGCTTGATGGCTCAGGTGCTCTCCTGCAATGTGGGAGTTGCAAGTTCAAACTCCTTCAGGCAGAGAAAGAAATTAAACCTGGAATTTCTGCACCCTGGGTGACCACTCTAACCAGTTAGTTAAACAGACAAAAGAAACCCACTGGCATTTTTAATAAATCTAACTCCTGATACTTTTTCCAGCTTCAGCTATTAAATTAATAGATCCAGAATTTGTAAATAGTTCCCAGAAAGAATGGATTTCATCAAAGAAATTATTCTGGAGAGGCACAGCCAAAGAACAGTGAACTGAAATTTAGACTGACTTCTCCACAGCAAGGACCTAACGCCAAACACCAGTAAAGTCGGGATCTGATACTGTCCTCAGGCAACACCCTGAAGGAAAGAATTAACAATATTTTAGTAACTTACACTCAAACAATTAGAGTGCTATGAGATAAAACTCCCAATCAATGCAAAAGGCACTAGGAAGTCTGGTTAACAGGGACTGGTAGTCTGACACCCTCAGCTCGCCACAGCCCTTGTGAAACGCTGTGACCACAGTTCCTCCGGGGCTGGGCTCTCTGCAAGCACCAATCCTGCACTGCACCCACTTGTGCTGAACTACCTGACTTGGAGCTGCCTTAAATAGCTCAAGATGATGTGGCATGGACAGTCCCCAATGTACCAGACAGCAGTTTTGGGGTTCTCAGCCTCCAGCTGAATTGCCTCAGTGGGATTTATGTGGAATGTAGGTGCCCAGAAACCTTTGTGGATCTGAGCTCAGAAAACTAAAAAAATGTATCAACACAAATTAATAACAATATATTAAAGAGTTAATGTTTCTGGGGTGGAAGGTAATTGCCCATTCAGCTATCTCCTTCCTTCTTGTCTCATTAGAACTGCCCAAAGGATATTGGAGTTGCAGCATTTCAATCAAGGTGTTCAAAATACAGCCTTGTAAATTCAAACTCATCTTGAAAACCAGAGAGAAAGAAAAAAAAAAAAAAGCCCACAAGAACAGTTTTCCCAATCAAATACAACAAATTCAGCTTTAGAACATATTTTAGTCTTTTTAAGTTTAAAACAAAATACATCAGGACGGTAAATATCTTGTCTGCTTTTTAAAAGCTAGAAAATCAAATATCTTCCGCTGGTGAATTTGTCGTATTTGATTTGAAAAGCACTGATTTCTCTCTTCTGTGTTTCATTTCTAAATGAATATATACAATGTAAATGAATTTATGTAATATATACAGCCTCCTTTCAAAGAGGGCCATTTGTCAATGGTACATTAGCTAAGCTCTAAGCTGCTAGCACAACTGACACAAAAATAGAACAACTGCAATATAAAACTATACGCAGCTCATTGCAGATGCTGAAACCTGTTAATGACACATTAGCAAGTTACAGAGGATATACTGCCATATTTTCAGGCAGTATGTGGCCACGTATACCTGTTTGTACACAAGTGCAGCATCTTCTTCAAAATAGTATTTAATTCCTCGAATGGTTAAGAAAATTTTCTGAGTGGTGGCCAACTCCTCCCCTGCCCTTTGACAGAAACTGGCTGAAAAAAAAAAAAAAAGTAGGAAGAGCAAAGAAAGGGGGAAAATTTTCTCCTCCCTTACATAAAAACAGAAATGAAAATTCTTTTTAAAAGATCTGGCTAAACCAGGTATGAATCCAAATTGGAAGTGTTGCTACAGTGGCTCGCAGCTGCCACAGCTGAAGCAAGTCAATCTGCTGCTCGCTGCTGCAGTCCAGCCCCTGCAGTGCACTGAACCTCCCGGGTCAGGCAGACTCACGTATTGTTGATATCCCTGGCTCAGATGCACCACGGAGGGTGTAGCTGAGTTGATGCCAACCCCACAGGGGGGCTCATTTCTCCAAATACTCACAGGCAAGCATTCAAGTCCATGTATTTTTGAAAGCTCATGATTTTAAACCCAAATATTGGAGGCTGGGTGTACTTTACTTCTCCTCCTCTCTGCTACGCGAGGAAGAGGCTATCTCTTCACAAAAACTTAACAGTTCCTTCAGTTCCAAGAGTGGAGGGTTGGATTGTTCGTTGGATGTTTTTTCTTAAGAAGAGATATCAAATACTGTAAGGCTCGCAGTAAAACTGCAGGAGTTGGCAAAAGTGCAGCTGTAATTATAAAGGGTTATTATTCTCTAAGAAGTTGCAGAATATTTATGTATGGGTGGCATCCATCAGCTGGAAGCCAACAGACCAGAGACCCCAGCACCCAGACACCCACTGGAACAGTGCCAGGCGGCAGACAGCACACCAGCCTTGCTGGCAGCATCGGTGCCTGCCATTTCGGGTGCCCAATACCAAGGCACCATCTACAGCACTTCCATGGCATCAGTATAGCTTTGCTCACAATTGCTGGTGCTGCAACAGCCCAGAATGCAAGTTTTAGCTGTATGGATTACAAAAGCAGAGAAGATCTAGTCTTCACATAAACGGTATTTGTGATTTAACACTAAGACTGTTAGGAATTATTTTTTTGCATGCCATCTATCCGTATTTTCAAGTGTGCAATGCTTTCTCTAGAAAGAAAGGCAGCAAACCCACGATTAAACCATTTTTCTATGTGATAAAAGTGAGATGGCTATAGTTCAATGTTGAGATCAGCTTTAGCCAGTATTCATTTTTAAGAGAATGTATCATGGTTTAGCTGTATATTTAGACATGTAGTTGGTTGACACCTGGGGTTTTGTGGCTTAGTTATGAGGAACTTAGATTCTCTTTGAGCACACAAGAGCAGCAGGTACTAGAGCACAATCAGATTTTTAGGAAGCAGAATCTGAATTACAATTAGATATATCTATCTAATCAAGAGCATGTCTTAATATCCTAATTATACAGTCTCAGGGGCTGGATGAAATATGAGATATTGAGAACCACTGACCAAGCAATTTTAAAGGTTGGCCTAACATTTTTTGTATTCAAGGCAGGAATGAGTAAGTACTTTATGTTTCTGAGGAACAATGAAGTGGTAATGAAAATAGTGATCATGACTGACTAATCCCTAATTGCCAAATAAATCTGTGTAGCTGTCTGATACCTGTATAAACAAATGCTTACTCCACTCCTATAAAGCCTTTCCATAAACTGGAGAGTTCCTATAGCGTGGCTCCAATTATCGCTGGATTAGAAATACCATTTTGAAATATCCTGTAGAAACAGATCTGCAGTTTGACGTTGGTTTTGATTCCCTGGAGGAAACCTGCCACATTAATGTAGCAACTATGTCTCATGTTCTGAACCTCTACCTGCTGGGCATTTCTGGTCAGGAGAAAGTGGGACTGGTTTAATGGTGGCAGTCCTCAGGGCTGAACACCTACTTAAGGATAATATTAGATGACCCCTCTCACTTTTTTATATTTTTTTTTAAAGTTAATTTACATACTATTGAGTATAGCTGACAAAAGCCCATTAATTACCTGCACCTAGACAAAACCAGACACATAAATATAAAAGCATCCTCTGAGCCAGTTTCCAACCACTCAGACTTCAGTAACAAACTGAACAGTTACACTGTGGAGTAAGAGATCAGAGGAATGAAAAGACAGTGCTGAAGAATACCTTACGTCCAAGGTAAGGTGGCAGCTCATGGGAGAGGGGACAGTTTGTCCCCTCGTTCCTCTTCTGTGCTCCTTTGCAAATTCCTACCCATGCATTTCCCATGTT